>CM077148.1:138065201-138665201 GCA_039583875.1 Platanthera guangdongensis
CCTGTCAACGTTTGTCCAGCTGGTCTCATACTTATCATCATGTTACTCGACTTGGCAACCGCAGTCCTTTTTTGTCTCCAGTTGCTGGAATAAGGGGAGTGTTTCCAAAAACTCAATCCTCGAACCATCGCTTACCCTGCCAATCACCGAGGAGAGCCGCTTAAGTATTCCACTAAGAGGAAAATCCATCCATCAACTTTATTCTAGATCAGCAGCAAGAGAACGAGACCTTGTCCCACTTCGTCAACCGTTTTTCAAAAGAGATCTTGAAAATTGAGATTGTCGATCCAGAGATGTACCAGGTCGCTCTAATGAATGATTTAGGAGAAGGACCCACTAAAATTCGAGGCTGACGTCCGAGTGCCAAGGACATACCAGGAGATGATCAGCATAGCCAACTCATACATACAAGGTGAAAAGAGTAACCCCAATTACATCTCCAGGTTTACAACATGGAAAGATCCTTCTTCTTCCTCTGCTTGCAAGTAATTGTCAAAGTTACCTCAGTGATGGAAAATTTTCTCCACGCTAACGCATGTTTCCAATCGATGAGGCAAGTGCCCCATCGTTTAGAGTATAGAATCAAGTGTCGTATTTCAACACGGGGCTTGTCGAGTACTTGTACTCACAAGAGAGAGCTATTATTTTATTTGACGAAAGAAATTGGTTTTGTTTATAATGGAAACTGAAGCGTTACACTAAGAAAGAGAAATTAGATGTTGGGGAAGCTAGAACTTGATCTAGAATCCCCTTGAATAAATAAACCTTCTTGAAAAATAAAGCAATGCAAGTTCTTAAATTACTCACTCGACCCTGGAGGTTCCTAAAGTACAAAAGTGTCTCTCTCGAGCGCATGCTTCTGACTAACCTTAGGTTGATCGATTAAGACCTCCCGGCCAGTCGAAACCCCTAAGATTGCTTGTGGCGGTGAACCCCACTATTGGATTTGAATCCAATCCGAAGGATTTATGTCATCCTCTCTCGAAGAGTGCATGCAACTCCTTTTATCCTTGTGTGATCTCCTCGTATCCGCAACCTCTCGATCATTTAGGATATGGATCTTAGATTGAAAACATATCCGAAATATGAATTCAACAAACTATAATTCAAAGATAAATCATAAGTGAGCAAGATAAAGAACAAGACATTTTTGATAAAATTTAAAAGCTTATTTTATTCCAAGCTCATCATGATCAAGTGATAAATGAAAATTAGCTATTCATCACGATTAGGGAATTACAAGATAAGGTAGGGAAAGACATGCTTGAAATAAAAACAACTAGAATTAAAGCTTACATGATATTAATCTTGTAACAACCCCATCCATTCATATGGTATATACTAGAAGGTCCGGCCGGGGCCCCACAACATATATCACAAAACAGGCGGAAAAGTTACGAAATGATACCAGAGTAGCGCAGCGCAACCTAACACATTGCATTCTAGCGGATGCCTAGAATACCACTTGAACTCCACCCTTGAATGTCCACCATATAAACAACTCCACATTGTATATATATAATACGAATTTCTTACAACACAAAAGTTGGCCTTATGGCCTCACAGGGCTTTCAAATAGTGGCCTAAACATTAGTACGCTGGCAGGCCACACTAAAAGAAAACACAACATTCATCCAATTAGCCTTCGAGGGCTAGCAGCAGCAGCAGCAGTAGGGACATCAACCTTTATGCGTCCCGCTTGGCTCTCCAGCACCTGTACAAGGACAATCCACCCAACAGTGACAAATAAAGGCAACCGGTCAGCATTCAAACTGGACTACAATATAATGGACCCTACCCCTTTCCGGGGCAGCGGTATTCTTCCCTGCAGGCATAGCATTCACAAGCATGTATAAAATTCATACAAATGTGCTCTCACGCACACACATGCCATCACAATCGTCAGCCACCCAGCCCGACAATCCGTGCACTCAGGGCACATTCTTGGTGTACCGACGAACCAGTTTACCACCACCGTATCAGGGTCGCAACCCAACGACAACTCTCTTGAGCATTTACTCCATGGCGTGTAGCCGGAGTTCTAGTCTTAAAACACCGGGATGGCCCGTAGCCCCCCATTGTGTCGTGGCACACAAGCCTAAGACTCTCGCTATGCGCTCCACAGACCGCACCTTCTGGTCCACGTCGGACAGACATAACGTAGGTCGGATCCTCCACCCCCCCCCCCCCCCTCCCCCGTTGCTCAAACCGCCTTGGCTTCATCGAGTACAGCGTACTCGCGGCTTAATCAAAGGCGCGGGTCGGTCTCACCAATCCTGTTCTTGGCATTCAAGCCTGGGTGTTTCCTGGGCGCACTAGTACTTCTCTTACACCCATTCATCTCACACATCAGCGGGTCTTTCCTGGGCACACCAGTACTTCCTGTTACTTGTTCACAGGTACGACACCGTCATATCACAAATGTCAGGGGTCTTTCCTGGGCGCACCAATACTTCCTACTACTCTCTTCACATGTACCACCTATGACATCAAGCATCACAAAGGGCCTTTCCTGGTCACACCAGTACTTCCTGTTACTCATTCACAGGTACGACCCAATAGCACAAGCATAATATGGATATTTTCCTGGACTACCACTCCAGTACTTCCTGCTACTACCCTTCACAGGCATAACCGTTGACTCCTTAAACTACACGTTTATCACGGATTCTTCTCCGATTCGCATGCAACATCACCAATCCAGACCAACCTGTCCAGATGGGCTTCACACAGCATGCCTATTCCGTACTCCATTTCCGGATCTATATGGCAATAAAAGTGGATTCCATGAATCACGCAAAAGACTCCCAAAATCAGCCACCCTTTGGTGGGGGAATCACATGCATATGCCAAAAAGGAAGCCTTCACATGGCTAGGAAGAAAGGTCATTACCCTCGAAGACCTCTTTGGTGCCATGAGCTCTTAATTGGCTAGGAAGACCCGCAAAAGCTTTTCCTCCGCAACGCCAGCCTCGGATCTCTCATCGGAATACCGCATCAACACCGGTGACCAGCCCCTTGCCTCATACTCCTTCTTCCTCTACCTTTCTCTCAATAGGAATGTAGAAATAGAAGACCAAATGCAGAATGAGATTTCCCTTCTCATCCACGGCCTTAAGGAAACAGGGAGACAGCTCAGCCATTGGATCCCAGCTGAAAGAACGGACGGCCTTACGCAAGGTGTTGGTATCCGCTGTCTTGGTCTTTCCCTCTCGAAGTCGTGGTCGACTTCTTTTGTGGGGTGGCGCGCACGTGTCTGTGCAAACCACGTTAACACGTTTGAACTCCTGAATGTCCATGATAGGGATGCAAAATCTTGTGTTTGAGGAACCTGCGTGTTCCTATTTTGTATTGTTTGCTTGTGTAAGGCCGCTAATGTGTGTGTCTTGTCCCTTTTAGGTGACTCGGCATGGTACGGGCAATCGGAGCCCCAGCGTTCAGATGAAAGTACAACAACAATTGAGGTGCCTACACCTCCGCCATATGCAGAAACCGTGCGACAAATTGCTGAGGCTTTGTTTATGATGGTTCAAGGACATCCGTTTAGGCAGGCGCAAGAGCAGGAGCAGCTGGCCGTGCGGACAAAATAGGTGGAGGCGAGGCCGGAACCTGTTGTGGATGTGAATCCTCGAACCGTGGAGAAGCAGTTGATGCGGTTTATGAGTTTTCACCCGCCAACGTTCTCGGGAGTGGGAGCTGCTGCACAGGTTGAGGACTGGTTATCACGCGTCAAGCGGTCATGACGGCGATTGGAACGGAGGAGCATCAGAAAGTCACCTTAACGACTTTCCTTCTTGAAGGACAGGCTAGATTGTGGTGGGACGAGATGGAGCTGCATCACTTGGCGGAGCGTCCCTTAACACAAGTATCGATGGAAGAATTCTCTCGACTCTTCCTAGCAAAGCACCTTCCTGCGGCGCAACGGATTGCCATGGAGAATGAATTCCAAAGGTCACCTCAAGGTGATGGCAGTGTGGAAGCTTACCTGCATGAGTTTACACGCTTAGGGCGGTATGCGGGTTCGATATTTGCTGATGAGCCAAACATATAAAACTCCACATTTTATAGATTATAGGAATGTCTTACAACATGTAACAGCGTTGGCCTTATAGCCTTACAGGGCTATCAAACAGTGGCCCAAACATTGGCACGCAGGCCGGCCACATCAAAGAAAACATAACATGTACATTCACAATAGCCTTCGAGGGCTAGCAACGGCAGCAGCAAAAGCAGTAGGGACTTCAACCCTTATGCGTCCCGCTCGGTTCTCCAGCACCTACACAGGGACATTCCACCCAAGGGTGGCAAACAGAGGCAACGGTCAACTTTCAACTGACCAAATTATAACGACCCTACCCCTTTTCTCGGGGCAGCGATAATCTTTCCTACAGGCATATCATATCACAAGCATGGCAATATATCTCATACAATGTGCTTTCACGCACACATGCAATCACAACCGTCAGCCACCCAGCCTAATGGTCCGTGCACTCAGGGCACATTCTTGGTGTACTGACAAATCAGTTGCCCACCACCGTATCAGGGTCATAGCCCAACGGCAACTCACTTGAGCATTTACTCCATGGCGTGCAGCCAGAGTTTTATAGTCTTATTAAACCGGGATTGGAACGTAGCCCCCCATTGTCTCACGGAGCGTAGGCCTAAGACTCTTGCTATGCGCTCCAACAGACCGCACCTTCTGGTCTCACGTCGGACGGACATATTGCAGGTCGGATCCTCCACCCCCCGTTGCTCAAATCGCCTTTCCATCACCGAGCACGGCGTACTCGCGGCTAAATAAAGGCGTGGGTAGGTCTCACCGATCCTATTCTGGCATTCAAGCCTGGGTATTTCTATTATACCCATTCATCTCACAACATTAGAGGGTCTTTCTTGGGCACACTAGTACTTCCTGCTACTCTCTTCGTAGGTGGACGTCGTAAATATTACAAATGTCAGGGGTCTTTCCCGACTACCATGCCAGTACTTCCTGTTACTCGCTTCACAGGTGGACTCCCCATGAATATTAAGCATTCTAAAGGGTATTTCCTGGAATTCCAATCCAGTACTTCCTGCTACTTCCTTTTACAGGTCAAACCCATCAGCACAAGCAGCACAAGCATTCTACGGGTATTTTCCTGCACTACCACTCCGGTACTTCCCGCTACTTCCTTTCACAGGTCCAACCCGTCGACTCCTAAACTACACGTTTATCACGGAGTCCTCTCCGGTTCGTATGCAACATCACCAATTCAGACCAACCTGTCAAGATGGGCTTCACACAGTATGCCTATTCCGTACTCCATTTCCGGATCTATATGCCAACAAAGGGGATTCCATGAATCCACCCAAATACTGCCAAAATCAGCCACCTTTTGGTCGGGGAATCACATACATATGCCAAAAAGGAAGCCTTCACATGGCTAGGAAAAAATGTCGTTACCCTTGCAGACCGCTTCGGTGCCATAAGCGCCAAGGTAACTTGAAAGAATCGCATCAGCGTTTCCTCAGCAAAGATGGCCTCGGATCACCACTTGATACTCACAAGATCCACAACCGAACAACCCCTCTTCTTCTTCCTCAGTCTTCCTTTCCCTTTCTCTCGCTAGAATAGAAGAAAGATAATGACCAACATAAAATGAGACTTTCTGTCCAAGTCTCGGCCTTAAGGAATCAGGAAAGAAACTCAGCCCTTGAATCCCAGCTAAGAAAATGGACGGCTACGAAAAATCTGGAAAATCGATTTTCGCGTCCGACACGCCATGTGACATGCCCGTGTCACAGGCCGTGTACTCAAAGCGGTGCTCAACCCGCCTTATCCACAAAACAGGTCACCGCCACGGGATATGCCCGTGTCAGCCAAGTCACGCCCGTGACACAGGTCTGCGCTCGACGATCTGCGTTCGACGATCATGCAGCGATCGCCGAGCTCGCCAGCGATTGTCGATCTCACCAGCGATCGGCAAACAGCGCGTTCGACGATTTGCGATTGACGATCAGCGCATTCGACGATATCCATTCGACGATCAGGCAAACAATCACGAGTTGGCCAAGCGCTCGACGATTGGCCCAGCGTTCGACGATTTCCGTTCGACGATTCCGCTCAGACACGCTCGTGTCTGTGGCCGTGTTCATCAGGCTGAAAAAAATCTCAAAATCACCCGAGACTCACACGGCCGGTGACACGCCCGTGTCCCTGGCCGTGTGCCTCAAGCGACACTCAACCGACTTATCCAATCCAGTGACATGCCCATGTGACACGCACGTGTGACGGGTCGTGTCACCTGACACGCCTTCGACACGCCCGTGTCTTTGGCCGTGTTCATCAGGCTGAAAAAAATCTCAAAATCACCCGAGACTCACACGGCCTGGGACACGCCCGTGTCACAGGCCGTGTGCCCCATACACGGCACGAGACACTCCCCAGCTCAACTTCGTCAGGCTGAGTTCGTCGACCACGATGATACACCCTGTGACACGCCCGTGTCATAGGCCGTGTCTGAAGCACTCGATGATCGTCGACCAAATTTTGTCGACCACTCGTCGTCTGTTCCTCCCGGGACACTCCCTGTGACACGCCCATATCACAGGTCGTGTACCCCTACTCGACGATCTCCACTCGACGATCATTGCTCTATGATCGACGCTCGACGATCGACAAGCAAAATCGTCGAACTGAGGGGACACGCCCCCTGTCACGCCCGTGTTCCAGGGTGTGACCACCCAAACATTTCGTCGACCAAAATTCGTCGACCAAAATTCGTCGAACAGGCGCCTCACTACGCAACCCGAGCGGGACACGCCCTGGGACACGCCCGTGTCCCAGGCCATGTCACCCAAAACTGAGCCTGCTGAAAAATGGGCTGTTACAACCCTCCCCTCCAACAAGAATTTTTGTCCTCGAAATTCGTATACAGGAAGGCAACCAGCAACCAAAAAGTTATAGCATCAAATTTTCATGTTACAACAACATATTTTCACTCTCCACTCATTACAGAAACAGCTCGGGAAACTCCACTCGCATGGTTTGCTCTTGCTCCCATGTAAGTTCCTCACAGCCGCAGTTGTCCCATCGGACTTTAACCATCCCGACCGTCTTGTTCCACAACTGTTTCTCGGCTCGATCCTCGATCTAAATGGGTCTAACTCTCATTGTTAGCCCATACTCCACCGGCACCCGATCATCCGCGATCACCTGAGCTGGATCTTTAACGGCCTTCCGAAGCACCGAGATGTGAAACACATCATGTAATCCACCCAAGTCTGCCGAAAGAGCTAGCCGATAAGCCGCTTCTCCAACTTGCTCGACCACTTCAAATGGACCCAAATATCTTAGACTCAACTTTTTCAGACGTCGAATCCTGGATACGCCTTTGAAGGGATTGATCTTCAAGTATACCCAATCGCCTGTGATGGAAGGGATCCGCGATCACCTGTGATGGAAGGTGCTTCTCCAACTTGCTATACCCAATCCACATTCTGGTGCTTGGCGTTGTAGTATTTCGCTTGTCGATCTTGGGCTATGAGTAGCCTCTCTCAAATAGTCCGTATGGTGAGTTTGCTTCATCGACTTTATTTTGATTAAACACTCTAGCTTCGCCCGCTTCTACCCAAGCCAAGGGAGTACGACACTTCCGTCCATACAGAGCTTCATACGGTGCCATCCCAATGCTCGCCTGGTAGCTGTTATTATAGGAAAACTCCACCATATAGAAATGATCTTACCATCTCTTTCCAAAATCGAGGGTGCACATCCGGAGCATGTCCTCCATCGTTCTGTTGGTACGTTCAGTTTGGCCATCCATTTGGGGATGAAAGGCCATACTGAAAGTCAACTTTGTGCCCAACAACTGGTAAACTAGCCTCTAGTCTCTTGACGTGAACCGCCCATCACAATCACTTACGATGCTCTGAGGAACACCGTGAAGCCACACAATCTGTTCAACGTACAACTTTGCCAAACTCTCCAACGAATCATCCCGCCGGTTCGGGAGGAAGTGTGCCACATTCGTTAGCCGATCAACAATCACCCAGATGGAATCGTTCCCTCGCTGAGATCTCGGTAACCCGTGCACGAAATCCATAGAAATATCGTCAAATTTCCACTCTGGAATCGACAACGACTTCAAATAACCGCCCGATTTCTGGCATTCCGCCTTCACCATAGCACATGTTTGGCATTTGGCCACATAAAGATCAACATCTTTCTTTAGCCCTAGCCACCAAAATAACTTCTTCATGTCCTTGAACATCTTTGTGCTCCCAGGGTGGATTGAGTACTTTGTATAATGCGCTTCATACATCAGTTCTTTCCTCAATGTACCCAAACTCTGGACGCACAAACGGCCCTCTTTCCGCAAAAGACCGTCATCCCAGGAGAACTTACCCTCTGGCACAGCTTTTGTATAACGTAGGAGATCTTCATCCAACTCCGTTGCCCGTCGAATCTAGTCCGCAAGGTCATACTGCACCTCCGTCCAGTTCAGACATGCATTGGTAGTGGAATTCCTGTCAACACAAGAAATCTCCAACGCTTCTAGCTCCTGGATGAGACGTTCATCATGCCTCTGCAACCAAACTGCTCTTGCCGGAGTTCACCGACTCAAGGCATCCGCGACTACATTGCCCTTTCCGGGCGTATAGTGAATCTCAAAGGTGTAGTCCCCAGGAACTCCAACCACCTTCTTTGCCGCATGTTCAGATCCTGCTCCAACAAGTATTTAAGGCTGTTGTGATCTGTATAGATCTCCACCTTCACTCCATAAAGATAGTGTCGCCACAACTTTAGTGCAAAAATCACCGCCGCTAATTCCAAGTCATGGATGGGATAATTTCGCTCGTACACCTTCAGCTGGCATGAACCATACGCAATCACCTTTCCATTTTGCAGAAGTACGCAGCCTAAGTTGCTCCCTAAAGCATCACTATAAATGACAAAACCATCGGCACTACATGGCGATGATAATACAGGCGCCGTGGTCAACCGAACCTTCAGCTCTTCAAAAGCTCGTGCGCACTCTGGCGTCCAAACGAACTTCTGATCTTTTCTCGTCAGTGTGGTTAGCGGCAAAGCGATCAGCGAGAAATTCTCAACAAATCTTCGATAGTAGCCCGCAAGTCCAAGGAAGCTCCTGACCACGGCCACTAAAGACAACACCGACCACTCTTGTATGGCCCTTATCTTTGCTGGATCCACTGCAATGCCCGCTCCACTCACCACATGGCCTAGGAAAGCCACCGACGATAGCCAAAACTCGCACTTCGAGAACTTGGCATAGAGCTGATTTTGCCTCAATGTATTCAACACCAGCCGCAAGTGAGTCTCATGCTCAGCTTTCGACTTCGAGTACACCAGGATGTCATCAATGAACACTATCACAAACAGATCCAGGTACTCTCGGAATGTGCGGTGCATCAAATCCATAAACACCGAGGGCGCATTGCACAATCTAAATGGCATGACTGTGAACTCATAGTTCCCATAACGCGTTCCAAATGCGGTTTTGGGAATGTCACCTTCCCGAATTCTCAACTGGTAATAACCAGACTTCAAGTCCAACTTCGAATAGACGGTCGAGCCCACCAGCTGATCGAATAACTCATCAATCAGGGGTATCAGAAATTTATTCTTCTCGGTCAGCTTATTCAGTTCACGGTAGTCAATACATAACCGTAACCCACCGTCTTTCTTCTTCACAAAAAGCACAGGTGCGCTCCAAGGTGACATGCTTGGGAGTATATAACCTTGCTCTAGCAATTCTTGTATTTGGACCTTCAACTCAGCCATCTCCTTTGGCGCGACGCGATATCGCGAGCGGGCCACAGGTTTCGCACCTGGCACCAACTCGATCGTGAAGTCAATCTCCTGCTGGGGTGGTGGCCCAGGGAGATCCTTGGGAAACACATCTGTAAATTTCGACACAATCGGAACCTCGCACACACTGGACTTATGCTCAACAACCTGAATCAGTGCGAAGTAACACTCCGCACCCTTTCGAACAGCCTTGACTACTTGGAGTGCAGACATCAATGTCCCGCCCACTCCTCGCATACCCACGAACTTTGTCTCCTGTTCGGTATTCTGGCCCAACACGATCTCTTTGGACTGGCAATCAATCAAGGAATGCTGCTCCGCAAGCCAATCCATACCAAAAATCACGTCGAATTCCGATATCAGCAATACAAATGCAGTCAAACCGAAATCCCGACTTCCTATTTGGACCGCCACATCACAAGCTTGATCCGCAAGAATCCAACAGCCATTCGGCAACACCACTCTGACACTATCTGTCTTTGCATGACTAGGTATCCCAAGCCGCGCTATAAACTCGCTAGACAGAAAAGAATGCGACGAACCCGTATCAAACAGTGCTCGCGCCAGCATGACCCTAATCATCACAAAGCTGCATACACATATGTACTAAGCAAAGCATACAAGCAATAGCATACGCAAAACTAAACTCATACCTGTGACGATGTCACTCTGCTTGATGGCCTCCTACAGGCCAAGATTGTAGACCTGGGGCTGCGCCTGCGAGGCAGAGGACTCCACTACTGCCTTGCCCTTCTCCGCATACGATGCTCCCGCCTTCTTTTCATTCTTTGGCAGCACCCGACACTCTCGGGCTATATGCCCCACCCGTCCACAATTAAAGCATGTACGAGTATCCAGCCTTGAGGTAGCCCCCGACGTTGCTCCTGATGCAACTGATGAAGGAGCTTGTCCACTTGTCTTGGACTTCTTGCCCCATTTCTTCTTATAATATGGTTTCCCAGGTCGGGGCACCTTTCACTCCGGTTGCGTCACAGCCAAAGCCCTCTTCCCCTGCACCCTCGTCATATCGTTTTCCAGCGCGCTCGCAGTGTCGACTAACTCATGAAAGCCTTGGTTCACAGAACTAGAAAGCAGGAACCTCAGATCGTCCTGCAGTCCTTCGTAGAACCTATTTGTCTTCCTTTGCTCATCCACAAATATCGAACCCGCATACCACCCCAAGCGTGTAAACTCATGCAGGTACGCGTCAACACTGCCATCACCTTGCGTTAGCCTTTGGAATTCATTCTCCATGGCAATCCGTTGCACCGCAGGAAGGTGCTTCGCTAGGAAGAGTCGGGAGAATTCTTCCATCGATACTTGTGTTAAGGGTCGACCCGCCAAGTGATGCAACTCCATATCTTCCCACCACAATCTAGCTTCTCCTTCAAGCAAGAAGGTAGCTAGGGTGACCTTCTGATGTTCCTCCGATCCAATTGCTGTCATGATTCGCTTGACGCACGATAGCCAATCCTCAGCCTGCGTAGGAGTTCCCGCTCCCGAAAACGTAGGCGGATGGAAACTCATAAACCACGTCAACTGCTTCTCAACCGCTCGAGGAGCCACATCCATTACAGGTTCAGGCCTTGCCGCCACCTGTTCTGGCCTCCCAGCCGGTTGTGCCTGCCCAAGTGGCTGGGTTTGGATCATGGAAAACAAAGCCTCCGCAACTAAACGCACATGTTCCGCAGACGGTGGAGGTGTAGGCACCGTAGTTGGTGCCGTACTTTCATCAGACCGCTGGGGCTCTGACGGCCCAACTCCACGCCGTGTCACCTAAAGGTGGACAAGACACAGACATGAGCGACCGCTGGGGCTCTGACTGCCCAGCTCCACTCCGTGTCACCTAAAGGTGGACAAGACACACACATGAGCGACCATACACAAGCAATCAGCAAAAAATAGGAACACGCAGGTTCCTCAAACACATACATTTGCATTCCTATCATAGACATTCAGGAGTTCAATCGTATAAACGTGGTTTGCACAGGCACGTGCTCGCCACCCCACAAAAGAAGTCAACCACGACTTCGAGAGGAAAAGACCTAGACAGCTGATACCAAAAATGTAACAACCCCATCCATGCATATGGTATATACTAGAAGGTCCGGTCGGGGCCCCACATCATATATCACAAAACAGGCGGAAAAGTTACGGAATTATACCAGATTAGCGCAGCGCACCCTAACACATTGCATTCTAGCGGAAGCCTAGACTACCCCTTGAACTCCACCCTTGAATGTCCACCATATAAACAACTCCACATTGTATATATATAATAGGAATGTCTTACAACACAAAAGTTGGCCTTATGGCCTTACAGGGCTTTCAAACAGTGGCCTAAACATTAGCACGCATGCCGGCCATACTAAAAGAAAACACAACATTCATCCAATTAGCATTCGAGGTCTAGTAGGAGCAGCATCAGCAGCAAGGACATCAACCTTTATGCGTCCCGCTTGGCTCTCCATCACCTGTACAGGGACAATCCAACCAACGGTGGCAAACAGAGGCAACGGTCAGCATTCAGCTGACCAAATTATAACGACCCTACCCCTTTCCCGGGGCAGCGGTATTCTTCCCTGCAGGCATAAAATTCACAAGCATGTATATAATTCATACATATTTGCTCTCACGCACACACATGCCATCACAATCGTCAGCCACCCGGCCCGACGATCCGTGCACTCAGGGCACATTCTTGGTGTACCGGCAAACCAGTTTCCCACCACCGTATCAGGGTCTCAACCCAACGGCAACTCTCTTGAGCATTTACTCCATCGCGTGCAGCCGGAGTTTTAGTATTAAAACACCGGGATGGACCGTAGCCCCCCATTGTGTCATGGCACACAGGCCTAAGACTCTCGCTATGCGCTCCAACAGACCACACCTTCTAGTCCACGTCGGACGGACATAACGCAGGTCGGATCCTCCACCCCCCGTTGCTCAAATCGCCTTGCCTTCACCGAGTACGGTGTACTCGCAACTTAATCAAAGGCGCGGGTCGGTCTCACCAATCCTGTTCTTGGCATTCAAGACTGGGTGTTTCCTGGGCGCACCAGTACTTCTCTTACACCCATTCATCTCAAACATTAGCAGGTCTTTCCTAGGCACACCAGTACTTCCTGTTACTCGTTCACAGGTACGACACCGCCATATCACAAATGTCAGGGGTCTTTCTTGGGCACACCAGTACTTCCTGCTACTCTCTTCACAAGTACCACCTATGACATCAAGCATCACAAAGGGCCTTTCCTGGTCACACCAGTACTTCCTATTACTCATTCATATGTATGACCCAATAGCACAAGCATAACATAGATATATTCCTGGACTACTACTCCAGTACTTCCTGCTACTACCCTTCGCAGGCATAACCCATTGACTCCTTAAACTACACATTTATCACAGAGTCTTCTCCGATTCATATGCAAAATCACCAATCCAGACCAACCTGTCTAGATGGCCTTCACACAGCATGCCTATTCCGTACTCCATTTCCAGATCTATATGCTAACAAAAGGGGATTCCATGAATCACCCAAAAGACTCCCAAAATCAGCCACCCTTTGGTGGGGGAATCACATGCATATGCAAAAAAGGAAGCCTTCACATGGCTAGGAAGAAAGGTCGTTACCCTCGAAGACCTCTTTGGTGCCATGAGCTCTTAATTGGCTAGGAAGACCCGCAAAAGCTTTTCCTCTGCAATGCCGGCCTCGGATCTCTCATCGGAATACCGCAGTAGCACCGGTGACCAGCCCCTTGCCTCCTACTCCTTCTTCCTCTCCCTTTCTCTCAGTAGGAATGTAGAAAGAGAAGACCAAATGAAGAATGAGATTTCCCTTCTCATCCACGGCCTTATGGAAACAGGGATACAGCTCAGCCATTGGATCCCAGCTGAAAGAACGGACGGCCACGCTTTTGCCACAAAAGTACAAATTTGACTGACACGGCCTGTGACAGGCCCGTGTCCCAGGCCGTGTTCCTCAAGCGGCACTCAACCGACTTATCCAATCCAGTGACAAGCCCATGTGACATGCCCGTGTCACGGGCCGTGTCACCCGACATGCCTTCGACACGCCCGTGTCTTTGGCCGTGTTCATCAGGCCGAAAAACAATCTCAAAATCACCCGAGACTCACACGGCCTGGGACACGCCCGTGTCGTAGGCCGTGTGCCCCATACACGACACGAGACACGCCCCAGCTCAACTTCGTCGGGCTGAGTTCGTCGACCGCGCTGACATACCCTGTGACACGCCCGTGTCACAGGCCGTGTCCGAAGCACTCGACGATCGTCGACCAAATTTTGTCGAACACTCGTCGACTGTTCCTCCCGGGACACGCCCTATAACACGCCTGTGTCACAGGCTATGTACCCCTACTCGATGATCGCCACTCGACGAATGTCGCTCTATGATCGATGCTCGACGATCGACAAGCAAAATCGTCGAACCGAGGGGACACGCCCCCTGTCACGCCCGTATTCCAGGGCGTGACCACCCAAACATTTCTTCGACTAAAATTCGTCGACCGAAATTCGTCGAGCACGCGCCTCACTACGCAACCCGAGCAGGACATGCCCTCGGACACGCCCGTATCCCAGGCCGTGTCACCCAAAACTGAGCCTGCTGAAAAATGGGCTGTTACAAATCTAGACTAGGAAATGGAAAATACAGTAATTAAAAGCAGCAAAATACAGGACTCCAACTCCCAAAATTCGAGCCTGGGCATCTGAAGCTGTCTGGAATTTATAGGAAAAATTACTGGTCGGTCACGCCCTTAGTCACGCCCATGACCTAGGCCGTGTCAGGCTCGGAACCTTCTTCTTGGAACCCCAAGAACGTTAGAGGAGAAACTGTCAAAATCTGTTAAATGATGGGTCACGCCCCTAGGTCACGCCCGTGACCTACGGCGTGTCAGATCTGTTTCTGGAAAATGGAGGGAAGCTAAAAACTGTGGGAGTAAACTGTTGTTGATGGAGGCGTCACGCCCCCTGGTCACGGCCGTGACTAGGGTGTGTCAAGCTGCAACGAAAATCTGGCGGCAACAGCAGGAATGACTGATTTATTGGCTGGAAAAGGCACCTGACACTCCCTGTGTCACGCCCTTGCCCAGGGCGTGTCAATTTAATCCGACGTGGTAGGGGCCTTCCGGTTCTTCCAATGGCAGGCACGCCCCGTGTAAGGGTTACACAGGCATGTAAAAAGTGAGACGGGCATGTATGTGGCCGATCGACGATCTTCGGTCGACAATGCAGGTTCTTGGTGTCACGCCTATAAGACACGCCCAAGGATGGCATGACACAGGGCATGTCACGGGCGTGTCACGGGGGTGTCAAGGCTCTTCATTCGCAGTTCGACGATTTGCGTCGAAGTTATTAGTTCGTCGGTGTCACGCCCCTGGTCACGCCCAAGGAGGGCGTGTCACTGGGCGTGTCTGGTCCGAGAAGGGAAAATTTCCAGTTCTGCTCCAAATAATGTACAGATTAGCCCTGCAAGATTGAAAATAATTTTATTAGAACAAATAAATATAAAATACAAAAAGTAATTAATCATAAACTTTAGATTATAAAATTGATATATAATATCTAATTATTAATCGAAAATAGTAAATGAAAATAAAAATAATTAGAGTTATCAAATACCCCTTATACTTATCTGTTTTCTAGTCCCGAGCAAACAATTTCTATAGGGAGTAGAAAAATTTAAAATGCTATAGTAGAAAATTGAACCTAAGGAGTAAAATGCGAAGTTTTATGCCTATGCTTGTAGCTATTTTGGTAGAAAAACTTACTCAGCATACAAATTAAGTTTTTATTTTTCTTAAAATGTGTTTCCACTATTATTTTTACTTTTTAAAATGAAAATCCGGTAAATCTTAAAATCATATTTAGGGAGAATGTAGCGTGTGTACTAAGATAACATTGCACGAAGGAAGATCGAGATACTCTCCAAAGAAATCCATCAATGTCGATGGCCATAGGCTTGCCCTTTCACACTCTCGCCACGACACTAGTTCAACTTATAAACATAAATCAATAGGACTTAATTAGGTTGAAACAAATGCTTAGGTTTTTGGTGAGGGTAAAAGATAAAAGCGATGGCTAGTCACACCAAAACCTAGAGAGAGCTTGCACACAATAATTTGCTATGGCTTTAAGAAGGTAGCCAAATTCTTTATCCTTTTGTTTTTTTTCTTATTTCTATTTCTTTCAACTCTCTCATCATGTTGAAAATTTTCTTCTACCTCTTCATTCATTTTTTCATAATAATAATTTTTTTATTTATCTTTATTTTGAAGAGGAAAGAATAATAAATCAACTTCTTTTTTTTTGTTTTTTTATGAGAAAAGAGCCACCAAAAATAAAAAGGCTCCTCATCACTCACAAACAGTGTTTGTATATTTATGTTGAAGCTTGGTCTTAGGCGTGCAATTAGGTTGCTTTTTAGGCTTTGGTAAAATGCTTGGTGGAGCTAAAACAAATAGATAGGGTAATGAGCTCAAAAATGGTTTAACAAAGATAAATTTTTTAGGTACGGGTGCAAAGGGTCAAACTTGCCAAAAGAAGTGCCTAAATCATATTTATGCTAATGAGTTTAACTTATGCAAAGACATGAGAATAGCTAGAGGGCAAGTTCTAGACATCGAGAAAAAAATACCTCTTTCTTGATCCGCGAAATATCGCTCTAGTAAACTTCTACTTACTCACCTAAATTATTTTAGATTTTACCGGTTTTCAAAATGAAAGTAAAATAAAACATTTCCACACATTTAGAAAAATGAAAATCTAATTATATGCTGAATATTTAGATCTACATAAAATTCTACTTACACGTGCACTTAACTAGAAATAGCATGACCAACAGTTTTACTCCAAAATTCAAAATTTCAATTAAAATATCAAAATTCTCTAAACACTATATAAAAGTTAAATTACTAGGAATTTTGCATGTGAATAGATATGGAAATAACGACTTCTTTAATTAAAAAAATAACCCTAATTTTTTTTATTACTTCTTAGACTTCCCGAGGTATACCCTGTGAAGGGCTCTCACCGGTACTAGGAGGTAAGATGGGGTGATATCCCAAACGTCCTTTTCTAAGAAATTTAATTTCAATTTTCTATTTATTTTTTGATATTTTTAATATTTTTGTTCTCTTTTTTTTTTCAAATTTTTGTATTTTTGTGAAGACTAACTAAAAATAAAATATTAAGATTTTTTTTTGAAAAAAATTATGATTTTTTATAAGTTTTGCTTAAGAAATATCCCCCCATACTTAAACAATTCATTGTCCCCAATGAAAAAAAATAAGTAAAGAAAAGAAAAGGAGACTTCCCTGAAGAGATGAAATCAGCACCAAGGTGTACCTGTAAGACATGACTGAAGCAAAACATAATTTTGATATTTTTTAATAAAAACAAAAGATACATTGGAACTAAAAAGAAAAGATACAAAGAAAAGATACATGACAACCGACTACAACCCTAAAGAAAAAGAAACCTAATCCTCATCACTATGGTGCCTCGGCTGCTGATAGTATGTCCGTAGGTCCATAAACTCAAGCTCAATACGTGCCATTAAAAAAGCTTGACTCTCCTCCAGCGCGATAAATCGACCGTCAAAACCCGCAAAACGAGCGTCAAAATTGGTCTGCATCGCGTCTAAGCATTTGTGAATAGACCTAAACTGACGATCCCAATAGCTTTGAGGACCGGGCTCTGAAGAAGTATCCAGCGGTGGTGGTGTAATGTGGGGAGAGTGAATAGTGCCACTAGGACAGGCACCGAAATCAAGATCAAGATCCCCACCATCGATCGCTAGGGGGATAGCCTCAAACTCGCCATCACGTCGCCGCGCGAGACCAAGGGCCTGGAGGGTCTGGAATTGAATGACTTGCGGCATCTGAACGCAGCTCAGTTGCGGAAGTGTATCCCAAAGTTCGAGCTGCTTGGCGAGGAAAGTGATGAAGTTCCTGCCGTGCACTGCTCCCAACCTCGCATTTTCGGCCTGGTGCCAAAAGAAAAGTGCGATCATATAGCCAAGGTTGAGTGGGACCCGATAAAACATACTATATAAATATAGTAAATCTGCCCGAGTCACCACCCCATGGCTGTCGCCGCGACCAGAAATAGTAAAGGTGAGGAGGTTGTGGAGAATGCGCAGAGCGAGGGAAATGAGGTGCCTGCCTTTAGATTTCTTATGAGTGTAGGGCGCGGTGTCATTACCGAGTTCCGCCCAAAAGGTGGGAAGTTTGACATCAGGAGGGAAATCTGTGAGGAGTTCGAGATAGGCGGGAGATTGGGCGAAGGCCTCCGAGCAAAAGCCCATGACGACATTGAGTTGTCGGATGGTGAGCTGATGCGTCCCCCCACCCATGTGAAAGACGATTAAATCATCATTCGCCGCCCAACGGAACTCAAAGGACACCAAGAACTTGACAGTGAGCTCAAGGAAATCATGCTCGGAAATGGAGAAGAGGGAACTCCATCCATGGGTGGATAGAAATTCCCAAACCAAATCCGCAGCTCCAAAGGTTATGAGGATCGCCCAATCTAAGATGCATACTACGCTAAGGGGTTTGGTGCGTAGGCGATCGCTGCGATCTTTCTGGGTAGGGTTCTCAAAAAGGAGCATGGCTTCTGCCACGGCGGGATCCACAGGGTGCTCGGAGGAAGAAGCGGTGGAGCGAGGGTTGTGACGAGGCATTATGGAAGGAGGGAGGAATATGGGTTTTGGGTTGGATAAGGGAAGGAGGAGGGCTAGATGGTGTGGAAGAAATAATGGGGGAGAAATCCTATTTATAGGATTTCTCGGCCGGTCACGCCCCCCTGTCACGCCCGAGATAGGGGGAGTGTACTGAAAGATAAAAAAGGGGAATCTGAGGCTCCCTGCCTCAGATTCGCGGGTCATGCCCCAGATGTTAACCCCGAAATCAGCGATCCTTCACAAGGCAGCCAGCTCGCTAGTCGCGGCTTACTCCAGGTTCCTCCTAGAGGTCGCGATCTCTTAGGATGGGCGGACAGGCTTTTCTGTCCACTCAAGCCACACGGCTTGGGCGGTCTGACCGCCCATGCCACACGTTGTTCCTTTGGTCGGCAGGGGCCGCAGACTCTTTCTACAGTCCACCCCTGCAGGCCTCACCCCTTATCAGTTAAACCGCAAGCTTGTCTCAACAGTGCCACTTTGCCGGACTCGGATATCTATCCGCCCAGACCGCCACAATGACAAGCGGCCTGCCTCTAGGCTACAGACCTTCACTGGCGTCAACAAACCTCCAGCTCGCCGCATAGCCAGATTGGCAACCTGACCCCAGGCCGCCAACCAGCTACCCCAGTTTCCAGCTCGCCAACACTCCCGGCCTGCCTCGTCAGTTCGGCAGGTCATGAATCCCTTGTCACCCAGCAGATGTGGCAAGTTTCATTCAACAAAGTGGCAGACTCCAGCAGTATGGGCAACCTACTTTTTCAGTCCGCCTAAGGAGAGTGGATGCTCCAGCTCTCCGGCAACCCGTAAAGATCAGCGTGCATGTCCCGTTCATCATGAGCTGGGCAAACTCGAAGTGCAGTCAAACCTTCCAGTACGCCTACGCTGATGAACCCCAGCTCCAGCTTCAGCAGCCAGCCGCTTCGTTCGCAGTAGAGGCGGACTCAGTTTACCAACCACGGACTCAATGGATTCTACTCGCAGTCTGCCACTCAACCAACACCCGCTTCACCCCAGCAGCAGGCAGTCCCAGACCGTGCGGCCTAGTGCGGACTCAGCGGATATCCCTAATCTCGCACCCTTAACACGTGCTCGCTCACCTAATCAGCAGGGGAAGACTAATTGCACAGTCTTCCACTCAGCCTCTAGCACCTGCCTCCGCAGTAGCAGGAGGATAATCTCCTCAGCCTGCAGTCTTGGCGCAGGCTCAATCAGTAGGCGCGGAGTCTTCCCAGTCCGCCAGGCAGCAAACCTCTTCCAGAAGCCAGTTCAAGTCCGCGCGGCCTCATGCGGACTCCGCGGACTCGGCAGACTCCTTCCTCTTCTCGCACCAGTTACCGTCTCACCGGGGGTAACGTCACCGAAAGAGGTTACCTCCTCGGGCCTATAAATAGACCCCCATGCCTCTCATTTGAGGACAATCGGGACAGTCTGGACAGTCTCATCGCCCTCACGCTTGAAGACAGCCCACAACAAGCTTCAGTCATCAACCTGGGTAGACTCTATTCCTCAGTCTGCATCCCCTCTTATTGTAACCGCGCGGCCTGCCGGCCTTAGTACCCAGTCCGCGCGGCCTCCTCTCTGGCACCTCTTTTCCTTAGCCGCTAGCTTCCCCCTTTGTACCCTTTATTGCTTTCTCATATAAAGGTACAATAACAAGTTGTAACTCTCAATATTAATCAAAAGAAAGCCCGTCGCAAGAGTGACATTTAAGCCGATGCAGGAGAAGTCTGCTGTTGTCGCTGCTAGCGGCCCCTTTCTTCTTCTCAGCTCAGCTTAACTCTCTCGGCGTCAACCTGCAAGCACAACTGTCAAAGTAACCTCCTGCTCGACAGTTCCTGATCAACCTCCTCCGCTGATCATCAACCTTCTCTGCTGATCATCAGCCTTCCCAGCTGCTCTCAACAAACCTCTCCTCAACCACACAATCCTCTTCTTCACCTAGCTTGTGAGATTGAACAACCTGTTAATTAGGCAGTGCCGTTTTTGCGCATCAACAGTTCACACGCAGCCTTCAGATCCGAGCAGACGGTGAACACCAACAGTTAGCCATGTCAGATCATCGTTCAGCTAAAAACCTTGCTCAATTAAGTCCTAGAGATGATCCTCTCTAGGAGGCCTTCGAGCAATCACGCCGTGAAAATGCTCAACAATTCCAAGCGATCAACAAAATTCTTGCTACAATCACCCACCAGTTGCAGATACAACCTGCAGTAGCTCCAGTTGCTCCAGCTGCTCCGGTCAATCCAACACCAACATTGGAGAATCTATAAGCTTATCCTCCAGCTTACCCACCGGTCTATCCTCCTTATACAACAACCTTTCTGCAAGGGCCTGCAGCCCCTTTGCGACCTCAAGATGAAGAGTTTGCATCTCGTCAAAACTTCTTCCGGGAAGCAGCCTGGGGAAGTCCTGCAAGATTTCTCAACTTTCAGGGAAGTCATCCTTACCCATCAGCTCTTGCCTTTACTCCTCCTGCAGCAGCTTTTCCATTTTATCCTCCTACTACTTTTGCAGCTTCATCTTATGCTCCCTTTTATTCTTATGCTGTAGGAGAGCAGGAAGAGCCTTCGCCATTTACAAAGAATGTTCGTCATGAACCTACTCTAGCTAATTTCAGGGAGCCCCGGTTACCAATCTATACTGGAGAGACTGATTCAGTGAAGGACCTTCAAGCTTTTGAATCAGCCGTTGCTCGAAAATGCTCTTAGATGCTACTAAGTGCAAGCTCCTTGTCACAACCTTTGATGGGCAAGTGAGGGATTGGTTCTATGGTCTTCGACCTCACTCCATCACTTCCTTTGCTGATCTGCGAAGGGAGTTCTTGCTCAGATTCTCTACTTCAACTAAGAGAAACGGTGATCCAGAGGCCCTCTTTGAGATCAAGCAATGTGAGAACGAGACTTGGTCTCAGTTCGTTGATCGATTCCAGAGAGAAATCTTGGACATCGAGATTGTTGGTCAAGAAATATACTGAGTGGCTCTTATCTATGGTCTTCGTGAAGGGCCGCTCAAGTTTGAAGCCAATGTATGAGCACCAAGAACGTACCAAGTGTTGATTGCCTTAGCCACCTCAAACATCCGAGGCGAAAAGGGAAACCCAGGCTTCGTCTTTAGGCTTATATTAGAGAAAGATCCTTCTCACAAGCAACCTCCGAGGTCTCCTCGGAACGTTTTCCCAACTCACTCAAGGAAGGGAAGAAGGTTTCAGCATCATCAATATCCCTTCCAGGACCATGATCGTACTCGAGAGCCTTTGTTGCCACCAAGTCCATCTTCACAAGCAGCTGCAGTCCATCAGCAGTAAGACGATGACTTGCATGAGTCTGAACAAGATGAAGCCATGCAAGGAGTAAGCCAAGTCATGAGAGATAGGGCTAACTGCAAAAGGCCTTATCGACCAGCTGATTAAAGATCTAGAGACTCAGAACCATATTACGAATTCCACAAAGAGCCAAGCCACCTGACAGAGAACTGCCAAGCACTTCGCCAACTAGTGCAAAGGATGCTCCGGCAGGGTAAGATGCATGACCTGCTTCCCAAAGATGATCGCCCTGATCCAGCAACCTCAAAGGGCAAAGAAGTTGCAGACATTCCTAGTTGCTCAAGAGGAGTGAGCCTAGTCGAAGAACACCCTCTCCTTGTTGTTAACAATACTGTTGAATGCTTCGATGCTGATGACGAGGGCGTGCTTGGAAGACTATTCTAAGCCGATAAAGGACTTCATGGTTCTTCAAAGTTTTTTCACAACTATGATGGGTTATCTCTACTCTTACTCTGAACATTTTCATCTCGAAACACTTCTAAGTGTTCCTTCTTGCATTTCAATAAAATTTACTTCAGGGATCCTGTACTGATACATTTCCCTTTTTGAAGTGCTTCTTCCTCTATTTTCTCTTTGCCAAAGAGATCACTAAACCACAGAGATATCGTCGAGTCTTGCTATAGGCCCCCTCGAGATTGGATTCCAGCGTAAGGCCACAATGACCACGTATTGCGGGGAGTTTTCGCATATGTGTAGTGGGGGCTATCCAACTCTCATATGGAGGAATACGGGACTTCGGATCCTAGCTAGTATCTGACACAAAGTGTGCATCGGGAAGGCCCATGTGTTATCTCTGTTGTGCTTCGTTAAGGATACATTACAGTTACGATGATCTTTGCTTGACAAGCAATGGCGACCAAGCGTATCCTTATCTCTTCTATCATCTCACAACTATGATGGCCGAACACTCTATGGTACTCTCAATCCGTGCCTTTGCGGGATCCACAACTCCGCTGATCTTTCCACAGATAAGCAATGATTTAGGCCACTTGGCGCAACTAGTCTCATTGATCAGTGATGATTGTACCTGAGGCAAGAGAGCAGTGCATCTACCGCTCCCTTCTTAGGATTTTGTGCATGTCTCCATTTTGTGCTATCTTAAGGGAGTATAACTAGTACGCTCTAAGTAGGACTATACTGGTGATGACCTTCTTGGTCATCTCCGAGTATAGACCTCTTTTTTATCAACTGACTCTTTCAAAGGTGAACAGGTTAAATCCAACCTACCAAAAGGATTTGCAGCAATCGTTTCTACTTATTCTTATCTTATATGCATTTCTTGCTCAAAACTTTATCAGATGATGATCTACAAAGCTCTTCATTACTCTTATTAAATGCTAACAGCATCAATCATTGATCAAAGAATCTGGCTCTCCTTGATTAAGAAGCCATGCAAGTGGAGTCTAATTAAGATAATCTTTTCTTATTGATCTGGACTTCATATTGAAGATATCATATCTTACTACAACTACCGTCGCGATCTAATCTTTATCTAGATTGGCAGAATTCGTCAAGCTTTTTCTCTACCAATGTGATCATATCTATTCTATTATATCAATAGTCAACACTCGACTTATTGATCTGGACTTCATGTTAAAGATGTCATCTCTAATATAGCAAGAAGATCACTATTTTGGTTTGATATTTATTCAATTATTAGCAGAGTGCATCAGACATTTCCTTTACTATTTGGTCATATCCATCTTATCTCATCAACAGTTAGCATTTGCAAGTTCCGTCCAGGTACTTGCAACTTAGCTCATTATTTTATGTCTGCTACTCACACTTCTCTTTGCAGTGATTAGCAGGCACCTGAAAGTTTCTTCACAGGTACTTTCAACTTTCATATATCATGTCTGCTTCTAACACTTTTCTTGCAGAGACTAGCAGATACCTGCAAGTTGCCTTCAGGTATTTGCGGCTTTTTCTTTACTCCTATATTTGCTTCTAACTCTCCTTTTACAAAGATCAGTAGATGTTTGCAAGTTTCTTCACAGGTACTTGCAACATTCATATATCATATCTGCTTCTAACACTTTTCTTGCAGAGACCAGTAGATACCTGCAAGTTGCCTTCAGATATTTGTGGCGTTTTCTTTACTCCCATATTTGCTTCTAACTTCTCTTTTGCAGAAAACCAACAAACGCTTACAAGTCCCCCTTCAGGTACTTGCAACTTATTTTCCTTTTCACGATTGTCGCTTACTCTTCCTTTTGCAGAGGATAACAGGTGCTTGCAAGCCTCCATCAGGTACTTGCAAGTTATTATGCTTCTATATTTTCCTCTCACCTTCATTTTGCAGAACTCAGTAGAAGACACATCTTCTTTATTTTGCAAAGATAAACCTAGGTACGCGCAGGATGTACCTTATACACATGCCTACATTAACTTTTCTCTTGCAGGAAAAAGATAGGCATTGACAAACTCCTCCTAAGGAGAGACATCAGGTTTAATCTCTCCTTCCCCCCTTCCGTTCCTTTGGAGTGGATCATAATTTTCGTGGGTCTCCAACTTTTTCGAAGTTCCCTTCTAAACTTAAAAGTGCGGGGATTATGTTAACCCCGAAATCAGCGATCCTTCCCAAGGTAGCCAGCTCGCTAGTCGCAGCCTGCTCCAGGTTCCTCCTGGAGGTCGCGACGTCTTAGGATGGGCGGACAGACTTTTCTGTATGCTCTAGCCGCACGGCTTGGGCGGTCTCAGCGGTCTAACTGCCTAGGCCGTGCGTTGTTCCTTTGGTCGACAGGGGCCGCAGACTGCTTCTGTAGTCCGCCCCTGCAGGCCGCGACCCTTGTCAGCTAAACCGCAAGCTTGTCTCAACAGGTGCCACTTTGCCGACTCAGATATCTATCAGCCCAAACCGCTACAATGAAAAACGACCTGCCTCTAGGCTGCATACCTTCACCAGCGTCGACAAACCTCCAGCTCGTCGCATAGCCAGATTGGCGACCTGACCCCAGGCCGCCAACCAGCTACCCCAGTTTCCAC
The DNA here is from genome assembly GCA_039583875.1 of Platanthera guangdongensis. Classification (NCBI taxonomy): domain Eukaryota; kingdom Viridiplantae; phylum Streptophyta; class Magnoliopsida; order Asparagales; family Orchidaceae; genus Platanthera; species Platanthera guangdongensis. The sequence continues at coordinate 138,090,030 of CM077148.1, forward strand.
CTCACCAACACTCGCGGCCTGCATCGTCAGTTCCGCAGGTCGCGAATCCCTTGTCACCTAACAGATGCGGTAAGTTCCATTCAACAAAGTAGCGGACTCTAGCAGCGTGGGTAACCTGCTTCTTCAGTCCGCCTAAGCAGCGCAGACGCTCCAGCTCTCCGGCTACCCACAAAGATCAGCGTGCATGTCCCATTCATCGCGAGCTGGGCGGACTGGAAGTGCAGTCAAACCTTCCAGTCCGCCTACACTTATGAACCCCAGCTCCAGCTTCAGCAGCCAGATGCTTCGTTCGCAGCAGAGGTGGTGTAACACTCCAAAATCTAGAGTTTGGAAAATATTGGATGATACGGCCTGGGACACGGGCGTGTCCCAGGGCATGTCCTTCCTAGGTGAACAGTCGTCGAGTGTTCGACAAAAATTGGTCGACGTTCGTCGAGTGCTTAGGACACGGCCTGTGACACGGGCGTGTCACAGGGCGTGTCAGCGCGGTCGACGAACTCAACCCGACGAATTAGAGTAGGGGCATGTCTAGTGCCGTGTATGGGAATACGGCCTGAGACACGGGCGTATCACAGGCCGTGTGAGTCTCGGGTGATTTTGAAGTTGTGCAGCCTGATGAACACGGCCACAGACACGGGCGTGTCTGAAGGTGTGTAAGGTGACACGGCCTGTGACACGGGCGTGTCACATGGGCGTATCACTGGATTGGGTAAGTCGGTTGAGCACCACTTGAGGCACACAACCTGGGACACGGGCGTGTCACAGGCCATGTCAAGCAAAAATTATGAGTTTGAGGGAAATTGTGGTCGTCCGTTCCTTCAGCTGGGATCCAATGGCTGAGCTGCCTCCCTGCTTCCTTAAGGCCGTGTATGAGAAGGGAAATCTCATTTGCATTTGGCCTTCTCTTTCTACATTCCTAGTGAGAGAAAGGGAGAGTAAGAAGGAGGATGAGGAAAGGGGCTGGTCACCGATGCTGCTGCGGTATTCCGACGAGAGATCCGAGGTCGGCGTTGCGGAGGAAAAGCTGTTGCGGATCTTCCTAGCCAGTTAGGAGCTCATGGCACCGAAGTGGTCTTCAATGGTAACAACCTTTCTTCCTAGACATATGAAGGCTTCCTTTTTGGCATATGCATGTGATTCCCCCACCAGATGGTGGCTAGTTGTGGGAGTCCTTGGGTTGATTCATGGAATCCCCAATTGGTTGACATATAGATCCGAAAATTGAGTACGGAATAGACATGATGTGTGAAGCCCATCTGGACAGGTTGGTCTGGATTGGTGATGTTGCATACGAACGAGAGAAGACTTCGTGATAAATGTGTAGTTTAGGAGTCGATGGGTTGGACCTGTGAAGGGGAGTAACAAGAAGTACTGGATTGGAATTCCAGGAAATACCCTTTGTGATGTTTAATGTTCATAGGTGGTACCTGTGAAATGAAGTAGCAGGAAGTACTGGCGTGGTAGCCAGGAAAGACCCCTAACATTTGTGATATTTGCAGAGTCATACTTGTGAAGAGAGTAGCAGGAAGTACTGGTGCGCCCAGGAAAGATCCAGTAATGATGTGTGATATGAATGGGTGTAATGGTAAGTATTGGTGCGCCCAGGAAAACACCCAAGCTTGAATGCCAGAATAGGATTGGTGAGACCGACCCGCGCCTTTTGTCTCCGCGAGTACGCCGTACTCGGTGAGGGCAAGGCGATTTGAGCAACGGGGGGTGGAGGATCCGACCTGCGCTATGTCCGTCCGACGTGAGACCTAAAAGTGTGGTCTGTTGGAGTGCCTAACAAGAGTCTTAGGCCTGCGCGCCATGACACAATGGGGGGCTACAGGCCAATCCCGGTGTATAAGACTAGAAACTCCGGCTGCACGCCATGGAGAAAATGCTCAAGTGATTTGTCGTTGGGGTGCGATCGTGATACGGTGGTGGGACCCTGGTTCGCGGGTACACCAAGAATGTGCCCTGAGTGCACAGATCGTCGGGCTAGATGGCTGACAGTTGTGATGGCATGTGTGCGTGAAAGCATATTATATGAGATAGACATGCATGTGATATATGCTATGCTTGCAGGGAAGAATACCGTTGCCCCGACAAAGGGGTAGGGTCGTTATAATTTGGTCAGCTGAATGCTGACCGTTGCCTCTGTTTTACACCATTGGGTGGAATGTCCCTATGCAGGTGTTGGAGAGCCGAGCGGGACGCATAAGGGTTGAAGTCCCTGCTGCATTTGCTGCTGCCGTTGCTAGCCCTCAAAGGCTAAAAGAAATGGATGTGTGATGTTTTCTTTTGATGTGGCCGGCCTGCGTGCCAAAATTTGAGGCCACTGTTTTGAAAGCCCTGTAAGGCCATAAGGCCAAATCCTTGTAAGTGTAAGACATTCCTATCATATATAAAATGTGGAGTTTTTATATGTTGGACATTCAGGTGTGGAGTTCAAGTGTAGTGTTATAGGCTTCCGCTAAAATGCAATGTGTTAGGGTGTGATGCGCTACTCTGGTATCATACCGTAATGTCACCGCCAGTTTTGTGGTATATATTATGGGGCCCCGGCCGAACCTTCTAGTATATACGATGTAAACAGATGGGGTTGTTACATTTTTGGTCTCAGCTATCTTGGTCTTTCCCTCTCGACGTCGTGGTCGACTTCTTTTGTGGGGTGGCGAGCACGTGTCTTTTGTGGGGTGTACTTTTCTTTTACTTTTTAAGGCAGAAAATCTGTCATGTAATTTAAGCAGTAATTGCAAATTCTACAGCTAACACAGAAACATTCACAGAAATATCACAACAGAGATTGCACACAGATTTTTATAGTGGTTCCCCAATGTCTGGGTACATCCACTTTCCCCTTCGTCTATCTAGCAGTGTACTAGATTCGGCCTAAATTCTGCACTTCTCCTCAGATACTCAGATCTTACAGCAGCTCAGAACCCAAACCAGGTTCCTACAACTCAGTGTGTCCCCACTCCTACAACTCAGGCAAACAGCCCTACCTCAGCCTTCACCACGGCCTACACTCAGAGAACACAGTCTCCTACAGCTCAGGCATAAAGCCTACCTCAGTCTTCAACAAGACATACACTCAGAGATCTAAATCTCTTACACTCAGCCTTTATAAAGTAGGCTTACAGCTCAGATCTATAATAGATCTTACAGAAATTTGATTAAACAAAGTTTATTACCACCACCCTGAAAGAGAGAGAATGGATGGATGGCTTCTTGAATAGTTCTTGGAAGAACTTGATGGCAGAGATAAACCTCTCTTAGCTTTCTTCAAAGCTTCTTGAATCTGAACTCAGTAGGGTTGAATCTCCTGAGAAGATGATCTTCAATCAGCTTCTGACTTGAGATTCAGATCTTAATCTGAATCTTTCTTGGCAGCCTGGTTCAGCAACTGCACTTCTTAGATGGAGCTCTCTCACTCCAACTTCTTCTAGATCTTCTGTCGAAAATCTTCTGTATTATTATTTCTATCTGTATTGATCAGAATCTATATTCTTCAATGATTGATCATCACTTTCAATTGAAGGAGAAAGCCTTTATATAGTCTTCCTCCATGATAACCGGCTGAACCGATTTCTAATAACCTTCTGACAGTTCTGACAATAGTAGTTGACCGGTTAGAAATGGCAGCTGTCAAGTCATCCAGTCACTTCTTGAAATCACTGTCTCTGTTTGAAAGTGTCGAGACTGATCTTCATTATATGTCGACACAAATAAACTAAGTGCCGACACAAGTAGACTAAGTGTCGACACATGCCTTGGTGGTGTCGACACAACTCCTTTGTTGTTATTAATACTTCTCGACACAGCCATCTGTTGAATGTGTCGACACTAATTCTGTGTGTCGACAAAAATACTTCTTCAAAACTTAGTTGAAATTCTGCTGAGTGTCGACACATCTCCTTTGTGTCGACACAAGTACTTCTTTACTTTAACTTTGTTGAAGCTTTGTTATGTGTCGACACAAGTCCTATGTTGTCGACATAGTTGATGTTGACAAATACTTCTGTGTGTCGACACTGCCTCTATGTGTCGACACAATTGATGTCGACTAAGTATTTATGTGTGTCGACACTGCCTTTTGGTGTCGACACTGATTCTGTCGACTTTGCTTCTCTGTGTGTCGATATAGCCTCTTGGTGTCGACACAGTTGATTCTGGTGTCGACTCAGCCTTTCCAAGTGTCGACATAATTAGCTCCAAGTGTCGACACAGCTTTTCTCCAGTGTCGACACAAGCCTTCATAAGTTTCGACACTGCTTCTTTAGGTGTCGACATATGGACTTAAAACTTTTTCTGCATTTCCTGCAATTACTTAACCTACACATATAAACTCAAAACACATCAAATACACCTTGATGCATATCATTGAGTAGGGTGAGGCTTCTTCAAATCTGGTACACATTTTCCAATGTACCCAACAATCTCCCCCTATTTGGAGAAGTCATAACCCTTAGTCAATGATATACAACATTCATAACAAATACACATTTTGATGTATAACAATATTATATGACAGGGTAAATACTTAAAACAAAACATAAAAGATATTTCATCACAGAATAAGTATGCTAACACAATGAACATTCATTATAGTTTTGTTTCAACTACCAAAAGTTTCTTTAATCAAAAGTTTACATGGAATTTAACACAAAAGATTACAAAGATGTAAACTTAAGAAAATCTAAACTAAGGCTGCTCTGGCTCATTGATGACAATGCCCTTGCCTAATTGAATCTTGGCTTGCACAGGAACATCAGTGTCATCAACTGGCTTCTTGCCCTTTAGATCTTTCTTTTTCAGCTCTTTAGCCCTTATCTTTTGTCTTTCAAAATAATGATAAGGCTTTGGGAAATATTTGCTAGGCTCCTGTGCATTAGGAGGTAGCTTCCCAAGTTTTGCCTTTCTTCTGTACTGAACTATGGCCTCTTGCCTGGCTTCATGTTTACTCTATTCTTATTCAGAGTACCATTTGCCCCTCTCTAGAGTATTGTCCTTTGCAGCTTTCTAAGCAGTTAGTATAATATTTCTAGAAGTTGGGCTCCACTGTTCAAAATCTGGCTTTAACTCAGCCTGTTCTCCGAATCTCTTCTTTGACAATAGAGCTTCTTGCTCTTTCAAAAATGCCTCTAACACAGGCTTGTCTACTTTTTCTATGATCACATTTTGAGAACCTTCTAGAGGGCTATACATAGACTGGACTTCATGATGTATCATCTCAAGATCTGCTGGAGGATAAATTACTTGAGCAACTTCAGCTTGCTCACCTACAAAATCTGCAGGATGCCCTCCAGATTCAGCTACATTGTCATCATCACACAGGGGTGGATAGCCAAGTGTGGCTCTGATGTTATTGGAAATCCATTTAACATGGTCAGATCCAGCTTTGACTAAAACCCTCTCCCCCTTTATAACTTCTCTGACTACATGATCTCTGAGATCATCCTTTTGGAATCTGACTTGTTCATCCATAAAATTGACACCATCTTTATAGAAGGCCTTTAATTTCAGTAACTAGCCAGAAATAGTCTTTCAAGAATCTGTAATAGCAGTTTGGACATCAACTATTCCTTCTTGGAATTGCTTGGCAAATTCTGCCTTGGATGCAGTCCTTGCTTCAGTTTGAGTAGTAGCAAGATTCTTCATCTCAGTAACAATCACATTATGTGATTTTGTCAGATTTTCATTCATTCTAATCTGATTTTCTAAGACATAGCCCTACTTTACTGCTATATCATCCACTTGTGTCTTGATTTTCTCTTGGTGTGTGGCTAGGAAAACCACAGCATTTCCACCCTTGTGGAAACAATCAGTCATCTCTTTCTTATTTTAATTCACTTCAAATCTAATTGACTTTATATCTGTTGCCAAAGAGAGTTATAGATCTGTATGTGTCTTATCTATATACTTCTGCATTGCTATCCTTTGCTCATCCAACTTCACTTGTAAAGATACTAATAATGAACTGTAATCAGTCGTTGGGGTAGGCTATGGAGCAACAGTTTGTAAAGCCTTTTTGTATCTTTGACTCCTTTTAAAGACCATGAGCTTTCTTTTCTTGGCCTGAACCTCAGCTGTATCCTCAGAATCAGAGGTACTTGCTATATTGACTCTATCCTTAGGACTAGGAGGCAAATCCTGTGCAGTCTTAGGTAGCTCCTCCTAAGTCCTTTGCTCCTCAGTTCTAATTTGCTCCTCCTCATTTCTTGCAGTATCCTCATGAGTTTCTACTTGCTCCCCCTCAAAAACATTTTTCTCCCCCTCAAAACCAGCATGCTCCCCCTCAATGTCAGGAAACAGCTCTTCCAAGGTAAACTCTTATTGTGAAGGAACGGGAGAGTTTCTTATTTCTGGAGCATCAGCAACTGCTGATGTATCCTCCAAGATTACATCTTGTGGTTGACTTTGTAACTGAGTTTTCTGATCAATATCAATCAAAGATTCAGTTAGCATTTCATTCTCAATATTGAAAATTGATTGATTGACTTCACTGATTACCTCAAGAATTGTTTGTGTTGCCATTTCACTATCCAAGTGAGTAGGCACTTCCTCATAATGAGGGTACCCATGGAGTGGATCCAGGTGGATGGGGCTAGTAGATGGTTGCTCCCCCTGCCTCTGTGCATCTTCATCTGCAGGGTCTTGTGCAGGAACTTCTTGTGCAGTAGATTTCTCAGGAACTTCTTGCCTTTCCTCATCAGGCATATCCTTAATTAGGACCCTATCCCATCTTGAGATAATCCTAATGTCCATCCTTCTCATATGATTAATCTTAGAACCAGCAGCTTGGTCCATTACTTCAGGAATGGTTCCAGCTAAGTACAGACTCATTATCCTACCCAGATTGGGCTTCTTCAGACTTTCCTTAATCTTTTCAAAAATCACTACTGACCAGTCAGTGTTTAGTCTGTAGATGATCCTTGTCATTAAGCTGAACATATGAGCTGATATCCTATCATGCCCACCTGGCTTGTACAGAATCACCTTTCCTACCACTTCAGACAAGAACTTGCATATTCATTCCTTTTCTGTTAAATACTGAGCCAATATTCATGGTGGAATCCAGTCCACACCACTGAAGTGCTTCCCATAGCTTAGAAGTAGGTACATCTTCTTCCTCTTGAGTTCTAGGTAGATGTAGAACTTTCCTTAAACTCTTCATAGTCAGTTTAACTTTCACACCATGAACTGCAGACTTGATCTTGAGTCCAGTTGAATCCAATGTAGCTGCACCATAGAATTCGAGTACTTCCTTCTTCCAAATCTTGGTTGGCTCAGAAACTAAATACTCCAACCCATTCTCAGTAATTAGGGTTACAACATCCTTAATTTCCGGTTCAGTATGGTCAAATGCATTGCGTACTAGCTCATATCCTTCAATGACGTTCTCTTCAAGCTTAGGCGCCATTAGGGTTTTGAGAAATCTTGATTTTAGAAGAGAGAGATGTAGACACAAAGTTTTGGTCTCGAAACTATTGAGAGCTTGTCGACAAACAATGTTGAAGACCTATTTATACCTTTCTAAAAATGAAGGTGAAAAGGCACGTCAAATTTCTCTAAATGTGTCGACACTGTTGAAATGTGTCGACACTGACTACTTAAGTCTCGACAACGGTGTTGACTACTATGTTTCGACACCAATATAGTATGTGTCGACACGTATACATCTGCGCTCGACGATTAGTCGAAACTCTACTCGACGAAATCTGTATTGAACCTAAGTGTCGACACCACTTTTGGATGTGTCGACAACTACTCTGGATGTGTCGACACTACTTCTCTGAAGTGTCGACACCAACTTTCTAGATTTGTCGACATCATTTCTCTGGTATGTCGACACCACTTCTATGTGTCGACACAGACAATTCCTTGTGTCGACACCATTTTACTTAGCCAAATTTTGTGAAACTAATCTATGTTCAACATGCCTAATTCAATTTTAAATTTATTGAATTTAGTTTCATCTAAAGGCTTAGTAAACATATCTGTAATTTGATTATCTGTTTTGACATATTCTAGTGTAATGTCTTCTTTCTCTACATGTTCTCTAAGAAAATGGTATCTAATTTCTATATGCTTAGTCCTACTATATGAGACAGGATTATTAGCTATAGAAATTGCACTTGTAGAATCACAAAGCAAAGGTGTTCTACTTACGTGAATACCATAGTCTTCTTGCTGGTGTTGAATCCACAAAGTTGTGCACAGCATCTTCCTGCAGCAACATATTCTGACTCAGCTGTGGAGATTGCCACACTGGTCTACTTCTTACTACTCCAAGCCACTAGTCTTCTACCTAGAAATTGACAGGTTCGTGTAGTACTTTTTCTATCTTCCTTGCAACCTGCAAAATCTGCATCTGAATAACCTGTCAGTAGAAAATCTCCATTCCTAGGGTACCAAAGGCCTAGATAAGGTGTGCCCTTAAGATATCTCAAAATTCTTTTGATTGCAGTCAGATGAGATTCTTTAGGGCATGCTTGGTACTAGCACAGACACATGTAGCATACATGATATTTGGTCTACTAGCAGTCAAATACAGAAGGAAGCCAATTATCCCTCTATACAAAGTTTCATCTATAGGTTTCCCTACATCATCTTTGTTTAGAGACATACTTGACCCCATAGGAGTTTTCATGGTAGTGAATGATTCCATACCATACTTTTTTATTAACCCTAGGGTGAACTTAGACTGGCATATGGACAGGCCATCTTCAGTCTGTCTTACTTGGAGACCCAAGAAGAACTTAAGTTCTCCCATACCGCTCATTTCAAATTTTCCTTGCATAAGTTTTGCAAACTTTATACAAAGATTACTTTCAGTAGACCCAAATATTATGTCATCAACATATATTTGGACTAGGATTATCTTTCCTTTAGAATCCCTAAGGAATAGAGTCTTGTCTATTTTCCCCCTTGAGAATTTATTCTCAATGAGGAAACTAGACAGGGTTTCATACCAAGCCCTTGGGGCTTGTTTTAACCCATACAATGCTTTCCTAAGTCTATAAAAATTATCAGGTTTGAGAGGATCAACAAAACCTGAGGCTGCTCTACATAGACTTCTTCCTTTAGATTTCCATTTAGGAAAGCTGACTTTACATTCATTTGAAATACCTTAAAACCTTGATATGTTGCATAAGCAAGGAACATCCTGATTGCTTCCAGTCTTGCTACTGGGGAATAGGTTTGATCAAATTCAATACCTTCTTCCTGCCTATACCCTTTTGCAACAAGTCTTGCTTTATTCTTCACAATGATCACATTCTCATCCAATTTGTTTCTAAAGATCCACTTTGTTCCAATGATTTTGTGGTCTTTTGGTTTATGAACAAGCTTCCAGACCTTGCATCTTCTGAACTAATTCAGCTCCTCTTGCATGACATTAATCCAATATGGGTCTAGAACTGCTTCTTCAAATTTAATTGGTTCCACTTGTGATAGGAAACTGGAGTAAAGAGCCGTGCTCAGATTCCAGCTTCTTGTTAGCACTCCTTGTCTTGGATCACCAATTATCTGATTTGCTGGATGATGCTTTAAGTGTCTATTAGCTGGAGGTAGTCTATCTTCAGGTTGAACACCTCCAGCCTCTTCATGAAGCTGCACCTCTTGGTTTTCTTCAGCATCTTGAGAATTAGTGCCTAACCACCTAGAGGGGGGGTGAATAGGTGTACTTTTTCTTTTACTTTTTAAGGCAGAAAATCTGTCCTATAATTTAAGCAGTAATTGCAAATTCTATAACTAACACAGAAACATTCACAGAAATATCACAACACAGATTGCACACAGATTTTTATAGTGGTTCCCCAAGGTCTGGGTACATCCACTTTCCCCCTTCGCCTATCTAGCAGTGTGCTAGATTTGGCCTAACTTCTACACTTCTCCTCAGATCCTCAGATCTTACAGTAGCTCAGAACCCAAACCAGGACCCTACAACTCAGAGTGTCCCCACTCCTACAACTTAGGCAAACAACCCTACCTCATCCTTCACCAAGGCCTACACTCAGAGAACACAGTCTCCTACAGCTCAGGCACAAAGCCCTACCTCAGTCTTCAACAAGACCTACACACAGAGATCTAAATCTCTTACACTCAGCCTTTATAAAGTAGGCTTATAGCTCAGATCTATAATAGATCTTACAGAAATTTGATTAAACAAAGTTTATTACCACCACCCTGAAAGAGAGAGAATGGATGGATGGCTTCTTGAATAGTTCTTGGAAGAACTTGATGGCAGAGATCAACCTCTCTTAGCTTTCTTCAAAGCTTCTTAAATCTGAACTCAGTAGGGTTGAATCTCCTGAGAAGATGATCTTCAATCAGCTTCTGACTTGAGATTCAGATCTTAATCTGAATCTTTCTTGGCAGCCTGGTTCAGCAACTGCACTTCTTAGATGGAGCTCTCTCACTCCAACTTCTTCTAGATCTTCTGTCGAAAATCTTCTGTATTATTACTTCTATCTGTATTGATCAGAATCTGTATTCTTCAATGATTGATCATCACTTTCTGTTGAAGGAGAAAGCCTTTATATAGTCTTCCTCCATAGTAACCGACTGAACTGGTTTCTAACAACCTTCTGACAGTTCTAACAATAGTAGTTGACTGGTTAGAAATGGTAGCTGTCAAGTCATCCAGTCACTTCATGAAATCACTGTCTCTGTTTGAAAGTGTCGAAACTGATCTTCATTATGTGTCGACACAAATAGACTAAGTGTCGACACAAGTAGACTAATTGTCGACACATGCCTTGGTGGTGTCGACACAACTCCTTTATTATTGTTAATACTTCTCGACACAGCCTTCTATTGAATGTGTCGACACTGATTCTGTGTGTCGACACAAATACTTCTTCAAAACTTAGTTGAAATTCTGCTGAGTGTCGATACATCTCCTTTGTGTCGACACAAGTACTTCTTTACTTTAACTTTATTGAAGCTTTGCTGTGTGTCGACACAGTTGATGATGACAAATACTTCTGTGTGTCGACACTGCCTCTATGTGTCGACACAATTGATGTCGACTAAGTATTTCTGTGTGTCGACACTGCCTTTTGGTGTCGACACTGATTCTGTCGACTTTGCTTCTCTGTATGTCGACACAGCCTCTTGGTGTCGACACAGTTGATTCTGGTGTTGACTCAGCCTTTCCAAGTGTCGACACAATTAACTCCAACTGTGGACACAGCTTTTCTCCTGTGTCGACACAAGCCTTCATAAGTGTTGACACTACTTCTTTAGGTGTCGACACATGGACTTAGAAATTTTTCTGCATTTCCTGCAATTACTTAACCTGCACATATAAACTCAAAACACATCAAATACACCTTGATGCATATCATTGAGTAGGGTGAGGTTTCTTCAATTCTGGTACATATTTTCCAATGTACCTAACACGAACCAAGTTAACACGATTGAACTCCTGAATGTCCATGGTAGAAATGCAAATACATGTGTTTAAGGAACCTGCGCATTCCTAACTTGTTGATATTGCTTGTTTACGGTCGCTAATGTGTGTTTTGTCCACCTTTAGGTGACGCGGAGTGGTGCGGGGCAATCAGAGCCCCAGCGTTCTGATGAAAGTACGGCACCAGCCGAAGTGACTACACCTCCACCGTCTGCTGAACATATGCGTTTAGTTGCTGAGGCATTGTTTGTCATGATGCAAGGCCAGCCGATTGGGCAGGCACAAACGGCGTTGAGGCCAGAACAGGTGGCGGTAAGGCCAGAACCTGTTGTAGCTGTAGATCCTCGAGTGGCTGAACGACAGTTGAAGCAGTTTATGAGCTTTCATCTGCCTACGTTCTCGGGAGTGGGATCTCCTACGTAGGCTGAAGATTGGCTGTCGCGCGTTAAGTGGATAATGACGACGATTGGATCAGAGGAACATCAGAAAGTCACCTTAGACTCCTTCTTGCTGGAAGGAGAGGCTCGTTTATGGTGGGATGAGATGGAATTACATCACTTAGCGGATAGACCGTTGACACAAGTGTCCAAGGAGGAATTTTCTCGGCTCTTCCTGGCGAAGCACCTCCCGGCGGCACAGCGTATAGCCATGGAGAACAAATTCCAAAGGCTCACGCAAGGAGAGAGCAGTGTGGAAGCTTGCCTGCACGAGTTTACTCGCTTGGGGCGGTATGCGGGCTCGATATTTGCTGATGAGCAGAGGAAGACAAATCGGTTCTATGAAGGATTGCAGGACGAGCTGAGGTTCCTGCTTTCTAGTTCTGTGAACCAAGGCTTCCAGACATTAGTCGACACTGCGTGCGCACTGGAGAAAGACGTGAAGAGGGTACAAGGGAAGAGGTCCTTGGCAGTGACACAGTTGGAATTCAAGGTGCCCCGACCGATGAAGTCATTTTATAAGAAGAAATGAGGCAAGAAACCCAAGATGCCGGGACAAGCTCCTTCTTCAGTTGCAACTTCATGAAATCACTGTCTCTGTTTGAAAGTGTCGAGACTGATCTTCATTATGTGTCGACACAAATAGACTAAGTGTCGACACAAGTAAACTAATTGTTGACACATGCCTTGGTGGTGTCGACACAACTCCTTTGTTGTTGTTAATACTTCTCGACACAGCCTTCTATTGAATGTGTCGACACTGATTCTGTGTGTCGACACCAATACTTCTTCAAAACTTAGTTGAAATTCTGCTGAGTGTCGATACATCTCCTTTGTGTCGACACAAGTACTTCATTACTTTAACTTTATTGAAGCTTTGCTGTGTGTCGACACAAGTCCTGTATGTCGACACAGTTGATGATGACAAATACTTCTGTGTGTCGACACTGCCTCTATGTGTCGACACAATTGATGTCGACTAAGTATTTCTATGTGTCGACATTGCCTTTTGGTGTCGACACTGATTCTGTCGACTTTGCTTCTATGTATGTCGACACAGCCTCTTGGTGTCGACACAGTTGATTCTGGTGTTGACTCAGCCTTTCCAAGTGTCGACACAATTTACTCCAAGTGTCGACACAGCTTTTCTCCAGTGTCGTGTAACACCCCCATCTGTCGCATGGCATATAACAGAAGGTCCAACTGGAACCCGACGCCATATACCACAGACAGTCGGAAGGGTTACTCAATGAATAATCAAACCAACCAATTAAGACTACTCGTCCTAATCACAGAGCATTCTAGCGGAAGATTTTTAAGTTGAAAGAACCCAAAATTAAATCCATCAATATGAATGTCCATAGCTACAACAACAGGAAAGAAACCCCAAATACACAGAAATTGGTACATGGCCTTATGGCCTTACAAACGTTCACTTAATAAAGAGTGTTTTACATACATCGGCTCGCAGGCCGGCCACGCATGATAAATATAAAAACAGCTATTCTACGGCCTTCTAGGGCCAGCACAACAACATGTGCTCCAGCCCGCTATTTGGCGCTCGGCTCCGCAGCACCTACAAGCACATACCACCGCACGGTGGAAAATAAAGCAACGGTCAGCTAAAAGCCGACCAAATTATAACGACCCCGCCCCTTACTCAGGACGGCAGTGCTCTTTCCCTGCATAACATTAGCCCAACAATATATATCACGCAAAATAATTTCGCCACAGATGTAGGCTCGCACGGCCAAACACCCCGTGCACTCAGGGCACATTCATGGTGAACCCTGACCCATCAGTGCATTCACCACCACCCCCAGGATGGCAACAACATGTGAGCATTTAGCCTTTCTGACCACCGTCTAAGGCTCCGACTATGCCAACGGCCAGTCCCCGTCTTCGGGTCTCTCGCACCGAACCACATAGCCTAGGTCCAATTCCACTTACCCGTTGCTCACGCCGCATGTCCAATTTAAGTCCTTTGCGCGGGACAAGCTTCTCTCGGATCCCAAATTTTCCAAAACAATCTCATAACCCAGTTATGATCAAGGCCGGTTCCCAGACCACCAAGTTAGCAGAACACGTTTCCGCTCAGTTTTCCGGGTGCGCCTTGAAGCTAACCTCCAAGGATCCCTGCTGCAATCTACCGCGTAGAAACCTGAAAAAAATCCAAAGCACGGAGTCTTCTTCAGCAAAACCACATCAAATGCAACATCACCGATCCAGACAAAACACGTCCGGGTAGGCTTCACACACAATGCTTATGCCCGTACTTGCGATTCTGGGCTCTATATGCAACACGTGGGGGAATATTCACATCAACCCCAAAGAACACCACGCACTCGCCGCACACTCACGGGAGCGGGATTCCCTATGCAGAAAGAAAGAGCTTCAAACGCTCAAGTTGAGAATCGTTACCCTTGTAGTCCGTTTTGGCGCCATGGAAAAACTACGCGGTTAGAACTCTTCGCAATGATCTTCCCTCCACGGATCCGCTCTCTGATTACGAAACGGTGCTCCGATGCTCCGCCGGCGGCCGGAAAGCTCCTTCTTCTTCCTCTTCTCTCTCACTTTGGAAGGGGAGAACTTTGGAGAGAAAATGGGGAATTAACCTCCTATTCCCGGCCTTAATAGAGCAGGATTTCATCTGGGCCGTCAGATCCTAATTAAAGAAAACGAACGGCTCAGATCTGCACAAAATTCTCCAGACCTGGGCCGAACACGGGTTGGCACACGGCCGTGTCCCAGGCCGTGTGCCTCGATCCAGGCACGATCGTCGAACTGAGAAACGCACACGGGCCAAGACACGCCCGTGTCTGACCTGACACGCCCGTGTCGGGTTCCTCGACACGCCCGTGTTCGGGGGCGTGTCACGCATAACCGCCACGACAACGGACACGACCCCTCGGGACACGGGTAGGGACACGGGTGGGCACACGCCCGTGTCGGATGACACGCCCGTGTCATCCGGCCGTGTTTCTGGCCGTGTCCTTCTCGGGTTGAAAACGGCCAAAAATCACCAGCCAGACACGGCCTTGGACACGCCCGTGTCCTAGGCCGTGTACCCCTACAGGCACCAAAAACCCCTTTTTTCGCGACTAACTCGCACACAACTTTCGGGGCGTTACAAATCTCCCCCACTTAAGGAATTTCGTCCCGAAATTAAGCAAAGGTACATAAAAGCTAAATGATACCTGCGTGGAATAACTCGGGGTATTCCTCCAACATAGCTTGCTCTCGCTCCCAAGAAAGCTCCTCACGTCCGCAATTATCCCAACGGACTTTAACCATTCGGACCTCCTTGTTGCGGAGTCGTTTGACTGCAACATCTTCAATTCGCACTGGCTTGACCCTTGTTGTTAACTCATAATCAACTGGTACCTGATTGTCCGTAACGATCTGCAAAGACTCTTGCACTGCCTTACGCAACACCGATACGTGGAATACGTCATGCAGCCCACTCAACTCCGTCGACAGCTTCAACCTATACGCCGCCTCGCCAACACGCTCCAGGATTTCAAATGGTCCAAGGTATCTCGGACTCAGCTTCTTCAAGCGTCGAACCCGCGATACACCCTTGAACGGCTTGATCTTTAAATATACCATGTCGCCAACGTTGAACTCCACATTTCTATGTTTGGAGTTGTAATACTTGGACTGTCTATCCTGAGCAATCTTCAGTCTTTCCTGAATCGTCCGTATCATTGTAGTGGCATCTTCCATCACTTGACGTTTATACAACTTTGATTCGCCTTCCTCCAACCAAGACAACGGCGTGCGACACTTCCTCCCGTACAAGGCTTCGAAAGGCGCCATTCCAATACTTGCCTGAAAGCTATTGTTGTAAGCAAACTCCACCATGTACAGGTGATCCTCCCAATGCTTCCCGAAATCTCGGACGCACATGCGAAGCATGTCCTCCATAGTCCTGTTGACTCTCTCGGTTTGGCCATCTGTCTGCGGGTGAAAGGCTGTGCTGAACTTTAGCTTAGTACCCAACAGACCATGCACCAGCCTCCAGTCATTTGACGTGAAGCGTCCATCTCGATCACTAACAATACTTCTAGGCACACCATGCAATCGTACAATATTATCCACGTAGAGTTTGGCTAACTTTTCCACTGGATCTTCCTTTCTGATTGGGATAAAGTGCGACACTTTTGTCAATCTATCTACGACCACCCAAATGGCGTCGTTTCCCTTCTACGACTACAGCAAACCGTGCACAAAATCCATAGATATGTCGTCAAACTTCCATTCTGGGATAGGAAGGGATTTCAAGAAACCTCCGGGCTTTTGGCATTCCGCCTTCACCAATGCACAAGTACGGCACTTGGCCACATAAAGTGCCACATCCCTCTTCAAACCCGACCACCAGAATAATTTATTCATGTCTCTATACATCTTCGTGCTTCCCTGGTGGATTGAGTACTTGGTATGATGAGCCTCATACATCAACTCCTCCCGAATATTATCCGCACTAGGAACGCATAGACGACTGTCCATCCTTAGCAACCCATCTTCAACCACAAACTGGGAATTTGACCCATCCAAAGCTTCATCCAAGATTTGCTTCATGCTGCCATCCAGAACCAAAGCCCGCCGAACTCTATCTGCTAGATCACACTGCACCTCTGTCCAAAACAGTTTCTCCTCGGCACTAGACTGCTTATCGACGCAAGATATCTCCAATGCCTCCAGCTCTTGGACCAATCTCTCATCATGTACTGATAACCAATTGGCTTGTGCGGGAATCTTACGACTCAACGCATCCGCCACTGCATTTCCCTTCCCAGGCACATAGTGTATCTTGAAGGTATAGTCCCCTAAGAACTCCATCCACCTCCTCTGCCTCATGTTCAAATCCTTTTGGTCCAATAGGTACTTCAAACTCTTATGATCGGTGTAAATATC
The DNA here is from genome assembly GCA_039583875.1 of Platanthera guangdongensis. NCBI lineage: Eukaryota > Viridiplantae > Streptophyta > Magnoliopsida > Asparagales > Orchidaceae > Platanthera > Platanthera guangdongensis. The sequence continues at coordinate 138,106,788 of CM077148.1, forward strand.
GACCTTCACACCGTACAGATAGTGCCTCCAAAGCTTAAGAGCAAATATCACGGCCGCTAACTCTAAGTCGTGGACCGGATAATTCCTCTCATGAACCTTCAGTTGTCGTGAACCATAAGCTATCACTCTCCCATGTTGTAGCAGAACACAGCCCAAATCACTGCCCGAAGCATCACTATAGATCTCGAACCCTTCGGTTCCACTTGGCAAACATAAAATGGGCGCCGTGGTCAATCGCCTCTTCAATTCTTCAAACGCCTGTTCGCACTCCGAAGACCACAAAAACTTCTGATCCTTTCTTGTCAACGTCGTGAGTGGTAGTGCTATCCGCGAGAATTTCTCTACGAAGCGCCTGTAGTAGCCAGCAAGCCCCAGAAAACTCCGGACCTCTGCCACTGTAGTCAAAGTAGGCCACTCCCGTATCGCCACTATCTTCGCCGGATCCACAGCTATTCCTTCTCCACTGACAACATGACCAAGGAACGCTATCGAGGATAACCAGCATTCACACTTGGAGAACTTTGCATACAACTGACTTTTCCTCAATGTTTCCAACACCATGTGTAAATGCTTGTAGTGATCCTCCTCGCACCGCGAATACACCAGGATATCATCGATAAATACTATCACAAACTGATCCAAGTATTCTCTGAACGTCCTGTTCATCAGATCCATAAACACGGATGGCGCATTCATCAACCCAAACGACATAACCGTGAACTCGTAATGCTCAAACCGCGTACTGAATGCTGTCTTTGGGATGTCGCTCTCCCTTATCCTCAACTGATAGTAACCGGACTTCAAATCTAACTTCGAATATACAGTTGATCCAACCAGCTGATCAAATAGATCGTCAATCCTCGGGATTGGATATTTGTTCTTCTCCGTAAGTTTGTTCAATTCCCGATAATCGATACAAAGCCGCAAGCTCCCATCTTTCTTCTTAACAAAGAGAACTGGTGCGCTCCAAGGCGATGAACTTGGACGCACATAACCTTGCTCTAGCAACTCTTGCAGTTGCACCTTCAACTCTGCCATTTCTCTTGGGGCTATCCGATAGGGGGAGCGTGATACCGGTTTGGCACCCGGTACCAGCTCTATAGTAAAGTCTATCTCCCGCTGAGGAGGGGCTCGTGGGAGATCATCTGGAAACACATCAGGATACTCGGACATAACTGGGATGCTGTCCAAACTAGGCTTAGGCGTCGAAGTCTGCACTAGAGTGACATATAGTTCTGCCCCAGACCGAACTGCCTTGAACATCTGAAGGGCTGACACCAGAACTTTCCCTGACCCCTTCATGCCCGCAAAAGTAGTCTCCCGATCAGTATCCAGACCCAACTTGACTTCTTTACGGTTGCAATCAATGCATGCACTCTGCTCCGAGAGCCAATCCATACCGAAGATTATGTCGAACTCCACTAATGGTAGAACCAACGCCCGCAAATCAAACTCCCGGTCTCCAATCCGAATCTTCATAACACAAACCTATCCTCACGCATTGAGCACCCATTAGGCAACAACACATCCAACTTGTTTTCTGCCATCGAGAACGGAACTCCGATGCGCGATATAAACTTTTCAGACAAGAAGGAATGTGATGCTCCCGTATCAAAAAGGGCTCTCGCCGGAAACCCAAAGATTAACACAAATCCTAGCACTGACAAACGTAAGCTAACAAATACGAAGGTAACAACTATAAAAGTTAAACCACTGTAATTTAACTCATACCTGTCACCACGTCCCCTTGCTTAATGGCCTCCTACAGACCAAGGTTGTAGACTCTAGGCTGGGCTGGAGCATGATGGGATGCGGTTGACTCCACCGCCTTCCCTTTCTCCTCATAAGTCGCTCCAGGTCTCCTCTCGGACTTTGAACGTCCGCTGCAACACTCCCGAGCAAAATGCCCCATCTTCCCGCAGTTGTCGCAAGCTCCGGGGACTCGACTTGTAGTTGCCCGCGATGCATCAGCCGAAGGGGCTGAGTTCGAAGTCCTCCGCTTCTTGTTCCATCTGCAGAAACCTGTCTTGTTACTTGGCACCTTGAACTCGGTCTTCCTTTCTCCTGGGTCCTTCTTCTCTTGAACTTTCTTCGCAACCTTTTCCAACGATCGGGCCGAATTGACCAAGGCTAGGAAGCCCTACGCCTTAGGCCCAGCAAGGAGTAACTGTAAATCGCTGCGAAGACCCTCATAGAATCGGTTGGTCTTCCTCTCTTCTTCTGAAAACATAGCAGCAGCATAACGACCCAACCGTGTGAACTCATGCATATATTCGTCCCCGCTTCTGGATCCCTGAGTCAACCCAAGAAATTGATTCTCCATCTCCAACTTCTGAGCAGAAGGTACAAATCTGGCTAGGATCAATCTTGAAAATTCCTCCATCGGCACATCCGCAAGTTGCCTTCCCACTAGAAGATGAAACTCCAACTCGTCCCACCACAGCCTCGCTTCACCTTCCAAAAGAAAAGTCGCTATGGTGGTCTTCTGCCACTCCTCAGTTATTGTGGCCGTCAAGACCCTCTTTATGGAAGAGAGCCAGTCCTCAGCTTGAGTTGGCGTTCCAACCCCATTAAACCTCGGAGGATTAAAGCCCATCACGTGCTTTAGCTGCCGCTCCGTAGTTCTCCTCGGCTCTACTAACTCAACTGCTGCGCGTTCCACCACTCTCAGCTCTGCCGCCCTAACCGGTTCTTGCTCATTCGCAGGAGGTGCGCGATGCATTTTCCCTGCAGGTTGGGCATTTATCATTGCGAACACGGCTTCAGCCACCATCCTGATGGTTTCCGCTGAAGGAGGTGTAGCAGGCACGTCCCTTGGTGCGCTACTTTCCGCTGATTGCGGACGCTCTGACTGACCAGCACCGCTCCTAGCTGCCTAAATTAGCAAATACACACGATTAGACAACAAACAAATTGCTAAAGGCAATTATTGGAACACTCAGGTTCCACAAAACAAGTGTATTATCATTCCTAAGTGGACATTCATGGGTTCTTTTTAATGTTATAATGATGACGCAGACATGTGCTCACCACCCCTTAAAAGAATTCGCCCACGAATTCATTTAAGCTTGACCGTAACCAGAAGTCTGATACCAAATTATAACACCCCCATCTGTCGCATGGCATATAACAGAAGGTCCAGCTGGAACCCGACGCCATATACCACAGACAGTCGGAAGGGTTACTCAATGAATAATCAAACCAACCAATTAAGACTACTCGTCCTAATCACAGAGCATTCTAGCGGAAGATTTTAAAGTTGAAAGAACCCAAAATTAAATCCATCAATATGAATGTCCACAGCTACAACAACAGGAAAGAAACCCCAAATACACAGAAACGGGTGCATGGCCCTATGGCCTTACAAACGTTCACTTAATAAAGAGTGTTTTACATACATCGGCTCGCAGGCCGGCCATGCATGATAAATATAAAAACAGCTATTCTATGGTCTTCTAGGGCCACCACAGCAACACGGGCTCCAGCCCGCTATTTGGCGCTCGGCTCCGCAGCACCTGCAAGCACATACCACCGCACGGTGGCAAATAAAGCAACGGTCAGCTAAAAGCCGACCAAATTATAACGACCCCGCCCCTTACTCGGGACGGCGGTGCTCTTTCCCTGCATAACATTAGCCCAACAATATATATCACGCAAAATAATTTCGCCACAGATGTAGGCTCGCACGGCCAAACACCCCGTGCACTCAGGGCACATTCATGGTGAACCCTGACCCATCAGTGCATTCACCACCACCCCCAGGATGGCAACAACATGTGAGCATTTAGCCTTTCTGACCACTATCTAAGGCTCTGACTATGCCAACGGCCAGTCCCCGTCTTCGGGTCTCTCGCACCGAACCACATAGCCTAGGTCCAATTCCACTTGCCCGTTGCTCACGCCGCATGTCCAAATTAAGTCCTTTGCACGGGCCAAGCTTCTCTCGGATCCCAAATTTTCCAAAACAATCTCATAACCCAGTTATGATCAAGGCCGGTTCACAGACCGCGAAGTTAGCAGAACACGTTTCCGCTCAGTTTCCGGGTGCGCCTTGAAGCTAACCTCCAAGGATCCCTGCTGCAATCTACCGCGTAGAAACCCGAAAAAAAATCCAAAGCACGGAGTCTTCTCCGGCAAAACCATATCAAATGCAACATCACCGATCCAGACAAAACACGTCCGGGTAGGCTTCACACACAATGCCTATGCCCGTACTTGCGATTCCGGGCTCTATATGCAACACGTGGGGGACTATTCACATCAACCCCAAGGAACACCACGCACTCGCCGCACACTCGCGGGAGCAGGATTCCTTATGCAGAAAGAAAGAGCTTCAAACGCTCAGGTTGAGAATCGTTACCCTTGTAGTCCGTTTTGGCGCCATGGAAAAACTACGCTGTTAGAACTCTTCGCAATGACCTTCCCTCCACGGATCCGCTCTCCGATTATGAAACGGTGCTCCGATGCCCCGCCGGCAGGCGGAAACCTCCTTCTTCTTCCTCTTCTCTCTCACTTTGGAAGGGGAGAACTTTGGAGAGAAAATGGGGAATTAACCTCCTATTCCCGGCCTTAACAGAGCAGAATTTCATCTGGGCCATCTGATCCTAATTAAAGAAAACGAACGGCTCAGATCTGCACAAAATTCTCCAGACCTGGGCCGAACACGGCTTGGCACACGGCTGTGTCCCAGGACGTGTGCCTCGATCCAGGCACGATCGTCGAACTGAGAAACGCACACGGTCCAAGACACGTCCATGTATGACCTGACACGCCCGTGTCGGGTTCCTCGACACGCCCGTGTTCGGGGGCGTGTCACGCATAACTGCCACAGCAACGGACACGACCCCTAAGGACATGGGTAGGGACACGGGTGGGCACACGCCCGTGTCGGATGACACGCCCGTGTCCTTCTCGGGTTGAAAACGGCCAAAAATCACCAGCCAGACACGGCCTTGGACACGCCCGTGTCCTAGGCCGTGTACCCCTACAGGCACCAAAAACCCTTTTTTTCGCGACTGACTCGCACACAACTTTCGGGGCGTTACATGTCGACACAAGCTTTCATAAGTGTCGTCACTGCTTCTTTAGGTGTCGACACATGGACTTAGAAATTTTTCTGCATTTCCTGCAATTACTTAACCTGCACATATAAACTCAAAACACATCAAATACACCTTGATGCATATCATTGAGTAGGGTGAGGTTTCTTCAATTCTGGTACATATTTTCCAATGTACCCAACACGAACCAAGTTAACACGATTGAACTCCTGAATGTCCATGGTAGAAATGCAAATACATGTGTTTAAGGAACCTGCGCATTCCTAACTTGTTGATATTGCTTGTTTACAGTCGCTAATGTGTGTTTTGTCCACCTTTAGGTGACGCGGAGTGGTGCGGGGCAATCAGAGCCCCATCGTTCTGATGAAAGTACGGCACCAGCCGAAGTGACTACACCTCCACCGTCTGCTGAACATGTGCGTTTAGTTGCTGAGGCATTGTTTCCCATGATGCAAGGCCAGCCGATTGGGCAGGCACAAACGGCGTTGAGGCCAGAACAGGTGGTGGTAAGGCCAGAACCTGTTGTATCTGTAGATCCTCGAGTGGCTGAACGACAGTTGAAGCAGTTTATGAGCTTTCATCTGCCTACGTTCTCGGGAGTGGGATCTCCTACGTAGGCTGAAGATTGGCTGTCGCGCGTTAAGTGGATAATGACGACGATTGGATCAGAGGAACATCAGAAAGTCACCTTAGCCTCCTTCTTGCTGGAAGGAGAGGCTCGTTTATGGTAGGATGAGATGGAATTACATCACTTAGCCGGTAGACTGTTGACACAAGTTTCCAAGGAGGAATTCTCTCGGCTCTTCCTGGCGAAGCACCTCCCGGAGGCACAGCGTATAGCCATGGAGAACGAATTCCAAAGGCTCACGCAAGGAGAGAGCAGTGTGCAAGCTTGCCTGCACGAGTTTACTCGCTTGGGGCGGTATGCGGGCTCGATATTTGCTGATGAGCAGAGGAAGACAAATCGGTTCTATGAAGGATTGCAGGACGAGCTGAGGTTCCTGCTTTCTAGTTCTGTGAACCAAGGCTTCCAGACATTAGTCGACACTGCGTGCGCACTGGAAAAAGACATGAAGAGGGTACAAGGGAAGAGGTCCTTGGCCGTGACACAGTTGGAATTCAAGGTGCCCCGACTGATGAAGTCATTTTATAAGAAGAAATGAGGCAAGAAACCCAAGATGACGGGACAAGCTCCTTCTTCAGTTGCATCGGGAGAAACTTCGGGGGCCGCCTCAAAGTCGGATACTCATACATGCTTTAATTTTGGCCGGGTGGGGCATATCGCCCGAGATTGTCGGGTGCCGCCCAAGAGTGAAAAGAAGGCGGGAGCGACATATGCGGAAAAGGGCAAGGCAGTGGTGGAGTCCTCTATCTCGCAGGTGCAGCCCCGGGTCTACAATCTTGGCCTGCAGGAGGCCATCAAGTAAAATGATGTCATCACAGGTACGAGTTAAGTTTTGCGCATTGTATTGCTTATATGCTTTGTTTAGTGCATATGTGTATGCGGTTTGTATGTGTGACATAGTCACAAGATTTGTGATGATTCGGAACACGCTGGCGCGAGCACTGTTTGATACGGGTGCGTCGCATTCTTTTCTGTCTAAAGAGTTTATAGCGTGGCTTGGGATACTTAGTCGTGTGAAGACAGATAGCGTCAAAGTGGTGTTGTCGAATGGTTGTATGATACTTGCGGATCAAGCTTGCGAAATGGCAGTACAAATAGGAAGTCGGGATTTCTGCTTGACTGCATCTGTCTTACTGATATCGAAATTCTACGTGATATTTGGTATGGATTGGCTTGCGGAGCAGCATGCCTTGATTGATTGCCAATCCAAAGAGATCATGTTGGGCCAGAATACCGAGCTGGAGACGAAGTTCGCGGTATGTGAGGAGTGAGCAGGACGTTGATGTCTGCAATCCAAGTTGTTAAAGCTGTTCGGAAGGGCGCGGAGTTGTACTTCACTCTAATTCAGGCTGTTGAGCCTAAGGCCAGTGCGTGCGATGTTCCGATCGTGTCAGAGTTTAGATATGTGCTTCCCAAGGATCTCCTTGGTCTACCACCCCAGCAAGAGATTGACTTCACGATCGAGTTGGTGTCAGGTGCGAAACCTGTGGCCCGCTCGCCATATCGCGTTGCGCCAAAGGAAATGGAGGAGTTGAAAGTCCAACTGTAAGAATTGCTGGAGCAGGGTTATAAACGCCCAAGTATGACTCCTTGGAGTGCCCCTGTGCTTTTTGTGAAAAAGAAAGACGGTGGTTTGCGGTTATGTATTGATTACCGCGAACTGAATAAGCTGACCCAGAAAAATAAATATCTGATTCCGCAGATTGATGAGCTGTTCGATCAGCTAGTGGGATCGTCCGTCTACTCGAAGTTGGACTTGAAGTCTGGGTACTACCAGTTGAGAATCCAGGAAGGTGACGTTCCCAAAACTGCATTTGGAACACGGTACGGGAACTACAAGTTCACGGTCATGCCATTTGGGCGGTGTAATGCGCTCTCGGTATTTATGGACTTGATGCACCGTATATTTCGCGAGTACCTGGATCTGTTCGTGATAGTGTTCATTGATGATATCCTGGTGTACTCGAGATCAGAAGCCGATCATGAGAAGCACTTGCGGTTGGTGTTGAATACATTGAGGCAGAATCAGCTCTAAGCCAAGTTCTCGAAGTGCGAGTTTTGGCTATCGTCGATGGCTTTTCTGGGCCATGTTGTGAGTGGAGCGGGCATAGCAGTGGATATAGCGAAGATAAGGGCCATAGAGGAGTGGCCAGTGTTGTATTCCGTGGCTGAGGTCGAGAGATTCCTTGGCCTAGCAGGCTACTATCGAAGATTTGTTGCAAATTTCTCACGGATTGCTTTGTCGCTGACCACGCTGACGCGAAAAGAGAAGAAGTTCATTTGGACGCCAGAGTGCGCGCGAGCTTTTGAAGAGCTGAAGGTTCGGTTGACCACGGTGCCTGTGTTATCATCGCCATGTGGTACCGATGGGTTTGTAATCTACAATGATGCCTCAGGGAGCGGCTTAGGCTGCGTTTTTCTGCAAAATGGAAAGGTGATTGCTTATGGCTCACTCCAGCTGAAGGTGAACGAACGAAACTATCCCGTCCATGACTTAGAATTGGCGGCGATGATCTTTGCACTAAAGCTGTGGCGACACTATCTTTATGGTGCGAAGGTGGAGATCTATAACGACCCGGGTTTAGGCCCACTGGGCCTCCCCACGGCATCGTCGTACTACCAGTAGCCCGAGTTTAGAGCTCAGAGGCCCACCGCACCCTTGCCTGGGCCGACGACTTGTCTCGCCCCACGGCACCACTGGTAGTAAGCCTAAACATCAAGGCCTGCAGGCCCATTACACCCCAACCAAATCTTTGCGCCTGTTTATCAGCAGCGGTAGGTTGTTGTCATGGGGTCTCGAACCCGCAACCTTGATAAGAGAGTCTTATTACCACTCATCACCAACTGAGCTGCAGCTCAGTTGGTGATAAGTGGTAATAAGACTCTCTTATCAAGGTTGCAGGTTCGAGACCCTGTGGAAACAACCTACCGCTGCTGATAAACAGGCGCGGAGATTTGGTTGGGTTGCAATAGGCCTGCAGGCCTTGATGTTTAGGCTTACTACCAGTGGTGTCGTGGGGCGAGACAAGCCGCCGGCCCAGGCAAGGGTGCGGTGGGTCTCTGAGCTCTAAACTCGGGCTGCTGGTAGGCCGGCGACGCCGTGGGGCGGCCCAGTGGGCCTAAAGTCGGGTCGTTACAAGATCTGTACATATCACAAGAGCCTAAAGTACCTGTTCGAGCAGAATGACTTGAATATGATACAACGAAGGTGGTTGGAGTTCCTCAGGGACTACACCTTCGAGATTCACTATACTCCCGGGAAGGGGAGCATAGTCACGGATGCCTTGAGCCAGAGAGCACCGGTAAGGGCGAGCTGGTTACAGAGGCATGATGAACGTCTTATCCAGGAGTTGGAAGCATTGGAGATCTTGTGTGTTGACAAGAATCCTATCGTCAATGCATGTCTGAACTGGACGTAGGTGCAGTGTGACCTTACAGACAGGATTCGACGGGCAACGGCGCTGGATGAATATCTCCTACACTATGCAAAATATGGGCCAGAGGGCAAATTCTCCTGGGATGACGGTCTTTTGCGGAAAGAGGGTCGTTTGTGTGTCCTGAATTTGGGTAAATTGAGGGAAGAACTGATGTATGAAGCGCATTATACGAAGTACTCAATTCACCCTGAGAGCACGAAGATGTTCAGGGATATGAAAAAGCTATTCTGGTGGCCAGGGATAAAGAAAGATGTTGCTCTTTATGTGGCCAAATGCCAAACCTGTGCTATGGTGAAGGCGGAATGCCAGAAGCCGGACGGTTATTTGAAGTCATTGCTGATTCCAGAATGGAAGTTTGACGATATTTTCATGGATTTCATGCACGGGTTGTCTAGATCTCAGCGCGGAAATGATTCCATCTGGGTGATTGTTGATCGGCTGAGGAAAGTGGCACACTTCTTGCCGAACAGGAGGGATAATTCGGTAGAAAGTTTGGCAAAATTGTATGTTGACCAGATTGTGCGGCTACACGGTGTTCCCCGGAGCATCGTAAGTGATCGAGACGGGCGGTTCACATCGAATGACTGGAGGCTAGTTCATCAATTGTTGGGCGCGAAGTTGACATTCAGCACGACCTTTCATCCCCAGATGGATGGACAAACTGAAAGGACCAACAGAATAATGGAAGACATGCTCCGAATGTGCGCCCTCGACTTTGGGAGAAGGTGGGAGGATCATCTCTACATGGTGGAGTTCGCATACAATAAAAGCTACCAAGCGAGCATCGGCATGGCGCCATATGAAGCTCTGTATGGTCAAAAGTGCCGTACTCCCTTAGCTTGGATAGAAGCGGGAAAAGCCAGAGTTTACCGACGTAATGAAGTCGATGAAGCAAACTCGACAATACGCACTATTCGGGAATGACTATTAATCGCTCAAGAGCGACAAGCAAAATACTACAACGCCAAGAACCAGAACGTGGAGTTCGCGGTAGACGATTGGGTATACTTAAAAATCAAACCCTTCAAAGGCGTATCCAGGATTCAACGTCTGAAAAAATTAAGTCCAATATACCATGGTCCATTTGAAGTGGTCGAGCGAATCGGAGAAGCTGCATATCGGCTAGCTCTGTCGGCAGACTTGGGCGGATTGCATGATGTGTTTCACGTCTCGGTGCTGCGGAAGACCGTGAAAGATCCAGCTCAGGTGATTAGGGATGATCATGTGCCGGTGGAGTATGGGCCAACGACGAAGGTTATGCCCATTTAGATCGAGGATCGAGCCGAGAAATAATCACGGAACAAGACCGTCAGAATGGTTAAAGTTCGGTTGGACAATTGCGGCCGTGAGGAGCATACATGGGAGTGAGAGCAGACCATGCGAGCTGAGTTTCCCAAACTTTTTATTCTCGGGTTGGTGTTGGTCCAGTGTCGATGGAGGAACATGCCCGGGTACATGGGCGTGTACTGGATGATACGGGCGTGTCAATCCTAAGACAGGCGTGTCGAGAGCCCGTGTGCTTTTCGGGATGCGACAGTTTCGGTGTCAAATGGGGCACACGGCCTTGGACACGGGCGTGTCACAAACCGTGTTCGGCCCAGGTTTTGGATTTTAAGTGCGAATCATGGCCGTCCTTTTCCTTATTTTGTGATCCAACGGCTCAGGGCTATCCTTGCTGGGTTATACCCGGGAATAGGGTTTGGATGCCTTCATTTCTTTCAAACCATCTCTTTCTAAAGTTTTAGAGAGAGGGGAGAGCAAGGAAGGAGAAGAAAGAGAGATCCGGCCGCCAGTGGAGCTTCAGAGCCCCAAATTGCAAGCCGAGTTCGGATCTACGGATGCGATGACATTGCTGTGCTTTTCATCCGCATAAATCTTCATGGCGCCGAAGAGGAATGATAGGGTAATGATTCTCATCTTGGACATGTGAAGTCCTCTTTTCCCTTGCATAGGAAGCCCGCTCTCGCGAGTTTGTGGTGAGTGTAAGGTGTTCCTTCGGGTAGACATGAATAGTCCCCGTTGTTTTGCATGTAGAGTCCGTAAACGGGAAACGGACATAGGCATGATGTGTGAAGCCTACCCGGACAAGTTGTTCTGGATCAGTGTTGTTGCATTGCATGAATAGCTGGAGAAGACTCCTTGCAAATGATTGTTTTTCGGGTTTTCTATGCGGTAGATTGCAACAGGGAGCCTTAGGGACTAACTCCAAGGTGCACCCGGAAAACTGGGCAGATGCGTGATTCTGCCAACTTGGTGGCCTGGGAGCTAACTTGTACATAACTAGGTTATGTAAAGTGTGTGATCGGATTGGGACTTGGGGAAGCTTGACTCACACAGACGGCTTAAATTGACGTTCCGGTGTGAGCAATAAGTTAGGCAGAACCGTACCCGCTCTATGTGGTTTGGTTAAAGAGAGCTAAGGTACATGGAACTTACCACTGACATAGATGGAGGGTCTTAGGCAGTGGCCAGAAAGACCAAATGCTCATAAAAAATTGCCATCCAAGGGCGGTGGTGAGACCGCGGACTTTTACCGGGTTCACCGAGAATGTGCCCTGAGAGCACAGGGTGTGTGGCCGTGCGAGCCTACGCCTGTGATGATGTGTAATTGTCTCTATTATATGGCAATGTTGATAAAGTGCAGGGAAGGAGCATCGCCGCCCCGAGTTTGGGGGCGGGATCATTATAATTTTGTCAGCATAGCTGACCATTGCTTTTGTTTTCCACCGCTCGGTGGATTGTTGCTTGCAGGTGTTGCGGAGCCGAGTGGTAAATAGCGGGCAAAAGCTCTTGTTGCCGAGCCGGCCCTCGAAGGCCTAATTTTCAAGTGTATTCTTTTATCCTCATGTATAACCAGCCTGCGTGCCGAGTTTTGGAAGACACTTAAATTTGAGAAAACTATTATAAGGCCTTAAGGCCATGTACTTGTGTATTTTTACGTTCATTCCTATTGTGTTATTGTAGTGGACATTTAGGCTGATTGGCTGGGTTCTTATTCTTGCAACTTTTAAATTATTTTTGCTAGAATGTACTATGTGTAGGACGTTGTTTATTGGCAGGATGGTTTCCATTACGCATCCTTCCGGTCTGTCTGTGGTATATGGCATCGGGCCACGGCCAGACCTACTACTATATGCTATGCGACGGATATGGGGTGTTACAATTTGGTATCAGACTACAGGTTTCGGTCAACTTAAATAAATTCGTGGACGAATTCTTTTAAGGGGTGGTGAGCACATGTGTGTGCGTCATCGTTTTAACATGAAAGAACCCATAAATGTTCACTTAGGAATGAAGATACACATGTTTGAGGAACCTGCGTGTTCCTATAATTACTTTTTGTAATTTTGTTTGGTCGCTTAACAGTGTTTTGTACAACTCTAGGTGACCAGGAGTGGTGCAGGATCGTCAGAACATCCAGTTTCTAAGGCTAGTAGCGCACCGAATGATGTGTCTGCAATACCTTCCTCGGTAGAAACCATACGATTGGTGGCCGAAGCAGTGTTTTCTATGATCAATGCGCAGCCTGCAAGGCAAATGCAGCAGCCTGCCGCTATGGTGGAGTAGGTGCTGCTTCAAGCAGCAAAAATGAGAAGGGTGGAGCAGGTGTGGTGGAACCTTTGATTCCTAGGAGAGCAACTGAAAGTCAGCTTAAACATGTTATGGGCTTCCATCCACCGGTGTTCTCGGGGATGGGAACCCCATCCCAAGCTGAAGATTGGCTCTCCCGAGTGAAGAGAGTCTTGACAGCGATGAAAACAGAAGAGTGGCAGATGACCACCATAGCTACGTTCCTTTTTGATGGAGATGTAAGGTTGTGGTGGGAAGGCTTGGAGTTACATCACTTGAGGGGAAGGCAACTTACGAATGTCTCGATGGAAGAGTTTTCGAGACTGTTCTTGGCAAGGTACCTTCCCTTGGCTCAGAGGATTGCATTGGAGAATGAATTCTAGAGGTTGACGCAAGGAGAGAGTAGCGTGGATGAGTATCTCCATGAATTTACACGGTTGGGTCGGTACGCTAGCTCTACGTTCGCGGATGAGGAGCATAATACAAACCGATTCTATGAAGGTCTGAGAGATGACCTAAGGCTACTGCTCTTGGGGCCTATGACGCAGGGCTTCTTCACCCTGGTCAATACGACCGGTCATTGGAAAAGGATCTGAGGAACGTGTAGACGAAGAGGGATTCTGGTGCTAAGAAGACATAGTTCAAGGTGCCGACTAATATGAAGTTTGGATATCAAAAGTTCAATAAGAATGCTAGGATTTCGGGTCCAGCCCCTTCTTCCGGTGCTTCGGGGGAAACTACAAGCCTAACCCCGGGCGCATGCTATAATTGTGGGAAGCCGGGACACTTTGCCCGGGACTGCTGGAGTGGACGTCCAAAGTCCGAGAGGAAGCCGGGAGCAACCTATGAGGAGAAAGGCAAGGCGGTGGAGTCAACCGCATCCCACTATGCTCCGGCTCAACCTATAGTTTATAATCTTGGGCAGCAGGAGGCCATCAAGCAAGCGGATGTGGTGACAGGTACGGTTTAAATTTATAGTAAGTTAATTTTAAATACTTGTTATGCGCGTGTTACCTTACCACTGCTTGTATAGGCTTTGTTTTGATTTATGACAATCCGACGAGAGCACTCTTTGATATGGGAGCTTCGCACTCCTTTTTGTCCGAAGGATTTATATCGCGCGTCGGAGTACCTTCTTCGATGGCAAAAGACAAACTGGATGTGTTGCCGAATGGGTGTTCGATGCGCGCGGATAGAGTCTATGGCGTAAATATTCGTATTGGGAGTCAGGAGTTCGATTTGCAAGCATCGTTACTGCCGCTGGTGGAGTTCGATGTGATATTTGGCATGGAATGGCTCTCGGAGCAGCAAACTTATATTGATTGCAGTCGCAAGGAGGTCAAGTTGGGAACAGGTCGTGAGATGACTTTTACGGGCTTGAAAGGTTCGAGCAAGACTCTGATGTCTGCTCTTCAGGTGGTTAAGGCAGTTCGTGCTGGTGCAGAGCAGTTCTTTACGCTAGTGGGAGGCTTCGAAGCCTAAGCCTACTTTGGATAGCATCCCAGTGGTATTCAAATACCCTGATGGGTTCCTTGGCGATCTCCCTGGAGCCCCACCTCAGCGGGAGATATATTTCACCATTGAGCTAGTGCCAGATGCGAAACCTGTGTCACGCTCTCTGTATAGGCTAGCGCCTAAGGAAATGGCGGAGCTAAAGGTTCAACTTCAAGAGTTGTTGGAGCAGGGTTATGTGCGTCCAAGTTCGTCGCCTTGGAGCGCACCGGTCCTTTTTGTGAAGAAAAGGATGGAAGTTTGCATGTAACACCCCCATCCATCGTACGACATATAACAGAAGGTCCAGCTGGAACCCGATGCCATATACCACGGACAGATGGAAGGGTTACGTATTAATACCCAAACTATCCAATTAAGACTACTCATCCTAACACAGAGCATTCTAGCGGAAGCTTTTAAAAGTAGAAAGAACTCAAACTGAATAATCAATTTACATGAATGTCCACAATCACTACCACCGGAATGAAATAAGAATACACTGAAAGATACATGGCCTTATGGCCTTACAATAGTTCACTTATCAAATAGTGTCTTACATACATCGGCTCGCAGGCCGGCCACACATGACAAAATAAAAACAACTATACGCTAACGCTTTCGAGGGCCAGCACGACAACATGAGCTCCAGCCCGCTATTTTGCACTCGGCTCTGCAGCACCTGCAAGCAACATTCCACCGCACGGTGGCAAACAGGCAACGGTCAGCTAAAGCCGACCAAATTATAACGACCTCGTCCCTTTCTCGGGACGGCGGTGCTCCTTCCCTGCATATCATTAGTCTAGCTAAACAATTATGAGTAAACATACTTCGTCACAGGTGTAGGCTCGCACGGCCAAACACCCCGTGCACTCAGGGCACATTAACCGTGAATCCTGACACTTCAGCGTCTTCACCACCACCCCCAGGATGGCAACAACATGAGCATTTTAGCCTTTCTAACCACTGTCTAAGGCTCCCGACTATGCCAACGGCCAGTCCCCTTTTTGGGTCTCTCGCACCGAACCACATAGCCCAGGTTCAATTCAACTTGCCCGTTGATCAACCGCATAGTTCACCTTAAGACATACGCACGGGCCAAGCTTCTCTTCGATCCTAATATTCCAATCAATCACATAACCAAGTTATGTTCAAGGCCGGTTCCCAGACCGCCAAGTTAGCAGAACAACAATTCCGCTCAGTTTTTCGGGTGCGCCTTGGAGCTAACCTCCAAGGATCCCTGCTACAATCTACCGCGTAGAAACCAGAAAACCCAAAGCACGGAGTCTTCTCCGGCAAATCATAACAAATGCAACATCGCCGATCCAGATCAACATGTCCGGGTAGGCATCACACACAATGCCTATGCCCGTACTTTGATTCCGGACTCTATATGCAACACAAGGGGGACTATTCCTGTCAACCCCAAGGAACACCGCACACTCTCCGCACACTCGCGGGAGCGGGTTTCCCTATCAAAAAGGAAGAGCTTCACATGCTCAAGTAGAGAATCGTTACCCTTGTAGTACGCTTTGGCGCCATGGAAAACTATCCGGATAGAAGTCTTCGCAACGGGATTCCCTCCACGGATCTGCTCTCGGTTCTCTGATCGGTGCTCCACCGTCAGATGGAAAAATCCTCCTTCTTCCTCCTCTTTCAAACTCCTTGAGAGAGAGAGACTAAGGGAGAAAATGAGGAATTGATCCTCTATTTCTGACCTTAACAGAGCAGGGTTTCCCCAGGGCCGTCGGATCTTAAACAAAGAAACCGAACGGCCCTGATCCGCTCAAAAATCAACAGATCTGGGCCGAACATGGCCGTGTCCCAGGCCGTGTGCCTCGATCCAGGCACGATCGTCGAACGAAGAAAAACAACACGGGCTCAGACACGCTCGTGTCTCACTCGACACACCCGTGTCGGGTCCTCGACACGGCCGTGTCCGAGGGCGTGTCACATATAATCGCCACGCCAACCGACACGACCCTGCTGAACACGGGTAGTGACACGGGTAGGTACACGCCCGTGTCAAATGACACGCCCGTGTCATTAAGCCGTATTACTGACCGTGTCCTTCTCAAGATGAAAACGGCCAATACACCAGCCAGACACGGCCTTGGACATGCCCGTTTCCTAGGCCGTGTACCCCTATACAAGAACCAAAATCCCTTTTTATGCGACCAACTCAAATATAATTTTCGGGGCGTTACATTGCAGCTCTGTATTGATTATCGAGAGCTGAACAAGTTGACGGAGAAGAACAAGTACCTGATCCCAAGGATTGATGATCTTTTTGATCAGTTAGTCGGGTCATCGGTGTACTCAAAATTGGATTTAAGTCCGGTTATTATCAGCTAAGGATAAGGGAAAGTGATATCCCTAAGACAGCTTTTAGTATGAGATACATGCATTATGAGTTTACGGTCATGCCGTTTGGGCTGACTATTGCGCCGTCAGTGTTCATGGATATGATGAACAAGACTTTTAGGGAGTACCTAGACCACTTTGTGATCGTCTTCATCGACGATATATTGGTGTACTTGCAAAGTGAGGATGATCACTTTAAGCATCTGCATTTGGTGTTGGAGATGCTGAGGAGCAATCAACTGTACGCCAAGTTCTCCAAATGCGAGTTTTGGTTGTCCTCAGTAGCGTTCCTTGGTCACATAGTCAGTGGAGAGGGAATTGCGGTGGATCCGGCGAAGATTGTTGCTATATGAGAGTAGCCTGTGCTTTCCATGGTAGCGGAAGTCCGGAGTTTTCTGGGGCTTGCCGGCTATTACAGGTGCTTCGTAGAGAACTTCTCGCAGATAACGTTACCCTTCACGACTCTAATGAGGAAAGAGCAGAAGTTTGTTTAGACGCCGGAGTGCGCACGAGCTTTTGTTGTAGAGTCGGTTGACCACGGCGCTTGTGCTGAGTTCGCCGAGTGGAAAGGAAGGCTTGAGATCTACAGTGATGCTTCGTGCAGTGGATTGGGTTGTGTTTTACTACAGTATGGAATTGTGATAGCCTATGGCTCACGTTAGCTGATGGTGTATGAGAGGAATTATCCGGTCCATGACTTGGAGTTAGCGGCCGTGATATTTGCCCTGAAGCTGTGGATGCACTACTTGTATGGGGTAAAGGTTGATATCTATACCGACCACAAGAGCCTGAAATACTTGTTGGATCAGAAGGATCTGAACATGCGACAGCGGAGATGGATGGAGTTGTAACATCCCATTTTCAATTAGGCCCCTTAACTTAGATTGGGTTAGGCATGCGGTGGGTGATAAGGATTTTAGCTAGGTTTGACCCTAAAAGGTGGGGTGTAGCCATGTGGGGCCCACTATAGGGCCCAAATCAAACTATGTCAAACTAGCCTAAATAGGAACCCTAGCCACAACATGACCAACACCATATTGCCCTAACCCTAAGAACAATCTACGTGAAACCTAAAGCGTTCCATTAGGTCACCCATTGCCCCAATTTGACCAAGTCAACCCTAAAACATAAATTGGTCAAATCCACACCTAAAGGCCCAAGTAGTCCAAGTGGGGCATCACCATGGCCCAAACCATGTTGGGTGATGCCATAGGGTCCATGTCCTTCAGGTGGGGTCAGCCCACTCATCAAGTTGACTATGTCAACTCTAAAAGTCAACTTGGTCAAACATGTGGCCTAAAGAGGAAAATAAGGGCTAAGCCCATTTCCCTTGGGTTAAGCCCACCAACCTTGGCCCATGACCATCTCAAGTGGTCAAAGTCTGCCCCTAAACCCCAAAATCAGGAGAGATATTACATGCAAAGGGGTAGAAAAGGAACTTTGGAAAAATGAGGAGAGAGAGAAGAGGAATGAAGAGGAAGGATGGCCACATGGCCACTTACTCAGTTGCCTAAGCTTGCTGGCCGACCTCCTCAAGCATTTTCAGAAGAATTTGGAGCATGGTGGCCATTTGGCACCATGGGTGAAACAACCAAAGCTCAACCCGAGCCCCCCCTTGGACTTATCTCCCCATACACCCATTCTCAGCCCAATCTAGCCACACCATCAGCTTCAGAGAGGGGAAACGACTGGAGAATGAGTCCTGGAGCAAGGGAATTGCTGGAGAATCGAGAAAACAGGGAGGAGTTGCCGGAGCAAGCTCGGCCATGGCTCACCGCCGCCAAATTCGCAGTCAAGCCGCCCTAACAGTTCGTTTCACCTCACCTCTACCCGTACTAGGATCCTAGATTGTTTAGGGGAGATATCGGGCTCAATTGAGCCCGATGCCATGTGAGAATGGAGTCAAATTCTAGAGATTTTCTTCTTGCTCGGGATCGCCGGAGGAGCCGCCTCCGACCGCCTCACCACCGAGAAATGCTAGCCCCCACCTCAACGGAGGTGGTGACAATAATCTCCGACGGTGGCGCCGACCCAGTTGGCTGGAAATGGCCAGACAAGGTGACCCAGCTAGGCTCAATCTCAGCCGTTGCTGATCGGGGACAATGAAGCGATGCCATCCGTTTTTATTTAAATGAATGATTAAATGTTAACTTAGGGAAATATTTGATATATGTCACACTCTGGCAGTGATTTTAAACACAAATTTTAGGGTACTTAGGGACAGTTCCAGAGGTAGTGATGAATAGGAATGTTGTAGGCCTTGCTCTTATTTCATTTTTCACCCTAAAGTTCAAGTTTGGAACAATAGAACTCCTTGTAGGGCTGTTCTACTAGGACTGTTCCTAGGTAAGGGCAGAAATTCAAATGCATGCCCATGCCAAACCAGAAGTCCACATGACCCAAAATTTTGGACATGTGCTTGACTATGGTAGACTTAAACTCTGTCCAAAAATTGGAATTTTTGGGAAAGATGTTTTTATAGTATTTATGAAAATACTCAAAAGTAAATTAATGAAATATTTGGAGTAATGTGACTCCAAATGACCCTAAATTTTGGTGGCATGTTCTTGGGTTCATTATAGGCCCATGATAAAAAGTTCAGTCACTTTTGACTTATGCATGATGGGTATTCCCTCTTGCATGTGAAGGGTTAACATAGGCTTGGGGTACATATAGCCATATTTACCAAAATGTGAATTTACCCCTTATCATACACGGTAAGACTACAAATATCTGTACATGAGTTCATAGGGATATATTTTGCCCCTCATAGAAATATTGGGATTTTTGGAAGCAACAATCCCATTATTTGGAATTTTTGAAAGTTTGACCATTTATATGCAAAAATTTGAAAATAGGGATATTGATGATTTTAAAACCATAGATTTTGTCACAAGCTCAAGGGAGTCATATGTAATCCATGGAAAATTTATGGTCCTGATTAGTTAATTTTATGATGATTTTATGTAGTTTTGACCATTTTGCCCTTTTGGGGAAATTATTTATCTATGGTGGAAATTACAATACAAATATTCTGAAAATATTCATAGTAATGTATTTATGAGATGGTGACATGATATAATTATCTTAGAATTTTTGGATACATTATTAAATTTTAAACTCAAGGAATGTCATTTTAATGATATATTCATATGAGATAATAAATGATCAAATTACTGTTTTCAGTTATGAATTTTGGCACTTAGTATCATTTTAGTAATTTACATCTGTAGTAATTTTTATAGAATTTTCAGTAACATATTTCTTGTACTTCATTTGAAAAGTGGCCGAATAATGGATTTAACAATAAATAGAATTAAATAGAAATATATATGGGAAAATCACAATTCTTGATATCCAGTAATAATTAACCTAGATGATTCTCAAGAAAAATTATTAGACCCATAGAACCAATTGTCATAGTATCTCATGCATAAAGTGACATAGACCACTTAATTAAAGAATTTAATTTAGGGTCTTAATGAAGTGGAAAAATTGTAAAATTTCATATGGTCAATAGTACATATCATACTACCCTATGATAAATATTTAGGGTCATGGTGACCAAAGGATTGGAAGTCCGACTATACAGGTGGTATTGGGTCATGGGTAGTGACTAGCACAGTTAGCCTAAACTACTAGGACCACAGGGGGATATGACTAACTATTGAGGTGAGAATTGCATTAGAGGAATAAGCCCTGATTGGTCTCCTATAGGTCACTACTGGATCACGAGGGGTGGAGTGAAAACCATAAGGACAATGGTTAAAACGGAGATCGAAGGAAGACCGTCGATTTCCCAGTAATTTCTTAAGTCATTAGGTTTGTTCAAGAGCAACAACAAGAGCTGGGGGTGAATTATGGGTAGTCATCAACTAAAATAAATATCCTTGAGAAAGGGAGCTTTGGGCATAATCCCATCGTAGTTCCTAGTGCCCCCGAGAACCCTTCACCTTATATACTCTGGGCAGTCCTGGGATTAACCTTAAATCACTAAGTATAATAACCCGTAGACAAGAGTAGTCTAATAGGTTAAGCAACGTATCATATTCTCACCCATATAGGGTTGGAGGGCTTGTGGCAATATAATTACCCATGTAGGGTTGGAGGGATTATGGTAACATTCTCACCTATGTAGGGTTGGAGGGATTCAGGACGGGTTGGTCCTGCGAGCTAGAGGCTCGGGTTGGAATATCTTGCATGTGCATAAACTTGTGGCGGGTCATGCGGTACTGGGCCAATCATCACACCAATGGCAGTACGGTGGCTCTGGCGAGGTGTGATGGTTTGAGGGGCCAGTGGGTTGTTTTACACTACGGTCTGGAGGACGATCACCGCAAATGCACACTCGACCAAAAAGACTGGTGGGTAGCCATCAATTAGTACGTAGAGACTCTAGAGTGCACCTAGGACGTGTACAGAGGCGTATGGGGAGTTCTAGGCTTGGTAGTGTGATACCCTCCTAGGAGTGGAGATGCCCGCTCCACTGCTGCCGTAGCCACAATAGTGGTACCAGAGAGTGATGCTAGCTCCGAAAAGTGGGAACTAAAGGTCTGTGATCACAGAATCATTATGTGTGAGTTGCACTTGCATGACTCATAAATAACTGCATGTATTCATTCATATTAGGACATACGCTTCATGGATCCTTATCATATAAATTAGTATGGGCTCTTTTATATGATAAGTTAATTTTGGAAACTCTAACTTATATGTTTGTATGGGCACTTATATAAGTTCGGGTACTTCTGTGATGTATATTAGCAGCAGATTTTGCTACTTTATTTACTGCACTTTACTTCAGTTTTACTGCTTACATTCATACTTGTTAGCATAGATTCCTTGTCACCTGCTTCCCTTTGTTTACCCCTTGTTGTCCTTCGCTTCATCTTCCTGCATGGTGCCTAGGAGTTGCGGGGCGAGGTGCGGAGGAAACGACTTAGTCTTTTGACTAATGGTCGGTGACCAAACTATTTTTAGGGGCTCGAGGAGATGGAGCACCAGCACGAAGTGACATGACGTGAGTAGTTAATACCACCACCACCTACTACGTCTACTGCAGAGTTTCCTCAGGTGGGATGAGTACGAGGATAGTTTTGCTTCCGGATTTTATTGTGTGAGGAGAGTTGATATTCATGTACAGGGCATAAGCCCTTTTTACTCTTCTTATTATTTCTACTCATTGTGGACTGGATGTACTTTCATTTCATTATATGATATGTACTGTGACTGTGGACTGGTTTGTAATTTATTTATACATTACTGCTATACTTTTGTTTCTCTTTTGGCCAATAGGTTATGTGATCGTTCTAGTCGGCAGAAACGGCGTATTGCGGTGTTGACTAACCCGTGTGTTAGTGCTATCGTAAGACAGCGGTTCTGGGCATAAGATCGAGAGCCTCCTTGGTAAGGGGAGGGGTCTTACATGAGTTCCTGGGGGACTACACATTCAAGATTCATTATGTACCTGGGAAAGACAATGCAGTTGCAGATGCATTGAGTCGCAGGGCCCCAGCTCAAGCCAATTGGCTGTCGGTTCACGACGAGCGTTTGGTTCAGGAGTTGGAGGCATTGGAGATCTCATGCGTAGACAAGCAGTCTAGTGTCGAAGCGCTATTAAACTAGATAGAAGTTCAGTGTGCCCTGGATGATCGGATTCGACAGGCTCTGGATTTGGATGGCCACATGAAGAAAATCATGGTTGAGGCTTTGGATGGGTGAAATTCCCAATTTGAGGTTGTGGATGGATTGTTATGGAAGGACAGTCGTTTGTGCGTCCCGAATGTGGGCAAATTGCGGGTGGAGTTGATGTACGAGGCTCATCATACCAAGTACTCGATTAACCCGGGGAGCATGAAGATGTACCGTGATATGAAGATATTGTTCTAGTGGCCAGGACTTAAGAAGGATGTGGCACTGTACGTGGCGAAGTGTCAAACCTGCGCCTTAGTGAAGGTGGAGTGCCAGAAGCCTGGAGATTTCTTGAAGTCCTTGCCTATTCCGAAGTGGAAGTTCGACGACATTACCATGGAATTTGTGCATGGGTTGCCAAGGTCGCAGAAGGGAAACGACGCCAACTGGGTGGTCGTAGATCGTTTGACGAAAGTGTCGCACTTCATTCCGCATAGGAAGGATGATTCTGTGGAGAATTTGGCAAAGTTATATGTGGATAACATTGTGCGGCATCACGGTGTGCCCCACAACATTGTGAGTGACCGAGATGGGCGGTTCACGTCCAATGATTGGAGGTTGGTGCAGCAGATGTTGGGAACAAAGCTGAGTTTTAGCACAACCTTTAATCCGCAGACGGATGGTCAGACCGAGAGGGTCAATAGGATGATGGAAGACATGCTTCGCATGTGCGTTCTGGATTTCGGGAAGTAGTGGGAAGATCATCTATACTTGGTGGAATTCGCTTACAACAATAACTACCATGCGAGCATTCAAATGGCGCCCTTCGAGGCCCTTTATGGTAGAAGATGTCGCACGTCGTTGTCTTGGTTGGAAATGGGTGAGTCAAAATTGTACAAGCGGCAAGATGTACAAGATGCAACGTCATTGGTTCGAACGATTCGAGAAAGATTGCTAATCGCTCAGGACCAGCAAGCTAAGTACTATAACGCCAAGCATAGGAATGTGGAGTTCGCTGTTGGCAACTGGGTGTACTTGAAGATTAAGTCGTTCAAGGGTGTCTCGTGGGTACGTCGCTTGAAGAAGCTAAGCCCGAGGTACCTTGGACCGTTTGAGGTTCTGGAGTGGATTGGTGAAGCAGCTTACCGATTGAAGCTATTAGTGGAGCTAAGTGGTCTATACGACATATTCCACATATCGGTGCTACGGAAGGTGGTGCAAGAGTCTTCTCAAGCGATTGTGGTCGATCAAGTGCCGGTCGATAATGGGTTGACGACGAAGGTCAAGCCCATTTGCATTGAGGACTCGGAAGTCAATCGATTGTGTAACAAGGATATAAGGATGGTCAAGGTTCGTTGGGACAATTGCAGTCGGGAGAAGGTCTCGTGGGAGCGAGAGCAGACCATGCTTGAGGAGTACCCGAAGTTATTCCACTCAGGTAACGTTTGAGTTTTGTTTTTATCTTTTCCTTCATGTAAATTTGGGACGAAATTCTTTTTAGAGGGAGAGAGTTGTAATGCCCCGAAACTCAAAAGAGCGACGGGTGGTGCTTGGAGCCAAGTCTGGGACTTGGTAGAGGTCATACGGCTTGGGACACGGGCGTGTCCCAGGGCTGTGTCGTGTTTAGTTTTGACGAGCTACTCGAGTGGTTGATGAAAGACACTCGAGACTGAAAGTGCAACTAGATCTGATATACTCTAGAGGGGGGTGAATAGAGTATATGGTGCTTTAGTAGTTTTTACAACAATTGTTGTAATATGTGTGAGCAGGGAAGCAAAAATAAATCTAATCACAGCACTAAGTTAACCAAAAACTAAGCACAGAAAAATCAAGGCCAGAAACAAAAAATGAAAGCAAGCAAAACCAGAAGACACAAGGAAATATAGTGGTTCCCCAAACTTGGGTACATCCACTCTTCTACCACCCTAGGTAGGAATCCACTGCAGGATGAGTTGATCAGGTGTCCTGGGCACCAATGAGCTTTTGATAAGGTGCTCAAAAACCAAAGCAGATTTTTTGATAAGGTGTCTTGCCACCAATGAGCTTTTGACAAGGTGCTCAAAAACCAAGTTCAAACTTTTGAAGGGAGTTTGAGAAACCCTTTACAGAGAGGGGGTGAGAGAGTGATGGAAGTCTTCTCTTTCTCAAACAACTGAGAAGACTATATGGATTGATGTCAAAGCTCCCCCTGAATCCTTGAGATCTTCAGGAAGAAAAGCTTTGCTGAGGGTGATAGGCCTTCAAAGGTTGAACTCCAGCAATAGATGATTTCAGCAATAGCTGAAATGTTGAGTGTCTGGAGTTTGAAATATGTTGGCCTTGAACACTTTGAAAACTACAGAGATCTGAAGATTTGAGAAAGCTTGATCTCCTTGGATGAGTCTTCTTCAGAATTCTTTGTGACAGACGATTTTTGAATGTGTCTCTGTAATCTGTATTGTGTGTGCTCTTCTTGTTCTCTTAGAGATTAAAAAAACATTCTGTCTTTTATTCTCTGGTCCAGAATAGAATATCATTCTCTGTCAAGTATAGCCGTTGGCCTGCATTAATTGCATCCTTAATTGCATAATCTCTTCTGGAGGAAAGTCCACAGAATTATTCCTTGAAAAATCCCTTGAAACTTGGTCCAGAAATAAATGAAAACGGCTAGCAAATCTCTGAATTAATTGCAGAATAACTCCTAACTGATTTGAATTTGAATTAAGAAATATCCTGGAAGTTATCTGAAATCGTCGAACTGAGCTCTGCTATCGTCGAGCTGAGCTCAGCGATCTGGAAATATACAGCAGCAAAATATCGTCGATCTGAGCTCAAAGATCGTCGAACTGAGCTCAGAGGTAAAGATCCAAAGCATAGTCAAAATCGTCGACCTGAGCTCACCGATCGTCGAATGGAGTTCGACGACATAATGAAGTTGAGCTCAGCGATCGTCGAATGGAGTTCGACGATCTTGTCGAAGTTGAGCTAGACGATCGTCGATCGGAGTTCGACGAATCGTCGTGCTGAGCTCGACGATATGACTTAGTCTCCAGACTGAGAATCCTGGTCTTCAGGGCAGCTTCCAAACCTAGACTTCTAACCCTTAGACTCAATTTTAATTGACCTATTAAGCTATACAGGAGGTCAAGCAAAGGTTCCTAGAGACATAGTGATCCTAACCCAAATGAGTAATAGGGTGTTCCAACAATCTCCCCCTATTTGGGTTAGGATTACTATTTACAGACTTTGGAAAAACTTTAAATATCAACATACAATCAGAAACACAGAAAAGCAACAGCTAGACATAGCAGAAACACAGAAATATATATCATCCAGATAGCAGTCAGAGATCACAGAGAATGTCACCTTACAATATCATTTCTTCTCTTTGCCTTTAACAAGTTTAATTTCTCTGTTTGGGTTGAGGGCTTCTTTGTTGGATCTGGTGTCATCTGCTGCACCCAAATAAGTTTGCTTTTTAGGCCTGGGGACCACTGCTTCAGGATGTAATTCCATGTATCTGTCAGCATCAAAGAATTTACTGGAAGCATATCTCTCTAATTCTTTTTGTCTTTGCTCAGACATTGTTGAAATGTTGGAAGAATCTAATCCTTGTTCTCTGGCCTTTTTAATTTGGTCCAGTGCAGCTAATTCCTTTAACCTTGCAGTCCAAGCAGCTGGATTATTTTCAGGGTCCTCAAAAGGTACAGGTGGCTCATACCTGTTGGAAGGATTGTCTTGAGGAGGCCTGGCAGACAAAGTCTCTTTTAGCTTGTAGGGGAAAGGACCAGAAGTTGTATCAGAAGAACTATGTCCTCCCCTAGAATATGGGTGCTGCCTGGAGTACCCTTTGGAATAAACTTGAATATCTCTTTGAGTACCTCTATATCCTCCTCTCCTAGAATGTGAACCCCTGGATTGGCATTCCCTTTGGTAAGATCTGGCATGAGGTTGATAGGGAGCCTGACTTCTGGCTGGGGGTTGACTTGTAGAGCTTCCACCTGCACCTGCATCAGGAGGAGGTGGTGGAGGAGGATGAGAGTGCTGGAATGGGGATGAACCCTTCTCATATTTTCTCTTTTTCTTCATTGCTTTCAGCTTATTTTTAGAATATTGCATCCAGTGTTCAGTGATTGGGCAGTTATGCAGAATGTAATATGGGATATCATTGTTATCTTTAACTTTAGCAGGAGGAACCCTTTTCATTACTTTGCTCCTTGCCTTCCATTTCCTGACAATGGTAGCAGATGAGTCATCAGAGTCTGTTTTAAATTCATCAGATTCAGAACTCTGGTCATCATAGAGAGCATCTATTTTCTTCATCAAATCTTTCTTTAGCTGAACAGAGGCAGATGAGGCAGAAGCTGAAACAGCAGTAGCAGTAGGTGTTGAGATGGTAACAGCAGTGACAGCAGCAGATGGAGAAGGTGCAACAACAGCAGCAACTTCACTAACAACAGCAGATTCACTAACAGCCACAGAAACATCATCAAAGTCTGCAGAAGGATCAAATTCAGTGGCCTCTGTCATAAGAAAGTCCTTGGAAGATGGTTCAGCAGAAACAGTAGAAACTTCAGCATCAGCAGTAACAACATTCTCAGGAGCAGCAGTATCAACAATCCTTTCTTCAGGAGAAGCAGCAGCAGCAATGACTGAATTTACAAAAGAGGAGATCATGCTAGGGTCACAGCAAGAAAGAGGCACAAGTGCCTTGGATAAGTCTTCTGGAGGCTGGACAGCATGGACCTCTGGCAGACAGCTAAAGTAGGCAGAATCAAAAGCAGATAGCAAAGACCTGAGGTCTATTGCAAGAACTGCAGTAGGAGGCACAGCAGCAGCAGCAAGAGAAGCAGAACTAATAGCAACAGCAGCCAGAGGGCTTGCAGAAACAACAGCAGCAGCAGCAGCATCATGAAGATTCTCTTCATATGGCATCTCCCCCTGCCTAGATGCAGATGCATCTGGATCAAGGCACACTGCTGTAGGTGCTGCCTGAGGGAAGAGGGAAGAGAGCCTGGCAGAAAGGGCTGCCACTGACAGGTGGAGTGGAGCCAAAGAGGTCTCCAACAGCAGAGTTAGCCTGGGGGCAAGTAACTCATACAGCCTGTCAGCTAGGGCTGAGAGGTCTACTTGCTCAAGAGCTGGAGCAGAGGTAGAAGGTATGGAAGCAGCTGAGGTTTCTGGAAGTGGAGAGCTGGAGAATGGTGGAAGGGATGGCTCAGGTGTTGGTAGGGTGGATATGGAGGATAGGGGAATGGATATGGATGGGGTGAATGTTGGTTGGTCTATGATGTGGTGTAGGAGATCTTGGAATGAAGTGGAGGAGGTGGGTAATTCAGGAGGAGATGATGGGGAATCATCCATAAAGGAATCATCCAGTAGGGTGAAGGATGGAATAGAGGGGGAAGAGGTCACATCTGGTGGAGGGTAAGAGAACAGTGGGTGGAAGTGGTCTGCTGGTAGAGGTAGAATGAGTTCTAGGGATGGTGTTGATGTTGGAGATGGGCTGGAGATGATGATGGTGGATGGAGCTGGAATGGTGGATGGTAGGGGTAGGGATGGAATTGGAGGAGGAGGAGAGGCAGCAACAGCAGCCAGGTCATCTGCAGGGGCAGAGACCTGTGGAGGATTGACTCTTGGAGTCCTTGTGCCTGAAGGAGCACTGGAGGAGGGCCTGCTAGGCTTGCTTATTTGCCTGTCCCACTTTCCAAAGAGGGCACAGGTCAGTCTCTTGGAGGCATTGATATGAACTCCAGAGGAGACTAGCAAGGCAGGACACCTATGCTGCAGAAATACTCCAATAATTCTTCCAAAATTAACAAAACTTTTGTTTATTTTCTTTTTGATGAGGTCAAAGAAGACCTCTCCCCAATTCAGATTTTTTCTATCCACAAGAGCTCCCATGAGGCAGAGCTGATATCTTGATATAGTATCATGGGCAGAGTGCTTTGCCAGTAGCACTTTCCCAACCACATCTGCCAGGAACCTATATTCAACAGACAGATTCCTCTTGAAGAGCTTGCTAGGGTTTCCCTCTGGATGACCCATTCTAGCAAGCAGTTCAGAAAACTCATCTCCAGATAATTCAGCAGAGTCTTCTCCATTTCTCAATCCAAAAACTTCTGTTAAAATTGTGGGGGTCAAGGGTACCTGAGTTCCAGCTATTGACCCAACTATGGTGCTGTTATCATGATTATGGGCAGTATAAACCCACTCCTTGATCTCATCAGAAGCCAGCTTGATCCTGGTGGTCATTATGGCAGTCAGATTCTGATCCTTGAACAAACCCAGTATATCTTGAAAAATCTGATCAGTCGTGTTGAAGGATTCTATATCAATATCAAACCCAGCATCAAACTTCATTGCAGCAAGAACAGCAACTGACACAGCCATTGGTACCTGCAAAAACTCAGCAAACAAAATGACCAAGCGTAGAACTGTTTGGAGGGAAAGAAAATCCTTGCAGAGAAATCGAAAGCGCAAATGAGAACGACGGCGAAAAATGAGTTTTATATTAGGGTTCGACGCAGAATTGGAAAGATCGTTGAACTCAGTTTGACGATCGAGGCTCCTAAAGGAATCTGAAGAGTCTTCAACATCGTCGATCTCCGTTCGACGATATTGGAGAGCATCGAGCTCCATTCGACGATCGTTCAGAGAACATAATCGTCGAGCGCCATTCTACGATCGTTGACCGGAAGAGATAGTTCATACTATCTGATAGCCGCTGAACTCAGGTCGACGATTTTTGGAAATCGTCGATCTCCGTTCGACGATCTTGGGGAAAATCGTCGAGCGCAGTTCAGAGATCAGAGAAATGCTAGACAATAAGAAAAATCAGAATGTTTGCCTAGTCTTGGTCAATTTTTAAGCTTTCAAAATCTTGGATATTATTTAAGACTTCCTCCATCTAACATTCCTAACTGATTTAGGAAGAAGGTGTGTTTCTTTTCATCCAAGGGCTTGGTGAAAATATCTCCCCTTTGTAAATCAGTTGGGATATAATGTAATTCAATTTTATTCTTTTCAACATTATCCCTTAAGAAATGATGCCTAATCTCTATGTGTTTTGTCCTACTATGGAGGACTGGATTTTGAGCTATGGAAATAGCACTTGTGTTATCACAAAAGATTTTAGACTTCTCTAAGTTGTAACCATAGTCTAGGAGTTGGTTTTGAATCCACAATATTTGTGAACAACAACTGCCTGCAGCCATATATTCAGCTTCAGCAGTTGAAGTTGACACAGATGTTTGTTTCTTACAAAACCAAGAGACAAGTCTGTCACCAAGGAACTGACAAGTTCCACTGGTGCTTTTCCTGTCAATTCTGCATCCAGCATAATCAGCATCAGAGAATCCAGTTAACTCAAATGCTGAATCTTTTGGATACCAGAGACCTAGATTTTGACAACTTTTAACATACCTGAGAATCCTCTTTACTAAAGTTAGGTGTGACTCTCTAGGGCTTACTTGGAACCTAGCACATATACATGTAGCAAACATTATATCTGGTCTACTAGCTGTAAGATACAGTAAAGAGCCAATCATTGCTCTAAATGTTATCTGATCAACAGGTTTCCCATGTTCATCAGCATCCAATACAGCATTGGTAGGCATGGGTGTTTTCATACAAGATGCCTCAGACATACCAAATTTCTTAACCAATTCATTTGCATATTTGGTTTGAGAAATAAAGATGCCTTCAACATGTTGCTTGACTTGCAATCCTAGGAAGAAGGATAGCTCACCCATGCTACTCATCTCAAATTTAGAATGCATCAGGTTAGAAAACCTTCTGCACAATTTTGAGTCAGTAGAACCAAAAATGATATCATCTACATAAATTTGTACTAGTAGGGTATGGGACTTATGGGTTCTAATGAAAAGAGTTTGGTCTACTCTACCCCTTATAAAACCATTTTCTAAGAGAAAGCATGCTAGGGTCTCATACCATGCTCTAGGAGCTTGCTTGAGACCATATAATGCTTTGTTCAGTCTAAAAACATAATCAGGATAAGTTGGAGAGATAAAACCTGGAGGTTGTCTGACAAAAACTTCCTCTTTGATGTCTCCATTTAAGAAAGCACTTTTGACATCCATCTGATATACTTTGAAGCCTTTGTGAGCTGCATAAGCTAGAAATATCCTGATGGCTTCTAATCTTGCAACAGGTGCAAAAGTCTGGTCGTAGTCGATTCCTTCTTCTTGAGAGTATCCCTGAGCAACTAGCCTTGCCTTGTTCCTTATAATTACTCCTTGATCATCCAGTTTGTTTCTGAATACCCATTTTGTTCCAACAATGGAATGATCCTTAGGCTTTGGCACTAGTTCCCATACTTTGTTCCTTTCAAATTGATGCAACTCCTCTTGCATTGCAATGATCCAGTGTGGATCTTGCTCTGCATCTTGAATGGACTGAGGCTCAATTTGAGATAGGAAGCAGGTGTGCAACAGGTTTTGGTTGACCTGATTTCTGGTTTGCACACCAGCTGAGATTTCTCCAATTATTTGGGAAATTGGATGGTCTCTTGATGTTACTAAATCAACAGGGGGTGTTGATTGTTCACCAGCCTGTGTTGTTGTTTCCTCTTGTGGTACAACAACTGGCTCTTCAAGTTGTGCTTCAATATGTTGAGCATTCCCTTTATCTTCACTGCTTTCATCCTCTTGAGTAACCTGTAACCTGTTCAAGTCTTCAACTAGAGAATGTTCCTGCAAAGGTTCTATGGTAGAAGAAATCTTCTCCTTGAAAGACATGTTAGATTCATCAAAAGAAATGTGAACAGATTCCTCAATTTTCAAAGATGATTTATTATAGACCCTATAGGCCTTGCTGATCATGGAGTATCCCAGAAACACTCCTTCATCAGCTTTGGCTTGAAATTTTGCTAAATATTTCTTGTCATTATTGTGAATGTAGCAAATACAACCAAAGACTCTAAAATAGTCAACTTTAGGTTTCTTCCCTTTGAGTAATTCATAGGGAGTCTTTCCCTTTAGTTTATGTATCAGACTTCTGTTCAGCACATAGTTGGATGTGTTCACTGCCTCTGCCCAAAAGGATAGAGGTAGATGAGCATCTAACAACAATGTGGTGGCAGATTCAATAAGGGTTCTATTTTTCCTTTCAGCTACCCCATTTTGTTGAGGAGTTCTAGGGGCTGAGAAAGTATGCCTGATCCCTTCGCTCTGACAGAACTCTTGCATAAGAAGAGAATCAAACTCTGTCCCATGATCACTTCTGATCAGGGCAATGTGAGTATTGAACTCAATCTGTATACATTTGAGAAACTCTGTCAGACACTTAAAGTTATCAGACTTCTTCCTTAGAAAGAACACCCAAGTGAATCTAGAGAATTCATCTACAACTACTAAAGTGTAGGATTTCCCTCCTAGGCTTTGTACTGTGATGGATCCAAAAAGATCCATGTGTAACAGATACAATATCCTAGGTGAATCACTCTTATTAAGTGACTTAAAACTGTTTTTAGTTTGCTTGCCTAATTGACAAGCCCTGCAGAGTCCTTCCTTCTTGTAGGGGCCAGAAGGTAGTCCTCTAACAAGGTTGTCCTTGGATAGCCTAGCAATAGTTCTAAGGTTTAGGTGTCCTAATCTCTTATGCCATAATACATTTGGTCTACAGACAGAGTTAAACAAGCAAATATCTACATCAGTTGAAAGAAAATCTACTAGATAGATGTTACCTTTCCTTTTACCTGTCAACACAGTTGTGTTGTCCTCTGACTTGATATTGCATAAGGCTTTGCTGAAGGTCACCTGGTAGCCTTCATCACACAGCTGACTGATGCTAATTAGGTTGTGCTTCAGTCCTTCTACATATGCTACCTTCTTGAAAGTTTCTGATCCAATCTGCACTGCACCATATCCTTTAGTCTGTCCAAACTTTGAATCACCAAAGATAACTTTGGGTCCAAGCTTGGCTCTGAAGGATGTGAGGTTGTCCTTGTTCCCTATCATGTGCTTAGAGCACCCACTATCCAAATACCATTGCTGGTTAGATGTTGGATAGGTCTTCACCTGCACATAAGACAATTCATTTGTTTTTGACCCAGTTTACCTTGGGCCTAGGTTGATAACCTTTAAATTCAGAAATGAAAGACATCCCAGGTTGACTCTTATATCCTTCAGGATGATATCTCCTTGGAGGTAAAATCCATTCAGTATAAGGGTTAAAGATTTGGGATGAAGGACCCTTAGGATTCAATTTTGATTTGCCTTTGAAAAATTTTCCAGAGCTCTGACCTCTGTTCGACGATCTTGGAGCTGCGTTCGACGATCTTGGGTCAGATCGTCGAGCTCCGTTCGACGGTCGACTATGGGTGAGGATAGGTATTTGAGATCGTCGACCTGCGTTCGACGACTTTGGCTGAGATCGTCGATCTGCGTTCGACGATTGTGCCTGAGATCGTCGAGCTGCGTTCGGCGATCGTCGATCTCCGTTCGACGATTGTCGAGCTCCGTTCGACGATTTCTGCTGGGACTTAATTTTCTGAGGCAGATCAGAATTTTTCCTAGCAACCTCTACAACTCCCTTTCCCTTGTCAGAAATGAATTTGATGTGAGTTGTTAGGACTATAGGTTGGCTGGATGAAGCACCCAAGCCCAGTGTACTGTTAAATCTATAGTTCACTGTGCTTGTGATGTCCATCAGCTTGATGCTTCTCCCATTAAGGGATTCTTCAAGCTTCTTGGCCTCAGAGAGCTCACTTTTCAGTGAAGCTATCTGTTCCCTACAGCACTCCAACTCCTGAGAGAGTTTGAGGTTTTCTGACTTTAGAGCATTGTGTTCAGATAATTGATTTCTGAGAGAGATAATCTCTTTCTCAGACTTTAGCAGGTCTAAACACAGTGCTTTAAATTCAGATTTAAAATCTTCTGAACTAAAATCAAAAGAGATAATTACCTGATCTTCTTCAGGTTGGGTCTCTGAGTCTGACTCTGACTCTTCTTCCTCTGAATTGTGCTGTGAGGCATTAATTGCCATCATGCAGAACTCCTTTTCTTCTGCATCATCCTCATCATCACTGGAGCTGGATGAGGCTTCTGACTCCTCTTCTGTCTCACTCCAGGATTCAGCAACAAACCCTTTTCTTGTATGCTTATTTTGCTTGAGGAAGGTTTGCCATTGTCATTCCTTTTGGAGTCTTTCTCCTTTCTTCTTTCTTTTCTGTCCCTTCTGTCCTTGTTCTTGTTCTCTGGACAGTCAGAAACTATGTGCCCTGGTTTCCTGCAACCAAAGCAAATAATGTCTTTATTATTGCTAATGGACTTGTCATACCTTGGCTTATCCTGCTCCTTGTATGATCTTCTTCTGAAGTCCTTTCTGGCCATCTTGTAGAATCTTTTGGCCAACAAGCTGAGTAGTTCATCATTGCCTGTGGCTTTATCTTCAGGCAGATTCTCAGTTGCCTTGAATGCTATGATCTTCTCTTTTCTTGTGGCCGGTGAGGCAGCCTTCTA
This sequence comes from Platanthera guangdongensis, assembly GCA_039583875.1. NCBI lineage: Eukaryota > Viridiplantae > Streptophyta > Magnoliopsida > Asparagales > Orchidaceae > Platanthera > Platanthera guangdongensis. The sequence continues at coordinate 138,140,428 of CM077148.1, forward strand.
TTCTTCCTCTCTATTCTTGATGAGTAGCTCATAAGATTTGAGCTTACCCAATAGAGCTTCAGTGGTAATCTCATTTAGACTTCTGGCATCCTTAATTGGCCAGATTCTTGAATCCCAAGTGCTAGGGAAGCACATTAGGATCTTGTCATTAAGTTCTGTTAGAGAGATCTCTTTGTCCAATGTCCTGAGTTCACTGACAATTAGACTTAGCCTGTTGTACATGTCTCCCACTGACTCAGTCTCTCCCTTCTTGAAGTTCTCATATTGAGAGATGAGATGGGATCTTCTATCCTTTCTCTCATCAGCTGAGCCTGAGACTATTTCTGAGAGCTTGTCCCAAATTTCCTTGGCTGAATTACATTCAGCTACCTTTTGAAATATGTCATCTGACATTGTCTGGGCTAGAATGTTCATAGCCTTAGCATCAGCTACCTTCCATCTCTTGATGTCAGCATCTGTTCCTGATGGAGGTGGCACAGCATTTGTGCTTGTGTTCTCTGGGGGTCTTGGACACACTGTCAAAACAGAGTTAAAGATATCTTCGTCAATAGAATTCATGTAAAGCCTAATCCTTGCTTTCCAAAGTGCAAACTTGGAAAGATTGCACACTGGAGGTCTGGTGCTAGGATAATCTTTGTTTTGGGCCATGATTTGTCAAACAAAATCTAATAATACCCTACAAAAGAAGAACAGATCTAGTTTGGGATCTTTGGGTTCAGGTGTTAGCCTGTACAACCAATCAGGTATGGTATGTTTAACCAACCTCGCTCTGATACCAATTGAAAGTGCAACTAGATCTGATATACTCTAGAGGGGGGGTGAATAGAGTATATGGTGCTTTAGTAGTTTTTACAACAATTGTTGTAATATGTGTGAGCAGGGAAGCAAAAATAAATCTAATCACAGCACTAAGTTAACCAAAAACTAAGCACAGAAAAATCAAGGCCAGAAACAAAAATGAAAGCAAGCAAAACCAGAAGACACAAGGAAATATAGTGGTTCCCCAAACTTGGGTACATCCACTCTTCTACCACCCTAGGTAGGAATCCACTACAGGATGAGTTGATCAGGTGTCCTGGTCACCAATGAGCTTTTGATAAGGTGCTCAAAAACCAAAGCAGATTTTTTGATAAGGTGTCTTGCCACCAATGAGCTTTTGACAAGGTGCTCAAAAACCAAGTTCAAACTTTTGAAGGGAGTTTGAGAAACCCTTTACAGAGAGGGGGTGAGAGAGTGATGGAAGTCTTCTCTTTCTCAAACAACTGAGAAGACTATGTGGATTGATGTCAAAGCTCCCCCTGAATCCTTGAGATCTTCAGGAAGAAAAGCTTTGCTGAGGGTGATAGGCCTTCAAAGGTTGAACTCCAGCAGTAGATGATTTCAGCAATAGCTGAAATGTTGAGTGTCTGGAGTCTGAAATATGTTGGCCTTGAACACTTTGAAAACTACAGAGATCTGAAGATTTGAGAAAGCTTGATCTCCTTGGATGAGTGTTCTTCAGAATTCTTTGTGACAGACGATTTTTGAATGTGTCTCTGTAATCTGTATTGTGTGTGCTCTTCTTGTTCTCTTAGAGATTCAAAAAAACATTCTGTCTTTTATTCTCTGGTCCAGAATAGAATATCATTCTCTGTCAAGTATAGCTGTTGGCCTGCATTAATTGCATCCTTAATTGCATAATCTCTTATGGAGGAAAGTCTACAAAATTATTCCTTGAAAAATCCCTTGAAACTTGGTCCAGAAATAAATGAAAACGGCTAGCAAATCTCTGAATTAATTGCAGAATAACTCCTAACTGATTTGAATTTGAATTAAGAAATATCCTGGAAGTTATCTGAAATCGTCGAACTGAGCTCTGCTATCGTCGAGCTGAGCTCAGCGATCTGGAAATATACAGCAGCAAAATATCATCGATCTGAGCTCAAAGATCGTCGAACTGAGCTCAGAGGTAAAGATCCAAAGCATAGTCAAAATCGTCGACCTGAGCTCACCAATCGTCGAATGGAGTTCGACGACATAATGAAGTTGAGCTCAGCGATCGTCAAATGGAGTTCGACGATCTTGTCGAAGTTGAGCTAGACGATCGTCGATCGGAGTTCGACGAATCGTCGTGCTGAGCTCGATGATATGACTTAGTCTCCAGACTGAGAATCCTGGTCTTCAGGGCAGCTTCCAAACCTAGACTTCTAACCCTTAGACTCAATTCTAATTAACCTATTAAGCTATACAGGAGGTCAAGCAAAGGTTCCTAGAGACATAGTGATCCTGACCCAAATGAGTAATAGGGTGTTCCAACAGAGACAACGAACACGGCCTGAGACACGGGCGTGTCCAAGGCCGTGTCGTGCTCGGGTTCGACGATCGTCTCGAGTGTTCGACGAAGGGTACTCGAGATATCAAACTTGGCCTGAGACACATGCGTGTCCCAGGCTGTGTCCTACTCGGGTAGTTGGCCGAGTTATGTCGGGTATGAAACACGGCCTGGAGCCCAGGCGTGTTCAACCCGACACAGGCATGTCAAATTCAACACGGGCGTGTCCAGTCCCCATGTTCTTCTCGAGTTGGTGTTGGTCCTGTGTCGATGGAGGAACACACCCGGGTACACGAGCGTGTACTGGATGACACGGGCGTGTCAATCCTGACACGGGCGTGTCAAGAGCTCGTATGCTTTTCGGGATGCGACAATTTCGACGTTGAATGGGGCACACGGCCTTGGACACGGGCATGTCACAAGCCGTGTTCGGCCCAAGTTTTGGATTTTAAGTGCGAATCATGGTCGTCCGTTTCCTTATTTTGGGATCCAACGGCTTAGGGCTGTCCTTGCTGGGTTATACCCGGGAATATGGTTTGGATGCCTTCATTTCTTTCAAACCATCTCTTTCTAAAGTTCTAGAGAGAGGGGAGAGCAAGGAAGGAGAAGGAAGAGAGATCCGATCGCCGGTGGAGCTTCAGAGCCCCAAATTGCAAGCCAATTTCAGATCTACGGAGGCGAGGACATTGTGGTGATTTTCATCCGCATAGATCTTCATGGTGCCGAAGAGGAATGCTAGGGTAACGATTCTCATTTTGGACATGTGAAGTCCTCTTTTCCCTTGCATAGGAAGCCTGCTCTCACGAGTTTGCGGTGAGTGTGAGGTGTTCCTTCGGGTAGACATGAATAGTCCCCGTTGTTTTGCATATAGAGTCCTTAAACAAGAAACAGACATAGACATGATGTGTGAAGCCTACCCGGACAAGTTGGTCTGGATCGGTGATGTTGCATTCCATGAATAGCCGGAGAAGACTCCGTGCAGGTGATTATTTTTCGGGTTTTCTATGCGGTAGATTGCAACAGGGAGCCTTGGGGACTAACTCCAAGGTACACCCGGAAAACTAGACAGATGCGTGATTCTGCCAACTTGGTCGCATGTGAGCCAACTTGTACATAACTGGGTTATGTAAAGTGTGTGATCGGATTGGGACTCGGGGAAGCTTGACCCGTGCAGACGGCTTAAATTAACGTTGCAGTGTGAGCAACGTGTTAGGCGGAACCGTACCCGCTCATGTGGTTCGGTTAAAGAGACCTAAGGTACATGGCACTTACCGTTGGCATAGATGAAGGGTCTTAGGAAGTGGCCAAAAAGACCAAATGCTCACGAGAAATTTCCGTCCAAGGGGCGGTGGTGAGACCGCGGACTTTGACCGGGTTCACCGAGAATATGCCCTGAGAGCACGGGGTGTCTGGCCGTGCGAGCCTACGCCTGTGATGATGTGTAATTATCTCTATTATATGGCAATGGTAATAAAGTGCAGGGAAGGAGCATTGCCACCCAGAGTTTGGGGTCGAGATCGTTATAATTTGGTCAGCATAGCTGACCGTTGCTTTTGTTTGCCACCGCTCGGTGGATTGTTGCTTGCAGGTGCTGCGGAGCCGAGTGGTAAATAGCGGGCAAAAGCCCTTGTTGCTGAGCCGAACTTCGAAGGCCTAATTTTTGAGTGTTTTCTTTTATCCTCATGTATGACCGATCTGCGTGCCGAGGTTTGGAAGACACTTAAATTTGAGAAAACTATTGTAAGGCCTTAAGGCCATGTACTTGTGTATTTGTACGTTCATTCCTATTGTGTTATTATAGTGGACATTCAGGCTGATTGGCTGGGTTCTTATTCTTGCAACTTTTAAATTATTTGCGCTAGAATGTACTCTGTGTTGGACGTTGTTTATTGGCAGGATGGTTTCCATTGCGTAACCTTCCGGTATGTCTGTGCTATATGGTGTTGTGTCCCGGCCGGACCTACTGCTATATGTTATTTGATGGATAGAGGGTGTTACAAGCTGCGTTCCCCGTATTACTCCAAGAGAAGTTGGGGTGATTCCTTATACCCGGGTGATAAATATTACCATAATTATTACCCGAATTAAAAGGTGGCTGATTCGGATTACCCATGTAATCCACATGTTCGGCAATAGTGGAAGGCTCCCAATATTGAGGTTCACAGGTAGGTGTAGACGAGGAAGCAGACATCTCGTTCATTTGTTTTTGTAGTTTCTCAACCTGGAGAGATAAATTAGAAACCATATCTGAAAGTCCACCTATTGTCAACTAGCTTCACCTATGGGGGGGGGGGGAATAGGTGACATGCAGCGTTTTTGCGGAATTAAAATTGTACCTGCACACGAAAATAAAGCAGCACAGCAAATAGAGTACACAAGCTATTTATAGTGGTTCCCCGATTTGGGTACATCCACTTTCCCCCTTCGACCTATCTCCCAACAAGGGACGACTCGGTCTCTTCACCAACAGGATTGAAATCCAATCCTTGCACTATCGGAAGGATCCCTTCCACACGTAGGAGTCAACACTCCCACACCACGGGTTGCACCCAACCCTCACAACTAGGAACCGACGTTCCTTTACAACAAATATGAAACAAGAATGTACAAGAAATACAAACAACTTTTGGAGACTAAGGTGTCCCTCTTCGTTCGATGACGTGTTCTTGAAGTAATCGAAGAGTCCACAACCCTAGATCGCACTTGGAGAGAATCTCCCCGGAACCGGCGGCGGCAAGAAGGGCGGCGGCTAGATTCTTGGGAACGGCGGCGACAACATAGTGCGGCTGCTGTACTTTGGAGATTCAAACTTCATAGCAAAGCTAGCAAGGTCTTCCAACGGTCACACTAGGATCGGTCGTCTCGATCGATTCGGACGGGAAAAGTTTTCCCGATCAACAAATCAAGAGACAAAGGATCTCTGGTTAGACGCGTGAGACTCTAAGCTTGGCTAAGCTTCTGTCGCCGGGAGATCTGGAAGAAACCACGATCTAGCAGCCGGCGATCGACCAGCACGAGCGGCGACGGCGGCGGCGGAGGTATCGCGATCTAGGTCACGTCGGCGGCTCGGCTTTTTCAAATCTTCTTCGCCCCCCCTACTGTTCAAAAATACGCGTGTATTTATACAGTAAAATACTCTTTTATGACCGTTATGGGTCCCACCTGAAGAAACCCTAAAAGCGGTTCAAAATAGAGCCTTAACATTTGATCCGGTCCAGTGGGATCCAGAAAATTGCCCAAGTCAAAATCGGCGAGAATCGAAGGTGATTCTCGTCGAATTGGCGAGAATCAAAGGTGATTCTCGTCGATTCGGCGAGAATCAAAGGTGATTCTCGTCGATGTTGACTTGTTTGCACGCTCTGATTTAGCCGGATAGAGACGGCGAGAATCAGCCAGTGATTCTCGACGATTCGGCGAGAATCACTAGTGATTCTCGTCGATTATGACTTAGCTCCAGAGTCGCATGTTTTGATGTAGCCGGATAGAGACGGCGAGAATCAGCCAGTGATTCTCGACGATTCGGCGAGAATCACTAGTGATTCTCGCCGAATCGGCGAGAATCACTTGGTGATTCTCGTCGATTGTTACTTAGACGATTTTTCGTCTTTCCACCCATGAGCTGCTCTTTGACCCATCCTTGCTCCTTGTTTGCTCTTGCATTGTCACGGCCCTGTACTTGAAGATAAGTACACTCCAATAGAGAGAGTACACGTAGGCCAACACATTGATCTGCTCAACGAGGGATTACGTCGTGCAGACCCGTATATATTGACCTACTGCACCCTGACATTGGAGTGCACTTAGCGTGGAATAACTGCAAGCACAACTTAAAAGGTTTCATCAAATACATTGTGAATTCATCTTAGCTTGACAGGAGGCTTCCTCAAATCCGGGTAATTGTGGATACATTACCTAACAATCTCCCCCTATTTGACGAAGCCAAAATCCTACTAGCTAAGATGAATGCCACCATCCAGATAATATATACATCATATAGAATTTAAAAATGCGGCACAAGGGAATAGAGGCAAACAGATCAAAGCTTGAGTCAATCATAAATTCATATACATATATATATATATATATATATATATATATATATATATATATATATATATATATATATATATATATATATATATATATATATATATATATATATATATATATATATATTCCCAAGATTGTTCATATAACAATAAGAAAAGATAAAAGTGTTCAAGAGACAATGACAAGCTATAAATTTCTGTCTATTGATTTTTGGCTAGGTCATCCTTATGTTTCTGAGCCAAAAACTTCTTTCTTTGCCTCTCAACGTACTCCTTGGGCTTTGGATAGTATCTGGGAGGAGGAGCTTTATCTGCCGCAGTGTTGGTCCTGAAGAAGATGTTCCGTTTAGCTTCATATGTCTTGTGCAGCTCCCACTCATGCTGGATGTATACGTCGTTCCGATTGATTTCCCCTTTTTCTTGTAGCCAGAATGTGTCCAAGATGATACTCTTTGATACCGGACTCCACTTTTCGTTTCTTACTTCCTCCTCCTTCAATCTGATTCTCTTTTCAGCTTGTGTTTCCTTAGATGTCCCTTCTTGAGATTTTCTCTTGTCCCTGGCTTTTGCTAGGGCTCCTTGGTCAAACATTGCCATCAGTTTTGCCTTGGAGGTGGCCCTAGCAGCCCTATGAGCATCAGCTTCACTTAAAGGAGCTTCTTCAGCACTGGCTCCCTCATCAGCCGTAGTATTAATTTCAGGAGCAGGAGTACCCTCGGGATTTTCAGGGATGTTAGTGCCTAACGCTTGTTTGACCATCCACCAGCAACTGTCATAAACATATGTGTTTGACTGCTCAAAGTTTTTGATTATGATTTCTTGAAGCTCGGCCATCTTAGCTGTATATTCTTTCTCCCCCTTTTTGGCTTCGACTGCAATGGAGTGTGCATAAGAATGCAGTGACTCATCAATATGCTTTGTAGTCCTGGAGAACTCGGTAACCAAGGCTTGTTGATTGGTGTTAAGAGTCACCATATTGCCATCAAACTTTTGAATGTTATTTGCTACGACATGAGCATTCTGATTTACTATTGCGAGAGTATCGGTGTTCCTTTTTAATCCGTCCATAAGAAGAGTTACAGCTTGGCCGACCGCTGTATACTTGTCTTCAAACTTCTTTTCCATCACGTCCAGTTTGTGATTGATCTCCACCACGTTCTTGAGCATGAGATTCTCAGATTTCTTAATTCTTTTTAACATTTTATTTTGAGCTTTCTCAAAAGATGCTTTGAGCTCATCCACGATACCTTGAATAACATTCACGGTGTGATTGGCTAGATCAGCTCGTAGTGGATGATCCTGAGGCATTCCTTGGCCTTGCTCTTCAGCAAATGCACTTGTAGAGCTGGACACGAGCACAGTCTCTAAGGGGGGAATACTTGCAGCCTCTGTAGATTTCTCGGAAGTACTAAGCAGTCTCTGCTGAGAGGACTCCCCCTCCACTATTGCACCAATGTTCTCAGGAACGATCTCAAGAGCGTGCTTGTCAGATGGAACTTCAATGATGTCCTGAGGCTCCAATGCTTCCTGTCCCACATTTCCTTCTTCCTCATCCTCATCATCCATGAAATCATTCTCAGCTGCATTGTATTCCAAACCTTCCTCAGCAGTCTCCTCTACATCACCTCCGGCTCCTAGATCGTTCAGATTCAGGGCCGCCTCATTTTCCATCACAGCTTCACTTTCTTCTTGTAGATCTGCAACTGCATCTCTAGCTATCTGAGAGATGCCAGATATGACGTTAGCAGATGCGGGTAGAGGCTCCCCCTCAATTCCTGCAGTCAGTGCATCAGGAATTTCACTGGGGATTACTAAGGAATCAGCAACAGTTTCGTCCTCGGCTGGAGATACTTCTTGTTGTTCTACTACGGCAGCCTGCCCAATGCATCTCTCCCATCTGTCAAATACGCTCAAGTCCATTTTCTTCAAGTAATGCAGTGGAACTCCTTTACTCATGTCATACCTATCTCCGTTTAACTGATTGAGATATAGACTAATGATTCGGCCAAAGCTAGGAGATCTGAGAGTGTCCTTTATCTTCTCAAAAAGCAATGCCCCCCAGTTGAATCTTTTTCTGCAGACAATTGCCACAAGGATCTTGAACATGTCCGCAGAGATGTGGTCATGAGAGCCCGGTTTGCATATGAGTACTTTCCCAATGATGTCTGACAGAAGTTTCCCCTCCTCATTCATATCCTTTTGCTTTATCGATCTTGTTCCTCGAGCGAGTCCACAGGATAATAATGTCCTGGTTTTATCTTGTTCCTCCAGATAATCCTCGTGCGCAGAGCTAGTGAGCTGCAAGTATTGGGTCAGCTTGCTTGCAGACATCTTGATCTTTGCCCCTGCAACCTTGCTCTTGATGAGAGAGTCTTCATTCCGGAGTTTGGCGGTTGCGAAGAACTCCATCACTTCCTTGTCTAAGATTTTACAGGGGTGCTCCAGTATGAATGAGAGTCCAGCCTCTTCAAGCATGATAATGATGTTTCTGAATTCATCAGAAGCATGTGAGAACCCTGTTCGAACCAACTCACAACCAGTGACCAGGCCGGCGGTTGTCCTTGGAGCCATTGCAAGACTGAAATCCCAAGACTACGCCTAATCAGGAATCAAGAGGGAAGCTACACTAACAGTAAGTCACTGTAAGGGTGAGAAAGTGGTTACCCAAGAGCGTAGAAGGTGAGAATCGACGGAAACGACGGGAAATCGGAAGACGATTGCGACGTTGGTTGATCGAACCCGGCGAGACTTGGACGAATGCCCTGTACGCGAGAGGAGTGATCTACGGAGGGAAGAATCGGCGAGTTGCCTTCTTGATATCAACGGAAGAGAAAGCGGGATTCCTACGATGGTCGATGGAAGGGGAAGAGTCGGCGAGTTTCCTTCGGCGAGTTTCCTTCGGCGAGTTTCCTTCGGCGAGTTTCCTTCGGTAAGTTTCCTGCGGAATATGAAGGGTCGGCGGGATTCCTTTGCGATATCGACCGGTTTAACCGGGTTTTAATGGGGTTTCCGTGTGAAGAGCGAGATGCTAAGGATCGGTGGGAATTTGTCTAAGTCGAAATCGAAGGGATTCTTTAATAGGAATCTACGGGTTAAGAGGCATGCAGGATTCTCGAAGTCTTCTGATGTCAAGTCAATTTAAAAATCTTCTAAATATATATATATTTCTTAAAGCCAATCTACGAGTTAATAGGAATCTTCTAAATCTTCTAAATACGGGTTAAGAGGCATGAAGGATAGGTTTGAACCGGGCTTTTCCATACATTTCTTGATGTCAATTGTAAGTTGTCGAGATTTCCAATGACGTATCTTCGTTAGTTTTCAGTGAACTGATTTACGCATGTAGATGTTAGTTCTCGAATCTACAAGTGGAATTACCGATAAATCTTCATTGATGTATCTAAGGTTTATATTTACCGTGTTAACCTATCCTTAGGTGTACACACATATATGTGTATATATATATAAATATATATATATATATATGTAAATGTCGAGACAATATGACTCAAGTCTTGGAGCTGATCAAAAATACCTGGTATTATGAGAGTTATCATTTAGCCCCTCTGGTTAAAACATACCAGGTGCTCAATGTGAGTATGCCCATGTAGATATCACTTCTGTTATTCCAGATGCTTGTTCCAATTCAGTCTTGAAACATCTACTATCTAGTTCCCATCATATTTACGGTAACCTAGACTACCCTGCAAAAGAGAGTTACTTTACCTTAGGAACCCAATACATATTGGGTCCTAGGTTCTTGTTAGCATAAACACTCGAATGCCTTCCCTCAGAAATCCTGTCAGGAAGACTACCTATGCCCAGAAGATGTGGATAGGCCCTTGCCCTTGACATAGAGGGGTTGTGCCAACAGTCTATGGCAAAGTGTCCCACCTTGCCACAGCACCAACACGTGTGAATGTTGTATCTCCGTTTCTGACCTGATCTAGTGACTGAGGTAGTCATGAGCCTAGGTCCAAACGGGATAGATCTGGATCCGCTCCCAAAATTACCTCTTCCACCGTGACACGTGGAAGGGTGGAAGGAATGCATGTAGCGAGCGTCACGAGGCCTGGGAGGTGGTGCCTTCCTTTCAGTCAACCCCATTCCTGAGGCCCCATGAGAACTTACAGCATGACTTCTAACCTCCCTTTCCTGTGTCCTTGGGTGGAGAGAAGAGTTCTAAGAGCTGATACCAGCAGATTCATGCCGAGTAGGGGCAGTGGCCAAGAATACAAAGGGCTCAGAATGAGCCTTAGGTATTCTCTCATGGGTGGCCATGACGACCCTTGCACTTTGGGTGTCTCCACATGAGGACAGATCACCCTTGCAGTGACCACGATTATTCCTGTGATCATACCTGAAGGCATGATGAGTACCTTTCCTGCTTGGAGTGGGGGGTCAGAATACCGTTTCCCCATTTCTCCATGAATTGATAATTCGGGAGATCCACCCATTTTCTTCCTTTCTCTTCATAGCATCAACCTTGGAAAAGTTAGATACTATCCTTTTCTCATTCTCTAGACTACTCTCTAGATCTGAGATTTTAGAGTCCTTGACCTTGTTGGATGCCAATTGGAGAACCAACAAGATCTTCAGCCGAGCAATCTCCTGAGCTTGCTCCTCAACAAGTAGGTTGCTTTTCTGAAGGGCTCTCTTCAGGGAATCAGGATTTTCTGAAGGGAAACAGTTCCTGTCTTCAGGAACTTCAAGAGAGACGGGGCAAGATAAAGAAGTTACCTGCTCTTCAGTGTTATTGTCACTAGCGCCAGTGACTGTTGTGTCATCCTCATCAGAACTGCTTTCCTCAATTTCTTCTTCTGTCTTTGACAAGGACACTGGAGCTCTGATGCTGTCCGATTGATCCTTGCCTTCATCTTCAGAGGCGAGGACCCCCACATAGGCTTCATCCTCTAGTTGACAGCAGATCCCAGCTTTCTTTGATCCCCCCATCAGCTCTGAGATCATTACCCACATAGATTTGGCCGTCCCACATTTTTCCAATCTAGAGCGAGAAGGTCCAGATCAGACATCCATGATAATCTGACGAATCATCTTGTCCAGATTAAATAATGAGAGTTCCGTCTCCGACATCTTAGCAATACACTTGGGCACTTGGATATTCTTTCCAGAGCCGGAGGTCTTCATAGGAATAAAAGGACCCTATTCCAGGATGAAAGATGCTCGAGGATCGATAGCCTCCAAGTGATACGACACTCTCATCTTCCAGACGGGATAATACTCCTTTGTGCATGTGGGAAGTCTTAGTGGAGAGATCTCATGATCCAGCTCCATGCTTCTGACACTGGTGGCAGGATTCTACTCAAGGTGTAAACCTTTTTGATGAGTAACCTCACTCTGATACCACTTGAAAGTCCACCTAGTGTCAACTAGCTTCACCTATGGGGGGGGGGGGGGGAATAGGTGACGTGCAGTGTTTTTGCGGAATTAAAATTGTACCTGCAAACGAAAATAAAACAGCACAGCAAATATAGTACACAAGCTATTTATAGTGGTTCCCCGATTTGGGTACATCCACTTTCCCCCTTCGACCTATCTCCCAACAAGGGACGACTCGGTCTCTTCACCAACAGGATTGAAATCCAATCCTTGCTGCTCTTTCCACCCATGAGCTGCTCTTTGACCCATCCTTGCTCCTTGTCTGCTCTTGCATGATCACAACCCTGTACTTGAAAATAAGTACACTCCAATAGAGAGAGTACACGTAGGCCAACACACTGATCTGCTCAACGAGGGATTACGTCGTGCAGACCCGTGTATATTGACCTACTGCACCCTGACATTGGAGTGCACTTAGCGTGGAATAACTGCAAGCACAACTTAAAAGGTTTCATCAAATACATTGTGAATTCATCTTAGCTTGATAGGAGGCTTCCTCAAATCCGGGTAATTATGGATACATTACCCAACAATATCTATTTTGTACATCCCGACCGGTTTAGGTGGACGAGATCTGGGTGTACTCCACTGATACGCAATCATGGCCATACCTTCTATAAGTTCTTGGGCGGCTGCCGGTGTCTTGTTGTTTAACGTTACACCGGCGGCGGCATCAATATGTTGTCTCGTTTGTTGATTGAGACCATTATAGAAGGTTTGGATTTGCAACCAATCGGGGATTGTATGATGCGGACAACGGCGAAGCAATTCCTTAAATCGCTCCCAAGTATCATATAACATTTCCGTATCAACTTGGGAGAAATATGTAATATCATTGCGCAACTTGGCCGTTTAGCGGGCAGAAAATACTTCGTGAGAAATTTTTCCGTCATCTCTGCCGAAGTAGTGATGGATCCTCTTGGTAGAGAAACCAACCACTATTTAGCTTTGGCGCGCGATGTGAAAGGGAAAATCCTTAACCGGATGACATCATCCAAAACCCCGTTGATTTTAAAAGTGTCACATATTTCTAGAAAGTTAGAAATATGTGCGTTGGCATCCTCATCTTGAAGCCCATCAAACTGTACATATTGTTGTACCATTTGGATGATGCTCGACTTCAATTCAAAGTTATTGTTCGCAATGGCGGGACGGACAATACTTGATTCAGCATTATCCAAATTTGGTCGAGCATAATAAGACATAGTCTGTCGATTGGCCATATTTGGATTTGGGTTACACAAATTAGAAGAAAATTGAAAAGTTGAAGAAGTAGAAGAAGAGGAGGAGGAAGTAGAAGAATAATAAGCAACAGAAGACGAAATGTCACCTATGGATTCCTCAACCAAATCTGGATAATTGAGATCGAGGAGTCTTAGACGTCTGATGCTTTTTTTTACAAGTAATAACTTGATGCGAATTCATTCTACACTCTAGTATAAACTATGTAGATGGGCATAAGCTAGATTGATTTAACTTTCAGGCAAGTGCACCTATCAATCATAGTATAAGAGAAATCTACATCTCATGTCGTATTCCACAGGGTCTTTTCAAATACTCGTACTCACCCTCACTCTATTATCATACCTATAATTAAAATTGATTTTTAACCTAGATTAACCTAACTATGACTACTTGGATAAAGAAATATTGGAGGATTAAAGATGATAAAAAGCCGAAAGTCTAAGAACATTCACATGAAAATAACCGCTCATTAACTCAATTCTATGTAATCAGGTAATAATAAGATTATCAAATTTGTTGTATTGTAAGGGTTAAATATTTATCAAATTCTCTCTCGAGCAATTAAAAATCTAAACCTGAGTTGAGTAAATTTTCTCTCGAGCAATTTACAACCCTCAAATTTACATTAAAATAAAGTACCCTATCTAATACATAAATTCATGAAATCCTATCTCTAAAATACCATGAATCCATTTATCTGTATTATAATTATCGAATCGACATATCTCTCGATCATGCGAATTGAAATGCAAAGAGAAATAACACCTAAATATGAACATATAAACATCATCACAACCTTCCAATTTCTCAATCTAAAAAGTTGGAATTCATGTAAAACAAATAATAAATTCACAACTAGGATAAATCTCTTTGTTTGAAAGTCTACATACGAATAAAATACCACAAATTTGATGAAAACAATAACATACATGATTACCAAATTGTTCAAATAAATGTTTCATGCGAAATAAAAAATAAATAAAGTTAGATCACCAAGAGAAAGGAAAGATTAAAAGAGATACATGAAAGATTAAAAGCATACGAAAATCTCCTTAAATTCCTCCTTCTCTTGGGTGCTCCACTTTTGTCCTCCAGAAGTTCTCCAAATGAAATGATACAAAAGTACCCATTCTAATTTTCCTATAGGTTTTTATAGTCTCCTTACAAACAGGGTCAGACACGGGTTCCAACACGGCCGTGTCACAGGCCGTGTTGACGGTTCAAAGGCGGTTCCACACGAATAGGCGTGTCTGGTTGTGAGACATGTCATCTGATACGGGTACTGACACAACCGTGTTGTTCATCGTGTTCTTCACACACGGTTTGGTTGGCAGCAGACATTGAATTTTTCCCAAAAAGGACACGGGTAGGGACACAGGCGTGTGTCTACTCGTGTGCGCCCAATTCTTGTCCTGTCATCAGCCATGTTGAATCCGTGAACTCCTCTGTTTGCTCCAAGACTTTTAGTTCCACTTGTTAGCAATACCTGCATTAGGAAAATGAAGGAATAAATAAATAGCTTAATACATGAAATAATAGAAACTCCTAACTGTGCTCTTCTTTTCATGATAAAGCAAATTCTTAACTATTCTCGCGCAATTATTATATAGGGAGGTAGAAAATAGTGGACACGATTACAATTATGATAGTAAAAACCCGATCATAATTGTACTCATCAAATACCCCAGACTTAAATGTTTGCTTGTCTCTAAGCAAACTAATTCAAACATTTGGGTTACCAATAAATAATTTTGCTTCCGCACACTGGTTGCTATGAATTTAAAGAGAAATTTGATGATGTAATCGTATAGGAAATAGTATAGCAGACTTTTCTAAATATAACTTTATCTTAAAAATCCTCAAATATATCTTTTAACTATCTTTTACTCCTTCTTAGAAATAGAAGTATAGTCATCCATAACAATTGTGAGGAGAAAATAACAATCTCAATAAGATATGTATTAGTATTTCAAAACTTATAAGTACCAATATTGATAGTCATGAGCTTACCTTTTCACACCCTCTCCATGACACTAGTTAGAATTAGTAAAGTTGGATCCTTAGGACTTGTATTATGGTGTAACTTTTTGGCTTAGTATAAAAGATTATAGGTGGGATAATCAAAGATAAATTTGATGGTTCATATCACACCTAGATAATGATTGAGCCTCTTGCTTTGTAAATACCTTAACATACATCAACGTTATAAAAGCACCCCAGACTTTACAATTATTATAATTCCCACATTTTTTATGGATACTCTATATTTTTATTTTTCTTAACCAAGGGTCCATAGTAGGGATCATTCCGAGTGGGTGCAAGTATACACACACTCAGGCTACATATCACTATGTTTTTTTCAAGGGTTCAAAGTAGGATCATTCCAAGTGGGTGCAAGTATACACGCACTCAGACCACATATCACTATGTTTTTTTTCAAGGGTTCATAGTAGGGATCATTCCAAGTGGGTGCAAATATACACACACTCAGGCCACATATCACTATGAACAAACTCATTCCAAGAACGTATCAATGATAGGTGTGCTAATAGGTAAGGATTTGGCCTTGGTGAATTTTAGTAGTAGATTATCAAAAGGCATATGGATTAGGTCCAAATTGGGTGTGCAATGGTATAATGTTTAAGGTTTTGGGATTGCAAGACTCAAGCTATCCAAAAGGAGGCCTAAGTCATTTCTTCCCTCACTAATTAACCTATGCAAAAGTTTTGAGGATCGCTAGAGGGTAAGTTCTAGACATCATTAGAGAGTATTCTTTATTTTGATTCCCTAATACAAAATTATAAAAATGTTACACTTATCGACTCACTTTATTATAGATAATTATATTTTCTAAAATAGAGTGATTGATAGTTAATAATATAAAGGATTAATCTTAAAAATAAATTATATATAGAAAATTTGGCTAATGAATTTCTATACATAATTACTAATCAACAAATTTATAAACTCAATGAGTCTACATCAATTCATTTTAATCAGCGTGCGAAGTTAAATTAGATAGTTATAATCCCAAATGAGTGAATTAATGAGAGCTTAAAGGAGTAACAAAATTTTTTTGCGGTGTATAACAACCTTGAGTACTATGATAGCAAAAGTATAACCAATTGTAATCATGTCTATCACAGAAATTACAGAATTGAAGAACATCCACCCCCAGACTTAATATTTGCAATGTCCTCATTCCAATGTAAAGAACTGAGAGAGCAATTTCACCAACAAATAAAGAACTGACTATCATGAAAATAAAAGAGCACACGAATGAAAAAGGAGCAAATATTGAAAGAACTAGTGCCTAATCAACTAGAGGGGTGGTGAATATGTGAACTTAATCTTTTTTAAAATTACAGGCAGAAACACTGAACAGTAATTGCAATTCAACAAGTATCACAGCACAACAACCATACAAGCATACATTCACAGAGTGCACACAGATTTTTATAGTGGTTCCCCAAGGTCTGGGTACATCCACTTTCCCCCTTCGCCTATCTAGTAGTGTACTAGATTCGGCCTAACTTCTCCACTTCTCCTCAGATACTCAGATCTTACAACTCAGAACCCCAAACAGGTTCCTACAACTCAGAGTGATCCCACTCCTACAACTCAGGCACAAAAGCCCTACCACTCAGTCTTCACCAAGACTTACACTAAGAGAACAAAGTCTCCTACAACTCAGGCACTAGGACCTACCTCAGTCTTCAACAAGACCTACACTCAGAGCAATGATTCTCCTACACTCAAGCTCACAGGCCCTACCTCAGCCTTTATAGATTTAGGCTTACAACTCAGATCTATACAAGATCCTACAGAAATTAAAAAATACAAAGTATATAACCACAACTCTAATAAAGAGAGATGAGTTGACTAGCTTCTTGATGAGTTCTTGGAAGAACTTGGCTGAGATCAACCTCCCTTGGCTTTCTTCAAAGCTTCTTGAATTAGAACACAGTAGGGTTGAATCTCCTGAAGATGATCTTTAATCAACTTCTGTCTTGAGATTCAGATCTCAATCTGAATCTAACTTAGCAGCCCGATTTAGCAACTGCACTTCTTAGAAGGAGCTCTCTCTCTCCAACTTCTTAGATCTTCTGTTGAAGGTCTTCTTCTTGTTGTGTTGTTTTTCACTTCATTGATGCATACTTCTATTGATGGAGAAAGATCTTTAAATAAGCTTTCTCCATGGTGACCGGATGATCCGATTTCTAACTATTAAAATTCAACAAACCGCAGACGCCCCCTTGGATACCCTGTTGAAAACTCAACAAACCGAAGGAGGATACGCCCACTTATAATGTTGAAAGTTTTTCCCGGATCGTGGAGTTAGCAGGGGTTATCTCAACAAAGCAGTAACAACCAGCAACACATGCAGCACAAGCTTCTTTATCGATCAAGAGCAAACTTCTTTACAAGGCGAGACATACATGGCGAGACATGCTTCACCAAAACCCAACACCGGGAGAGCAGAGACAGTTACAAAGACAAGAACAAAAAACAAGCCGCGCGGACTCAATCAACAAACCGCCGACCTACTGCTGTGGAGTCCCCTCAGTCCGCTAGGTCGCCAGACCGCAACCCAAGCCGCGCGTACTCACCCTTATTCCAATGCTTAGCTCTTCACCGCCGATCTGCAGGCCGCCTGACCGCGAGGTCGCCTAACCGCCAGACCGCACAAGCTGCGTCACCGAATGGAACAGTCCGCCTGAAGCAGGCGACTTCCTGAACCCCGAACCAAGTTGCCAAAGAGAAGACCTCCTGGTCGCTATCCGCGACCTGCTGTTTACCGCCTGTTGCTTAACCGCAGAGTCCGCACTGTCCCTGACCGTAATCAGAGCCAAGTCCTGGCTTTCCAGCGCTATCCACACAACCTGCATAGCACAACCGGGTCAACTCTCAATCCGCGCGGACACCAAAGTCCAGACCGCAGCAACTTACGCGAGCTCAATTACTATTCACTTACTTCGGTCTAGGTTCAATTACTCCTGATGTGACATGGGTCCTATTTATAGGCACGACGATGAGTATGGTCACCGCCCTAGCCGATAGGATCACCGCAATATCCCGCAGCTAGAACAAGTGTGTCCGCCAGCCCGCGGACACACATTTCAGTTCGCCGCTCCTGTGCAGATAGCCAGTCCGCCCCAGCTTCTCCAAGGCCGGACTCCAATATCCAGCCCGCCTTGCCGCAAGAGACCAAGCCAGGACCACCACAGCCGGACTCCACAACAGCCGTGTCCGCCATTCTGCGGACAAGGCATCAGCCTGCAAAACCCGAGCCCGCAGCCTCGCCATCAAGGCACCTGCCGGACTCAGTGGACACCCGGCTACCGTCCGCATATCCCAAGTCCATTGCCTCATTGCCAAGGCACCTCCGGACTTAGCGGACACGCCAATCCAGTCTGCTAACAGCAGACTCCAGTCCGTAACTCCTGAGTCCATAACCTCATCATAAGGCTAAACCAGACTCAGCGGACTCTGGCTCTAGTCCGCACGCTCCTGCACAAGCAATTTCTCCAGTCCGCATTTCCCAAGCTAGCAAACAAGGCAACATCACTTCTACTACGCTTGGCGGACTGCGAAACCAGCCCGCGCTCCACTGCGCGATCTCCCCGGACTGAGCCATCCTGGACTTGGTCCAAAACTCACCAAGTCCAGACCACTGGCCACAAGGGCCAGTCCGCACTTACTGGCGGACACTGGATCTAACCCGCCATACCGGGCGACCTCCAGTTTCTGTCCGCACTGACCAGTGATCTCCGCGGCTTCCACTTGCCGCTTCACTAGAGCAAGACCAAGGCAACTGCCAAACCGGTCTGCCGAGCTCCAGTTCTTCAGTCCGCTTCATGCCGGACTCCGCGGATAGCATTCCTATCCGCCCGGTTACTTCCTGGGAGTCAACCGCCTGCTGAGCATACACTGGCCTGTCAGACCGCTGCTGCTGTCCGCGTAGTCCGCGCGAACAGACCGCCCAGGCCGCCACAGAGCAAACCGCCTGCAACATCCCTGCCGACCTAGCAGTCCGCCAACCCTGTCCGCGTAGTTCGCGCGGATTGGTTTCCCAAGCCTTCCATTCACCCACTTTCACTTCACAGAATTCAACACTCCCCCTTAAAGTGAGAAGTGGTGAATAACTCCAGCAGCTCCTGTAACCTTGCACCTGGTCCTTCCGATAGCATCTACGAAGAGATGTCAAAGACTTAGTCCTCGCCCCGCATATCTTGGACCATGAGGGAGCTCTCCAGCATCTCCAAAAAGGAGTCATGCTTCCCTCTGCCTTCTTCAGCTTCAACCTCCACTCTTGCATCACAGGAGTATCACCAACTTCCTTGGACACTGAAGTCCAAGCCTCGTTGCCTCTGAGAGAAGTCACCTCTTCAGACTTGGTGTCAACCACCTCCTTGATTCTAGTGGGGTCATCACAGCCAGAAGTACCTTGCTTGACCTAAGGGCTAACAAGGAAACACGGGACCAAGTCCGCCGTGTTCCCTTCACTATATCGAGCTGGTGGCTTACTGATCCTCTTCGATCTCCGAAGAACCTGATCATGGCTAACCACCTCCGCTGCTATTGAACCAGCTCTGTTCCCGGGCAAACCCGAAACAATGCTCCCTTTGCTCCCTGAACAAGACGCCTCCTTACTGGAACCAAAAGCATCTGGAGCAACGCTCCCCCAGCTACCTGAACCAGAAGACTCCCCTCTTGAACAAGAACTATCTGGAACATCGCTCCCCTTGCTTCCTGAACCGGAAGCCTCCGCCTTCGAGCCAGAAGAACTTGGAGCATCGCTCCCCCTTCTTCCCAACTCTGACGCCTTTGCCCCGGAGCTAGAATAACCTGGAGCACCTGGTGACTCAGGCAACTCCACTTCCTTAGCAACAGCCTCCTTCAGCCCACCATCTGACCTGCTTATCTCTAGCTCCACATAAGAGCTACCCCAATACGGCGTCAACTCATCGAAAACAATGTATCTCGACACTATGAGTTTCTTCGTCGCAGGATCCATACACCTCCATCTTCTTCTCTGCTCATCATACCCAACAAAGACTAGCTTTGTCTTGAGAGCACCCGGAGAATGTATATAGCAGGTAGATCCAAACACCCGAAGGTGTTTCACTGAGGGCTTCACTCCGAACATCAGCTCATAAGGAGTTTTCACTATGATCGGATTAAGAGGCATCCGGTTGATGACATGAGCAGCACAGGCAATTCCCTCCGCCCAAAGAGCCTTTGGAACGCCTTTACTCTGAAGCCAACACTTGCAGGTCTCCGTTAACCAACGGATCATCCGAGCTGCAAAACTACCCTGTTGTGAAGTATGTCCACAAGAAAGCTCCATCCGGATCCCTTGCTTCCTGCAAAAGCGTGAGAACTCGGTTGAGCCAAACTCACCACCGATACTTATCCTCAACACCTTGATCCTCCGGCCAAGCTGGCCTTCCACAAGCTTCTTGAACTCCACAAACAAGCGTACCATGTTGGACTTCTTCTTCATAAAGTATACCCAAGTATACTAGAATAGTCATCAACCAATATCAGCATGAACCTGCTACCTCCAAGACTGGCCGTGACGGTCGGTCCCACCAGAGCACAATGGACAACCGCCAATGGTGTGTTACATCTGGATTGTGCTTTGTCAACCATGAAGCGATAGGCTCCACTTTCCTGACATCCCGCACACCCCCGACCATCGCCATAGGATGACAATCTAGGCAAGCCTCTTACGAGTCTTCTTTCTGCCATTGCTTTCAGCTTGTCCATCCCTACATGCCCCTGTCTTTCATGCCAGATAGCTGCACTATTACTGGCATTCATCCGATCAGCTCCAGAACTTGTTGATATCCCAACCACGTTCTTCTCCTTCCTCCCTACATGAGCTACGTTCGCCGAGAGCAAGACAACCTTGCACTCCTTCCGAAGATGACCTTGCTGCTTGCATTTATAGCACCTTGGTCCTTCCTTCCTCTTCCTATCATGCCTAGGAGCAACACTCCTTTCTTCCTGATATGAAGTAGAGGGACCATCGTCAGCAGCAACCTTCACCTCCTTCCTGAACAACCCATCAAGGGAAGTCCAAACCTCCGCAGCTAACCGACATCCACTGATGTGGTCCAAGAGCTCCGATGAGATCACCTGCTTGAGAATAGACTCCGCTTTCGCATTTGCCTCCTTCCAAGGTCTCATCGCCTCAGCATTGCCAGCAGTATCCTCTTGTCTTCCTGCTCCGCATACAACCTCCCAAAGGTCCTCGCCAAGAAGAAAGCTCTTCATACAAGACTTCCACCGTTCACAGTTCGTCTCTGTAAGGAGATCAATTCCAAGACAGCTTGCATCCTCCACTGCCATGGTTCTACCACTGGTTTCCTCTTCAGACGAGCAACTACTTCCATTGAGCACTGCTTGACCACTCCAACAACCTGGCTCTGATACCATGTTAAAATTCAACAAACCGCAGACGCCCCCTTGGATACCCTGTTGAAAACTCAACAAACCGAAGGAGGATACGCCCACTTATAATGTTGAAAGTTTTTCCCGGATCGTGGAGTTAGCAGGGGTTATCTCAACAAAGCAGTAACAACCAGCAACACATGCAGCACAAGCTTCTTTATTGATCAAGAGCAAACTTCTTTACAAGGCGAGACATACATGGCGAGACATGCTTCACCAAAACCCAACACCGGGAGAGCAGAGACAGTTACAAAGACAAGAACAAAAAACAAGCCGTGCGGACTCAATCAACAAGCCGCCGACCTACTGCTGTGGAGTCCGCTCAGTCTGCTAGGTCGCCAGACCGCAACCCAAGCCGCGCGGACTCACCCTTATTCCAATGCTTAGCTCTTCGCCGCCGATCTGCAGGCCGCCTGACCGCGAGGTCGCCTAACCGCCAGACCGCACAAGCTGCGTCACCGAATGGAACAGTCCGCCTGAAGCAGGCGACTTCCTGAACCCCGAACCAAGTTGCCAAAGAGAAGACCGCCTGGTCGCTATCCGCGACCTGCTGTTTACCGCCTGTTGCTTAACCGCAGAGTCCGTACTGTCCCTGACCGCAATCAGAGCCAAGTCCTGGCTTTCCAGCGCTATCCGCACAACCTTTACAGCACAACCGGGTCAACTCTCAATCCACGCGGACACCAAAGTCCAGACCGCAGTAACTTACGCGAGCTCAATTACTGTTCACTTACTTCGGTCTAGGTTCAATTACTCCTGATGTGACATGGGTCCTATTTATAGGCACGACGATGAGTATGGTCACCGCCCTAGCCGATAGGATCACCGCCACATCCCGCAGCTAGAACAAGTGTGTCCGCCAGCCCGCGGACACACATTTCAGTTCGCCGCTCCTGTGCAGATAGCCAGTCCGCCCCAGCTTCTCCAAGGCCGGACTCCAATATCCAGCCCGCCTTGCTGCCAGAGACCAAGCCAGGACCACCACAGCCGGACTCCACAACAGCCGTGTCCGCCATTCTGCGGACAAGGCATCAGCCCGCAAAACCCGAGCCCGCAGCCTCGCCATCAAGGCACCTGCCGGACTCAGCGGACACCCGGCTACCGTCCGCATATCCCAAGTCCATTGCCTCATTGCCAAGGCACCTCCGGACTTAGCGGACACGCCAATCCAGTCTGCTAACAGCAGACTCCAGTCCGCAACTCCTGAGTCCATAACCTCATCATAAGGCTAAACCGGACTCAGCGGACTCTGGCTCCAGTCCGCACGCTCCTGCACAAGCAATTTCTCCAGTCCGTATTTCCCAAGCTAGTAAACAAGGTAACAACACTTCTACTACGCTTGGCGGACTGAGAAACCAGCCCGCGCTCCACTGCGCGATCTCCCCGGACTGAGCCATCCTGGACTTGGTCCAAAACTCACCAAGTCTAGACCACTGGCCACAAGGGCCAGTCCGCACTTACTGGCGGACACTGGATCTAGCCCGCCATACCGGGCGACCTCCAGTTTCTGTCCGCACTGACCGGCGATCTCCGCGGCTTCCACTTGCCGCTTCACTAGAGCAAGACCAAGGCAACTTCCAAACCGGTCTGCCGAGCTCCAGTTCTTCAGTCCGCTTCATGCCGGACTCCGCGGATAGCATTCCTATCCGCCCGGTTACTTCCTGGGAGTCAACCGCCTGCTGAGCATACACTGGCCTGTCAGACCGCTGCTGCTGTCCGCGTAGTCCGCACGAACAGACCGCCCAAGCCGCCACAGAGCAAACCGCCTGCAACATCCCTGCCGACCTAGCAGTCCGCCAACCCTGTCCGCGTAGTCCGCGCGGATAGGTTTCCCAAGCCTTCCATTCACCCACTTTCACTTCACAGAATTCAACACTAACAACTTTCTGACGGCTCTAACAGTTGCAGTTGACCGGTTGAAATGGCAGCTGTCAAGTCATCTAGTCACTTCTTGAAAGTCACTATCTGAAAGTGTCGAGACAGATAGTCTTTATGTGTCGACACAAATAGACTAAGTGTCGACACAAGTAGACTAAGTGTCGACACTAGCCTTGTTGGTGTCGACACAACTCCTTGTGTTGTTGTAACAGCTTCTCGACACTGCTTCTTCAGAATGTGTCGACGCTGATTCTGTGTGTCGACACAAGACTTCTTCTTTAATACTTAGTTGAATTCTGCTAAGTGTCGACACAAATCCTTTGTGTTGACACATCTTCTTGTGTTGAAACTTGCTAAGTGTCGACACATCTTCTTTGTGTCGACACATGCCTTCTGTGTTGAAATTTTGCTGAGTGTCGACACATCTCCTTGTGTTGAAACTTGTTAAGTGTCGACACATCTTCTTTGTGTCGACACATGCCTTTTGTGTTGAAATTTTGTTGAGTGTCGACACATCTCCTTTGTGTCGACACTTGTACTTAAACTTTGTTGAAGTTTGCTGACTGTCGACATAACTTCCTGGTGTCAACACATGTACTTGAACTTTGTTGAAGTTTTGCTAAGTGCCGACACAGCCTCCTAGTGTCGACACATGTACTTGAACTTTGTTGAAGTTTGCTGAGTGTCGACACAACCTTCTAGTGTCGACACTTTTGCTGTCGACAAAGTTTCTCTGGGTGTCGACACTACTTCTAAGTGTCGACACTGATTATGTAGACAATTCTTCACTATGTGTCGACACAACCTGTATGTATCGACACTTTTCTTCTGGTGTCGACTCTGCCTTCCTGGTGTCGACACAATTACTCCAAGTGTCGACACAGCTTCTCTAGGTGTCGACACAAGCCTTCTTAAGTGTCGACACTTTTCTTCTGGGTGTCGACACATGAACTTAGAAACTTTTATGCTTTCCCTGCAATTACTTAACCTGCACAAATAAACTCAAAGCACATCAAATACATCTTGATGTATATCATTGAGTAGGATGAGGCTTCTTCAAATCAGGTACATATATTCCAATGTACCCAACAAATATGATAACATATATAATATCTAATAATACATGTACAAATAGATGCTGCAGAAATATATGTCCAATAAACTGATACATGTCAAAAATATGCTGGAGGGTCAGCCTGATCGCCTGGGAAGTGAGGCGGGCGAGGAGCTGCCGGTGGTCTTGGAGAGATCCCGAAGTGGTCCCTAATCTGAAGGATGGCATCCTCTATCCACTTCTATGAATCCTCTATAAGTTGTAAGCGCGGTGAGAGCTCGGTCGCATAAAAGTGTTGTAAATCCCGCGAATACTGAGAACGCGCTCGAGGAGGAGCGGCAGATGAATCACCCTGAGTGTAAGTGGACTGGGCTGGGGGGACCAGTGGCTCATCGAGGTCAGGATCTACCTCGTCGTCATCGTCGTGAGCAAACTGAGGTCTGCGCCTCGCAATGGAATAAACAGTTCCACCCCGACCCTGACGGGCAGTGACGAGGCGGAGGGGTCGAAGACTGGGCATAGTGATAGGCACGGTCTTCGCGACCACAGTCATCGGGGGAAGGGAAGAGAATATGTTCATATTCTTCGCCAGGCGGGTAATGTAGTGTGCTACACAGATAGACCCTATGCGTGAGTTGTTAGACTGGTGAAGGATGAACTGTGCGAGTATATAACCTAGATGGATGGGGTAATGTGACGACATGCTATAAAGATATAACACATCCTGCCTACTAACAACTCCAGAGCTTTTGCCCCGGCTGCTCAAGGTGTGACTCAGAAGATGATGTAGGTAGTGGAGGGAGGGAAAATGCAAATTGGAGGCCTTAGACCTCTTGTCCTCATATGGATTAAGGTCAAAAGTAAGTCGGGCCCAGATGTTGGCGGCATGGTCACGGGTGGGGAGGTCAAATTGAAGCTCGGGGTAGGCGACACTAAAGATGAATAAGTCCTCATACACCCCTAAGTATTGGGTGAACTGGAGAAGGGAGACTGTATGAGTAGTGCCTGCTACTCGAAATGAGATGATCCCCTCTTGCACGTTTGCATGTTCAGTCAAGGCAGGTCTAAGGTTTAAATAAAAAGAAGACATGAACTCGAGTATAAGTTCCTTAAATCCTAGTTCCTCTATAGCAAAAAAATGTTGCCACCCCACAACAGATATCAACTCCCTAACATCTCCCGCTAGATTTATTTCCTCCAAGATGCTCCAGTCAATCGATCGAATGTCCTAGTACTTCTTCGACTAGAGGCGGTTGTAGCGATTGATGTGCGCTGGATCCGTGAATTCCAGCAGCGCAACGACGTCGCGCCTTTCCGTTGATAGTGCTTGGAACTCCGGGCGACGTCCGTAACCGCCTTGGGAATGTGCTAGACATGATCTGAGGACAAATGTTAGGATTTTTAAAACATGAAGAAGTAATAAGAGGAGAAAAATGAGGAAAGAAATAAGAAGAAGGGGAAGAGAGTGGAGTAGAAGAAGAAGAAGTTAAGAAAAAAAAATAAGAATGTAATCCCTATAATGTTTACCTAGGAGTATAGATGGCTACGAGAGGAGGCGAATCCACGCACGTTGAAGGCTAAAACCTCAACCTGCTCTGGAAGAGAGGTAGTGCAAGAGGTGAAGTTGGAAATCAGGGTAGGAAGATGGAGATGACCAGAACACAGCCATATTTAAAGAATACGAACACGGGTTTTCATACAGCCTTGTGTGCACTCGTGTTAAGGAATCTTTACCGTGTGGAACACGGGTATCAACGAGACGTATGGTCAAACCTCATGGGAAAGCAACGCATCAGACTGACACGGTCAATAACACAGGCATGTCTCAACCCGTGTCCTGCTCGGGCATAGTGCATTAAAATTCACACGGCTATAGACACGACTAGGTAGCTACCCGTGTCCTTCTCGGGAAGGACTTCGTCGAACAGCGACACCAGTTTGGACATGGCCGGGTGTCAAGATGTGTCCTTCTCGGGATGAATATCGTTGAATAGTGACACGACGCTGAACATGGCCGGGTGACTACCCGTGTCCTACCCGGGATAACTTCATCAACACAAGAATTGGCACACGGGCATTAACACGGGTGTGTGTTATCCCATGTCCTTCTCTGGATGATTATGGGCAAAAATGAATGCTAATGACACGGCCACACACACGGGTGTGTGTTAACCCGTGTGATGCTAGGGAAAAAATTGACCCACTAATTTTTTTTATAGAACATGGCTGGGTCCAAGGGGATATTATGGACACAGCAATGCACACGGGCGTGTGGTAACCCGTGTCCTCCTCTGAATTGGGAATTTCCTCCTAAGTGATTTTTATTAAAAAAAAATTTTACATTAAAAACTAACTCGACTTATACTAAGAATTTTATAAACTTAGAAATATTACTACATTTTACGTAATCCTAGTCTAGACGGAGGCATGTTTCTTGACGAGCGAAAACTTGAGGAAGCGCTCCGTAGTAAAGTTTTAATCGGTGCCCATTGAATTTAAAATCGCCCTTCTCAGGGTGGGTTAGCTCGATGGTGCCGTAGGGAAAGACTTCTTTGACTTGGAAGGGTCCGAACCACTTAGACCTTAACTTCCCTGGGAATCAACGCAGTCTGGAATTAAAAAGGAGGACTTGGTCATCTTTTTGGAATGTTTTAGGTTTGCGAATGCGACGGTCATGGAATAGTTTGGTCTTCTCCTTATAAATCCGGGAGTTCTCGTAAGCCATGGTTCTCCACTCATCTAATTCGTTAAGCTGAAGTTTTCGTTTCTCCCCTATAGAATTAGTGTCAAAATTCAAAGAGCATATTGCCCAATACGACTTGTGTTCTAATTCTATTGGCAAGTGAAATGATTTACCATAGACTAATCTAAAGGGGGTGGTCCTGATAGGTGTTTTGAAGGAGGTCCTATATGCCCATAAACAATCATTTAGTTTCCTAGACCATTGCTTCCAATTCCATTCTATAGATTTTTCTATGATCCTCTTAAGTTCTCTATTTGAAACTTCAACTTGACCACTAGTTTGTGGATGATAAGGACAGGCTATCATATGTGTAACTCCATATTTTTGTAATACTTTATCTAGCTGTAGATTATAAAAATGTGAACCGCTATCTCTAATAAGTGCATGTGGTGTGCCAAATTGTGCGAATAAGGTTTTCAAAAAGTGGATTACTACTCTACTATCATTAGTAGGCAAAGCTTGTGCTTCAACCCACTTTGATACATAATCTACAGCTACCAAAATATATTTATTCCCGTAAGAAATTGGAAATAGTACCATAAAGTCAATCCCCCACACATTGAATACTTCATATTCAAGAATAAAGTTTTGCGGCATTTCATGTAATTTAGAAATATTACCTGATTTCTGACAAGAATCACATGAAAGCACATACCTTTGGGCATCCCTGAATAGAAGGGGCCAATATAAACCACAATCAAGAACCTTTTTGGCTGAGCGATTTGTTCCATAGTGACCCCCAGCAGGACCTGAATGACACCGCTCCAGGATTTCCAACCCTCCTCCGCTGATACACACCTTCATATAATAGAATCTGCACATATCCAAAAAAGAAAGGGGTCGTCCCAGAAGTAATATTTCAAGTCAGAGAAAATTTTCTTTTTCTGCTGATATGAAAATTCTTTTGGAAGTACCTTAGCCACAAGATAGTTTGCATAATCGACAAACCACGGATAATCACGATTTGTATTTGTAGATAAAGCAAATAACGATTCCTCAGGGAATGTATCAGAAATCTCAAATTCATCTAACATTGCTCATAGTGGATTTTTTAAACGTGAGAGATGATCTGCTGCTAAGTTTTTTGCTCCTCGTTTATCCCTAATTTCCAAATCAAATTCTTGCAATAAAAGAACCCAACGAATTAATCGAGGCTTTGCTTCCGCTTTGGCTAGCATATTTCTAAGGGCAGAGTGATGTGTGTATACTACCACCTTAGACAATGTTAAATAGGATCTAAATTTATAAAAGGCAAATACCACTGCTAGAAGTTCTTTTTCAATAGTTGTATAATTCCCCTGCGCATTATTAAGTGTTTTGCTAGCATAATATATAGGGTAAAGTGTTTGTTTCGGCGTTGTCCTAAAACAGCTCCTACTGCAAAACTGCTAGCGTCACACATGATCTCGAATGGCTGAGTAAAATCGGCTGCGATCATAATAGGAGAATTAATTAATATTTCTTTTAAGAACTCAAAGGCATGTAGATACTCTTATTCAAAAATAAAAGGTGTGTCTTTTTCTAAAAGCCTGGTAAGTGGTTTAGCGATTTTAGAGAAGTCTTTAATAAACCGGCAGTAAAATCCAGCATGTCCTAAGAAACTTCTCACTGCCTTAACGAAGGTTGGTGGTGGTAACTTTTCTATGGTTTCAATTTTTGCTCTATCTACTTGAATTCCTTGGCTTGAGATTTTATGGCCAAGTACTAACCCTTCTTGCACCATGAAATGACACTTCTCCCAACTAAGCACTAGGTTTGTTTTCTCACACCTCCTAAGAACTTTTACAAAATTATTCAAACATAAATCAAATGAGTCACCAAAAACCGAGAAATCATCCATAAACACTGCCATAATATCTTCAACATATTCATTAAAGATGGCTAACATGAACCTTTGGAAAGTGGCGGGTGCATTACATAAACCGAATAGCATACGTCTATAGGCAAAGGTACCAAATGGGCAAGTGAATGTTGTTTTATCCTGGTATTCTGGTGCTATAGGAATTTGGAAATATCCAGAAAGTCCATTTAGAAAACAATAATAAGAATGTCCTGATAAACGTTCTAATATTTGGTCAATGAAAGGAAGAGGGAAATCGTCTTTCTTAGTGGCATCATTTAACGTTCTATAGTCAATACAGACACGCCAACCTGTTACCGTTCGGATTGGAATTAATTCATTCTTATCGTTTGCTACCATTATTAGACAACCCTTATTAGGAACGACTTGTACAGGACTAACCCATGAACTATCCGAAATAGGGTATATCATACCAGCATCTAACAACTTAACAATCTCAGCCTTAACTACCTCTTTCATATTTGGGTTTTGCCTACATTGCGGGTGAATAGAAGGTTTCTAGTTTTCTTCCAAAAGGATCTTGTGATTGCAAAAACTAGGATTAATACCTTTTATATCAGATATTTGTCATACTATTGCACCTTTACTTTTATTCAGCACAATTATTAATTTAGCTTTTTCAGTATTAGAAAGATTAGAGGAGATAATAACTGGGTAAAAAGAATTAGTTCCTAAGAATGCATAATCAAGATGATCCAATAATTTTTTTAGTTCTTGTTGGGTAATGTATCCACAATTACCTGGATTTGAGGAAGCCACCTGTCAAGCTAAGATGAATTCACAATGTATTTGATAAAATCCTTCAAGTTGTGCTTGCAGTTATTCCACGCTAAGTACACACCAATGTCAGGGTGTTGTAGGTCAATATACACGGGTCTGCGCGACGTAATCCCTCGTTGAGCAGATCAATGTGTTGGCCTACGTGTACTCTCTCTATTGGAGTGTACTTATCTTCAAGTACAGGGCCGTGACAATGCAAGAGCAGACAGGGAGCAAGGATGGGTCAAAGAGCAGCTCATGGGTGGAAAGGCGAAAAATCGTCTAAGTAACAATCGACGAGAATCACAGTGATTCTCGCCGAATCGTCGAGAATCACAGGCTGATTCTCGCCGTCTCTATCCGGCTACATCAAAGCGTGCAAATCTGGCGCTAAGTCATAATAGTCGAGAATCATCAAGTGGTTCGGCGAGAATCACTAGTGATTCTCGCCGAATCATCGAGAATCACTGGTTGATTCTCGCCGACTCGTCGAGAATCACCTTCGATTCTCGCCGATTTTGACTTGGGCGATTTTCTGGATCCCGCTGGACCGGATCAAATGTTAAGGCGCTGTTTTGAACCGGTATTAGGGTTTCTTCTGGTGGGTCCCACAACGGTTATAAAGAGGTATACTACTATATAAATACTCGCGTATTTTTGAACAGTAAGGTGAGCAATTTGAAAAACAAAAGCCGAGCCGCCGACGTGACCTAGATCGCGAAATCCGCTCCGCCGCCATCGCCGCTCGTGCCAGTAGATCGGCGGCTTTGATCGTGGTTGCTTCCAAATCTCCCGGCGACAGAAGCTCAGCCAAGCACAGCGTCTCACGCGTCTAACCAGAGATCCCTTGTCTCTTGATTCGTTGATCGGGAAAACCTTCCCCTTCCAAATCGATCGAGTCGATCGATCCTAGTGTGACAGTTGGAAGACCTTGCTAGCTTTGCTACGAAGATTGAATCTCCAAAGTACAGCAGCCGCACACCGTTGTCGCCGCCGATCCCGAGAACCAATCCGCCGCCCTTCTTACCGCCGCCGGTTTCGGGGAGATTCTCTCCAAGAGAGATCTAGGGTTGTGGACTCTTCGTTGACTTCAAGAACACGTCATCGAACAAAGAGGGACACCTTAGTCTCCAAAAGTTGTTTGTATTTCTTGTACATTCTATTTTCATTTTTGTTGTAAAGGAATGTTGGTTCCTAGTTGTAAGGGTTGGGTGCAACCCGTGTTGTGGGAGTGTTGTCTCCTACGTGTGGAAGGGTTCCTTCCGTTAGTGTAAGGATTGGATTTCAATCCTGTTGGTGAAGTGACCGAGTCGTCCCTGGTTGGGAGATAGGTCGAAGGGGAAAGTGGATGTACCCAAATCGGGGAACCACTATAATTTGCTTGTGTCCTTTCTATGCTGTGCTGTTTTGTTTTCTTGTGCAGGTACAATTTTAATTTCGCAAAAATACTGCACGTCACCTATCCCCCCCCCATAGGTGAAGGTAGTTGACAGTAGGTGGACTTTCAAGTGGTATCAAAGAGAGGTTACTCATCAAATAGGTTAACACCTTGAGTAGAATCCTGCCACCAGTGTCAAAAGCATGGAGCTGGATCATGGGATCTCTCCACTAAGACTTCCCACGTGCACTAAGGAGTATTATCCCGTCTGGAAGATGAGAGTGTCCTATCACCTGGAGGCTATCGATCCTCGAGCATCTCTCATCTTAGAAGAGGGTCCATTCATTCCTATGAAGACCTCCGGCTCTGGAAAGGATATCCAAATCCCCAAGTATATTACTGAGATGTCGGAGACTGAACTCTCATTATTTAATATGGACAAGATGATTCGTCAGATCATCATGGATGTCTGGTCTGGACCTTCTCGATCTAGATTGGAAAAGTGTGGGACTGCCAAATCTATGTGGGTAACCATCTCAGATCTCATGGGGGATCAAAGAAAGCAGGGATCTGCTGTCAGCAAGAGGATGAAGCCTATGTGGGGGTCCTCGCCTCTGAAGATGAAGGCAAGGATCAATCGGACAGCATCAGGGCTCCGGTGTCCTTGTCAGAGACTGAAGAAGAAATTGAGGAAGGCAGTTCTGATGAAGCTGACACAACGGTCTCTGGAACTAGTGACAATAACTCTGAAGAGCAGGTAACTTCTTCATCTTGCCCCTTCTCTCTTGAAGTTCCTGATGACAGGAATTGTCACCCTTCTGAAAATCCTGATTACCTGAAGAGAGCCCTTCAGAAAGCAACCTACTTGTTGAGGAGCAAGCTCAGGAGATTGCTCGGCTGAAGATCTTGTTGGTTCTCCAATTGGCATCCAACAAGGTCAAGGACTCTAAAATCTCAGATCTAGAGAGTAGTCTAGAGAATGAGAAAAGGATAGTATCCAACTTTTCCAAGGTTGATGCTATAAAGAGAAAGGAATAAAATGGGTGGATCTCCCGAATTATCAATTCATGGAAAAATGGGGAAACGGTATTCAGACCCCCCACTCCAGGCAGGAAGGGTACTCATCATGCCTTCAGGTATGATCACAAGAACAATCGTGGTCACTGCAAGGGTGATCTGTCCTCATGTGGAGACACCCATAGTGCAAGGGCTGTCATGGCCACCCATGAGAGAATACCTAAGCCTCATTCTGAGCCCTTTGTATTCTCGGCCACTGCCCCAACTCGGCATGAATCTGCTGGTATCAGCTCTCAGAACGCTTCTCACCACCCTAGGACACAGGAAAGGGAGGTTAGAAGTCATGCAGTAAGATCTCATGGGGACTCTAGAAGGGTGCTGACTGAAAGGAAGGCACCACCTCCCAGGCCTCATGACGCTCGCTACATGCATTCCTTCCACCCTTCCAAGTGTCACGGTGGAAGAGGCAATTTTGGGAGCAGATCCGGATCTATCCCATTTGGACCTAGGACCATGACTACCTCAGTCACTGGATCAGGTCAGAAACGGAGGTACAACATTCACACGTGTTGGTGCTGTGGCAAGGTGGGACACTTTGCCATAAACTGTTGGCACAACCCCTCTGTGTCAAGGGCAAGGGCCTATCCACATCTTCTGGGCAGAGGTAGTCTTCCTGACAGGATTTCTGAGGGAAGGCATTCGAGTTTTTATGCTAACAAGAACCTAGGACCCAATACGTATTGGGTTCCTAAGGTAAGGTAACTCTCTTTTGCAGGGTAGTCTAGGTTCCCGTAAATATGATGGGAACTAGACAGAAGATGTTTTAAGACTGCATTGGAACAAGTATCTGGAATAACAGAAGTACTATCTACAATGGTATACTCACATTGAACACCTGGTATGCTTTAACCAGAGGGGCTAAATGATAAATCTCATAATCCCAGGTATTTTTGATCAGCTCCAATACTTGAGCCATATTGTGTCGACATTTACATATATATATTTATATATATACACATATATGTGTGTACACCTAAGGAAAGGTTAACACTGTAAAAATAACCCTTAGATACATTATTAAAGATTTATCTGTAAATTCACTGGTAGATTCGAGAATAAACACCTACAGGCATAAATCAGTTCACTGAAAATTAAAGAAGATACGTCATTGGAAATCACTACAACTTACAATTGACATCAAGAAATGTATGGAAAAACCCCGTTCAAACCCTAAATTGATTGGTATTAAGAAATATATATATTTAGAAGATTTTTAAACCGTCTTAATATCAGAAGATTTCGAGAATCCGGCATGCCTCTTAACCCGTAGATTCCTATTGAAGAATCCCTTCGATTTCGACTTAGAAAAACTCCCGCCGATCCCTCGTATTTCGCTTTTCGCACGAAAACTCGTCGATATCGCGCAGGAATCCCGCCGACCCTTCATATTCCTCATTTCCGTCGAAGTTCCTCATTTCCGTCGATATCCCGCAGGAATCCCGCCTCCTCTTCCGTCGATATCCCGCAGGAATCCCGCCGCTTCTTCCGTCGATATTCCGCAGGAAACTCGCCGATTCTTCCTTCCGTAGATCACTCCTCTCGCGTCCAGGGTGCTCGTCCAGGGATTTCTCCACGGTTTCGATCAAACAAAGTCGCGAGCGCCTCCCGGTTTTCCGTCGTCTCCGTCGATTCTCACCTTCTACGCTTTTGGGTAACCACATCCTCACCCTTACAGTGACTTACTGTTAGTGTAGCTTCCCTCTTGATTTCTGATTAGGCATAGTCTTGGGATTCCCACCCTAGGTTTGCAATGGCTCCAAGGACAACCGCCGGCCTGGTCACTGGATGTGAGTTGGTTCGAACCGGGTTCTCACATGCCTCGGATGAGTTTAGAAACATCATCATCATGCTTGAAGAGGCTGGCCTCTCTTTTATACTGGAGCACCCCTGCAAAATTTTGGACAAGGAAGTGATGGAGTTCTTTGCAACCGCCAAACTTCGGAATGAAGACTCTATCATCAAGAGTAAGGTTGCAGGTGCCAGGATCAAGATGTCTGCAAGTAAACTGACCCAATACTTGCAGCTCACTAGTTCTGAGCACGAGGATTATCTGGAGGAACATGATAAAGCCAGGGCATTATTATTCTGTGGACTAGCTAGAGGAACCAGATCGATAAAGCGAAAGGAAATGAATGAGGAGGGGAAACTTTTGTCCGACATCATTGGGAAAGTACTGATATGCAAACCCGGCTCACATGACCACATCTCAGCTGACATGTTCAAGATCCTTGTGGCGATTGTCTGCAGAAAGAGATTCAACTGGGGAGCTATGCTTTTTTAGAAGATTAAGGACACTCTCAGATCTCCAAGTTTTGGAAGAATCATCAGCCTATATCTCAATCAGCTAAACGGAGATAGGCTCGACATGAGTAAAGGAGTTCCATTGCATTATTTGAAGAAAATGGACTCCAGCGTATTTGACAGATGGGAGCGACGCATCGGGCAGGCTGCCGTGGTAGTAGAACAAGAAGAATCTCCTGCCGAGGACAGAACCGTAGCAGATTCCGTGGATATTCTCAGTGAAATTCCTGATGCACTGACTGCAGGAATTGAGGGGGAGCCTCTACCCGCTTCTGCTAATATCATATCTGGCATCTCTCAGATAGCTAGAGATGCAGTTGCGGATCTGCAAGAAGAAAGTGAAGATGTGATGGAAAATGAGGCGGCCCTGAACGTGAATGATCTAGGAGCCGGAGGTAATGTAGAGGAGAATGATGAGGGAGGTTTGGAAGATGATGCAGTTGAGAATGATTTCATGGATGATGAGGATGAGGAAGAAGGAAATGAGAGACATGAAGTAATGGAGCCTCAGGACAACACTGAAGTTCCATCTGAAAAGCAAGCTCCTGAGATAGTTCCTGAGAAAATTTGTGCAACAGTGGAGGGGGAGTCCTCTCAGCAGAGGCTGCTAAGTACTTCCGAGAAATCTACTGAGGCTGCAAGTATTCCCCCTTTAGAGACTGTGCTAGTGTCCAGCTCTACAAGTGAATCTGCTGAAGAGCAAGGCCAAGGAATGCCTCAGGATCATCCACTACGAGCTGATCTAGCTAATCACACGGTGAATGTTATTCAAGGTATCGTGGATGAGCTCAAAGCGTCTTTTGAGCAAGCTCAAAATAAAATGTTAAAAAGAATTAAGAAATCTGAGAATCTAATTCTCAAGAACGTAGTGGAAATCAATCACAAACTGGATTTGATGGAAAAGAAGTTTGAAGACAAGTATACAGCAGCCGGCAAAGCTGTAACTCTTCTTATGGATGGATTGAAAAAGAACACAGATATACTCGCAGTCGTTAATCAGAATGCTCATATCGTGGAAAATAACATCCAAAACTTTGATGCCAACATGGTGACTCTTAACAGCAATCAACAAGCCTTGATTACCGAGTTCTCCAAGACTACAAAGCACATTGATGAGTCACTACATTCTTATGCAAACTCCATTGCCGTCGAAGCCAAAAAGGGGGAGAAAGAATATACAGCTAAGATGGCCGAGCTTCAGGAAATCATAATCAAAAATTTTGAACAGTCAAACATATATGTTTATGACAGTTGCTGGTGGATGCTCCAACAAGCGTTAGGCGCCAATATCCCTGAAAATCCTGAGGGTAATCCTGCTCCTGAAAATAATACTACGGTTGATGAGGGAGCAAGTGCTGAAGAAGTTCCTTTAAGTGAAGCTGATGCTCAAAGGGCTGCTAGGGCCACCTCCAAAGCAAAACTGATGGCCATGTTTGACCAAGGAGCCCTAGCAGAAGCTAGGGACAAGAGAAAATCTCAAGAAGGGACATCTAAGGAAACGCAAGCTGAAAAGAAAATCAGATTGAAGGAGGATGAAGTGAGGAATGAAAGGTGGAGTCCGGTATCAAAGAGTATTATCTTGGACACGTTCTGGCTACAAGAAAAAGGGGAAATCAATCGGAACGACGTGTACAGCCAGCATGAGTGGGAGCTGCACAAGACATATGAAGCTAAACGGAACATCTTCTTCAGGACCAACACTGCGGCAGATAAAGCTCCTCCTCCCAGATACTATCCAAAGCCCAAGGAGTACGTTGAGAGGTAAAGAAAGAAGTTCCTGGCTCAAAAACACAAGGATGACCTAGCCAAAGAGAAATAGACAGAAGTTTATAGCTTGTCATTTTCTCAAGAACACATTTATCTTTTCTTATTGTTATATGAACAATCTTGGGAATATATATATATATATATATATATATATATATATATATATATATATATATATATATATATATATATATATATGAATTTATGATTGACTCAAGCTTTGATCTGTTTGCCTCTATTTCCTTGTGTCGTATCTTTAAATTCTATATGCTCTATATATTATCTGAATGGTGGTATTCATCTTAGCTAGTAGGATTTTGGCTTCGTCAAATAGGGGGAGATTGTTGGGTAATGTATCCACAATTACCTGGATTTGAGGAAGCCACCTGTCAAGCTAAGATGAATTCACAATGTATTTGATAAAATCCTTCAAGTTGTGCTTGCAGTTATTCCACGCAAAGTACACACCAATGTCAGGGTGCAGTAGGTCAATATACACGGGTCTGCGCGACGTAATCCCTCGTTGAGCAGATCAATGTGTTGGCCTACGTGTACTCTCTCTATTGGAGTGTACTTATCTTCAAGTACAGGGCCGTGACAATGCAAGAGCAGACAAGGAGTAAGGATGGGTTAAAGAGCAGGTCATGGGTGGAAAGACGAAAAATCGTCTAAGTAATAATCGACGAGAATCACCAAGTGATTCTCGCCAATTCGGCGAGAATCACCAAGTGATTCTCGCCGAATCGTCGAGAATCACTGGCTGATTCTCGCCGTCTCTAATCCGGCTACATCAAAGCGTGCAAATCTGTAGCTAAGTCATAATCGTCGAGAATCATCAAGTGATTCGGCGAGAATCACTAGTGATTCGGCGAGAATCACTAGTGATTCTCGCCGAATCGCCGAGAATCACCTTCGATTCTCGCCGATTTTGACTTGGGCGATTTTTTGGATCCTGCTGGACCGGATCAAATGTTAAGGCGCAGATAACGCTCCTCCTCCCAGATACTATCCAAAGCCCAAGGAGTACATTGAGAGGCAAAGAAAGAAGTTCCTGGCTCAAAAACACAAGGATGACCTAGCCAAAGAGAAATAGATAGAAGTTTATAGCTTGTCATTTTCTCAAGAACACATTTATCTTTTCTTATTGTTATATAAACAATCTTGGGAATATATATATATATGTGTATATGAATTTATGATTGACTCAAGCTTTGATCTGTTTGCCTCTATTTCCTTGTGCCGTATCTTTAAATTCTATATGTTGTATATATTATCTGGATGGTGGTATTCATCTTAGCTAGTAGGATTTTGGCTTCGTCAAATAGGGGGAGATTGTTGGGTAATGTATCCACAATTACCTGGATTTGAGGAAGCCACCTATCAAGCTAAGATGAATTCACAATGTATTTGATAAAATCCTTCAAGTTGTGCTTGCATTTATTCCACGCTAAGTACACACCAATGTCAGGGTGCAGTAGGTCAATATACACGGGTCTGCGCGACGTAATCCCTCGTTGAGCAGATCAATGTGTTGGCCTACGTGTACTCTCTCTATTGGAGTGTACTTATCTTCAAGTACAGGGTCGTGACAATGCAAGAGCAGACAAGGAGCAAGGATGGGTCAAAGAGCAGCTCATGGGTGGAAAGACGAAAAATCGTCTAAGTAACAATCGACGAGAATCACCAAGTGATTCTCGCCGATTCGGCGAAAATCACTAGTGATTCTCGCCGAATCGTCGAGAATCACTGGCTGATTCTCGCCGTCTCTATCCGGCTACATCAATGCGTGCAAATCTGGCGCTAAGTCATAATCGTCGAGAATCATCAAGTGATTCGGCGAGAATCACTAGTGATTCTCGCCGAATCGCCGAGAATCACTGGTTGATTCTCGCCGACTCGTCGAGAATCACCTTCGATTCTCGCCGATTTTGACTTGGGCGATTTTCTGGATCCCGCTGGACCGGATCAAATGTTAAGGCGCTGTTTTGAACCGGTATTAGGGTTTCTTCTGGTGGGACCCACAACGGTCATAAAGAGGTATACTACTGTATAAATACTCGCGTATTTTTGAACAGTAAGGTGAGCAATTTGAAAAACAAAAGCCGAGACGCTGACGTGACCTAGATCACGAAATCCGCTCCGCCGCCATCGCCGCTCGTGCCAGTAGATCGCCGGCTTTGATCGTGGTTGCTTCCAGATCTCCCGGCGATAGAAGCTCAGCCAAGCACAGCGTCTCATGCGTCTAACCAGAGATCCCTTGTCTCTTGATTCGTTGATCGGGAAAACCTTCCCCTTCCGAATCGATCGAGACGATCGATCCTAGTGTGACTGTTGGAAGACCTTGCTAGCTTTGCTATGAAGATTGAATCTCCAAAGTACAGCAGCTGCACCCCGTTGTTGCCGCCGATCCCGAGAACCAAGCCACCGCCCTTCTTACCGCCGCCGGTTTCGGGGAGATTCTCTCCAAGAGAGATCTAGGGTTGTGGACTCTTCGTTGACTTCAAGAACACGTCATCGAACGAAGAGGGACACCTTAGTCTCCAAAAGTTGTTTGTATTTCTTGTACATTCTATTTTCAT
Source organism: Platanthera guangdongensis (assembly GCA_039583875.1). Classification (NCBI taxonomy): domain Eukaryota; kingdom Viridiplantae; phylum Streptophyta; class Magnoliopsida; order Asparagales; family Orchidaceae; genus Platanthera; species Platanthera guangdongensis. The sequence continues at coordinate 138,179,290 of CM077148.1, forward strand.
TTTTGTTGTAAAGGAACGTTGGTTCCTAGTTGTAAGGGTTGGGTGTAACCCGTGTTGTGGGAGTGTTGTCTCCTACGTGTGGAAGGGTTCCTTCCGTTAGTGCAAGGATTGGATTTCAATCCTGTTGGTGAAGTGACCGAGTTGTCCCTGGTTGGGAGATAGGTCGAAGGGGGAAAGTGGATGTACCCAAATCGGGGAACCACTATAATTTGCTTGTGTCCTTTCTGTGCTGTGCTGTTTTGTTTTCTTGTGCAGGTACAATTTTAATTTCGCAAAAACGCTGCACGTCACCTGTTCCCCCCCCCCCCATAGGTGAAGGTACTTGACACTAGGTGGACTTTCAGTTCTACTATCGGTGGATCCTTAGTATTATTCTTAAGACCTTCATGATCTCCTTGTGTAATCAAACTATACTCAGTCATTATATTAATCAAAATGCAAATATCTAGAAAAAAATAAATTTTCAACTATGTCTTCATTTTTTTCATCTTCTAGATAACAATTGGTGATGGAAATTTCTAAAGGATCTCTATAATATAAATTAGAATTCATAGAAGTCATAAAATTATCAACACCATGAGAAAAATAGCAATAATCGTCATTATCTAAGGATTGTTTCATTGTATTGCCAATTTGAAAAGTGACTTCATCTTCTCCTACTCACAAAACTAATTTAGCATCAAAAACATCAATAAGAGCTCTAGATGTAGCTAAGAATGGACGAACTAGTATGAGTGGCACTTCGATATTTTCATCCATATCTAGAATAACAAAATCGGCAAGAAATATAAACTTATTTACCTTAATGAATACATCCTCCACTATTCCTCTAGGATACTTAACCGATCAATCTGCTAGTTGAATACTCATTCTAGCTGGGTTAAGTTCTCCTAGACCTAGTTTCAAATATAGTTTATAAGGCATTAAGTTTATACTAGCTCCTAAGTACGCTAAAGCTTTATTTACTTGTAAATCACCGATTAAACATGGAATTGAAAATGAACCAGAATCCTTAAGTTTTGTGGTAATTTGTTCTGCAAAATAGCGGAACATTCTTCACTAAGTGTTACTAAAGAAAGTTTTTCTATTTTCTTTTTTATTTGAGATTAAGTCCTTTAAGAAATTTAGCATACTTAGGCATTTTAATGATTTCAGAAAATGGTAAATTGACATGTAATTGTTTAAACATAGATAAGAATTTACCATATTGCGCATCCATGCGCTCCTTGTTAAGCTTTGTTGGATATGGTATTGTTGGTTGATACTCTATTGGTTTCACGTTCATCTCGTTCGTTCCTTCGCCACTAGACTCCTCTTCAGGCGCTTCCTTTATAAGCCTTTGGTCTTGTAACTCCTTTCCGCTCCTCAATTGGATGGCTTTTGCATGCTCCTTCGGGTTTGTCTCAGTATTACCTGGAAGTGTTCCTTGTTGCCTTTCAGATACCATCCTTGTGAGATGACTAATCTGGTTCTCCAAATTATGAATTGAGCCCTCTTGATTCCGGAAAGCTACATCAGTAGTTTGCATGAACCTGGTAAGTACATCTTCCAATGTTGGCTTCCATGGTCCCGGTTGTTGTGGTTGTCCAAACACATGTTGCTTGCCTTGATTTCCATATCCTCCCCAAGAGAAAATGGGGTGGTTCCTCCATCTAGGATTGTATGTAAAACTATACGGGTTGTTTGCTTGGTTGAAAGGAGGTCTGGTGTTATTGCCCATATAGTCAACATATTCTTGCACTTGAGATTCACAACCAGGCATTCCACTAAATGAAGGGTCCCATTATTGAGGTAACATTGAGGGTGATGCTAAGGAAAGGTTATCCATCTTCTGGTGAAGCTTCTCCACTTGAATGGCTAAGGCAGTGATAGCATCCACTTCATACATTCCTGCAGGCTTATTAGGCTTTTGTCTCACGGTAGTCTATTGATAGTTATTCATTGCCATGTCTTCTAGCAACTGTTGAGCCGCTTCAGGTGTCTTATTGTTCAAGGTGCCTCCACTAGCCGCATCGATCATCTATTTAGTGGATGGATTGAGACCATTGTAAAAAGTCTGAATCTGAAGCCAGGAAGGTAGTGCATGATGGGGAAATCTCCTTAAAAGATCCTTGAATCGTTCCCATGTGTCGTACAAAGACTCAGATTCCAATTGAATATACGTTGAGATGTCATTCCTTAGCTTTGCAGTCTTTGCCGGTGGAGAATACTTCATTAAAAACTTCTCAACCATCATATCCCATGTAGTAATCGACCCTCTAGGTAATGAGTTGAGCCACTGCTTCGCCTTGTGCCTTAGTGAGAACGGAAACAACCTCAATCGAATGACATCATTGGAAACGCCATTGATCTTGAATGTATCACATATCTCCAAGAATTTATCTAAGTGTGTGTTAGGATCTTCATCTTGCAGGCCATTATATTGGACATACTGTTGAACCATCTGTATAACACTAGGATTCAATTCAAAATTGTTGGTGACTATTGGTGGTCTAACGATGCTTGACCCAGTTCCCTGGAGATTAGGTCTAGCAAAGTCAGACATGGTTTGCTCGTTCTGGTTTGCCATATTATCCAAATTTTCTGGATGATGCTCTCCTTGGTTTACTGTTTCCTCTTCTAAAAGTCTGTTTGGCATATTTGTGGTATTAGTTCCCACATCCCTTTGGTTAGTGTTGTGAATAATTCGTTCCGGGTCAGGATGAAATGGTGTTAGCCCAGAATTTCTCCCCTAGTCATAGACTAACAAACTGCAAAACAAAGATTAAATGATATAATTGTACTATAAACTAATTTACAGTTATATGTTAATAAACAAAAATTGGTAGATTAATAAAGTTTAAGCTTTCAAAATTGTTGGATCCCTAGTTGAATTTGGGCTAGGTTCACTAAACTAGGATATTTGACCAAACATGTATAGCTAGGGTCATGTATGAGTTCTAGAGTCTAGGCTATGTCCTTAGAGTCAACACTACATGAACCAGCCATCAACAGACTACAAAAGACTTAATACTTAGAGAAATCTCAAACTCATAAATGAGTTCGACGTTCATCGAACTCAGGTCGACGAAAGTCGTGCTCAGCTCGACGAAATTAGAGACAATTCTTTGAGCTGAGCTCAACGAACTTGAATCTCAGGTCGACGAATTCCATAGTATACTTCAACATTCCAAGTCCATAATTCTTCACTTAGTTCTCAGGTCGACGAACTTAGTTCTCAAGTCGACAAACTTAGTTCTCAGGTCGACGATCTCTGGGTATTCTACTTCAACATATTGTTTTAGAAACATCTAAGTATTCTAAGTCCAGAATCACACTCCAGTCGACGAACTCACCTTCTCAACTTGACGAACTTAGACCATAGTCTTGGCAAGATTTATCAAGTAGCAGTTAGAAGTTCTCAGCTCGACGAAACTAGTTCTCAGGTCAACGAACCCAGTTCTGAGGTCAACGATTTCTGGACACGTTACTTCAACATTCTTAAGTCCAAGATGTTGGAACCAGCTTTCTGATCCCTCCTAAAGTTCGAAACAGGATGCAGCCCACACGTACTCTCCCTGCGCTACCCTCTTGATGAGAGTCGAAAGCCTGGAAACAGACCGAGGGGGCTCAGCTCGGAGGTCCCACCTCTTACCCAGAAGAACTGAAGGTCTTCCCCTCCCTAGCCAGTACTGAACTAGGTGCCTGTGAAGGAGATAATGGAAAGGTTCAACAACCACCTTCTCCCAGACACCTTATCGGTCTGTTTATAGGTCTCTGAATTTGATCTGCAAATATCACTTCTGAAGTAACCTGGAATGACCAAAACACCCTGGGCTGGGTCTACCAATAGCCAACCTCCGCTGCTTTGGAGGGCCATACGCAGCCCTCCAGGGGTAGAAGCGTAAACTTACCTGGGGCATAAAGGTAAAATTCCCCTTGGGGGTAAAAGGTAAAGACATCTCTTTTCACATGTGGCGAGTGGGGAAAGAACTGTCAGGCGAGACGACCACCCCGTCCGTCTCGCCGGCCTCTCGCCCGGTGGGCCATCTCGCCCCCTGGGAGGTCTCGCCTAACAAGAGGTCTCGCCTATCGCTGTGGGCTGTCCACACCTCTCGCCTCCTGTAGGTGGGCCTCCTCCCCTCTCTCCAATCCTCCTTCCTTGCTTGCTTGGCTCACCTCTCGCGAGCCCAAGGTTGTACACAATCCCCGCTCTTTTCGAGGTTGTCCTAACCTCGGAAAGATAGTCCAACCGTGGCTTGCGATGCTAGGATTCCTTAATTTGAATCTTTTGTGCCCCCCCCCCCCCACTATGGGGCCTATAAATATGAGATCCCAGTCTTTATTTGGGACCCTTTAGCCTTTGTTTCTTCCTCCTTCAGAATGTCTCACATCCAAAGTTTCCGCGAGCGCCTCGCGATTGTGCGAAGGCAAAACAAAGCCAACACAGACGCCCTATTCCCGGACCTGGGGCGTACTCCTCCCTTAGCCTCTCCTCCCTCTCGCCTAAAAAAGACGAAAGCCGCCTGCCCCCCTCTCTCGGCGGGCGCAACCTCCTCTGCCCCTTCAACAGACAACCCATCGCTTTTTCCGGAGAGAAGCAGGTAATCGCATTACGCTTTCCCTTATCTGGTCTCGCCTGCTGACTACGCTTTTTCAGGGAAGTTTTCCTGATTCACCTGCGCCTGCCAATCCTCCCGATAAAATAAACCAAGCTCATCAGCGCACTGATTCGCCCAAGGCATCCTCCCCACCCCCTCGCGGAGAGAAAACCTCTCGCGAGTTGTGGAGAACCCTCGCATCCCCAGTAAGATCTTCTCCCTTCTCGCCTCCCCGTTGATTCGCCTTCTTTTATCCGATTTGCGCGGGCTCATCCTTGCTTGTGATTTCTCGCTCTTTCCGCAGGCGTCCAATTTGATTCTGATACTGAAGAAGCTCCCGCGTCTCCCCCCTCTCGCCTCTTCCTCATCCTAGCGAGATCGAGGACTACTTGGGTGATCCCATGGACCCCCTGGAATTGAAGCGGAGGACAGCCAGGATGTTTTGTAAATATACGCACATAATCCGCGAGATGGAGCTGGAGAAGCAAGCCTCCGACCGGCGCATGGAGTGCATAGAAGCAGATTATCACCGCCTTTCCGCCAGGATGGAAGCGGATGGGGTACTAGAAGGGACCGACCCCCAAGCCATCTTAAATGAGACGGACGAACATCTTCGTCTCGCGCGCCGCGGCGTGATCGCTGCTCGCGCCTTTCATCTTCCTGGCCGCCCTCCATGCGCGGGAGGTAAAGATGGCCGCTGGCAGTGGGTGCGGAACTAAACTGTCGCGGTCCCGTCTCGCCCTCTCCAGGTCCTCGTATTTTTGTCAATTCAGCTGTTTGATTACTGACGCGTTGTATAAAACTTATTTGGGCGAGATGTCCCCTTCTGCGGTGTTGGGTACATTGGTTTAAATGTACCTGATTTGAAGAAGCCTCACCCTACTCAATGATATACATCAAAATGTATTTGATGTGTTTTGAGTTTAGTTGTGCAGGTCAAGTATTTACATGGAAAGCTGAAAAGTTTCTAAGTCCATGTATCGACACCCAGAAGTAAAGTGTCGACACTTAAGAAGACTTGTATCGATACCCAGGCAAGCAGTGTCGACACTTGGAGTGATTGTGTCGACACCAGGGATGCAGAGTCGACACCAGATAGAAAGTGTCGACACATGAAGACTGTGTCGACACTCAATGAAGAAATGTCGAGTGAAGAAGTGTCGACACTTAGAAGCAGTGTCGACACCCAGAGGAACTGTGTCTACATCAGAAAGTGTCGACACTTGGAGGCTGTGTCGACACTCAGCAAATTTCAACAGAGTCTAAGTATAAGTGTCGACATAACAAAGAATGTGTCGACACACAGCAGAAGACTCAACACATGAAGAAAGTGTCGACACTAGGAGGCAGTGTCGACACTCAGCAAAGTTCAACAAAAATTCTAAGTACAAGTGTCGACACAAATGTGTCGACACTCAGCCAAAGTCTCAACAGAAGAAGAATGTGTCGACACAAGGAGCTGTGTCGACACTCAGCAAGTATCAACACAGAAGGCATGTGTCGACACCAAGAAGATGTGTCGACACTGAACAAGTTCAACACATGAAGATGTGTCGACACAAAGGAGTTGTGTCGACACTTACAAGAATTCAACAAAGTACTGAATAACAAGGAGTTGTGTCGACACACAATATCAGTGTCGACACATATTGAAGAAGCTGTGTCGAGAAGTAAAATCTACAACACAAGGAGTTGTGTCGACACCTTGAAGGCTAGTGTCGACACCTAGTTAACTTGTGTCGACACTTAGTCTATAAGTGTCGACACTTAAAGACAGATTGTCTCGACACTTTCAAACAGTTACAAATATTTCAAGAAGTGACTGGATGACATGACAGCTGCCATTCCAGCCGGTCTGCTGCAACTGTCAGAGATGTCAGAAAGCCGTTAGAAACCGGATCAGCCGGTCACCATGAAGAAGGCCTATATAAAGGCTTATACTGTCAACAAAAAGAGATGATTCAACACAGATTAACAAAAATCAGTTGAAGTGATCTGAAGATCTAAGTAGTTGGAGAAAGAGAGCTCCATCCAAGAAGATAGCCGTTGGAACCAGGCTGTGAAGAAGGATTCAGACCTAGTTCTAATCTTAAGTTGCAGTGATTGAAGATCAGCTGCAGAGAATCAATCCTATTGTGTTCTACATTCAAGAAGCTTTGAAGAAAAGCCAAGTGAGATTGTTCTCAGCAGAGTTCTTCCAAGAACTAATCAAGAACCTATCAACTCATCTCTTTTTTCTCTGAGTTGTAGGTATATTCTTTGTATTCTTATTTTCTTGTAGGATCCTTAGAGATCTGAGTTGTAAGCCTGCAATTATAAAGGGTGAGTGGTAGGGCCTGTGTGTCTGAGTATAGGAGATCTATTTCTCTGAGTGTAGGCTTGTTGTGGCTGAGTGTAGGCCTTGTGGCTGAGTGTAGGCTTTGTGAAGATGCTGAGTGTAGGTCTTTGGAGAAGACTGAGTTGTAGGGTCTTGGGCCTGAGCTGTAGGAACCTGTTTGGGGTTCTGAGTGTAAGATCTGAGGATCTGAGATAGTGGAGGAGTTTGGCTGAATCTAGTACACTACTAGATAGGCGAAGGGGGAAATTGGATGTACCCAAACCTTGGGGAACCACTATAAATCTGTGTGTTCACTGTGTGCTTGTTTATTCTGTGATTGCTGATTTATTCTGTGAAGTAGTAAGTATAACTCTGTGATATAATCTGCAATCTGCCCAAAAGGTTTTAAAAAGATTAAGTCACCTATTCACCCCCCCCCCCCCTCTAGGTGATTAGGTACAATTTCTTTCAAGTGGTATCAGAGCAAAGTTACTCAAAAAAGGACTTAACTGTCTGAGTAGATCCTGTTGGCAGATTCAGTCTAAGTAAATTGCAGAATTAAGAAAATCAAGAACCATGGGTTCAACTGAGAATCATAAGGAACATGGATCCATGAAGTTGCCCATTTGCAGAAAAGAGATTTTTGGCATCTGGAAAGAAAGGGTGAGACTGTTTATGGAAGCCTCAGACCCTAGAATATATATCATAGTTAAAGAAGGGTCATATGTGCCTATGAAGGTTTCAGTCCTGGATGCAAATCAGAGAACACGTAAGGACTTCTCTGAAATGACAAAAGATGAGATAATTCTAGCCACAATGGACAAGAGGGCACAGAATATCATTGTGAGTGTCATAGATGATGCTACCTTTCAGAACTTGATACACTGTAAGACATCTAAGGAGATGTGGGATACTCTTATAGTGTACATTGAGGGTTCAGAAGAAGTGAGACAGGACAGAAAGTCATTGTTAAACCAGGAATATGAAAGTTTCAGGCAAGGTAGGTCTGATAGCATAACAGAATGCTATAAGAAGTTCTATAGGATTGTCAATGAGCTAATGTCCTATGGCAGAGAATTCAGTAACTATGAGTTAAATGATAAGTTCTTGAGGTCCCTAACAAAGGATTGGGACACCAAGATCTGTGCCATTAGGGAAATGGCCAAGTTAGCAGATATCCCTCCTCCAACATTGTTTGGAAAACTGCTATCCTATGAGATGCAGTTGATGATGAGGAAAGAAGAGGAGAGGACTACCAGAATTGAGAATAAAGAAAGAACAGTGGCATTCAAGACAGAATCCACCAGGAAATACAAAAGTAAGTCTCCATCTTCACCTCCAAGGGTTGGTGAGACTGAGTCAGATGATTCAGAAAGCAGAAAGTCTAAAAGCACTGAAAGTGATGAGGACTTTGCAGCATTCACAAGACACTTTCAGAAGTTTCTAAAGAAGAAATAGTGGAGGTCAAAGCCATCCACTTCACAGGGCAAAGATGACTATTATCAGAACAAGAAGTCATCAAAGAAAGACAGGAGAAAGACCAAGTCAAGCAAAGCAACTTTATCAAAAATTGTTTGCTATTGCTGTAACAGACAAGGACATGTTATTGCTGACTGTCCAGAGAAAAGGAAAGAGTCTAATGATAAGAAAAAGACTCAATTCAAGAGCAAGAAAGAAAGGTCCTTTGTTGCCAAGAAGGACAAAAGCCTGTCAGACATATCTTCTTCAGAAACTGAGTCAGAAGCTGAAGCATACATAGGACTATTTGCTGAAGAAGAGGAAGAAGAGTTCATCCAGATAATGAACTCTATATATGAGCAAGAGGACATCCAGTGCAAAGGATTGATGGCCTTTACAGAAGGTGACAAAATCCAGGAGCAGCCTGGACCTAGTCAGGTACAAAATTGTTCTTTAAGTTCAATTTCTAGTGATAGTTCAGATTCAGTTACATCAGCATCAAGTGATGCCAGTGGATCTGAATCTGAAGGGGATGTTCATCAGTTGATTAATGAATATAGAGTTCTGTTGCAAGCATTTAAGAAAAGCAAATCCTTGTCCAAGAGACAGGCTAAGGAGATTGCAAGTCTCAAAGTGGCTGCAACTGATTTTGAGAAGTTGTTTGATCAAAAATTAAATGAAATAGCCAGACTGAAAAACATAACTATTATTCAGATGGGGACTATAACATTTAAGAATGATCAAATCAGAAATCTGGAGATTAATCTTCAGAAGGAGAGAGACATAGTTGCAAGGTTTTCAAAACCTAAGTCTGTTCTACCTTTGATTGATGAATTTGTTCATCAAAAGGGTAAAACTGGATTAGGTTTCACAAAACCTTCTAGGACTGTTCAGTCCAAGTCTAAGGGCAAAGCCCCAGCTCTCAACAAGCCAGATGTAGATAAAACAGCTAGGAATGTACCTAAGCAAAGGTACAATAGGTTTGAGTGCTGGTGTTGTGGCAAGGTAGGCCACTTTGCCATGGACTGTTGGCACAATTCTAGTGCCAAGTTAAGTAGCAAACTGCCTGTTGGAAGATCTGCAGGTAGCTTTGTTAAGAGGCAAACTAACCAGCACCAAGGACCCAAAAATTCTTTGGGTTCTAAGGTCAACTAATCTGTTTTGCAGGTAAGTCCAAGTGGCCATGCCCCAATATGGTACTTGGACAGTGGATGTTCCAGGCACATGACTGGAACTAGGGGATTGCTAAAGGACTACACACCTATCAAGGATGGTCCTAAAGTCACCTTTGGTGGTTCTGAAAAAGGAATTATCAAGGGTTTTGGTAACATTTCTAGCACCCATATAACTATTACTCAAGTGGCTTATGTTAAAGGTTTGAAACATAACCTTATTAGTATAAGTCAATTGAGTGATTTAGGATATGACATCTCATTTGTTAAAGATGGTTGTCATATCAGGAGATCAAATGATCAAGAGATCATTTTGACTGGTTATAGAAAAAGAAATGTCTATTGTCTAGACATTATGTGTGAGAACAATGGTTCTCCAGTATGTCTTGTAGCTGATGAGAAAGTCTCTTATTGTGTCAAATGGCACAAGAGGCTAGCCCATCTCAACTACAAGACAATTGGCCAACTCTATATTAAAGAGTTAGTGAGGAATGGTCCTCAAGTTAAGTGTATTAAAGAAGGAATATGCTCAGCTTGCCAAAAGGGCAAGCAGACTAAATCCACCTTTAGTAGCATTGAAAAAAAGGATGTTGTGAGGTGTGTATATCTCTTGCATATGGATCTTTTTGGTCCTATGCCAGTTCACAGCCTAGGTAGGAAGGTCTATACCTTTGTGGTTGTAGATGACTACTCAAGGTTTTCCTAGGTGTTCTTCCTTAGACAGAAATCTGAAACACCTAGTATCTTCTATAGCTTTGTCAAACAAATTCAGAATGAACTAAACAGTACAGTGGTCAAGATAAGAAGTGACCATGGTACTGAATTCTAGTCTGATAGTATGACAAAACTATGTGAAGAATTTGGGATATTTCAGGAATTTTCTTCACCAAGAACACCTCAGCAAAATGGCATTGCTGAGAGGAAAAATAGAACCTTGATTGAGGCTGGTAGAACCCTATTAAGTGACACATCTCTACCAGAATATTTCTGGGCTGAGGCAGTTAATACTGCATGCCATGTAATTAATAGGGCTACCATTACTAAAAGCCACAATAAGACCCCCTATGAGATTGTGAAAGGCAGAAAACCAAATCTATCCTATTTCAGGATCTTTGGTTGTAAGTGCTTTATACTTAACAATGGAAAGTCTTACTTGACCAAGTTTGCTCCCAAGTCCCAAGAGGGGATCTTTGTTGGGTACAACAACAATAGTAAGGCTTATAGAGTCTACAACTTGTCTACTCAAGTTGTAGAAGAGTCAGTACATGTAGTATTTGATGAAGCTAGACTTATTAACCATGAGTTGTCTAGAAGTATTTGCAGCTCCACAGGTGTGACTAAGAAGATGGACAAGCTCACTATAGAAGAAGGATCTACTGCAAGTCAGCATGTAGATGATAGTGGCTGTTGTCTAGGGGGAGTACTACATGTACCTAATGCAGAAGAAGACCAAGGAGTGCAGCAAGTTGAAGAAGCTGAAGGAGTTCAACCTGAAGCCAGGATGCCTCCAGCTAATAGGCATCTAAGAGATCATCCAGCAGATCAAATCATTGGTGATCTTAGACAAGGGGTAAAAACAAGGAGCAGAAATCAGAGTGCAGCACTCTACTCCAGTTTTCTATCCCAAGTAGAGCCAAAGAAGTTTGAAGAAGCCATCCTAGACCCTCATTGGATTGAGGCAATGCAAGAAGAGCTGAATCAGTTCAAGAGGTGCAAAGTCTGGGAGCTTGTTCCTAAACCAAAAGACCACAACATAATTGGAACCAAGTGGATCTTCAGGAACAAGATGGATGAACATGGAATAATTATTAAGAACAAAGCAAGACTGGTTGCTAAGGGATATAGGCAGGAAGAAGGTATTGACTTTGATCAAACCTTTGCTCCAGTAGCCAGACTGGAAGCAATAAGGATGTTCCTGGCCTATGCAACCTTTCAAGGATTTAAAGTATACCAAATGGATGTTAAGTCAGCCTTTTTGAATGGTAATCTAAAGGAAGAGGTCTATGTGGAACAGCCATCAGGTTTTGTTGATTCAACTCAACCTAATTATGTCTATAGACTTAGGAAGGCTTTGTATGGGTTAAAACAAGCCCCTAGGGCTTGGTATGAAACCCTGTCTAGTTTCCTCATTGAGAATAAATTCACAAGTGGGAAAATAGACAAGACTCTATTCCTTAGGGAATCTAGAGGCAAGATAATACTAGTCCAAATATATGTAGATGACATCATATTTGGGTCTACTGAAAGTAGTCTTTGCAAAAAGTTTGCAAAACTTATGCAAGGACAATTTGAGATGACCAGTATGGTGGAACTTAAGTTCTTCTTGGGTCTCCAAGTTAGACAGACTGAGAATGGATTATCCATATGCCAGTCTAAGTTCACCCTAGAACTGATAAGGAAGTATGGTATGGATTCATCCAGTACCATGAAAACTCCTATGGGGTCAAGTATGTCTCTTAGCAAAGATGATGCAGGGAAACTTATAGATGAGACTTTGTATAGAGGGATAGTTGGCTCCCTTCTATATTTGACTGCAAGTAGACTAGATATCATGTATGCTACATGTGTCTGTGCTAGGTACCAAGCATGCCCTAAAGAGTCTCATTTGACAGCAGTCAAAAGAATTCTAAGATATCTTAAGGGCACTCCTTATCTAGGCCTTTGGTACCCTAGGAATGGAGACTTTGAACTGACAGGTTATTCAGATGCAGATTTTGCAGGCTGCAAGGAAGATAGAAAAAGTACAACTGGAACCTGTCAATTCCTAGGTGGAAGACTGATTTCATGGAGTAGCAAGAAGCAAACAAGTGTGGCTATCTCCACAGCAGAATCAGAATATGTGGCTGCAGGAAGTTGTTGTGCTCAACTTCTATGGATACAACATCAGCTTGAGGATTATGGTATTCAAGTAAGTAGAACACCACTGTTTTGTGATTCTACTAGTGTTATATCTATTGCAAACAATCCTGTTTCCCATAGTAGAACTAAACACATTGAAATAAAATATCATTTTCTAAGGGAACATGTAGAAAAAGAAGATATTTCACTTGAATATGTTAATACAGATAATCAACTAGCTGACATGTATACTAAGCCCCTAGAAGAAACCAAGTTCAATAGGTTTAAAATTGAATTAGGTATGATAAACTTAGAATAAGTTTACAGAATTGGCTAAGTAAAATAGTGTCGACACACAGAGTTGTCTGTGTCAAGACAGAGAATTGGTGTCGACACTTCAGAGAAATGGTGTCGACACATCTAGGAAGTTGGTGTCGACACTTCAGAAAATTAGTGTCGACACATGATAAGTAGGTGTCGACACATCCAAGGTGGTGTCGACACTTAGGCTTTACTCAGAATTAGTAAAGTAAAGTCTCGACTATGTGTCGAGCTAAGTGGTGTCGACACATAAACAAGTGTCGACACATATATTCTGTTGACTAAACTTGTGTCGTCACATAGGTGTCGAGACATTATAAGTCTGTGTCGACACTTATCAACAGTGTCGACACAATTTGAGTTAGTTGACGCGCCCTTTCATCTTCAATCCTAGAAAGGTATAAATAGGATTTTGCCATTGACCGTCGACACGCTCACCAAAGTTTCGAGACCAAACTTGTGTGTCGACACCTCTCTTCTCTCTATTCAAATTCTTCAAACACTAATGGCGCCAAAGCTCGAAGAGAACGTAAATGAAGGCTATGAACTAGTGCGGCATGCATTTGATGACGCAGAATCGGAGATCAAGGATGTGGTAACCCTAGTTGCAGACTCAGGGTTAGATTTTCTTGTTTCAGAGCCAACCAAAATATGGAAGAAAGAAGTATTAGAATTTCTGAATGGAGCAACCATAGACGACTCTGGACTCAAGATAAAGTCAAGGGTTCATGGAGAAAAGGTGAAGGTCTTACCTAAGAGTTTGAGAAAGATACTAAACCTACCAAGGACTAAAGAAGAAGATGACGTTTCTGCTTCTAAGACCAGATAAGCTTTAACATGGTGTGGACTAGATTCCAAGATGAAAATTGGATCAGTATTCAATAGAAAGGGGATGAACAGCCAAGGCAAATTTCTCTCAGAAATTGTTGGCAAGGTGATCTTGAGCAAGCCTGGAGGGCATGACAGAGTTTCAGCACATATGTTCAGTCTCATGACAAGGATTATCTTCACACTAAAAACTGATTGGTCTGTAGTAGTATTTGAGAAGATTAAGGAGAGCCTGAAGAAACCCAATTTGGGTAGGATACTAAGTCTTTACTTGGCTGGTAGTATACCAGAAGTAATGAGCCAAGCTGCAGGATCAAAAATCAACCACATGAGAAGAATGGACATGAGGATCTTCTCTAGATGGGATAGAGTTTTGACCAAAGAGATGCCCACTCCTGAGAAGGAAACACCCCTAAAGAAGAAGAAGAAGTCAGACCCAGTGACTCAAGATTCCTCTAGCAGCTCTGAGGAGCAAGTTGTCTTCACTCCTGATGAAGAAGACACTGGAATTGCTGGAAAGTCTCCAGCTGTACAAGATGATGTTGTGAGGCAGGGGGAGCTACCACAGGCTAGCCCTCTTCACCAGGATTCTATCCAGGGGGAGCCTCTAGTAGTGGAAGAGCCAACTCCATTAGAAAGTGAACAAGCCACTCAAATCATTCTTGAGGTACTCACTGAAATCAATAACTTAGTTTTCCCTATAGAGGATAATGTTTTGTCTGATTCATTAAATAATGTTAATCAACAACCTCAGATTGATAGTCAACCCCCAGATGTTGTCATGGAGGACACATCTGTTGCAGCTCAAGTTGTATCTGATCAAGTTATTGATGAGACAAGGGATTCTCCATCACAACCTCAACAAGAATTTACAATGGAAGATCTCTTCCTTAATCTGGATCAAACAGACTTTGAGAAAGCAAGTGCTGCTGCTGAGGGGGAGAATGCTCAAGTTGAGGGGGAGCAAGTGGAGATTCTGGAAGAAACTGCAAGGCAAAAGCCTGAGAAGCCAAAGGATGTTGAGGATCTACCTAGGGAGAGGGTAGATATAGCAAGCACATCAGCTTCTGAAGATGAGGAGGCTGCTAGAGCAAAGAAAAGGAAATTCCAAGTATTTAAAAGAAGGAGCCAGAATTATAAAAAAGGCTTTACAAACCATAGCACCACAGCCTGCACTACAGCCAGCACCATCTGTAGATTACAGTTCTCTGATGGTTGCTATGCAAATAAAGCTTGATGAGCACAGGAAAGCCATAGAAACATATATGGATGAGGGGCATAAGTCTTTACAGTTTGATCTGGCCCAAGACATTAAGTCTATTAGATTTGATATGAATCTAAATAAGAAGGAGATGACTGACTGCTTCCACAAGGGAGGGAATGCAGTAGTCTATCTAGCTACATATCAAGAAAAGATCAAAGCACAAGTGGATGAACTTGTAGTGAAGCAAGGATATGTTCTGGAGAACCAGCTCAGGATGAATGACAATTTGACTGCTTCACACATTGCAATTGTCACAGAGATGAAGAATATAGCTGCTGGATAGACTACATCTACTGCTACTGCTAAGGCAGAGTTTGATAAAGCTTTACAAGAGGGTATAACTGTTGTTACTTCTGCTATTAAAAACTCTCAGAAATTGATAACTGAAAAACTCCAAAGGTTGAAACCTTTCTTTAAAGATGGAGTAAACTATTTGGATAACCAAATAAGATTTGAAAAGGATGATCTAAGGGATCACATGGAAAGAGAAGTCATAAATGGGGAGAGGGTGTTAGTCAAAGCCAGCTCTGATCATGTAAAGTGGATTTCTAATTCTATCAGAGCAACTCTTGGTTATCCTCCTTTATGTGATGATGACAATGTGGCAGAGTCTGGGATACATCCTGCATATCTAGGAGGGGAGCAACCTGAAGTGGCTCAAGTAATCTACCCTCCTCCAGATTTTGATATGGTTCAAGCAGATATACAGTCCATGTATAGCCCACCTGAGGGAAAGCACAATGTCATTATAGAAAAAGTGGTTCAGCCAGTATCTGAGGCTATGCAAGAAGCTTTGCAGAAAGAACATGAAGCCAAATTATCTAAGAAGAGGTTCAGAGAGCAAGCTGAACAAAGGCCTGATTTTGAACAGTGGAGCCCCACTTCAAGGAATATTATCTTAACTGCATGGAAGGCTGCCAAAGACAATATTCAAGATAGAAACAAGTGGTTTTCTGAACTGGAGTGGAGGAAGCATGAGACCAGACAAGAAGCCATTGTGCAATACAGGAGAAAGGCTAAGATGGGAAAGCTACCTCCTACTGCCCAGGAGCCTAACAAGTACTTTATCAAGCCTTATCATTACTTTGAGAGGCAAAAGATCAAAGCTGAAGAGCTAAAGAAGAAGGATCTTAAAGGCAAGAAGCCTGCTGCTGCTGAAGATGCTGAAGCCCCTGTGCAAGCAAAGATACAGTCTGGGAAGGGCATAGTTATCAAAGAGGATGAGCAGGAATAGAATAGAATTATCTTTAGTTTACAGCTGTAATCTTTTGATTTTAAACACTCTGTAAACTTTTGTATAATGAATATGACAAAGTTGTTAGAACAATATGATGTGTGATAAATCTATTTCATAATTGTTCTGAGATGATATCTGTGTGTACATGTTTTGTTTAATACATGTTTATGTTTCCTTGATTGCATAATCCTGTTTTACATCATTCTGTAATTTTATTATGAATGGTGTATATCATTGACTAAGGGTTATGACTTCTCCAAATAGGGGGAGATTGTTGGGTACATTGGTTTAAATGTACCTGATTTGAAGAAGCCTCACCCTACTCAATGATATACATCAAAATGTATTTGATGTGTTTTGAGTTTAGTTGTGCAGGTCAAGTATTTATAGGGAAAGCTGAAAAGTTTCTAAGTCCATGTGTCGACACCCAGAAGTAAAGTGTCGACACTTAAGAAGACTTGTGTAGACACCCAGGCAAGCAGTGTCGACACTTGGAGTGATTGTGTCGACACCAGGGATGCAGAGTCGACACCAGACAGAAAGTGTCAACACATGAAGGCTGTGTCGACACTCAATGAAGAAATGTCCAGTGAAGAAGTGTCGACACTTAGAAGCAGTGTCGACACCCAGAGGAACTGTGTCTACATCAGAAAGTGTCGACACTTGGAGGCTGTGTCGACACTCAGCAAATTTCAATAGAGTCTAAGTGTAAGTGTCGACATAACAAAGAATGTGTCGACACACAGCAGAAGACTCAACACATGAAGAAAGTGTCGACACTAGGAGGCAGTGTCGACACTCAGCAAAGTTCAACAAAAATTCTAAGTATAAGTGTCGACACAAAGGAGATGTGTCGACACTCAGCCAATGTCTCAACAGAAGAAGAATGTGTCGACACAAGGAGTTGTGTCGACACTCAGCAAGTATCAACACAGAAGGCATGTGTCGACACCAAGAAGATATGTCGACACTGAACAAGTTCAACACATTAAGATGTGTCGACACAAAGGAGTTGTGTCGACACTTACAAGAATTCAACAAAGTACTGAAGAACAAGGAGTTGTGTCGACACACAATATCAGTGTCGACACATATTTAAGAAGCTGTGTCGAGAAGTAAAATCGACAACACAAGGACTTGTGTCGACACCTTGAAGGCTAGTGTCGACACCTAGTTAACTTGTGTCGACACTTAGTCTACAAGTGTCGACACTTAAAGACAGATTGTCTCGACACTTTCAGATAGTTACAAATATTTCAAGAAGTGACTGGATGACATGACAGCTGCCATTCCAGCCGGTCTACTGCAACTATCAGAGATATCAGAAAGCCGTTAGAAACCGGATCAGCCGGTCACCATGAAGAAGGCCTATATAAAGGCTTATACTGTCAACAAAAAGAGATAATTCAACACAGATTAACAAAAATCAGTTGAAGTGATCTGAAGATCTAAGTAGTTGGAGAAAGAGAGCTCCATCAAAAAGACAGCCGTTGGAACCAGGCTGTGAAGAAGGATTCAGACCTAGTTCTGAATCTTAAGTTGCAGTGATTGAAGATCAGCTGCAGAGAATCAATCTTATTGTGTTCTACATTCAAGAAGCTTTGAAAAAAAGCCAAGTGAGATTGTTCTCAGCAGAGTTCTTCAAAGAACTCATCAAGAACCTATCAACTCATCTCTTTTTTCTCTGAGTTGTAGGTATATTCTTTGTATTCTTATTTTCTTGTAGGATCCTTAGGGAACTGAGTTGTAAGCCTGCAATTATAAAGGGTGAGTGGTAGGGCCTGTGTGCCTGAGTGTAGGAGATCTATTTCTCTGAGTGTAGGCCTGTTGTGGCTGAGTGTA
The DNA here is from genome assembly GCA_039583875.1 of Platanthera guangdongensis. Taxonomy (NCBI): domain Eukaryota; kingdom Viridiplantae; phylum Streptophyta; class Magnoliopsida; order Asparagales; family Orchidaceae; genus Platanthera; species Platanthera guangdongensis. The sequence continues at coordinate 138,197,147 of CM077148.1, forward strand.
GGCCTTGTGGCTGAGTGTAGGCTTTGTGAAGAAGCTGAGTGTAGGTCTTTGGAGAAGACTGAGTTGTAGGGCCTTGGGCCTGAGCTGTAGGAACCTGTTTGGGGTTCTGAGTGTAAGATCTGAGGATCTGAGATAGTGGAGGAGTTTGGCTGAATCTAGTACACTACTAGATAGGCGAAGGGGGAAAGTGGATGTACCCAAACCTTGGGGAACCACTATAAATCTGTGTGTTCACTGTGTGCTTGTTTATTCTGTGATTGCTGATTGATTCTGTGAAGTAGTAAGTATAACTTTGTGATATAATCTGCAATCTGCCCAAAAAGTTTTAAAAAGATTAAGTCACCTATTCACCCCCCCCCCCTAGGTGATTAGGTATAATTTCTTTCATGCGGGATGATCTATTTTAAACTTTTGGTACTGTATTAGTCATATCATGCCGTCGTTTCATCATTATCACGATTAGCTATTTTTTTGATTTGTTTCGTAATGATGGCTTTTGCCTCGAAAAGATTGCCGCAGCACCCCCACCTCTTGGGTTCTAGAGAGTGAGTGAGACAGAGAGAGAGAGAGAGAGAGAGACGAAGCGTCGGGGTGTCTCCTCATTTCCCGCCGCCTGACTTTCCCGCTTAATCCCCTCTCTCCCTTATCCCTTATAAATATCTCCAACCCAGGCCTTTCTCTGCTTTTGTTACTCTAAGCCGTTTCTTTGATCGCGGCTCCCATCTCTCTCCTCATCTCGCGTCCTTCTCTCTCTGAACCGTCCTCTTCTTCTTTTGTTGCCTTCTCGCCCGCCATGGGAAAGAAAAAGATGGAAGAGGGCGAGGGGCGCAGCCGTTGCGGAAAGCGGTTCGTGGACCACGACTTCCCTCTCGATAGGCTGCCAGAGGAAGACCACGCTCGTTTCGCCAGCGAGTACCTCGCCGAAGGTTATCTGTATCGCCGGCCCAAAGTTGGTGAATGTATCAACACCTTCTACCCCAACGAGCTGGCCTTCCCCGTCTCGCACTTCGAGGCGGGGCTGCGGCTTCCCCTCTGGCCGGAGGTCAAGCTAGTGCTGAAGTACTTTGGGGTCGTCTCGGCCCAATTCAACCCCAACGCCATCTCCATGCTGATCGCTTTCGCCTGTTACCTGCGACGAGAGCGCATTGAGTTTAGTTTAACTGCCTTCCGCAAGTTGTTTGTCTACCACGCAAAGGACGACGACATCTCTTATTTCACAGGCCAAGGCCTGAAGGTGTGCGAGACGCCGAACAAGAACCACCACTGGCTGACTCGATTTGTCTTCATCCGTGGGGATCTGGGAGGTATCCCTCTCGCCCCCGTGTCTCCTGCCGAATGCTATTATGACACCCCCAAGGTGGGGGGTGCCGAGAAAGATCTCTGCGATTTCTTCACAGGGAAGAATTTCGAGGTCCAATACCTTCGGCGAGACCTCGACTCGCTTCCCGCCATCTTCCCCGGCGAAGGTACTCTTCTATTTCCCTCTTTATCCTTGTAAATTTTCACTCCCCACTCACTGTCATCTTATCTAGGAGAGAGAACCATCCCCCCTACCAAAGTAACCGAGCTCTCGCCTTGGCAAGTATGGTGGCAGATGCTGCGAAGGACACGCTGACACCTGCCCCCAAGAAGAGGCTCACGAGTGAGGGCACTTCTCGCCTCAGCCCCAAGAGGAAGAAAAAGTCTGTGTCCTTCAAAAAGGAAAAATCTACTAAAGAAAGAAAAGAGCCAGTGGGGTCCCTGTCCCCCATCTCTCTATCGTCTCCCTCGCCTCCCCGACTACCCGTCTCGCCCGTCCGCGAGACGATCACTTCAGAGCCAGCTCCCCCCAGCAATGTTCAGCCTTCTCAACTCCCTCCTGGCGAGACTGGCTCATCCAGCAGCCCGACTCCCGCCTCGCACCCTAACTACAATATGGGGCCTGTGACGGATGATGACGCTGGCGAGCCGGTCCTCTTATGGGACAAAGACACCAACCGCGTGTCGGTGTCTACCCTTCTCCCTTCCTGGAAAGAGCAGGACCCCCCCACCAGTCATGCCTTCTCCTTAGGGTTTGGGATGTATGGCGGCCGTGGTTCTGAGCCCGCAGATAACGAGGCATCGCGGGATCTCATTCTAAAAAGTGCCCACTTTCAGTTTCGCTCCCTGGAGCTCGCGCACCGAGTCTCGCGCCGCCTCGTGTTCAACAATAGGAAGTGGAAAGAAGCGGAGGCCGGTCTCGCCGCGGAGCGGGAGAAATCCCTCGACCTGGAGAAGCGATTGGTTGTTGCTGACAACCTCCTCGCACAGAGCCAGGGTGGCGTGGTAAGTTTTCTCTCTGTCGCTTCGCTAGTCTTACTGCTTTTTATAGTCCCTTACTCGCTCTCCTCCCGCAGGATGTCGAGACGGCTAACAGGATGCGCTCGCGCATTGAAGAGTTGGAGGGGGAGAACAAGAAGTTGAAAGCCGAAAATCTCTGCCTCCGGAACAGCGCGACACCCCCCTCGGACTAGTTTCCTGTTCCTTCCCGCTACTCCGTAGACGAGGTGGATGCCATCTGCCGAGACTCCAACATCAAGACGGTGGAGGTCGTTCTTAAAATGATGAAGGAGCTGGGGGTGGTGCGCGAGGATGCCGAGACGGTAACTGTCCGCGACCTGGTTCCTCGCTTGTACGGCGAGACGGACGGCAGCTCTTCTTCTGACAGCGAGTAGCTCATCATCAACTGCAGTGGCTTCTCTTACCTTTTTTCTTTTCTTGTCTGGTATTTGTAATTTTGATAGACAATTCTTCGAAAAAGGAAAGCGAGATGTTCTCGTCCCAAGGATATTTTGTTAAAGTCTTTTACATATTAATCGTTGCTTCCTTCTTTGGCCGTCTTGTTTAATAGCTAGTCAGTTGTGGAAAAAAAAATTTTTAGATGCTATTTAATCACTGCTTTTATCTTCCGCCGTCTCGCTTGATAGTTAGCCAAGAGCGTGAGACACACTTTGGATGCTATCCACGAGATCAACTGACCGTTAGCGCTCGTCTCGCCGCAAGATTTTCCTGTGTTAGTCCATGGAGACGAGCCGTCTCGCTTGGCAGGTTCTGCCTTTTAAGGTTTTTAGGCACTTTGAATAAGGAAGGCCCCCCGCCAGGCGCGAGACCACCCATGACGAGTGCCGGCCAGGGACCCTCTTCCCTGGCCTGATTCCTGGCCCCTCTCTTTTTCAGGGATATTCCACCAACCTTCTGATGAATATGGACCCTTCCCCTCGCGAGCTCTTACCCTGAGACTGGCCCTCAAGTGAGCCTACAACCCTGCCAGCTAGATGAGAGCCTGGTCAGCGGGTCGGCTCGGGGTCTCCTCTCCGAACCATCTCCAACCACCGAGTGAGCCTACAGCCCTGCCAGCTAGATGAGAGCCTGGTCAGCGGGTCTGCTCGGGGTCTCCTCTCCAAACCGTCTCCAACCACCAAGTGAGCCTACAGCCATGCCAACTAGATGAGAGCCTGGTCGGCGGGTCTTCTCGGGGTCTCCTCTCCAAACCATCTCCAACTACCGAGTGAGCCTACAGCCCTGGCAGATAGATGAGAGCCTGGTTAGCGGGTCTGCTCAGGGTCTCCTCTCCGAACCATCTCCAACCACCGAGTGAGCCTACAGCCCTGCCAGCTAGATGAGAGCCTGGTCAGTGGGTCTGCTCGGGGTCTCCTCTCCGAACCATCTCCAACCACCGAGTGAGCCTACAGCCCTGCCAGCTAGATGAGAGCCTGGTCAGCGGGTCTGCTCGGGGTCTCCCCTCCGAACCATCTCCAACCACCGAGTGAGCCTACAGCCCTGCCAGCTAGATGAGAGCCTGGTCAGCGGGTCTGCTCGGGGTCTCCTCTCCGAACCATCTCCAACCACCGAGTGAGCCTATAGCTTTGCCAGCTAGATGAGAGCCTGGTCAGCGGGTCTGCTCGGGGTCTCTTCTCCGAACCATCTCCAACGACCGAGTGAGCCTACAGCCCTGCCAGCTAGATGAGAGCCTGGTCAGCGGGTCTGCACGGGGTCTCCTCTCCGAACCATCTCCAACCACTGAGTGAGCCTTCAGCCCTGCCAGCTAGATGAGAGGCTAGTCAGCGGGTCTGCTCGGGGTCTCCTCTCCAAACCATCTCGCCCTTGGTGCCCTAAAATGGTCACCCACGCTTTCATCACATCAAAAGAGCATATCAAAATGGTAAGTGTTGTACAATAATAAAAAGTGCAATGGACAGAAGGTGCTACGGGTAAAATCTCTTTAAATCATCACCACTTTGGGCATGCTCGAGGGATACCCCGTCCACATCCTGGAGGTGGTACCCTCCTGACTTTAAGACTTCTTTTACTATAAAAGGACCCTCCCAATTGGGATTGAGCTTCCCCACGGAGGCCCCTCTACCTGCTGCATCTACCATTTTTAGGACCAAATCTCCCTTCTCGAACTGCCTGATCCTTATATGCTTGTCGAAGTACTTTGCCATCCGGCGCTTGACCTCCTCCTGCCGGACCATCGCCAAATCCCTGAGCTCCTCCACGAGATCCAATGAGAGTCTCTATTCTTCTTCGTTCTCTGCTCTCCATTCTTCGGCTCCTTCCCTCTCAACTGCTACTCGCAGTGATGTGACCTCAAACTCGATAGGTATGACAGCCTCTGAGCCATGAGAGAGCTTAAACGGGGTTTCCCCCGTGGCGGTGTTCGGTGTGGTCCTCAAGGCCCACAGTACTGAAGGTAGCTGCTCTACCCAGCTCCCCTCAAATTCTCCACTTTTTTCTTCAATAGATTGACAATGACCTTATTAGCTGCTTCCACCTATCCATTACTCCGTGGATGATGAACAGAGGCAAAGCGGTGATCTATTCACAAACGAATGCAGAAATCCACGAATTCTCTACTTGCGAATTGTGGTCCGTTATCTGTCACAATGGCTAGGGGCAACCCATGCCGGCAGATGATCTCCCCCCATACGAAATTCTTGACCACCTGCGATGTTACCTTAGCCAAAGCCTTAACCTCCAGCCATTTTGAAAAGTAGTCCACCATGACTAGCAGGAATTTCCTTTGGCCACTTGCTTGGGGAAAGGGGCCACCAGATCTATCCCCCATATAGCGAATGGCTAGGGAGCTGTGATGGTCCGCAACCTCTGGGCCGGAAGGAGCTGAAGGGGGGCGAACTCCTGACATTTTTGACACTTTTTCGCGAATTCCTCCGCATCTTTCCTGAGGGTAGGCCAGAAGTACCCCTGTCTCAGCACCCTCCCTTCTAATGTCCGGCTCCCCGAGTGACTCCCACATTCTCCCGAGTGAATCTCCTACAGAACCTTGGGAACCTCCTTCTCTGACACACATCTGGCCAGCAAACCTGACAGGGTCTTGCGATATAAAACCCCATCCTACAGCAGGTAGTACGCCGATTTGTATCTGGTATGCTTCTTGTCGAGTTCCTTCGCGGGTAACTGTCCCGATGCCAAAAAAGGTGATGAAGGGGTCCATCCACGACCTCTGCTGGCATACTTCCATGATTTCCCCTTCTTCTATAGACGGTATAAAGAGTTCCGTCATCGTTCCCCCGGCTCGCGGGCCATGCTTGGCGAGTTGGTCAGCTTGAGTGCTCTCCTCCCTCGGGATGTGCTGAGTTGAGAAGCTGCGGAACTGCCCTATGATGTCCTTGACATTTCCTAGATACAACCGAAGGGTGGGATCCCTTGCCTCGAACTCCCATTTGATCTGGCCTGCCACCACCATGGAGCCTGTCGAGGCCTCAATGTCTTGTATGCCCAGTTCCCGGGCTAACCTGAGTCCCGCAATGACCGCCTCATATTCCTCTTGATTGTTGGTAATCGTGAAATGAATCTTCAAGGCCTACTCAATCCGGGTCCCCTCCGGGCTGATCAAGACCATCCCTCCTCCAAAGGAATTTCTTCCCGATGCTCCGTCCACTAACATCTTCCAGGTTTCCCGAGGGGACACCTCTGTCTCCTGGACCTCAACTACATAGTCTACCAGGAAATCAGCTACCGCCTGTGCCTTTATGGCGAGCAGAGGAACGAAGACGAGGTCGAATTCACTGAGCTCTATTGACCATTTTGCTAGCCTCCCGGGATGTTCTACCCCCTCCAAGTTGCGACGGAGGGGGTGATCTGTTACCACCTGAATGGAATGAGCCTGAAAATACGGCCTGAGCTTTCGGGCCGAGATGATGAGGGTAAATGCTAACTTCTCCAGAATGGGGTACCCGAGCTCCGCTTTCTTCAGGACCCTGCTCACGTAATCGATCGGAAATTGCTTCCTCCCTTCTTCTCGCACAAGAACTGAGCTTACTGCCCAGTCCCTACCCCCAAATATAAAAACAATATCTCTGCTTCCCTTGGTCCCTGGAGTAAGGGCGTCTGGGTAAGCTGTTGTTTTATAGCCTGGAAAGCCTTCTCACATTCCGAGGTCCACTCGAACCTCTTGCCTCCTCGAAGCGTCCGAAAGAATGACGAGTATCTCTCTCCGGCTCGAGAGAGAAACCTGCTTAGCCCGGCCAACTTGCCGGTGAGATGCTGAACCTCCTTAGCATTTCTAGGGGACTCCAACTCTAGGATTGCTTTTACTTTCTCGGGGTTGGGCTCCACTCCGGATGGAGTGAGAAGATATCCGAGGAACTTTCCCCTATTGGCTCCGAATAGACATTTCAGAGGGTTGAGTCTCATTTTGTACTTCCTTAGGGTTTCAAAGGTCTCCTCCAGATCTATGACATGAGCTCCGAGGTTCTTGCTTTTGATCATCAAGTCATCCACGTACACCTCAAGGTTCCTCCCTCTCTGTTCTCGGAAGATCCGATCCATCATTCTTTGATAGGTTGCTCCCGCATTTTTCAAACCGAAAGGCATCATATTAAAACAAAAACATCCATCCTCCGTGACGAAGGTGACGTCATTAACGTCCGGAGGATGCATGCGTATTTGATGATATCCAGAAAATGCATCCAAGAAACTCATAAAAGGGAAACCGACGGCCGAATCAACCAGCGCGTCGATTCGGGGCAGCGGGTAACAATCCTTGGGGCATGCTTTATTTAAAAGAGAAAAATCCACACACATTCTCCACTTACCCTCCCCTTTTTTGACCATTACAACATTACTCACCCACCCTGGATACTTACAGGAGGACACAAACCCCGCCTTAAGCAATTTTTCCACTTCCTCTCTAATAGGTCCGGCCATCTTGGAGGCGATGGCCCTCTTCTTCTGTTGTATGGGGCTAGTGTTGAGGAACCTCTTCTTTTGGCTCCTTTTCCTCTGCCGCCTCCGTCTCTTCTCCATCCTTTCTAGCCACTTCTAGCTTCTCCACCATGTCCCTGTTCCTCACCATTTCTCCCTCTCCTTCAGCTCCTTCCTTCTCCTTTTCTTCTACCATCCCTGTCTCCCCGAACTCCTCTCCCGCCATTTCTGGCTTCCCCGCAATGCCTCCAACCACTACTACTTCTCCCTCTCCTCCGGCACCTTCCTCTCCTCACCCTTCTCCGCCTCCCCGTTCTTGTTGTAATTGCTCCATCCTCTTTCCTAACTCCTCCGCGTCTCCCTGCCAGGAGATGGTGTTCACTGCCGTCACGTAGCATTCCCTTGCGGCCTTTGGATCTCCCCGTACCCTGATTTGGGTACCACCTGAATTCAGCTTCAAGCACTGGTGAAATGATGATGGAATGCATCTGAAAGCGCTGATCATGGGGCACCCAAAGATAGCGTTGTAACTACTGGGGTCATCCACTATGACAAAACGGCAATTCCGGGACAGCCCTCCCAGGGTCACCTGAAGTCCTACTCCCCCCTCGACTTCTTTCCTCTCCCCTGAGAACCCAAACAGTGGTCCATCCGCCGCCCGCACCCTCCGGGCCTCCACCCTCATTACATTGAATGCTTGTTTGAAAATCCCGTTCACCGAACTCCCATTGTCCACCAGGATCCGTGACACCGTGAAGTTCTCGATGGCGGTCCGTATCACCAGCGCGTCATAAAAGGGGTCTTCATGGTCCGGCATGTCTTTCCTTGAAAAGGTAATCTTTTCATCTGGGGGAGGGGAGTGTGACGTCGAGGCGACGCTTCGGCGGTACATAGTGTGAAGGCTCGCCTTTCGGGACGCCTCTATCCCCACCCCCCCCCCCATTGATCACTCCAATTCCTCCGCAATCCCCTTCATCCGTTCGATCCACACATCGATCCTCTTCTCCTGTAACTGTTACTTCCTCTATCTGTAATGGTCTTTGATGTTCTCTTGCACCTCGAGTTATCCTTATTTCCAAGAAATCTGGGCAGGTATCCGTTGTGTGACCTTCCTCTTCGTGGAAGTCACAATATGGAAACGCCACCTCTCTCCCTTGCCTTCCTTCCTGAGGTTCCTCCTTCTCCCTGCTCCTGCTCCTCTTCCTCTTTCCCGACCTCTTCCTCTACCTCGGCCGATGGCCATAGCCTGCTGCGGAGGGGGCAAGGGCGGTCTATGACCATATCCCCACCCTTGCTGATGAAACCTTCCCGGTCCTCCTTGTTGATTCCTCCCCCCTTGGGGAAATCCTCTACCTTGCCATGGGGCCGGTCCTGCTTGTTGCTCCAACCTAGCTCTTGATACGTCGGAGCCCTTGGCTCCTCTCTTCTCCTTGCCTCCTGTTGTCTCCCACCTGACTCCCTCGACTCCACCTCGGTAAGCCTTGCCAATTTCTTCGCAAAAGCTGGGTTCGCCGCCTCCATCGCTATTTCCTTTGCCGCCTTCTCCATCAAGCCCTCTAAAGACAGCGGTTCCTTCCGGGTGAGGCTCATCTTGAAGAACCCTTCCCGTAGTCCCACAATAAAGGCCATCTGGAGGGCAAACCATGGCACCTCCTGTATATCCAAAATCTCTTCTTGGAACCTATCCACGTACTGAGCCAGCGACTCATCCGCATTCTGCTTAATCAAAAAGATCGACTTCGGGTTCCTTTTCCTCTTCTTAGAGGTGGAGAACTGGAGCTGGAAGCTCCTACTTAGGTCCTCGAAGCAGTATATCGAGCCTGTCGGGAGCTGATGGAACCAGTCCCTGGCTTTGTCCTTTAGAGTGATCACAAAAAGGCGGCACTTGAACGCGTCCGTCATGGGCCTGATCGAAACTGCGTCCTCGAACCACTGCAAGTGATGGAGGGGATCATCCTTCCCTACATAGTAGTTCATCTCAGGTTCTCGAAAGCCTTCCGGGACGGGAGCTGACAGGATTAGTTTCGCAAAAAGGAGACCCTCTCGCCGCCGGTCTCGCCGCCCCTACTCGCGCGACAACCTCTCCGGGCGAGATGGTACTCGCCGGACTTGGGAACAGCTCCCTTTCTGCCATGTCTCTCCCGCTCCCTTACACCATCACCACCTTTCCCGGCCTTCTCCCCGGGGCATCTTCTCCTACTCGCGCCGAGATGAGTTCTTCCTGTGTTGCGAGAGTCGGCACTTGTGGCAGTGGAGTTGAACAATCTCCCGGTCGCGAGATCCATTGCAGCAAATCCATGATCCCCTTGATTGAAGCCATGAACTCTACTCTCCCGACAAATCCTCCCGGGTTGTCAGACCCCTCTCCTTCTCCTTCTCCCCGACTTCCCGCCATGTGGTTGCTCAAGGTTCTTCCCTGAGGGCTGCGGTCCACGCTCACCGCACCAAAAATGTTGGAACCAGCTTTCTGATCCCTCCTAAAGTTCGAAACAGGATGCAGCCCACACGTACTCTCCATGCGCTACACTCTTGACGAGAGTCGAAAGCTTGGAAACAGACCGAGGGGGCTCAGCTCGGAGGTCCCACCTCTTACCCAGAAGAACTGAAGGTCTTCCCCTCCCTAGCCAGTACTGAAATAGGTGCCTGTGAAGGAGATAATGGAAAGGTTCAACAACCACCTTCTCCCAGACACCTTATCGGTCTATTTATAGGCCTCTGAACTTCTGAAGTAACCTGAAATGACCAAAACAACCTGGGCTGGGTCTACCAATAGCCAACCTCCGCTGCTCTGGAGGGCCATACGCAGCCCTCCAGGGGTAGAAGCGTAAAATTACCTGGGGCATAAAGGTAAAATCCCCCAAGGGGGTAAAAAGGTAAAGACATCTCTTTTCACATGTAGCGAGTGGGGAAAGAACTGTCAGGCGAGATGACCACCCCGTCCGTCTCGCCGGCCTCTCGCCCGGTGGGCCATCTCACCCCCTAGGAGGTCTTGCCTAACAAGAGGTCTCGCCTATCGCTGTGGGCTGTCCACACCTCTCGCCTCATGTAGGTGGGCCTCCTCCCCTCTCGCAAATCCTCCTTCCTTGCTTGCTTGGCTCACCTCTCTCCAGCCCAAGGTTGTACACAAGAAACATGGAATTCTAAACTGCAGTCGACGAAGTCATATTCTCAGTTCGACGATCTTGATGCACAGAATTAGCGTGGTTCTAGAGAAAGCAGTTCTGTCCTCAGGTCGACGATCGTGGATCTCAGCTCGACGAACAAAGATTATCTGGTCGACGAACTTGACTTCTCTGTTCGATGAAATCTGGACACAGGTCGACGAATTCTGCTAAACGATTTTTGTGAAGTTCCAGACTTAAATATTTTCCTCCCTCTGTCTCTTTTCTATTGCAATAATTCCTGAGTAATCAATGCATAAATATTCTCTGAATATTACCGTTAGAAGCAAGCATTGATTACGGTCTTCATCAGGATTATTGCTTGCCATTTTTTCCATGGGACAGTTGGGGAAATCAATCAATGCAAATATTCTCCAGGCTGTCAGAATTCAATGAAGAAAGGAATTCAAATTTCAAAAGGCATTTTATATGGAAAATATAAAAGGGATTTTATTTCTCTTCCAGAGCAGTGTAGTCAGAAAAATACAGTCAATAAGGATCTTCTTCTTCTCTCTCGATAGCACACTGGGAAATAATAGAGAGAGATACTTACAGAGAATTTACAGAATACAGAGCTCACAAGGCAACAAAACTGTCAAGAGACAAGAAGCCTTATCCCTTGACCAGAGAAAAGAACAACAAGCTGAAGAAGAAGAAGAACATACATTCAAAATCAAGAGTCTTCTTCCTTATACATCCCAGGATTCTTCAAAGGACAACAGACATTCTATCTGTCAAGAAGTTCCTGGAGTTCATCTGGTTAAAGTAAAAGCTTGAAGACCTATCACCCTGCAGCAAGGTTTCAACTTCCTGAACCATTCTATATCTCAGGGGGAGCCTTTGCTAACATCATTTTTCCACTAGAGTCTTCTCAGTTGTATCTGAGAAAGTGAAGACAAAATCACTCTCTCATCCCCCACAATATAAAGGGTTCTTAACTCCCTTCAAAAGTTATTCCTGGTTGTAAGTCACCTGATCAAAAGACTTCAGGTTTGGTTTTTGAGCACCTGATCAAAAGCTCATTGGTGGCAGTCACCTGATCAAAAACCTCAGTGGATTCCTACCAGGGTGGTAGAAGAGTGGATGTACCCAGGTTGGGGAACCATTATAAAATTCTTGTGTTGTCTGGGTTGCTCTTTTCTTTTGTTCTTGTTGTGGCTGTGCTTTCTAAGTTACTGTGTTTGTGGTTTTAATTTAATTTCTGCAGCACTAGTAATAGATTGAATTTATTAACAAAAAGTTTATAAACCCTAAATACTTTATTCACCCCGCCTCTAAAGTATTTCAGATCTAACGCCTAGCTTTCTATTGGTAACAGAGCAAGGTTCCTTTAGTTGTACAAGCTAACCCTTGAACCAAAGATCCTGAGTTAGATCTTCTTTTTATTTCTATTAAGATTATACACACAGTATGGCACAAAACAAAGACTATGCAAGCACCAGACCTCCAGTGTGCAACCTAAATAGGTTTGCCATCTAGAAGGCTATAATTAAATTTTATATGAAATCTATTGATGAGGACATCTACAATTCCATCTTGACAGGTCCTCCTCAAGCTACTGCCTCTACATCTACAGCAGCTTCAAGTACAAATGCAGTTCCACCACCTGAGTGGACTGAAGCCCAGAAGAAAGCAAAGGTTGCTAATGCCAAGGCCATGAACATTCTGGCCCAAACCATGTTAGATGACATCTTCCAGAAGGTGACTGAATGCACATCAGCCAAGGCCATTTGGGATTCCCTAAATCAAATGGTGGCTGGATCTGCTGATGAAAGAAAGGTTAGAAGATCCAATCTCATATTACAATATGAGAACTTCAAGAAGGAGGATGCAGAATCAGTTGCAGATATGTACAATAGGCTGAGCTCAATCATCAATGAGCTAAAGACATTGGACAAGGACATCACCCTCACTGAGGTGAATGACAAAATCCTCATGTGCTTCCAAAGCTCATGTGATTCAAGGATCTGGCCAATCAAGGAGGTCAGAAGCCTAAATGAGATTTCCACAGAATCTCTTTTAGGAAAGCTCAAGTCTTATGAGCAGCTGATCAAATCCAGAGAAGCAGCTGAGCAGAGAACACCTCCACCAGTAAGGAAGGAGCACATCATAGCTTTTAAAGCTGTTGAAGAAATAGAAGCCTCAACTGTGAATGAAGAGCTGATGAGTCTCTTTGCCAAGAGATTATATAGAATGGCAAGGAAGGATTTCAGAAGAAAGTCATCCGGGCAGGATGACAAGCCAAGGTATGACAAAACCCCCACTAAAGAAGTGGTTTGCTTTGGCAGTAGGAAACCTGGACACTTAATCTCAGAGTGTCCAAAAAATCAAAAGAAGGAAAAGAGAAGAGAGAAGGATTCTAGAAGATAGCAAAGCAGCAGGCCTTCCTCCAGCAAATACAAGAAGAAGGAGAAAGGCTTTGTAGCTGAATCCTGGAGTGAAACTAAAGATGAATCCACATCTTCCAGCTCTAATGAAGATAAGGAGGAGGCAAGGGCCAAAGAAGAATGTCTTATGGCAATTGATGCCTCCAGGAGTCAATCAGATGAGGAAGGATCTGAAAATGAAGAAGCTTCAGAAACAGAGGCTGATTAGGTACTTTTATCCATTGACTATAATTCTGATGCTTTCAAATTTGAATTTAAAACTATGTGTATTGATTTAATAAATTCTGAAAAGGAAATCAAAACACTTAGGGAAAAGTTATCTAATTAAGAAACTCCAATTGCTGAAAACACTAGGTTAAAGGAAGAATTAAATTTAGCAACTGAACAAATTAACTCCTTAAAAACTGAACTATGTGAGGCCAAACAACTTGAGGACTCTCTCAGTGGGAGAAGCCTTAAGCTGATGGACATCATAAGCACAGTCAATGCTAGACAAAATGACAAGCTAGGCTTGGGTGCTTCATCAAGTTTACCCCCCATTCTTAAGAAGAATATTTTATTAACCCCCATTAAATTTGTTTCTGCTAAGGGCAAAGAAATAACAACCATTAAACAAACCATAGAAGAAATGCATAACTTAAAAGGTCAAAATAACAGAAACTAGAAAACAAGTAAAAACAAAGTTCGACAGATTTCGTCGAACTTAGATCGAAGAAATGTGGCCAGTTCGTCGAACTCAAGTCGACGAACACTGAACGTAAATTTATATGATAATCATTCGTCTTACTGCGATCGACGAACTTTGTATGGTTCGTCGAGCAGAGATCGACGAACTTGGGCCACATAAAATGAACTTGTTCATTCTCTGAGCAGACATCGACGATCTCATCCCATTTCGTCGAACTCTGGTCGACGAACTCACAACAATTCGTCGAACCCAGTCAGACTTAACAAAAACTATAATTATAACACCAACTCAAATCAAACTAAGAAACCATTTAACCCACTTGCAGATTGGACAATACCTCCAAGAAGATATCATCCATTAGGATATAAATCACAACCCGAGTACTCTGTGATATCCAGTTTTTCTTATCAACAATATAAAGGACCCAAGGTAACCTGGGTCAAGAACAACTAACTGTTTTCATTGCAGGAAAAGGGCTGTCCAGTGATTAATCAAACATGGTACCTGGACAGTGGATGCTCTAAACACATGACTGGAAGCAAGGATAACCTAATCAACTATAAGTCCAAGCTGGGACCAAAGGTAATCTTTGGTGATTCAAAGTGTGTCCAGTCTGAAGGCTATGGAGAAGTAAGGATTGGAGCAGTCACATTCAAAAAGGTGACTTATGTAAGAGGACTCAAGCATAACCTCATATCAATAAGCAAATTATGTGATGAAGGTTATCAGGTACATTTCAACTCAAAAACTTGTATTATTTCTAATAAAGAAAAATAAAATGTTTTAATTGGAAATAGACAAGGAAACATTTATTTAGTTGATTTCTATTCTGCCAATTGAGATATTTGTTTGCAATCAAAATTAATTATTGCATAAAAGACTAGGACATGTAAACATGAAAAATATTGATAGGCTATCTAAAGACAGTCTTGTAAGAGACTTACCTTCTGGTCCCTACAAGAAGAAAAGCTTTTGCAGGGCTTGTCAACTAGACAAGCAAACTAAATCTATTTTTAAATCAATAAATAAAAGTGATTCACCTAGGATCTTGTACTTGCTACACATGGATCTCTTTGGATCCATTGCAGTACAAAGCCTAGGATGGAAATCCTACACTCTAGTCATTGTAGATGACTTCTCGAGATTCACTTGGGTGTTCTTTCTGAGATCTAAGTCAGATACCTTTAAAGTTCTTACAGATTTTCTCAGGACCATACAGATTGAGTACTCTACTCATGTTGCATTGATCAAAAGTGATCATGGTATAGAGTTTGAGTCTCTTCTTATGCATGAGTTCTGTAAGAAGGAAGGTATCAGGCACTGCTTCTCAGCTCCTAGAAATCCCCAACAAAATGGGGTAGCTGAAAGGAAGAATAGAACCCTGATTGAAGCTGCATGCACATTACTTGCAGATGCTTATATGCCACTATCATTTTGGGCAGAGGCTGTAAGCACAACAAATTATGTACTGAACAGTAGTTTGATACACAAACTAAAGAATAGGACTCCTTATGAATTACTTAAAGGGAAAAAACCTAAAATCACCTATTTTAAAGTATTTGGATGTGTATGCTATATACATAATAATAACAAGAAATACATTAGAAAGTTTGAAACTAAGGCTGAAGAGAGAATCTTTCTAGGATATTCCCAAG
Source organism: Platanthera guangdongensis (assembly GCA_039583875.1). Taxonomy (NCBI): domain Eukaryota; kingdom Viridiplantae; phylum Streptophyta; class Magnoliopsida; order Asparagales; family Orchidaceae; genus Platanthera; species Platanthera guangdongensis. The sequence goes on from CM077148.1 coordinate 138,212,223, forward strand.
TAAGCAAAGCTTATAGGGTGTTCAATAAATTAACTTTAAAAATTGAGGAATCTATACATGTTACCTTTGATGAAACTAACATGTCTTATAAGGAGAAAGAGATTTCTACAGTAATCCTTTGCAGGTACCTTAGTTGTGTGAGAATTTCGCTGGACTAAACCTCACCCAAGAGGCTCCAACACATCCTTCTCCATAAGTTGATGAAGATAGTGAAGAAGCAAGCACTGAAGTGACTGAACTTCATCCAACAGCAAACATAATTCCACAAGAGGAATTAAATCAAAATGTTATTGCTGAACCAATTCCACCCACTGATCTTGTCACACTAAGGGATCACCCTAGATCCCAAGTGATTGGAGACATAACAGTAGGTGTATAGACAAGGAATCAGCTCAACCAAGATGTGATGCATGCCTGTTTTCTCTCTCAAGTTGAACCTCAATCCATAAAAGATGCTGAGCAAGATCCCCACTGGATCATTGCAATGCAATAGAAACTCAACCAGTTTGAGAGATGTAGAGTTTGGGATTTGGTTCCAAGACCCAAAGACTACCCAATCATTGGAACCAAATGGGTGTATAGAAATAAACTAGATGCCCAAGGTGAAATTGTGAGGAACAAGGCTAGACTTATTGCTCAAGAATATAGGCAAGAAGAAGGCATAGACTATGGTCAGACCTTTGCACCAGTTGCAAGGTTAGAGGCAATCAGAATCTTTCTTGCCTATGCTGCCTACAAGAAGTTCAAGGTATATCAGATGAATGTAAAGAGTGTTTTTCTAAATGGAATACTAAAAGAAGAGGTTTATGTTGAACAATCTCTAGGTTTTGTTTCTCCAACTCATCACTCTTATGTATTTAGACTGCATAAAGCGCTCTATGGTCTAAAGCAAGCTCCAAGAGCTTGGTATGAGACCTTAACTAGCTAACTGATAGAGCACGATTTCACTAGAGGCATAGTAGATAAAACACTATTCACTAGACACCATAAGGATAAAATCTTGTTATTACAAATCTATGTAGATGACATCATATTTGGATCTACTGACTCTAAACTATGCAAGAGGTTTTCTGACCTCATGCATTCTAAGTTTGAGATGAGTAGCATGTATGAGCTCTCCTAATTCCTTGGTCTCCAAGTGAAGCAGATACCTGATGGCATCTTCATCTCCCAAGCTAAATATGCTAAAGATCTTCTTAAGAAGTTTGGGATGGTTGATGCCTCAGCAAAGAAAACACCTATGGCTACTAATGCTGTAATAGATTCGGATGCACATGGGAAACCTGTTGACTAGAAGTTATATAGGGGCATTGTTGGGTCCCTATTATATCTTATAGCTAGTAGACCTGATATCATGTTTTCCACATGTCTTTGTGCTAGGTTCCAAGTGAACCCTAATGAATCTCACCTAATTTTTCTGAAAAAAATTTTGAGATATATAAAGAGTTATCCCAGTCTAGGCCTATGGTATCCTACAGAGTCAGAATTTGATTTAACTGGATATTCAGATGCTGACTTTACTGGATGCAGGGTTGACAGGAAAAGTACCTCAGGAACTTGCCAGTTCCTTGGTATGAGATTAGTGTCTTGGTTCTGTAAGAAACATTCATTTGTGTCTACATCAACAGCTGAAGTAGAATACATAGCTGCTGGCAGTTGTTGTTCCTAGATGTTGTGGATTCAAAACTAACTCCTAGACTATGGTTTCAACTGAAATAATTCAACTCTACTATGTGATAACACAAGTGTTATATCCATAGCATAGAATCCAGTCCATCACAGTAGGACTAAGCATATAGACATTCGGCATCATTTCATTAGTGAGTGTGTAGACAAAAATAAAATTAAACTTGTCTATATCTACACTAATTTACAAAGAGCTGATATTTTCACCAAATATTTGGTTGAAAGAAATAACTTGTTCTGTATAAATCAGCTTGGAATGATCAATGGAGAAGCCTTAGTTTAATCTGTCTGCACTCAACAAATTTGCCAAAGTTCGTTGAACGGAGCTCGACGAACTGGGGAAAGTTCTTGAGATATTCGTCGAATGGAGATCGAAGAACTCTCTATGAGTGATGCTATGTTCGTCGACCAGAGATCGACGAATCTGCTTCAGAAAACTTTCGTCGAACGGAGCTCGACGAAATGTCTTCAAATCTTCAGACTGAGCTCGACGAATTATTTAACTACAACCTATTTCGTCGATCTCAGATCGAAGAATTATTTTATTTTTCATGGAACGGAGTTTGTCGATTCATATTATGGAAAACCTTATATCTAGGTTTTCTTCGACCTCCATCCCATGCTTTCAGTTCCTTTGCACTCGATCGTCATTTTTCTCCTGCAGGTGCTCTAATGGCGATTCCAGCAAGAAATATTGCGGCAATGAAATTCGACACCTGCTTTGATGTCGATTTTGATTCCTTCCAGCATTCAGACCCAATCTTCCTGGAAATCCTGAAACTGCTTGAAGAACAACAGTTAAAGACCTTGATGTCAACCAGGATCAAACTCCCCAGTGCTGAAATCAGGGAGTGGGTCTATACTTCCTCCACCACAGATGAGAACAATCTGACAGGGACAATATCGGGTAATGCTATTTCTCTTACTCCCGCCGTCCTAACAAAAATTTTTGGGTTAAGTAATGGTGAAGAAGAATTGGAAATTAACACTGAGGAATATGATGTGATGCTGGGTATGATGGGTTATTCTGGAGAAACCCCAAATAAGTTGCTGAAGAAACACATGTCTGATGAATTTAAATTCCTAGCAGACATTGTGGGTAAAGTGTTGCTGGGGAAGCACACTACACATGATTACATAATCAGGCATCAATTCCTGGTGATGTATGCAATAGTCAATAAGAAGCAGGTGAACTGGGCTCGGATTATGTTTGATCTGATTAAGAAAAAGAATACAAAAAAATAAGTTTATTTTGGAAGCATCTTAGGGATCTTCCTAAAAGAAAAGGCTGTTGAATCCCCGGTCTCCAAGACCATATTAATCAATGCCTCCAAGAGGCTCACATGTACTCTCTTTGGCAGGTGGGATAGGACTATCACCAAGCCCTCCAAGCCTTCTTCCTCCTCCACTAGGCTTTCTGAGAGTACTAGGGCTTCTCCAACCACTTTCCTCCCTACTGAAGAGATCACTCCTCCACCTCCCTCAACTCCAGCCATCCCACCTCAACATCAGATGCTACAATAACCCTCTTCCACAATTCCTTCTCTTCAATAACCACAACAATAACCACAACAACCAATTCATATTCCTACTCCAGCTTCATCTCCTGCAACCTCTCCACAAATAAATATCACTGAAATTCCCTCCTCTCCAATTCAGGAATACCATCAACCCTCTCCTTCTCAATCACCACAACCAACCCCACCTCAATCCCCCCATGGTACACCCATTTCCTCACCACCTTCATTTCCCTTACCCCCCCACCCCATTTGGACAAAATCCCATTCTTCAATCTACCTTCACCCCCCTCACTACCTCTACTCCTCAGGATGAACTAATGCAAGATGCACCACCTCCACCTCCACCTCCACCATCCTCCTCCATTCTTACCTCTGTCTCCACTGCTACACCTTCTACACCACCCACTACAGCTCCACTCTTGGATCCCTCCATCATACGACAACTCATTGAACTTCTTACTCCCCTTCTTAAAACCGTCATAGCATAGGCCATTTCACCTCTTGCTTCTTCCATTTCCTCCCTAGCTGACCAAATCTCTGCTTTTTCTGCTCCTCCCTCTTCAGTTAGGGGTCTGGCTCCATTACACACTGAAATCAGGCAGGGGGAGATACTCAATGAAGAAGCAGCAGCAGAAATAGCAGTAGAAGCAACAGCAGTAGCAGTAGATGCAGTAGAAACAGAAGAAGCAACAGAAATAAAAGAAGCAGAAGTAGCAGCAGATGCTGATAAAGATTTAATTAATTTCATTAATTTTATTGAAACAGATATGGAAATAGATACTGTGGATGATACAGCAACAGAGGACATAATACCTGCTTGTGATTTTATTATAAATCCCATAATAGATTTGTTAAATTTATTGAGAACTTTTGATACAGTTCATTTGAACTTTCTGCCAGAAGACAACACTAAGCCATCCATGGCTATAATTCCTTACACCACACCAATAAGCCCCAAAGTTGTCAAGCAACTAAAGGCTAGTTTTGCAGTAACAGAGACTCCAGTCATTCCATCTCCTCCTAGAGCTGTTTCACCCATTGTTTCATCCCCTCCAACAGATATTTCTGCTCCAGTTTTTGTTATGGATGATTCACCACTTCCTGATCTTGATGCACTGATCATGGCAGATATAAAAGAGGAAAATAAGTCAGTTGCTGAAAGCACTGAAGTGTACAGTTCTCTAGCTCCAGCTCCTGCTCCAGCTCTAGTTCCAGCTCCTCCTCCAGCTCCCTCCTAGGCTGGGAAACCTCTGATATCTGCTGAAGCCCTAAAAGAAATAAATGCAATGTATGATAATCCACAAAATTCTTCTGATTATGATGATGATGATGAGGAGGAGGAGGACTCAGATGATGAGCCCAAGAAAAAGAAAGTGTCTAAGAAGAGGAAAGCTCCTCCAACTCCTGCACCAAAATTAAATCCAACAAATGACACACCATACTATATACTTCAAAAGATCACACCCTATAAGGGCATGCCAGCATGGATGTGGCTGTCCAAAAACCAGCAAAAAGAAAGGAAGAAAAGCAGAAGATATTTCCCACCTCCTCAAAGATATAGAAAGGATCCTCCTCCTCCTCCTCCACCTCCACCAGCTGTCGGTGCTTCAAGTTCATCAACTCAAAGGACTTCCCAGTTTCAAACTTATCAAAGATAGCAGGATAGGTCCACATCTTTAGGAAGCAGCCAGCAAAGACAGTATTCATCTAGCAAGCAGCACAAACAATAATAGCAGCAACATCAACAACGTCAACAACAAAAATTCACTGAACATCAAAAGGCTGAAAGCCCCAAGAGACCTGCTTCCCCTCCTGTATCATTTGAAGATCCAGAGTCAGCTACAACTGCTAGGATGGCCAGATTACAGGAATTGGTTGGCCTATCCATGATCAACAAAGCAAGAGCTGAAGGAAAGGATCCATCTGAATATACTATAATGTCCAAGTACAGAAAGGAAGAACCGAACATGTTTGTTAAGGCTAACAAGTTTTTTAATGTTGATGATTATATGAAACTGCATCCAGAAGAAGTAGTTCCCAGGGCAACATCTCTTAATGTCATTGGGGATATTGACATGACAATGACCAAGGTCTCTAAACCACCAAAATCAGACCGCCAGACCGCCCGGTCTCCATACAGCAACACTCCCCCTCAAGCTGGAGCATATATGTCGATCATGCCTAGCTTGTCACAAATGTGAAGAAAGGAGGCGGACACCGGCTTCGTGAAAATATCTACCAGCTCTTTATCGGAGGTGACAAATGGAGTACAAATTTGTTTCTTCAAAATCTCTTCCCGAATAATGTGGCAGTCGACTTCAATGTTCTTTGTTCTCTCATGGAAGACCGGATTTCTGGAGATGTATATAGCGGCCTTGTTGTCACAAAACATAGGTAGAGGATGATTGTAGACCTCTCCTAAGTCAAGCATGAAAGCCGGTAACCACTTCAGTTCACATGTGGTCGATTCCATACTTCAATATTCTGTTTCGGAGGTGGACCTGTAGACAACAGACTGTTTCTTGCTCTTCCACCTCACAAGATTTTCTCCCACAAAGATGCAAAAGCCCGACGTTGACTTGCAATCTCCTTTATCATCAGTATAGCTTGAATCAGAGTAAGCTTTAATCCTCAAATGTCCATTCTTCTAAAAGAGAAGTCCTTTCCTAGGAGCTGATTTAATATACTATAATATCCTCATAGAAGACTGTAGATGGCACTCCCTAGGAACTTGCATGAATTGGCTAACCTTGTCTACAACATAGGCAATGTTGGGTCTGGTCACTGTGAGATATATGAGTTTACCAACCAGACGTCTGTACCTCGTAACATTAGAAAGAAGAGGAGAGTCATCCGTCTAGGTTTTATCTTCTCCAGTCGCCATGGGACATCGGACAGGTTTAGCCCCAGTCAACCCTGCCTCTTTTAACAAGTCAAGAGCGTACTTCCGTTGGGAGAGGACAAAAGGATCGGGCTTTCGAGAAATTTCTATCCCCAAAAAGTATTTTGGAGAGCTCCATATATTTTATAACTAGTTGTTGCCGAAGATGCTTCTTTGTCAGGATTATCCCAGCTTGGTCATCTCCAGTAAGAAGAATATCATCCACATATACTGCAAGCACCACTAGACCCAGAGAAGTTTTATGAGTAAATAGGGAGTGATCAACAGAACTTCTCGTAAAACCTACGGCCGCCACAATCTCGCTAAACTTGTCAAACCAAGCACGATGACTTTGTTTTAGGCCATAGATAGCCTTCTTGAGCCGACAAACCTGTGTCTCCCCCTGAGCAACATACCCTGGAGATTGCTCCATGTAAACATCTTCCTACAGATCCCCATAAAGAAACGCATTCTTGACATCCAGCTGTGAAATGGGCCAATCCTTGTTGATAGCCATAGAGAGAAGGACCCTAATAGCGCTGAGACGAGCAACTGGAGAGAAAGTGTCAAAGTAATCAATGCCATAAGTTTGGGTAAATCCTTTGGCAACAAGCCGAGCCTTGTAACGATCCACACTGCCATCGGGGTGGAACTTCACCACAAATACCCAGCGACAACCAACAACATCTATGCCGAAAGGAGGAGGAACTAGGGTCCAGGTACCCCGTTCAGTGAGAGTAGCAATCTCCTCATCCATGGCAGCTTTCAATGGGGAATAGTAAGGGCCTCCTAGTAGGAACAGGGGGTGGCAGTGGCCGAGATAACCAGTGCAAAAGCTCTGTGAGAAGGGGTAAGACGATCATAAGAAACAACTGTAGCAAGCGGTTGTTGGGTACATGCCCACACCCCTTTGCGAAGAGCAATGGGGATATCCAGGTCAGCGGGTTCCTCAGTATCCGGAGCATCTGTAGTGGAGAGAGCTAGCCCGGGAGTAGAGAGAGATGACTATGGAGAGGCGGGAGATAGAACGGGAGGAGGACAGGGCGGAGGAGAGGGTGAAGATGGTGGAATGTCAGTAGGAGCAGAGGGATTGGGTGGGTTGGTATGAGAAGTAGGATCAGCAGAAGTAGAGGAGGAAGCAGGAGAGAAGTAAGATGCATTTTCAAAGAAGGTGACATCTGCAGAGACAAACTGCTTGCGGGTAATGGGGTCAAAGCAACAATAACCTTTTTGAGTGGTAGAGTACCCCAAAAAGACACATTTAGTGGCCCGTGGTGAGAGTTTATCACGGGTGGTAGTGGGAGAGTGCACAAAGGCGTTACACCCAAAGATGCGCAGAGTAAGAGGAAAAGGATTCTTGTTCGGATAAAGAATGGAGAATGGGGTGACACCGTGGAGAACTATGGATGGAATGTGATTGATGAGATAATAGGAGAGGAGGACAGTATAGCCCTAATAGGAGCGAGGAACATGCATTTGGTTCAGCAGAGTGCAAGCGACATCGAGAAGGTGACTGTTTTTGCGTTCTGCCACCCCATTTTGTTGTGAGGTGTAGACACATCTAGTTTGATGAATAACAACATGGTGCATATAGAAAGAAGAGAAATCATTGCTAAGATACTCCTTAGTATTGTCAGAATGAAGGATTTTAATAGACGTATCAAACTGAGTCTTAATCATAAAATAAAATGATGTCCAGACAGAGAACAGTTCAAAGTGATCCTTCAGAAGATACACCCATATACACCAAGAGAAATCATCAATAAATATGAAAAAATATGAACTACCCCGACCGATGGTGATGGTAGGAGCAGGACGCCATACGTTAGAGTGAACGAGGTCGAATGGATGGGAAGAGCCACGAATTTATGTTGGTGGGAAGGATGAGCGTTGATGCTTACCGAGCTGACATGCATCACAGTTTAGAGGAGGATGATGAGGAGGGAGGTGGGGCAGAAGATGGCGCAGAAGCCTGGGAGGAGCATGTCCAAGGAGAAGATGTCATTAGAGAAGATCGGTAGAGGAGGAGGAGAAGGAGGATAGAGCAGAAACATTGTTGAGGAAGTAGAGGCCGCCGCTCTCAATCCCAGTAGCAATCGTCCGTTGGGAGTCCGGATCCTAAAAAGAACAAGAAGTATGAGTGAATGTGATGGAACACCATAGTTGCTTGCATAGAGATGTAACCGATAATAAATTGCAAGGGAACTTGGGCACATAGAGGGTATCTGCCAGGATAAGAGATGGAGTGACTTGAACCACTCCCGTCCCATTGACTAGTGAGGAAGAGTCGTTCGCAACAAAGACCAGAGGCAACCGATCATGTGTTTATAGAAGAGAAAAATACTGAGGATTGCATGTCATATGATTGGTAGCACCCGAGTCGATCAACCATCTGCCATGAGTAAGAATGTGGGAACTACCATAAGATGTGACCACCGAGGAGGACTGCGTGGAGGAGGTGGAGGCCATAGAAGAAAGGCCGCGCGATCAAACAGGAGGCCGCGTGATCAAACAGGAGACAGAGAGAAAAAGGTCGCGGCGACAAGGGCAGAAAACACCAAGCCGGGCGAACAACAAGCAGGACGTGCGACAAAGAAGGTCGTAGCCAAGAAGCAGAGCAAAGCAGGGGGAACGAAGCTGCATGGCTAGAGAGAAGACCACCCGAACTGGGAGGAGTTCGTGAGAAAGGCAAGCGGGTCGTACGAATAGAGCAGAGACCACACGAACAAGAACTGACCGTGCGAATAAAGGGACATCGCGTTGAGAGAAGAGGCAAAGAAACCACAAAAATAGGTCGCGGAGACAAGGAAAGAGACATGTCGCACACACAAAGGGCAGGTGCTAAGAAGATACAGAAACAAGTCATGCGGAGGAAACAAGTCGCAAACAAGTCGCGAGAAGAAGGATCAAGCCGTGCAGATAGGTCACGCAGAAAGAGTAAGCTCACAGAATCAGGAGGAAAAGATTGGTGGTTCTGATACCATGTGCGAACAGAAAAGAGCAGACCGAAAATTTGGAGTAATGTAAACTTTATTATCCAAAAAAGGTATCTATTACAAAGGTATAACCTCCCTTTTATAGAATGGAGGGGATGAGAGAGATTACAATTAAGCAATGTGAGACTAAAAAATTACAGGTGTAAGCGGTTTAACATAAAAACAAGCCGAACAGGCCGCGCGGTTAGACGAATAGGCTAACCACCCGACCACCACAAGAGACAGGGAACAAGCCTCCATAGGAGACAGCCAGACCGCTCGGTCTCTAAGCCGCCTGAGACAAACCATCAGACCGCCCGGATAACCATAGCCACAGTCCAGCCATCAAACCGCAAGAGAGATACCAACAGACCGTGCGGTCTCTAAACTGCCAGAATAAGACCGCCAGATCGCCCGGTCTCCGTATAATAATAGAATCTCTAAGGGTGTCAACTTGCCTTTAGGACTACAATGATCGGCCTTCACTCGCTTGCAAGTGAAACATTCTAATACATACTTAGCTATGTCTCCCTTCATACCATACCACCAGGCAATCTGCTTCAGATCCTTATACATTTTAGTAGAACCAGGGTGGTAGGAAACACTAGAACCATGTGCCTCTTTGTACAACTTAACGTGAATATTTTCAACATCGGGGATTTAAAATCTGTCGCGGTACTTCAAAGTACCCCCGTCATTAATCGTAAAGTCCGGTAATTCTCCTTTCACAGTTCTATTATAAAGGTGCATCAAATCATGATCATCCCTTTGATGTAGCCTCGTAAGTGAAATCCATGAAGGCTCTAATACTTCCAAACTGCGGGGCGAGTCGCTACTCCCCACCGATATATCCATCAGAAGGAATTCTTCCACCAACAAATCCACAAAAAGATTAAAAATCTTCGGTGACTTTCTACGAAAGGCATCGACTACCACCTTAGCTTTTCCCGGATGATATTGGATCTCAACATCATAGTCTTCCACATACTCCAACCACCTCCACTAGCGAAAATTCAACTCCTTTTGAGTGAACACATACTTTAAACTCTTATGATCGGTGTAAATTTTGCATAAAGCGCCATATAAAAGATATCTCCATAACTTTAAGGCATAAATCACAGCTGCAAATTCTAAGTCATGCATATGGTAATTATTCTCATGAGTATTTAACTGCCTCTACCCATATGCTATTACTTTGCCCTCTTACATCAACACGCAACCAAGTCCCACGTGTGATGCGTCCACATACACAACATACTATATCCCTTCAGTAGGCAAGGCCAAGATCGGAGTAGTGCACAATCTCCTCTTCAATTCCAGAAAATCTTCCTCGCACTTATCACTCCAAACAAAAGTTGCATTCTTTTGCGTAAGCTTAGTCAATGGCGCAGACAACATAGAGAAACCCTCTACAAACCTCCTATAATGGACTACCAGCCCTAGGATGCTCCTTATCTCTTTGGGAGTGACAGAACTATTCCAATCCATAACATCAGCTTTCTTCTCAGGGTCCACAGAAATTCCATCCTTATTAACCACATGACCCAGAAACGAAACCTGAGGAATCCAAAACTCACATTTAGTTAATTTGACATACAACTTATGCTCCCTCAAGGTATACAGGACTAGACGCAAGTGCTGGGTATGCTTTTCAGCACTGTGGGAATATACCAGAAGATCATCAATGAAAACCACCACAAAACGGTCCAGGAAATCCTTAAATACCCTGTTCATCATATAGATAAAGGCAGAGGGCACATTAGTCAACCCGAAAGACAACACCCAAAAACTCAAAGTGCCTATGTCACGAACAGAAAGCAGTCCGTGGAATATCTGCCTTATGAATCCTCAACTAGTGGTAGCCTGAACGAAGATCAATCTTTGAAAACACAGAGCTACCACACAACTGATCAAACAGGTCATCAATACTTGGCAGGGGATATCTATTCTTGATGGTCACCTTATTTAGCTCTCTATAATCGATGCAAATTCTCATTAATCCATCCCTTTTCTTTACAAACAACACAGGAGCACCCCACAAAGAAGAACTTGGCTTAATAAAACCATTATGAAGCAACTCGTCTAACTTGGTACGCAACACCTCCAGTTCACACGGGGCCATACGGTACGGTGCCTTAGCAATAGGATGGGTACCCGACTCCATATCTATCACAAACTCTACATCTCTCTCAAGTGGAATACCAGGATGATTATCTGGAAAAACATCAGGAAACTCACGCACCACGAGGATCTCCTCCAAATGCGGCAAAACAACCTTGGTTTCCAAAACTGAAACCAAACAAGCAAAATAGATGGAATCTAAAAGCTTCCGAACACATACCACAGAAATAATCGGAGAACTCTGGCGTGGATCACCATAAACACTCCCAGGTTGACTGTTGTCCATCTTAAAGTCGAAGCGCTTGACCTTACAGTGGATAACCACATCATACTTGGACAACCAATCCATGCACAGAATCACATCGAAATCTTCCAAGTCTATCACCTTTAAATCCACAACCACTAGAAAATCACCTACAGAATTGTATAAATCTGGATGTCTTGGTCCGATACAAAAAAATCACCAGAAGGAAACTTGACACTAAACGCGTCGCCAATAAGATCAAGGGTCAAACCGCGACGCTCTATGAAAGCCCTAGTCACAAATGAGTGGGTAGCGCCGGAATCGAACAGAACACGCGCCCATCGGTTCTTTACCTTAAACTTTCCTATATAAAATCATTTACGCAACTAAGGAAACAAACGTTGCATTACAGCTACAAATGTAAAACAAGTAACAGGTTAGAGTCTAACCTGAAATAACTTGCGAAGATGTCTGAGCTTCCTCCAAAGATACCACATTCAGCTTGCACTTCCCATTGTCCAATAGCTACGGCAGCGGTAAGGCCTGAAGTGGAACTGGTTGCAACATGGGATAAACCTACGGGCACATTGACTTAATATATCCCTTTTTCCCACACTGGAAGCAGGTCTTATCCTTATGGCAACAACGGGCAATGTCGTGCCCCCATAACTTACATGCAGAACAAACCAAATCTCCTTTAGGAGCACCCTGAATCACATGCACCTGCTCTTTCTTCCGGGCTCCTAATCTTTGGTAACACCTTTCAAATGGATGGCCTGGTCGTCCAAAAAATTACATATCTCTATGATTCTTTTCCCGGAAGCGGTACCGAATTCTTGGGAACTCTTACCCTCACCGGTCTTCCTCTTATCCTTTCTCATTTGTTGACCTCGATTCTTGGCGTTGTCAATCGCCTCAACCTTCAGAGCAGCCTCCACAACTTCAACATAGATTTCAGATCCATAAGCACTAGCTCGTTGCTGGATGTCATTCCTAAGACCACCCAGAAATCGTTTTACTCGGTTCGACTATGAAGACACCATGTCCGGGGAAAAATGACTCAGTTAGCTGAACTCCACCTCATACTCGGTAACAGTAAGTGTTAAAATTCAACAAACCGCAGACGCCCCCTTGGATACCCTGTTGAAAACTCAACAAACCGAAGGAGATACGCCCACTTATAATGTTGAAAGTTTTCCCGGATCGTGGAGTTAGCAGGGGTTATCTCAACAAAGCAGTAACAACCAGCAACACATGCAGCACAAGCTTCTTTATTGATCAAGAGCAAACTTCATTATAAGGCGAGATATACATGGCGAGACATGCTTCACCAAAACCCAACACCGGGAGAGCAGAGACAGTTACAAAGACAAGAACAAAAAACAAGCCGCGCGGACTCAATCAACAAGCCGCCGACCTACTGCTGTGGAGTCCGCTCAGTCCGCCAGGTCGCCAGACCGCAACCCAAGCCGCGCGGACTCACCCTTATTCCAATGCTTAGCTCTTCACCGCCGGTCTGCACGCCGCCAGACCGCACAAGCTGCGCCACCGAATGGAACAGTCCGCCTGAAGCAGGCGACTTCCTGAACCCCGAACCAAGTCGCCAAAGAGAAGACCGCCTGGTCGCTATCCGCGACCTGCTGTTTACCGCCTGTTGCTTAACCGCAGAGTCCGCACTGTCCCTGACCGCAATCAGAGCCAAGTCCTGGCTTTCCAGCGCTATCCGCACAACCTGCGCAGCACAACCGAGTCAACTCTCAATCCGCGCGGACACAAAGTCCAGACCGCAGCAACTTACGCGAGCTCAAATACTGTTCACTTACTTCAGTCTCGGTTCCTTATTTCCTGATGTGACATGGGTCCTATTTATAGGCACGACGATGAGTATGGTCACCGCCCTAGCCGATAGGATCACCGCCATAACCCGCAGCTAGAACAAGTGTGTCCGTCAGCCCGCGGACACACATTCCAGTTCGCCGCTCCTGTGCAGATAGCCAGTCCGCCCCAGCTTCTCCAAGGCCGGACTCCAATATCCAGCCCGCCTTGCCGCCAGAGACCAAGCCAGGACCACCACAGCCGGACTCCACAACAGCCGTGTCCGCCATTCTGCGGACAAGGCATCAGCCCGCAAAACCCGAGCCCGCAGCCTCGCCATCAAGGCACCTGCCGGACTCAGCGGACACCCGGCTTCCGTCCGCATATCCCAAGTCCATTGCCTCATTGCCAAGGCACCTCCGGACTTAGCGGACACGTCAATCCAGTCCGCTAACAGCAGACTCCAGTCCGCAACTCCCGAGTCCATAACCTCATCACAAGGCTAAACCGGACTCAGCGGACTCCGGCTCCAGTCTGCACGCTCCTGCACAAGCAATTCTCCAGTCCGCATTTCCCCAAGCTAGCAAACAAGGCAAAGCACTTCTACTATGCTTGGCGAACTGAGAAACCAGCCCGCGCTCCACTGCACGATCTCCCCGGACTGAGCCATCCTGGATTTGGTTCAATTCCGACCAAGTCCAGTCCGCTGGCCACAAGGGCCAGTCCGCACTTACTGGCGGACACTGGATCTAGCCCGCCATACCGGGCGACCTACAGTTTCTGTCCGCGCTGACCGGCGGTCTCCGCGGCTTCCACTTGCCGCTTCACTAGAGCAAGACCAAGGCAACTGCCAAACCGGTCTGCCGAGCTCCAGTTCTTCAGTCCGCTTCATGCCGGACTCCGCGGATAACATTCCTATCCGCCCGGTTACTTTCTGGGAGTTAATCGCCTGCTGAGTATATACTGGCCTGTCAGACCGCCGCTGCTGTCCGCGTAGTCCGCGCGAAAAGACCGCCCAGGCCGCCACAGAGCAAACCGCCTGCAACATCCCTGCCGACCGAGCAGTCCGCCAACCCTGTCCGCGTAGTCCGCGCGGATAGGTTTCCCAAGCATTCCATTCACCCACTTTCACTTCACAGAATTCAACACTCCCCCTTGAAGTGAGAAGTGGTGAATAACTCCAGCAGCTCCCGTAACCTTGCACCTGGTCCCTCCGATAGCATCTACGAAGAGATGTCCAAGACATAGTCCTCGCCCCGCATATCATGGACCATGAGGGAGCCCTCCAGCATCTCCCAAAAGGAGCCATGCTTCCCTCTGCCTTCTTCGGCTTCAACCTCCACTCATGCATCACAGGAGTATCACCAACTTCCTTGGACCCAGAAGCCCAAGCCTCGTTGCCTCTGAGAGAAGTCACCTCTTCAGACTTGGTGTCAACCACCTCCTTGATTCTAGTGGGGTCATCACAGCCAGAAGTACCTTGCTCGACCTGAGGGCTAACAAGGAAACACGGGACCAAGTCCGCCGTGTTCCCTTCACAATATCGAGCTGGTGGCTTACTGATCCTCTTCAATCTCCGAAGAACCTGATCATGGCTAACCACCTCCGCTGCTTTTGAACCAGCTCCGTTCCCGGGCAAACCCGGAACAATGCTCCCTTTGCTCCCTGAACAAGACACCTCCTTACTGGAACCAAAAGCATCTGGAGCAACGCTCCCCCTGCTACCTGAACCAGAAGACTCCCCTCTTGAACAAGAACTGCCTAGAACATCGCTCCCCTTGCTTCCTGAACCGGAAGCCTCCGCCTTCGAGCCAGAAGATCCTGGAGAATCGCTCCCCCTTCTTCCCAACTCTGACGCCTTTGCCCCGGAGCTAGAACAACCTGGAGCACCTGGTGACTCAGGCAACTCCACTTCCTTAGCAGCAGCGTCCTTCAACCCACCATCTGACCTGCTTATCTCTAGCTCCAAATAAGAGCTACCCCAATACGGCGTCAACTCATCGAAAACAATGTCTCTCGACACTATGAGTTTCTTCGTCGCAGGATCCATACACCTCCATCTTCTTCTCTGCTCATCATACCCAACAAAGACTAGCTTTATCTTGAGAGCACCCGGAGAATGTATATAGCAGGTAGATCCAAACACCCGAAGGTGCTTCACTGAGGGCTTCACTCCGAACATCAGCTCATAAGGAGTCTTCACTATGATCGGACTAAGAGGCATCCGGTTGATGATATGAGCAGCACAGGCTATTCCCTCCGCCCAAAGAGCCTTCGGAACGCCTTTACTCTGAAGCCAACACTTGCAGGTCTCCGTTAACCAACGGATCATCCGAGCTGCAATACTACCCTATTGTGAAGTATGTCCACAAGAAAGCACCATCCGGATCCCTTGCTTCCTGCAAAAGCGTGAGAACTCGGTTGAGCCAAACTCACCACCGATACTAGTCCTCAACACCTTGATCCTCCGGCCGAGCTGGCCTTCGACAAGCTTCTTGAACTCCACAAACAAGCGTACCATGTTGGACTTCATCTTCATAAAGTATACCCAAGTATACCCAGAATAGTCATCAACCAATATCAGTATGAACCTGCTGCCTCCAAGACTGGCCGTGACGGTCGGTCCCACCAGAGCACAATGGACAACCGCCAATGGTGCATTACATCTGGATTGTGCTTTGTCGACCATGAAGCGATAGGCTCCACTTTCCTGACATCCCGCACACCCCCGACCATCGCCATAGGATGACAATCTAGGCAAGCCTCTTACGAGTCTTCTTTCTGCCATTGCTTTCAGCTTGTTCATCCCTACATGCCCCAGTCTTTCATGCCAGATAGCAGCACTATCACTGGCATTCCTCCAATCAACTCCAGAACTAGTTGAAATCCCAACTACGTTCTTCTCCTTCCTCCCTACCTGAGCAACGTTCGCCGAGAGCAAGACAACCTTGCACTCCGTCCGAAGATGACCTTGCTGCTTGCATTTATAGCACCTTGGTCCTTCCTTCCTCTTCCTATCACGCCTAGGAGAAACACTCCTTTCTTCCTGATATGAAGTAGAGGGACCATCTTCCGCAGCAACCTTCACCTCCTTCCTGAACAACCCATCAAGGGAAGTCCAGACCTCCGCAGCTGACCGACATCCACTGATGTGGTCCAAGAGCTCCGATGAGATCACCTGCTTGAGAATAGACTCCGCTTTCGCATTTGCCTCCTTCCAAGCTCTCATCGCCTCAGCATTGCCAGCAGTATCCTCTTGTCTTCCTGCTCCGCATACAACCTCCCAAAGGTCCTCGCCAAGAAGAAAGCTCTTCATACAGGACTTCCACCGTTCACAGTTCGCCTCTGTAAGAAGATCAATACCAAGACAACTTGCATCCTCCACTGCCATGGTTCTACCACTGGTTTCCTCTTCAGACGAGCAACTACTTCCATTGAGCACTGCTTGACCACTCCAACAACCTCCCTCTGATACCATGTTAAAATTCAACAAACCGCAGACGCCCCCTTGGATACCCTGTTGAAAACTCAACAAACCGAAGGAGATACGCCCACTTATAATGTTGAAAGTTTTCCCGGATCGTGGAGTTAGCAGGGGTTATCTCAACAAAGCAGTAACAACCAGCAACACATGCAGCACAAGCTTCTTTATTGATCAAGAGCAAACTTCATTACAAGGCGAGACATACATGGCGAGACATGCTTCACCAAAACCTAACACCGGGAGAGAAGAGACAGTTACAAAGACAAGAACAAAAAACAAGCCGCGCGGACTCAATCAACAAGCCGCCGACCTACTGCTGTGGAGTCCGCTCAGTCCGCCAGGTCGCCAGACCGCAACCCAAGCCGCGCGGACGCACCCTTATTCCAATGCTTAGCTCTTCACCGCCGGTCTGTACGCCGCCAGACCGCACAAGCTGCACCACCGAATGGAACAGTCCGCCTGAAGCAGGCGACTTCCTGAACCCCGAACCAAGTCGCCAAAGAGAAGACCGCCTGGTCGCTATCCGCGACCTACTGTTTACCGCCTGTTGCTTAACCGCAGAGTCCGCACTGTCCCTGACCGCAATTAGAGCCAAGTCTGGCTTTCCAGCGCTATCCGCACAACCTGCACAGCACAACCGAGTCAACTCTCAATCCGCGCGGACACAAAGTCCAGACCGCAGCAACTTACGCGAGCTCAAATACTGTTCACTTACTTCGGTCTCGGTTCCTTATTTCTTGATGTGACATGGGTCCTATTTATAGGCACGATGATGAGTATGGTCACCGCCCTAGCCGATAGGATCACCGCCATAACCCGCAGCTAGAACAAGTGTGTCCGCCAGCCCGCGGACACACATTCCAGTTCGCCGCTCCTGTGCAGATAGCCAGTCCGCCCCAGCTTCTCCAAGGCCGGACTCCAATATCCAGCCCGCCTTGCCGCCAGAGACCAAGCCAGGACCACCACAGCCGGACTCCACAATAGTCGTGTCCGCCATTCTGCGGACAAGGCATCAGCCCGCAAAACCCGAGCCCGCAGCCTCGCCATCAAGGCACCTGCCGGACTCAGCGGACACCCGGCTTCCGTCCGCATATCCCAAGTCCATTGCCTCATTGCCAAGGCACCTCCGGACTTAGCGGACACGTCAATCCAGTCCGCTAACAGCAGACTCCACTCCGCAACTCCCGAGTCCATAACCTCATCACAAGGCTAAACCGGACTCAGCGGACTCCGGCTCCAGTCCGCACGCTCCTGCACAAGCAATTCTCCAGTCCGCATTTCCCCAAGCTAGCAAACAAGGCAAAGCACTTCTACTACGCTTGGCGGACTGAGAAACCAGCCCGCGCTCCACTGCGCGATCTCCCCGGACTGAGCCATCCTGGACTTGGTTCAATTCCCACCAAGTCCAGTCCGCTGGCCACAAGGGCCAGTCCGCACTTACTGGCGGACACTGGATATAGCCTGCCATACCGGGCGACCTCCAGTTTCTGTCCGCGCTGACCGGCGGTCTCCGCGGCTTCCACTTTCCGCTTCACTAGAGCAAGACCAAGTCAACTTCCAAACCGGTCTGCCGAGCTCCAGTTCTTCAGTCCGCTTCATGCCGGACTCCGCGGATAACATTCCTATCCGCCCGGTTACTTTCTGGGAGTTAATCGCCTGCTGAGTATATACTGGCCTGTCAGACCGCCGCTGCTGTCCGCGTAGTCCGCGCGAACAGACCGCCCAGGCCGCCATAGAGCAAACCGCCTGCAACATCCCTGCCGACCTAGCAGTCCGCCAACCCTGTCCGCGTAGTCCGCGCGGATAGGTTTCCCAAGCCTTCCATTCACCCACTTTCACTTCACAGAATTCAACAGTAAGCTGCATTTTCTTTAAATACAGAAAATTGTTCATCAGGCGGTCTCTCTCGACTAATGGCAGAAACTTCTTCAACATCAACTCCTTGAAGGATTCCCATGAGCATCCATCCTTCAAATCTTCCTTCTCTCTTATCCACCAACTCTTAGCAAGTACCTTGAGTTGATACGCAGCGACCATCACCCTCTGGTCCGCTGAAATTCTCGAGTAAGCAAACATCTCCTCGATGACTATTATCCAATCATCCAAGGCCATAAAATCTGCCTTACCATCATAATTAGGGGGTCCTAGTCTCTGAAAGTGTGAGATAAACATCATCTCTGGTGGCAACAACATTGGGGGCATCAGAGGAGCATGGGGAACAAAAATAGCCTGAGCCACAGCCGGGTCTTGCGCTCGCGGTAACTGTCCTGACACAACCGTTAACAACGCTTGGATCTGCGACTGCATCTCCACCATCTTTCTGGACAAAGTCTCGTTACGCTGTCGCAGACTTTCAATCATTGCTTCACTCTACTCACTTGTAGACTCGCCCTCCGACTGGGGAGTTAACCTAGTCGCCACAGGCTTAGGTGCCATCTAAACCAATAATAAACATCTAATCAAAACCTAGCCTAACCGCTAGCACCCAAACAACATTGTCCAGACAAAACATACTTAAGTACTTGATAAACTGCAAACTTGCTCTGGGATTTCAATCATGATGTCATGCATAAACTTAGGATGATACACCGTCATCCTACTGACTCATGTGCCTAAATATGAATGCATGAATTTCTTATTCTTTTTGACTCAAAACCATGTGTGTACATATATCATCACGTAAATCTTTAGCTTGGAACATGTGCAGATGCAATGTTATGTCATGTCATTGTGCTATGCAATCTAAAAATGCCTTAATGCATGTTATGAGCAGTGTACACATGAAATATTATGCACCCCATACTATGTAACATCACATGCAACGAAAAAAAGAAAATGTGCTAATGGGCACCCATGTGATGATGGTTATGCATCCCATACTACATAACCGTCACATGTTACTACCTATGGTGGATCCATATACAAACACATATTATTCATCCCATTCTACATAATATGCCCCGTATACTTCTTATCATGCTATGAGTGTAGTGTTCAATCTTTAACCAAGACATACTGATGATACATCGGTGTGTGTATGAAATAAAACTAAATAACTAACACTAATTAGAGACGGTTGCTTGACCAATTATTTAACAACCCATCCCTCTGATACCAACTGTCACAACCCCCCATTTTCTCAACATTTAAGTTATATTAGAGTAAGAGAAAATACATGTCATGATGTCACGCCGTGCAGGGGATAAATGCAGGCGCTCAGGCAAGACTTCAAACTCTATAGTTTGTATGAAATCCATAAGTTATTAAGTAAAAAGCAGTTTAAGTTTAAATGGCCATATCCCTCGGCTTAGAGGAACAACTAGTCCACGAGTAAAAACATAGTTATACGCTATGGAAAAATACTTTAAATAAGTTGATTTTAACATCCTACATGAGCATAATCATCCCTAAAGGACAACTCATGCTATGCAAGACTCGAGATTTATAATAAATATATGAAATGTTTTTTTTACTTTAACTAGAAAGTAGTGTTTTAGTTTTGAAAGAGATGACAAGTATGAAATACTAATAATAATGTTTTTATAAGTTAAAATATTAAACATGCAACCTAGCATAATGTCTTCCCAGAGAGCAAGTATAAACAGCCACAGAAAACAAGCATACTCAGCAGCTTAGCAAAGTAATTAGCTTTTCAAAAGAAAACCACCAATGGGCATCAACAACCTGACACGAACACACTGGTGAGAATATATGTCTGTACTAACAAGAGAACAACCGAAAAACTACCTCACAGTGGTGAGGAAGACCTCTACAACACAACAGTCCACTAGCAACACCATCCTAGCCGCTCAACCAGCAACTGCCCTGAACCTGACGCATTCAAAAGAAGAACACCTCAGAAAGAAAACACAAGTGGCAAAGGAAAATAATCAGGTAAAAAGTGCAAAGTTAGATATGGGTTTACCAAACCTGAATACAAAATGTTGAAGACCACTGCTGGATAGCCAAATAATTATAAGTATAGTAAAATCTGAAGTAAATGAGTCAATTGAATAAATGCATCAAGTGCGGAATGAAGTCATGCTTCGACAATATCTACAAGGATTAGCATAAAAGCATAGACTGATCTTGAAGCAAACTGATCATAAAACAACTCGAAAAAACATGAATCGTTAACACTTGCCAAAAACAACTGGGCAGAGTCGGTGACTAATTGTCCCAAACCAGGCTCCCAAGCCCAAATGTCTCAAAAATAGAAGGCCCTGCGGTGGTGACCAATTGTTCAAACCTAACCAACAGTCCGAAAAATAGATACCAAACATTCACCAAGTGCAACGATCCACAAACTGACGTCCAGTTGGTGGTCATTTATCCACTGCCAACCTTCATAGCCGAAACATCACATCCTACCCAAATCCCAAGTCTAAACCTTAAGAAAACCTAAACCATTCCTAAAACCATCCTAAGGACTAAACCCTCCAAACTCATGCATACTCGACGAATTCTATGGTGAAACACGACAAATATCTCAATACTCGGCAAAAATGCCCTGCGAAAACCGGTGATACTCGATGATTCCCATCGATACTCGACGAATGGACACTTGACGTTCGTCGAATTGTGTTCAGCTAACCTATGATTCTCTCCGAATATGACTTAAACTAATTAGCAAATTATGAGTAATCATCAACAATAACCAACATGTAAGTTTTACCTCCTAAACTACGAATCTGCAAGGGACCAAATAAGTCTTTATGGCGCATATATAGAAACTAGTAGAATCTTTGCCAACGATGCTCTTAAAGATAGACCTTGTTTGTTTGCCCATTTGGCATGAGTGACAAGGTCTTTCTTGAATGCACTTAATATTGGGGGCATCACACACTAAGTTGTGAGAAAATAATAAATTAAGAGTTTGGAAATTAATATGTACTAATCTCTTATGCAATTGGTCACATAGAAATGCATTAACTTTTGCTAAAAAACACACTGGTGTAGAAGAGTCTAAACAAAGAAAATTCAAACAAAAATATTTCTACTCTGAGTGTCTGTTAAAACAGTTTCTGAGCTACCCGACGACTTTATTAGGCACTTATCCTTGTAGAACTCTACCATATAGCCTTTATCATATAATTGACTTATGTTAATGAGATTTTGTTGTAATCCCTTAACATACGCCACATCTGTTAAAAAGACTATACCGTTAGTAATCATACTGTAGCATTTAGGTATTCCCCTGTATGAACTGCCAAAAATAACTTTTGGCTCGTCCTCAACTGGGGTATACTCTTGAAGTAGGTTTTTTTGTCCCGATCATGTGCCGAGAGTGTCCTCTATCGAAATACCAAATAGGTGTTTTTTGGCCTTTGGACATACCAGCATTTACAAACTAATTTCCCTTAGGAACCCAAAAAGATTTGGGTCTTTGGTTTCGGGTTAGCTTGACACTAGTGGGGGTGTTAACATTGCGAGTGGTCATTCTTGCAGTGTTAACTCGTGGAGTCTTACAATTTATAGGGTTAAACTAGCAATCGATGGCAAAGTGACCAACCTTGCCACAACATGGATTTCCCATGGCAAAAGGTGGAAGGTTGAGGGATTTCCGTTGGGTTGATTCTTGAAATTCCCAAGAATTCTTGCATATAGATCCAGAAATATGTAGCACGTAATAGGCATGTTGTGTGAAGCCCATCTGGATAGGTTGGTCTGGATTAGTGAGTTTTTATTTTGAGTACCAGAGAAGACTCCGCATATAAACGAGTATTTTGTGGTGTTGGTGGGTTGTTTCTGTAAAGTGGAGTAACAGGAAGTACTGAAGTGGAATTCCAGGAAAATACCCTTGAAATTCATGTGTTGTATGCTATGAAAGTCCAGTATTTCTGGCACTGCAGGTGGCAGCAGGGTTTTCTGGATAGTTGGTCCAGATATGGTTGGGGCTGGGTATAGAAAGGTGTTCTGTCACTAACTCCAGACGATAGAGGTTGTCCCTAGCGATAGCTCCTATTTGACCTATGATTGTGAAGCCAGTCCTTCGAGGACGTTGTGGCTATTGTGAGCTATGCGCTCTTAAAGGCCAGTGAGCTGAACGTATAAGGGGAGGCCGACCCGCGTCAGTCTATACATTGAACTGGCGATTTGAGTAATAGTCAAGGGCTGAACTGTATCCATGTTATGGTTGTCCAACTTGAGTGCAAAAGTTATTGGCTTGTTTAGGATCAGATAATGAGAGTCCTGGGCTATCCGCCAACAAGACTAAAGTGTTCAGTCGTGGGCCATGGAGCATGAATGCTTAATGTTTACCATTGGGAAGATCGGTGGTGGGACCCTAGTTTTCCAGTATACTGATAATGTGCCATGAGTGCACGGAGCATCGTGTTGTGCGGTCGACGTTTGTGATATATTGATTGTCCATGAGTCCATATTTTGTGATATATCTGCTTGTGAAAATTCTATGCCTGCAGGGAATGAATACCACTGCCCCAAGAAAGGGGTAGGGTCGTTATAAATTGGTCAGCTGAATGCTGACCGTTGCTTTATTTACCACCATTGTGGTAGGTTGTCCCAATGCAGGTGCTGGAGAGCCGAACGGGAAATAGTGGGCTGAAGCCCTTGCTGCTGCTATGTTGGCCCTCTAAGGCCTAATGAAGAGAAGTTTTACTATTTTCATGTGTGGCCGGCCTGCGTGCCGATGTGTGTAATCTACACTTGTAAAGGATAACTGTAAGGCCTTAATGACAAACCTTTTGTGTATTTTTGTTTACATTCCTTTGAGATATATAAAAGTCGTTGTTTATATATAGTGGATATTCATGATCGATGAGTTCAATATTAACCCCTAATTCTTCCGCTAGAATGCTCTGAGTTAGGATGCGTGTACTAGTCTTTGTTATTAACCTGTCACCCCGCCGCCTGTTTGTGGCATATAGTGCGGGCTCCGGCCATACCTTCTATTATATATTATGTAACGGATGAAGGTGTTATAATTTGGTATCAGAGGGAAGTTTTGATCCTCCGACTGTTGCATCTAGAGCAGCTTCTAGGCAAGACTCTCGTGCTTGTTATACAAGTGGTAAGGTGGGTCATCTAGCCCATTATTGTCGGGTTGGTCAGCCAAAGGGTGAGAAGAAGACAGGAGCATCATATGTTGAAAATGGAAAGTAAGTGGTGGAGTCTTCTGTATCCCAGGCGCTGCCCCGAGTATATAATCTGGGCCAACAGGAGGCCATAAAGCAACGTGACATCGTCACAGGTACGAGTTAAGATACTTTGTTATTTCTTTTGATACATCATTCCTTGTGTGTAGATTGTGTATGATGTGTCTATCTTAGGCTTTTTCCTCATTCGGGACTATCCTGCAAGAGCACTATTTGATACGGGTGCTTCGCATTTGTTTCTATCTGTGGACTTTGTGTCACGGATCAGAGTGCCGATTCGTATGACGGCAGATAGTGTGAAGGTGCTATTACCGAACAGATTTGTGATACATGCGGATAGGACTTGCTATGTGTAGGTACATATAGGAAGTCAGGATTTCGGATTGGAAGCATATGTACTGCCGATATCGGAATTTGATGTGATCTTTGGTATGGACTGGCTCTCGGATCAGCGTGCCTTTATTAATTGCAATTCAAAGGAGATCACACTGGGACAATATATTGAGCTAGAGACGAAGTTCGCTGGTATGCGAAGATCGAGCAAATTATTGATGTCTGCTCTCCAAGTCGTCAAAGCTGTTCGGAAGGGCGCGAAGTTATTCTTCACGCTTATCATGGCTGTTGAGCCAAAATACAATGTGAGTGATGTTTCAATTATTTCGAAGTTTGCTGATGTGTTTCCGAAAGATCTTCTGGGGTTACCACCCCAGCGGGAGATTGACTTCTCTATTGAGTTGGTGCCAGGTGCAAAACCTATGGCCCGCTCGACATATCGTGTAGCACCAAAGGAAATGGCGGAACTGAAAGTTCAACTACAAGAGTTGCTAGAATAGGGTTATATACGCCCAAGTATATTACCTTGGAGCACACTTATTCTCTTTGTGAAAAAGAAGGACGGTAGTCTGCGATTGTGCATTGACTATCGTGAATTGAATAAGCTGACGGAAAAGAACAAGTATCCAATACCTCGAATTAATGACTTGTTTGATCAGCTAGTGTGATTAACCGTCTATTCTAAACTGGACTTAAAATCTGGTTACTACCAGTTGAGTATTTGAGAAGGTGACATTCCCAAGATAGTGTTTGGAACATGTTACGGTCATTACGAGTTCACTATAATGTTGTTTGGGCTAACAAATGTGTCATGGGTGTTCATGGATCTAATGCACCGAACATTTCACGAGTACTTGGACTTGTTTGTAATCATCTTTATTGATGATATTCTAGTGTACTCTCAATCTGAAGAAGATCATGCGAACCATTTACGGATGATGTAAAACACCCTGAGGAGAAACAAGCTCTATGTCAAGTTCTCAAAGTGTGAGTTTTGGCTGTCTCTAGTGGCTTTTCTTGACCACGTGGTGAGTGGAGAGGGCATTGTGGTGGATCCGTCAAAGATAAGAGCCAAACAGGAGTGACCAGTGTTGTCTTTTATGGCCGAAGCCAGGAGTTTCCTTGGACTGGTGGGCTACTACAGACGTTTCGTAGAAAACATCTCACAGATCGCTTTACCTCTTACCACATTAACAAGGAAGGATTAGAAGTTTGTTTGGACGCCGGAGTGTGAGCGAGCTTTCGAAGAGCTGAAGAGTCGCTTGACCACGACACCAATCTTTACTTCGCCATGTGGTTCGGATGGCTTTGAAATCTGTAGTGATGCGTCAGGGAGCAACTTAGGCTGCGATCTTCTTCAGTTTGGAAAGGTGATCACTTATGGCTCATGTCAGTTGAAAGTGCATGAGTGAAACTATCCCTTCCATGACTTGGAGTTGGTGGCGATAATTTTTGCACTTAAACTACAATGTCATTATTTATATGGTGTGAAGGTGGATATATTCACAGACCATAAGAGCCTAAAGGATCTATTGGATCAGGAGGACCTCAACATATGACAACGTAGGTGGATGGAGTTCCTCAGGGACTACACCTTCCAAATTCACTATACTCCAAGGAAGGGAAACGTCATTACATATGCCTTTAGTCGTAGGACTCCGATAAGGGAAACTTGGTTGAAGATGCA
Source organism: Platanthera guangdongensis (assembly GCA_039583875.1). NCBI lineage: Eukaryota > Viridiplantae > Streptophyta > Magnoliopsida > Asparagales > Orchidaceae > Platanthera > Platanthera guangdongensis. The sequence continues at coordinate 138,238,084 of CM077148.1, forward strand.
TGATGAGTGTCTGATCCAGGAGTTGGAAGCTTTAGAGATTTCTTGTGTTGATAAGAATTCCACAGCAAATGCATTCCTGAACTAGACGGAGGTACAGTATGACCTTGCGGACAGGGTTCGACGAGCAATGGAACTTGATTAAAGTTTACAACGCTATGCAGTGGATGGGTCAAATGGCCAATTCTCCTGGGATGACTGTTTTTTACGAAAAGTTGGTCGTTTGTGCGTCCCGAATATGGGTAAGCTAAGAGATGAATTGATATATGAAGCTCACTTCACAAAGTATTCAATTCACCCAGGGAGCACAAAGATGTATAAAGACATGAAGAAGCTATTTTGGTGGTCGGGCATGAAGAAAGACATAACACATTATGTGGCTAAATTTCAGACATGTGTTATAGTTAAAGCGGAATATCAGAAGCCTGGAGGTTTCCTGAAGTTGCTACCTATTTCAGAATGGATGTTTGAGGATATTTTGATGGATTTCGTGCACGGTTTGCCAGATCTCAATGTGGAAACCATTCAGTTTGGGTGATCGTGGGCCGGTTGACTAAAGTGGCTCACTTCATTCCGAACAAGAGGGACGATTCATTGGAAGTCTTGGCTAAGCTTTATGTTGAACAAATAGTACGACTACATGTTGTTCCCCGTAGCATCATAAGTTATCGAGACGAGCACTTCACTTCAAATGATTGGAGACTAATCCATCAATTGTTGGGGACAAAGTTAACGTTCAGTATAGCCTTTCATCCACAAATGGATTTCCAGACTGAGAGGACCAACAAAACGATGGAGGACATGCTCCAAATGTGCGCCTTGGACTTCAGGAAGAGATGGGAAAGCCGTCTCTATATGGTAGAGTTCGCCTACAATAATAGCTATCAAGCTAGTCTAAATATGGGGCCTTTTGAAGCTTTGTATGGTAGGAAGTACCGTACACTATTAGCATGGGCGGAACCAGACAAATTTAAGTTGTATAAGAGTAAGGAAGTCGAAGAAGCTAATTCGACAATACACTCTATCCAGGAGAGGCTATTGATAGCACAAGATCGGTAGGCAAAGTATAACAATGCCAAGTACCGAAATGTAGAGTTTTCGGTTGGCGAATGTGTATACCTGAAAATCAAACCTTTTAAGGGCATGTCCAGGATTCGGCGCTTGAAAAAGTTAAGTCTGAGGTATCTTGGTCCGTTTGAAGTAGTGGAATGAGTTGGAGAAGCTGCCTATTGGGTAGCTCCTTTGGCGGAGTCTAGTGGATTGCATGACGTGTTCCACATATCAGTGCTTCAAAAAATCATGAAAGATCCAGCTCAAGTGATTGAGAATAATCGTATACCTGTCGAATCTGGGATAACAACGAAGGTTAGGCCCATTCGGATCGAGGATAAAGCGGTTAAGCAGCTGTGGAACAATACAATCAAGATGGTTAAGGTCTGCTGGGACAACTGTTGCCGTGAAGACCTAATATGGGAGCGGGAGCAGACCATGCATGGTGAATTTCCCGAGTTGTTTAGCTAAAATGTTGTAACATTTTTTGGTGAAGAAAATATACATTATAAAATATTTGTTACTAGTTTCTGCACGCTGTATTAAATTTCCGGATGAAATTTCTATAAGGAGGGGAGGATTGTAACACCCCAAAAAGGAATTGGAGGTAATAGGCTAACAGTTGACCTGAGCTCGACGAAAGCGTCGAGCAGAGCTCGACGAAAGCATTGAGCAGAGCTCGACGAAAAGCATCGAGCTAAGCTCGACAAAGCATCGAGCAGAGCTCGACGAAAAGCGTCAAGCTGATCTCGACAAAGCGTCAAGCAGAGCTCGATGAAAAACATCGAGATGAGCTCGATAAAACGTTGAGCAGAGCTCGACGAAAATAGCATTGCCAGGTGTTATGGTCAGTTCGACGAACTCAGACTCCGTTCGATGAATTATCTCCTATTCGATGATTTGTATTCGACGAATGTGACTCCGTTTGATGAATTATTGAAATAAGATATTGCCATTGTGGCAACTCGTGTTAGGTGGCTTGTGTGCGGCCACTGAGCAGTGGTTAACTTTGTTAACTCAATCCCGAGCCGTTTCTTTAATTTGATGTGAAGAGATCGTATGGCTGGGGTAAAACCCGAGGCCACATATGCAGAGGGATGTACTTGAGGAAGTCATTATTTCCTTTTCTCTCTCACTCTCTTCCTTGCTTCCCCAGTTCTGGAGCAGAGAACTCTTGGCTGGTGCTAGAGTTTGGGTGGAACTTGTTGAGTTGCTGGAGAATATCTTGTGTTTGGAATCAAGAGCCAAAGCTAGAATCGCGAAGGGTAAAGTGAGGCGATCATTTCCATCTACATAGAAAAGATTTGTCATGGCTCCGAAGAAACCTCCAAGGGTAACGATCTTTCTCCTTGGATATGTGAAGTCCTTATTTTGGCATGTGCATGGATTTCCCCTACAAAAAGGTGGAAGGTTGAGGGATTTCCATTGGGTTGATTATTGAAATCCCAAGAAGTTTTGAATATAGATCCGAAAATGTGTAGTACGGAATAGACATGTTGTGTGAAGCCCATCTGGACAGGTTGGTCTGCATTGATGATGTTTTATTTTGCGTACCGGAGAAGACTCCACGTATAAACGAGTATTTTGTGGAGTTGGTGGGTTGTGCCTGTGAAGTGGAGTAACATGAAGTATTGGAGTGGAATTCCAGGAAAATACCCATGAAATTTATGTGTTGTATACTATGAAAGTCCAATGTTTCTGGCACTGCAGGTGGCTGTAGGGTTTTTTGGATAGTTGGTCCAGATATGGTTGGGGCTGGGTACAGAAAGGTGTTCTGTCGCTAATGCCAAGCGATAGTGGTTGTCGCTGGCGATAGCTCCTAGCTAACTTGTGATTGTGAAGCCAGTCCTTCGAGGACATTATTGCTATTGTGAACTATGCGCTCTTAAAGGCCAGTGAGCCAAACGGACAAGGGGAGGCTGACCCGCGTCAGTCTAGACATTGAACTGGCGATTTGAGCAACAGGCAATAGCTAAACTGTATCCGCATTATGGTTGTCTAACTTGAGTGTCTAAGTTATTGGCTTCATTAGGATCACATAATGAGAGTCTTGTGCTGCCCGCCATCAAGACTAAAGTCTCCGGCCATGGGCCGTGGAGCATGAATGCTCAATGTTTACCATTGAGAAGAAAGGTGGTGGGACCCTTGTTTTCCGATACACCGATAATGTGCCCGGAGTGCACGGAGCGTCAGGCCCTGCTGTCGACCTTTATGATATATTGATTGTGCATGAGTGAACATTTTGTGATATATCTGCTTGTGAAAATGCTATGCCTGCAGAGAAGGAATACCACAGCCCCGGGAAAGGGGTAGGGTCGTTATAAATTGGTCAGCTGAATGCTTACCGTTGTTTTGTCTACCACTGTTATGGTGGGTTGTCCCCATGTAGGGCTGGAGATCCGAGCCGGAAATAGTGGGCAGAAGCCCGTGCTGCTGCTATGCTGGCCCTCGAAGGCCTAATGAAGAGAAGTTTTATTGTTTTCATGTGTGGTCGGTCTGCGTGCCGATGTATGTAATCCACACTTGCAAAGGATAACTGTAAGGCTTTAAGGACAAACCTTTTGTTTATTTTTGTTTATATTCCTTGGAGATATATAAAAGTGGTTGTTTATATATAGTGGACATTCATGGGCGATGAGTTCAATATTAACCCCTAATTCTTCCGCTATAATGCTTTGAGTTAGGATGCGTGTACTAGTTTTTGATATTAACCTATCACCCCGTCGCCTGTTTGTGGCATATAGTGCGGGGCCCTGGCCGAACCTTATATTATATGTCAAGTAACAGATGAAGGTGTTACAGAATGAGTGGTCTAGTGGGAGCAACTGACTTGGATGTAGAAGCCTCGTGATTACAACACACATAAGACTTCTTCGTCTCAAGTGGCTTGACTACATCACGTTTTACCTTAATTGTCTTCTTTGCCCCCTGTCCATGAATGAATGGACCATAATCCTTAAGGATGATTTCTTCGTGAGCTGCCTTTAAAGCACTTGTTCCAAAAATCCTAGGCCGGCTCCATCCTTGGTAGTTTTTGTTAGGATCAACATATGTTGGTCTAGCAAAGTGACTATAGGATTCCCATAAAGAAGATATATTTTCAAAACTAATAGTATAAACATTATGATTCCAATGAGCAGTAAGTAAAATGCTATTAGTTTTAACATCTATAATATTGCAGGTGTTTGTAGAGGATTCAAATAGTACGTTCAGAACTTTATCATTGAGTTGACTAATTGAAATTAAATTATGCTTAAGTCCATCTATAAATAATATATCTGAAATCGAAAATGCTTTGTTACCTATAGTGCCGATTCCAAGAATACGCTCTTTGATGTTATCCCTGAATGTCACAATGCCATCTTCTTCTTCTCTAGGCTAAGGAATTTGTCTTTATCACCTGTCATGTGCTTGGAACACCCAGAGTCCAAGTACCACACGTTCTCCTTGTCCTTAGCCTTCTAACACACCTAAAAGGAAAATGAGGGTAAATATCATGTTATCCAAGTTGTCCCACCCATACGGTAGGTAAAAGACTTTGGTAGCCAGACTTGCATAATTTTCTTGGCACCTTTCCTCGGACATGACCCGGATGTGTGACCAAATTTTTGACAGTTTGCACATAAGGTATAAGAAGTGGATGCTGCCTTTTTCATGTTCCTAGAGCTCGTGCTGGAGGATGGGATAGCCTTTCAGAATTATAACTTTTATTTTGTGATTTTTCATAGAAAGCTTTAGTCTTAGTAGGAAATCTGTTACCGTTCGGTGGTAGTGTTGGACTTATATACACTAGTCCAAACTTTCCAGATCCATGACACTGTGCTCCCAGCAGCATATCTAGAGATTTTGCCATATTCCAAATTTCCGGACAACACTGTTACGATCATGGATCCTCGCCATTAGGGAAGTGTTTTCCGTGACTAGCACTGCGCACCGATTTGCGAATTACTTTTTTTACCTTCTTCTATTTTAACAAGAGATATTTGAAGTCTTTTATCCAAGACATTCCTTTCATTAATAAGATTGTTCATTTTCAAAGATGCCTTGGAGAGAATTACTTTTAGCTCTTTGATCATTGCCATCGAGTGAGGGCCCTCTAAGAACTCGATCTTCTCTTTACCGCATTTTATTAATTCACTCTTCATATTTTCCAAGTTCTTTTTAATTTTCTTATTTTCATTTCTAACGGACCTTTTCTCAAGTATTACAATATTTATCTTATCACATAGATGTTCATAAATTTCAAGAAGTTCATTATAAGAGGGTGGGGTTACCTCAGTGTCACTCTGGACAGTGGAATCATTGTCTAACTCATCCTGATTCTTTCCCATGAGGAACAGATTCGCCTCATCTTCACTACTTGAGTCGGAGGTACTTGACTCTTCAGATCCATCCTCGTCCCACGTTAAGGCCTTACTACTTTCTTCTTTCCCTTGTTCCAGCTATGTTTCTCCTTTTCCTCCTTCTGAAGCCTTGGACACTCCCTCTTGATATGCCCAGGCTTGTGGCAATGGTAGTACTCTGGTGGAGACCTTTCATCATCACTCTCGGTCTCCTTTGATTACTTGTTCGACCTCTTTGTTTCTTAGCAGATCTCTTCAGAAACTTCTTAAACTTTCCTTGCCTCTTAGGATTTTTCATGAACCTTTTGTATTCCCGAACTTAGAGGCTTTCTTCCTCGTTGTACTCAGACTCTTCAGTAACCTTCCTCTCCCTCGCAGCCTTCAGTGCCAGCTCCTTCTTTATCTCCCTGGGATATTCCTCAGCTTGTATCTTTAATTCGATCTCATGGGTCTTCAGGTTTCCAATAAGACTCTCTCTCTAGGGTGCTGATATCGTGTGATTTAGCAATAACCGTCACCTTCAGGCCGAAACGTGGAGGCAAAGATCGCAGGATCTTCCTCACCAGATCTACATTTGCGTAACTCTTCCGAGAGATCTAAAGGCATTGACAATCTTGGTAAAGTGAGTGTACATACTGTCCACCTCCTCGTAGATCTCGATCTAGAATTGTTCGTAGTCAGATTCAAGTCAGAACAGTTTCGACTCCTTCACCTGCAAGGTACCTTCGCGAGTCAGCTCAAGTTAACGCCATATATCATAACCAGTTTCACAATTTCATATTCTATTAAATTCCATTTTATCTAATGCATTGTTTGTATATTTCAGCTTGTCAATGTCATCCCATTTATCTTGCAGTTTGATTAATATGGTATCACTTACAGTGATAGTGGGTGCGGTGTACTTTGTTTCAATCATGGCCCAAATATCCATGTTTTGTGTCATTAGGAAGATTTTCATCTGCGATCTCCAGTAACTGTAGTCACTCCCCATGAACAGCGGAGGTCTAATCACACCTTGTCCCTTAGATAAAGCGAGAACCGCGTTCGTCATCTTACTTCAGGATTTTAATCTCTTTTTGAAGTAACCTCGCTCTGATACCACTTGTTGGATCTAATGTCCAACCTTAGATGGGGGGTGAATAAGGTTTTAATCATTAATTAAAAAACTGAACTTTTTTGTCCAGAAAAACAAGTTCTGGAAGCTACCGCGGGGCGTTAGCTTGCTAGCATGCGGCGGTAGGTCACAGATCTCATTTTCTTGGCCAAATATCTCCATGGACAAATGCGCACCCTTTAGAGATCCACTGGATAACACCCAGGACATCACACGCAGAAATAAGAACACAAATAATTTTATTCAATCAAAATAACAAGTGTTTTTCAATTACAAAAGTTTGATCTCTGTGACGCAGGAGATCGAAGGCGGTGAAAGATGAATCTTTTTTTATTTTCTACACCGACCCACTACCCGGACCGGTTGGCTCTCTTCCTTTCCCTCCAAGAAAGGTCTTCGACCCGACCGTTCACCTTCACATAAGGAAGTGTCGTAGATCCCTGCTAGATAACCAGATCTAGATGTCTCTTCCCCAAGATGATTTCTCACGGAATCCTCCTCGGATTCTGACGACCTTAAATGATCGATTTTCCCCACCGCAATCACATAGAAAAGAGAAAATTACAAAAAGGAATAAAGAAGAATTAAGATTGAATCTCCCTCAAGATGGTTAATCCGTTGAGCGATGTATGATCAGTGCTAGTGATCCTTATTTGGTTGCACTGATCAAGTCCACGTAGTCGTTGTAGTCCTTTGCTCGCCGGAGATTTTTGTGCGTGAACAGGATGGAGGAGGCTTTCTCTTCCTTTGATAGAGATGGCAGAATGGTGCTCAGAGGCGGCTCCTAAACCCTAAAAAGAATTCTTGTCTGTCTTGATTTGTGAAAGGAACAAGAAAATGAATGCCTTTTGTACGTCTTCGAAAAAAAGGCTACCACCGGCGGTAAGGCTAGCGCCCAGTGGTTGTTTATTACACGTCAATGTGACAGCTGTCCCATGTATTTGAAAAATATTGAAAAAAAATATTTTCCTTTTTTTGTGCTTGCGCGATGTAGTATCCAACTATCGCCTGGCATTAGATCAAGCATCTCGATGAATCCAACTCGACGATCGTTGAGTGAGCCAGCGCTATGCGGAAGGAAGCTAGCGCTGCACGGTAGGTTCTAGGGCACCTATTCAGATTATATCTACAAGCTAGAGCGGGTTGTAGCTCTAACACCACACAGTAGGATCCAGAGCGTGCATTCGGTTGAAACTAGGCTAGCGCTTGGTGGTAGCGCTAGCGCATGATGGTAGGTCATAGAATGGAGTTCTTCGCTTCGATTGAACCTATAAACTGCACATTATACCAAACACAAGGTGTGATCAAATACATGGGAATTGATATTATCAAACTAAGGATATGTAAACTGTCATCTCCAACATCGGCTACTTCAGTAAAACTCAATTTTTCACAATCTTACACCTCGAAGCCTCAACTCCTAATACTCAGAGACAAATCTCGAAAAACTCTAAGAAAAACATCTCCTACAACACGGATAATAACCCCTCCTACAATTCGGAGAACAACCTCTCCTACAACTCGATCCAATAAACAAGGATCTACAAACTCAGAAGTAGAAACTTTCTACAAAAATGAAAATAATTTGTACAAGTTTCTATATTGAAAACAATCTTCATCTTTAGATCTGAATAAATTCAATCTTCTTCCTTCTTGGAGAATAGATCTTGAAATAAAGTTGAAGGAGAAGACTTGAAGAACTTGAAAACCTTGATCTGAAAATCTTTTAGAATCCGACCAGTCAAGAGCACTATTGTAGAACCAGAAAGTAGTGATCTGTCGAATTTCTTACTGTAAGGAATCGTTGATCGTGAACTTTGAAGTTGTCGGGTTGATCAATTCCGAGCAAAGTACATCGAGAAAGAAAAATCTCCACCGTTTCACAATTTTGAAAATTAGGTCTTAAGAGATTAGCGATTCTTGTAATACTTAGAGATCCATAAATCCAAAATGTAATCCTTGGTATTTATACATGATTCCATCTGCAACGGCTAGAAATAACCTTTCAAATCGAGCATTCACGTGCACTATACATGGTCGTCATTTTGAAATAGAACCCGTCGGAAAAACCGAACCAAAAAAATTCTTAAGTCCATTCGTCGAAATGACTCGTGTTATACTTAGAACACTCGACAAAATGGTTAATCACTCGACGAATTTGAAGAGAGCATTCATCGAATTACACGAGATCATTTGACGAATTACACGAGATCATTGGATAAATTTACTCAGTCTAAAATTTCTAATTCTTCCTGAACTCAACAACCATCTTTTTCTATATTCCTATGCACTTGAAAATAATGTATACTCCAATAGAGAGATTACATATGAGTCAACACCATGTCCTACACAATGAGGGATTACATTGCATAGGCATGTGTTACATGACTCATTGTAATTTGACATTGGTGGGTACTTGGAGATTGTACAACCCCATATTCGTTGTGTGGGTCCCTCTAGCAAGTTCATGGCATTGTAGGACATTCAGGTCCAAGAGTATCAAAGTAGGCGACTAGGGCGGGCGGAGCTGCACTTGCCCAAAAGGAGCAAAGGCCTCCCGCCCATAGCAGGCGGAAGGTCTCTCGGCAATATAGGTGAGTGGCATGTTGATCTCGCATCCGCCGTTTTAGGGAGCTGTCGAGCTGAATGCCTGGCTAACCCATCTTTCATCCCTTCAGGCGAGTGGTGCTCGTTGGATACAATGTTCATAATGTACTTGATTTGAAGAAGCCCTTTCAACTAAATGATATACACATATTGGTATTTGATGTATATTTCAGTTTATGTTTGCAGGATTACATATTGATTTGTCAAGTGGACACAAGAAACTAACTTGATTTTGAAGAAAAAGTATCAAAGTTCAAAAGTGTCGATACACTTCAACTGTGTCAACACCTTTGCAGTAGCTGTGTCGAGATAAGTCAGCACAGAATACATTCAGCAACTTGTAGTTGAGAATATTGACTAAGTACAAAAATATCGACACACTTCAATAGTGTCGACACCTTTAAAGAAGCTGTGTCGAGACAAGTCAGTTAACTCGACACATAGAAGATTCAAGACAGCTGTGTCGAGACAAATCAGTTGTCTCGATACTTTGAAGACTAAGTCAGCTTACTCGACACTATAAAGCTTAAAGCAGTTGTGTTGAGACAATACAACTGTCTCGACAAAAAGAAGATAGAAAATTTTACTAAGTAAAATTGTGTCGAGACAAATCAACTGTCTAGACACAATGAAGAATTAAAGATAGACTTTCTGACATCAGGCAGATAGTTGTGTCAAGGCAACCTAGTTATCTCGACACAAGGCAGAACAAAAGATGTCGACACAAACCACGCTTTTGTCGAGACAAATCAACTGTCTCAACACTCTCAAGTTTCACTTGAAAATTCTTTTAAGTAGAATTATGTCGAGACTGCTAAGATATCTCTACACAAGTATCGAGACACTTTGGACATCTCGACACTTATGTTTCAAAAAATGTGCAGAGTCAACACAAAAGTGCCAAGATGGGTCAGAACTGTCACATCAGGTACAAGAATAAGATATTTCAATGGAAACAGTTTAAGGGAGGATTTGATGTATGATGTCAGATGCTGATGTCATCATTCAGTAACTACCCATCCATGAAGGCTATAAATAGAGGGGTAGTCTACACCAACAAGAGAGAGAATTGATCAAGCAAATAGAAAATTCTCATTCATATTCCAATCCCAAGGAGGAGGAAGAAGACGAAGGTCTTCAAGAAAATCTCCAGATCCTTTATATAAATCGATCAAAAGATCAAGGTGGATCTGATCGACAATTTCTTCAAGGTTATCAATCCGATCAACATCAAGAATATATCAGATCCAGAAAAGCAACTTTTCAGCTAGCCAATTTATCAAGAAGACATTCATTGCTACTGATTTGAAAATCTGTGTTAACAGATATATCAGATTACAGATATTCTGTTTTCTATGAAGTAATTTTTAATTTTTACTTGTAAATTTTGTAAGATCTCCTTTAGATCTGAGTGGGTAGGAAATCTTATCACTGAGTTGTCGGCCTATTTTATAAAGGCTGAGTTAGGGTTCTTGAGGGACCTGAGGTAGGTGATTTTGGGTGAATCACTGAGTTGTAGGCTTATTTTATAAAGGCTGAGGTAGGGTTCTTGAGGGACCTGAGGTAGGAGATTAGGAGAATCTCTGAGGTAGGACCTATTGGTGTAAGTGTGGGTTTCTTAATATAAACTGAGCCTATAAGATCTTTGGATCTGAGTTAACGAGGAGGAGCTATAACCTTATCTAGCACATTGCTAGTGAGGAAGAATGGGGCAAGTGGATGCACCCAAGAAAGGGGAACAACTATAAATTCTATATGTGATGTGTGTTGTGGATTAATTTTTCTTATGCTGTGTTCTGAATTCTCTAACTGCTGAATTTGGTAAGTGATAAAGATTTGCTAAAGTATTTTAAAAAGTCACCTATTCACCCCCTCTAGGTGATTATCTAACCATAGGATTATCTTTCAAGTGGTATCAGAGGGAGGTTGTTCAAGAAAGACCTAACAGTCTGAAAAGATCCAAAGGGTATTAAAAAATATCAGATCTATGGCTTATGAATCACGCATAGAACTCAGTTATATGAAAATGCCTATTTGCAATAGGGACAATTTTGTTTTATGGAAACACAGAGTAAGATTGTTCAGGGAAGCCTCAAATCCCAGAATCTTTATCACTCTACAAGAAGGACCATTTGTACCAATAAAAACATTAGTTCTATATGCAAATGTTGAAACCCCCAAGAAACTGTCAGAAATGACAAAGGATGAGGTGGTACTTTCCACCATGGATAAAAGGACACAAAATATAATAGTCAGTGCAATAGATAATTCAACCTTTCAGAATCTTGCGCAACTAGCAGTAAGAGGCCTTTAGACAAGGAAAAACTGATTCTATAGAATAATGCTATGAAAAGTTCTTTAGAATAGTAAATGACTTAAGAAATTGTGACAGAATTTTCTCAAATTATGAGCTGAATGATAAGTTTTTGAGATCCCTAAATAAAGAATGGGACATCAAGATTTGTGCTGTAAGAGAAATGTGGAATCTAAGAAATATGTTACCCCAAGACTTATATGGGAAGCTTATGTCACATGAGCTTCAGCTAAACTCTAGAAAAGCTGAAGTAGAATCTGCCAGAAGTTCATCTCAAACAAAATCTGTGGCCTTCAAAGCAGATATATCTAAGAAAGCTAGAATAAAAATCTCATCATCACCCAGAAGGTATGAAGATACAGATAGCACTGGAGTCTGTTCTTCATCATAAGATCTATCAGATGATGAATTAACACTGTTTACCAGACAATTCAACAAAATGCTAAGGAGAAGGGAGCAGTGTAATAAAAAGAAACCTTCTGGATCAAGCTCTAGTAAAATCAAAGACAATCCCAGAGACAAATCAGTTAGTCAGGTATGATTCTCATAAGAATAAACAATTTAAGACTGACAATATTTGATTTTGCTATAATAGGCATGGGCATGTCATAGCTGACTATCCAGTAAAAAGGAAGGAAAATAAAAAGTCAAAAGAAAATAAGTTCTATAAGAATAAGAAATCAGAGAAGGGTCTGATGGCAAAGAAATCCAAGAACTTATCTGATAGTGATACTGACTCAACTGAGTCAGAAGAAGAACTTACTGGATTGTACTTCTATGAAGAAGAATTCATCAGAAAGGCTATTTACAAAGGGAAAATCTCCACAACTTCATCACACTATGGTGATTCGGAAGAAAAAATTGAGATCAATTTAATGGCATTATCTGAGGATCCAGAAATAGAAGCACTTGACTATCAGAATACTCAGGTAATCTATGACAATTCTACAAGTACTAAAACTTCTGTATATGAGACCGGCGATTAGTTAGACTCATGCAACTCAAAGTTTGATTCACATAAGACTAACTCTGTGACTGAACTACAGTAGCTCACAGTCAAGTTTGAAAAGCTGTTGGAAGCCCTAGCAAATAGCAAAAATCCTGTCAAAGAACAAGCTGTAGAGATAGCTTCACTAAAAGGTTTTGAGTATAATCATAAGATGGATACTAAGAAAATTGGTCTTCAAAGTTCTAAGTTGGCAAAGCTGACTAAGATCATTGATGATCAAATCTTATTGCTAAAGCAGAAGGATGCAACTATTCCGGAGCTGGAACTCAAACTCCTGAATGAGAAAAAGTTAGTTCAATAATTTTCTAAACCTAAAGCTGTATTGCCCATTATAGATACCTTCTCAGGAACACCTGGAAGTGGTCTTGGGTATGTTGAACCCAAGATGAAAAGAGGCAAAAAGCTGACAGGACAAAAGGGTCCAGTCATTCCATAGCCTGTAATTCAGACTAAGGGAAAAGAAATCCAGAAGTCTGGACTAGTTGGACCTAGTTCATATGTGAATAGGAAAGCTATTCCTAATATGCCTGCACCAAAGAGGATAGTTGTAATTGAGAGGCAAAACAACTTGTTTGCTCCCAGTCAAATTACAACAGTCAAGTGTGCAGATTCCTGTACTAAGGGATGTCAGCACAAAGTTCCTTCTATTCTTCCAAAGAGGAGGTACAATAGATATGAATGTTGGTGTTATGGAAAGGCAGGACACTTTTCCTTGGAATGTTAGTTCAATTACTCAGTGTCTCATATTTAGAAAAGATATCGAGTTAAGAAGCTCACAAGTGGTTTCAATAGAGCCACAACTAACAAGAACCTAGGACCCAAAATAACTTGGGTTCCTAAGGAAAAATAAATTCTGATTTTGCAGGAATGTCCAAGCATTAGAGACAGACCAATCTGGTACTTGGATAGTGGGTGTTCCAGACACGTGACTGGAACAAGAGAAAATTTAAGGGAATTTAACCCTATAGAGAAAGGACCAAAGGTGATCTTTAGTGGAGCTGACAAAGGAATAACCAATGGTTATGGTAAGATCATAAATGGCTTAGTCACTGTCACTAAAGTAGCTTATGTGGAAGGGTCGCAACACAACCTTATAAGCATAAGTCAACTTTGTCATATTGGCTATGACATTTCTTTCCACAAAGATGAGTGCCTAATTAAGAAGTCAAGTAACCAAGAGGTTATCTTGACAGACACTAGATGTGGGAATATGTATTCTTTGAATTTTCTTTGTTTAAAGTTAGACTCACCCTTATGTCTAGGTGCAAATGAGAAAGCCTCACACAGTGTCAAATGGCACAAGAGGCTAGCTCATTTGAACTACAAGGTCATAGGGAAACTTTTCAGTGGAGAGCTTGTTAGGAATGACCATAACATTAATTGCTCAAAGCAGAGCATATGCTCAACATTCCAAAAAGGCAAGCAAACTAAAACTACATTCAAAAGTATTGAATATAAAGATTCAGTGAGGTGTTTATACCTCTTGCATATGGACTTGTTTGGTCCTATGCCAGTTCATAGTTTAGGAAGGAGAATTTAAACTTTTATAATAGTTGATGACTATTCCATATTCACTTGGGTTTACATTTTAAGGAAAAAGTCTGAAACTCCTGATGTCTTCAAGACTTTTGTCAAACAAATTCAGAATGAATTAAACAGCTCTGTGGTCAAAATTAGAAGTGATCATGGAGCTGAGTTTCAATCTGATTATATGACAAAGTTTTGTGAAGAATTGAGAACTCAACAAGAGTTTTCCTCAACAAGAACACCCCAGTAGAATGAGATTGCTGAGAGGAAGAATAGGACTCTCATTGAAGTTGGAAGAACTATGTTGAGTGATTCTTCACTTCTAGAATATTTCTAGGCTGAAGCTATAAACACAACATGTCATGTTCTTAATAGAGCTTCAATCAACAAAAGATTGAATAAAACTCCTTATGAACTTATGAAGGGCAGAAAACCAAACTTGACCTATTTTAGAATATTTCGATGTAGATATTATGTCCTGAATAATGGGAAAACATACCTATCCATGTTTGCTGAGAAGTCCTATGATGACATATTTGTTGGTTATAGTAACCATAGTAAGGCCTATAGGGTCCAAAACTTGAGGGATCAAGTTGTGGAAGAGTCTGTTCATGTTGTGTTTGATGAAAGCTCTGTGTTTTATAATGATAAGCCAGGGTCATCAAGCACAACTGGTGAAGACTTGAAGCTAAAGGAGCTGACTATAGATGATACTATTCCAACAAGCCAGAATATGCAAGATGGAGACAACATAGTTGAAGAAGTGCTTGAACATGAACAACAAGGAGAAGGAAATCAACATGATGCAGGCTGTCAAGGAGAAGAAGTCACATAACCTGTGGATATCAGACATCTAAGGGATCATCCAATGGAATTAATCATAGGAGATAATGCACAGGGTGTGACTACAAGATACAAACATCACAACACAGTGATGTATTCAAATTTTCTGTCCCAGACAGAACCAAAGAAATTTGAAGAAACTAATGTGGATCGTTTTTGGATAAGTGCAATTTAGGAAGAATTGAACCAGTTTAAGAGGTGCAATCTCTGGAAGCTGGTTCCCGGACTAAATAACTGCAACATCATAGGAACCAAATGGATATATAGAAACAAACTGGATGAGAATGGGGTTATCTTCAGAAATAAAGCTAGACTGGTTGCAAAGGAATATAGACAAGAAGAGGGAATAGACTTTGATCAAACCTTTGCATTAGTGGCTAGATTGGATGCTATAAGAATCTTCCTAGCATATGCAGCCTACAAAAGTTTCAAAGTTTACCAAGTGGATGTAAAGTCAGCCTTCCTAAATGGTAATCTTAAAGAAAGGGTTTATGAAGATCAACCCTCAGGTTTTGTTGATTATACTAAACCTACTCATGTGTATTTACTATTAAGAGTTCTCTATGGTTTAAAACAAGCCCCAAGGGCTTGGTATGAGACTCTGTCTAAGTTTCTTCCATAGAATAAATTCTCAAGAGGGAAAATATACAAACACTATTCTTAAGGGATGTCAAAGGCAAGACCATCTTAGTACAGATATATGTTGATGACATAATATTTGGTCCTACTGATCAGTCACTTTGTACTAGGTTTGCCAAATTAATGCAAGGCAAGTTTGAGATGAGTAGCATGAGTAAACTTCAGTTTTTCTTGGGTATCCAAGTTAAGCAAACTTTAGATGGACTTTACATTAGTCAGTCTAAGTTCACTAAGGAGAAAATCAAGAAATATTGCATGGAAACAACCACTTCAATGAAAAGCTCCATGGGGTCAAGTATATCTTTAGACTAGGATGGTGCTACGAAGCTAGTTGATATCACCTCGTATAAGGGCATAGTTTGTTCACTACTCTATCTAACAGTCAGTAGACCAGACATAATGTATGCCACTTGTGTCTGTGTCAGGTATCAAGCATGCCCTAAGGAATCTCACTATACTGCAGTTAAAAGAATATTGAGATATCTAAAGGGCGCACCTAATCTTGGCCTATGGTATCCCAGGAATAGTGATTTTGATCTAATAGTCTATTCAGATGCAGACTATGCAGGATGCAAAGAAGATAAGAAAAACACAGCAGGGTCATGTCAATTTCTTGGAAGGACACTGGTGTTATGGAGCAGCAAAAAGCAGACACATGTATCAAAATCCACAGCTGAATCTAAGTACATTTCTGCTGGTGGTTGTTGTGCACAATTGCTCTGAATTAAGCATTAATTACAAGATTACAATTTACAGCTAAGTAAAATTCCTAAATATTATGATTCTACTAGTGTTATTTCTATTGCAAATAATCCTGTGTCATATAGTAGAACTAAGCATATTGAAATCAGATATCATTTTATTAGAGAATATGTAGAAAGTGAAGATATTATTTTAGAATTTGTTCCCACAAATAGACCCATTGCTGATATCTTTACTAAGCCTTTGGAAGAAGAGAAATTTAATTTCTTTAAATTTGAACTTGGAATGTTAAATCTTGAGTAAAACTGTAATAAGTGAAGTATAAAACTTATTAATCAGTAATTAAGTCTACACATTTAGGTTTCAAAGATAAGTTACAAAAGTGTCAAGAATTAACACTTAAGAAAAATGAAATTTTGACTAGTCAGTGTCGAGCCACAAGAAAATGTGTCTACACTGTATGTAGTAATGTGTTGAGACACCAGAGAGTGTGTCGACACTATAGAAAGTGATGTGTTGAGACATACGAATATCAAGATCCTAAGGTATATGTGTAGAGAGACATAAATCCTGTGTCGAATTGTGTCGACACATCTCGACAGACTTGATTTATATTATGTCGACACATCTCGACAAACTTGAGCCGACACTAAAGACTGGTGTCGACACTAGGTCATTTCCTAAAAACTTGGAACAGAATTAGCAGCGTGCCTTTTCAACTTCTGCGGCATCTACTATAAATACTGCAAGAAAGAAGGTGTCGTCTACGCTTACCTAAATTCCTGAGAGATTGATCCCTGAGTGTTGAGACCTAGAGCTTCATTAGTCAACACATCTTCTTCCTCAATTTCTCTCAATTCCAATGGCTCCCAAGAATGACGGTAACATCTTCGAGGGATACGAGCTGGTTAGCAATGGATTCCAGTCGGCAGATGACGAAATCAAGGAGGTGGTAAACCTGATCAATGAAGCTTGCTTGGTGATGACTAGTTTTAGTCATCGTTTTTTGGGTTAGTTTAGCATAAAAATTCCTAGGTTTAATTTTATTTTTATGTATTTTATGTTTGTTATGTTTTAATTTCTCCTTTTTTTATGTTATGCTTTAATTTCTTATTTTATGTTTGGTATGCATCATATTGTTTGTTTGTTGTTTTTTTATGTTTGTTATGTTATATTACATAACTAATATTGTGTCTTATTTTATTTGTAGGTTGGAGCCCACATGATGCATGGCCGGCCCTCTTCGAGTGTAGCCCAAGCCTCCTCATGGTGAACTCGAGCTCCTCCTACATGGTGCAGCCCGAGCCCTCCAAGTGCAGCAGCCGACTTCAACTCCAGCCACCTTTGCATGGCTCTCTCCATATTTTGGCCCATTTGAGGCCCATGCATGGCCGGCTCTCTCTCTCCCCCTTTCTTTTTATATCTTTTCCCATACATGCATGGCCGGCCCCCCTCATTCATTCCCCCTCTTCCCCTCGCTCTTCAATTTATTATTTTCTCCTCTCTTTATTCCTCATTCATCCCCCTTCTATTTTCTATTTTTATTATTTTTTATTCCCTTAAATATAATACATTGGACCTCTCCTTCTCTCTCCCCCTCATTAAATTCCATTCATGCATCTACATTCATGCATGGACGGCCACACCCTTTTCCCCCTTCACCTCCACTTCCCTCTAGAACCTTCCACCTCATCTATAAAAGGAGCCCTTGCCTCATGATTTGAAAGAGTTGGATTTTGGGAGAGCAAGTGAGAGTGCTAGTTCAAGAGAGAGTTCCTTTTTCTTACTTGTTGTTGTTAAGTTTTTTTATTGTAACCATTTTCTTGTTAGTGCAATCTTTTTTTTTTGGTAGCATAATTTTTTCTCTTTTATTATTTTGTACTGCTCTTTCTATCATCAATGAAAATGAATTCTCTTTCTCTTATTTTTGTTCTTTATTTCCTAACTATGCATAGCTAATTTTTCTTTAGCATACGATCATGAGGATCCATGAAATGAGATGAGATTTACTTTTACTTCTTAGTTTTATTTTTGTCAAAATTATTCTCGATCTTTCTTTGATTTTTCTCGTGTCGACTCCGTATTTCCGGTATACGGTAGTAGGCAATTTGATCTCATTTCATAGTAGTCAAGAGACTCGTTGATTTGAAACATCACTCAAAGAAGGAAGGAGTTGCACGCAATCCTAGAGATAGGACGACGTAAATTCTCCGGATTGGAGTCAAATCCAATAGTGCGGATTGTAACATCCCACATCCAATTAAACCCCTCTACTTAGGTTGGGTTAGGACTTATGGTGGGGGCATGGGTTTATGCTAGGTTTGAAACATGAGGTTAGGGTTTAGTCACATGGGGCCCACAACAGGGCCCAATGTAATCTAAGTCAAACCAGCCCAAATTGGGGTCCTTGCCACACATTAACTCTACCACTGCACCTATAATCCTAACACCAACCTAAGGGAACCATAAGCCATATCACTAAGTCATTTAGTGACCCAAGTTGACTCAAGTCAACCCTAAACCTTAAATTGGTCAAACCCACATCCAAAGGCCCAATTAGTCCAAGTGGGGCACCACCATGGCCCAAGCCAAGTTGGGTGGTGCCATAGAGTCCATGACCTTCAAATGGGGTCAACCCACTCACCATGTTGACAAGGTCAACCCCAAAAGTCAACAAGTCAACCTTACGCCTATTTAAGGGATTTGAAGACCAAACCCACTCCCCATGGGCTAAGCCCATTAGACAAGGCCCAAGACCAGCCTGAAGGTCAATGACAGCCCCTACCCTCCTGAAAATGGAGAGAGAATGCATGCATGGGGGAAATTTGGGCTTTTTGGAGGAAAAGAGGAGAGAGAAAGGGGAAGAGAGGAAATGGTAGCCATGTGGCCCTCCTTCTCTCTGCCCAAGCAGCTGGCTGAGCTCCTCAGGATTATTCCTGCAAGGTGGAGGGATTTGGGGCCACCTGGTGGCTAGGAGGAAATTCCAAAGCTTGGTCGGCCACCCCCCTTAACTTCAACTCCTCCCACAGCCACCCCCAGCCAAATCCGAGCCCACCATCAGCTTCAGGAGGAGGAAATGAGTGGAGATCGACATCTGGAGCACTGTCTTTACTGGAGAATCCAGGAATTGGGCCAATTCGCCGGAGCAAGCGTCGGCCATGGAGCACTGCCACCGCACGCGCTGCCAAGCCCGGCTGCAGGTTCGTTTCACCTCACCTCACCCCTTGCTAGCTTTCTAGCTCAATTAGGCGAGACATCGGGCTCAATCGAGCCCGATACCATGGGAGAATGTGTGGACTTTTCCGAGTTTTACTTCTTGCTCGGGATCGCCGGAGGAGCCGCCTTCGACAGCCTCACCGCCGGGAAATGCTAGCCACCACCTCAACGAAGGTGGTGGCAATAATCGCCGGTGGTGGCGCCGGCTCAGATGACCGAAATCAGCCAGCAAAAATGTCACAGGAAAATCGATCGCAGCTGTTGGCCACCTGGGGACGATGAACGGATGTCCGTCCATCTGATTTGATCTGATTAATGAATTAATTTGATATGAACAGTAAAATATATGTCACACTTTTACATAGTTCGTGCATGCTAAAAATAGGCCTCTTAAATGCAATTTAAGAATTATACATCAACATAAAAATTGTAGGACATGGTCTTACCTTTAGTTTGCCACCCAAAACTAGAAATTTGGAGAAGTAGGGCTCTCTATAGGGCCATTCTACCAAGACTGGTCCTAGGCTAGGACAGATTTTCAAATGAGTGCCCAGGCCAAACCTTAAGTCGTCATGACTTGAAATTTTGGTCATGCATGTGACTATGTCGTGCTTTGTTACGGACCAAAAATTGGAATTTTTGGAAAAATATTTTCTATAGTTTTTAGTAAAATACACTTATTTAATTTAATTGAATAGTTGGAGAAATACAACTCCAAATGGCCCCAAATTTTGGTGGCATGTTCATTGGGTCAATATTACACCATGATAGAAATTTCAGTCTCTGTTGACCCATGCATGTTGGGTAATCCCACTTGCATGAGAAAGGTAGGTTTAGGTTTGTGGTGCATATAGTAAAATTAGCAAAATGAGAAATTCAGCCAATTTAAGACATTTCATGCCCATGAAACTCTGGATAGAAGTTTATAGGGGGTGAAATATACCTCCCACAGGAGGAATGGGATTTTTGGGATCAAAAATCCCATTAATTGGAATTTTTGAAAATTAGGCCATTTAGAAATAAAAATTTGAAACTAAGGATAATGATGATATTGAATTCTCAAATTTTTCCACAAGCTTATATGGATCATAGTTTATCTCTGGAAAAATTTATGGGGCTGTTAGATAATTTTATCTTTGATTTTAAGTAGAATTATTATTTTTCGCGTTATGAAGATTAATTAAAAATAAAGGAAATATTTGTTGGAAAAATATGGAAAATTTTACAGTGGCTTATTAATATGATATAATCCTTTTGTAAATTTTTGAGAAGTTTTGGAAGAATCAGCATGATGAAAACCCTAAAAATGGCATTTTAGTAATAATGATATTTTGAATATTTGCTAGGTCAAATAATTATTTAGGACTTTAAAATTTTGTATTTAGTTTGATGTTATAATTATGAATCTCTAGTGAGTTTCCCAAAATATTTGGTGGTAGACTTACTATACTTCATTTGGAAAGTAGGCAAATTGAGATTTTACTGTTAAATGGAAATAAAATTGAAATTGCATGGGAAAAATTGGGAAATCTGGTGGGCAGCCATATTTTATATCTTAGAACACCTGATAAATTTCTTAAGTAGAATGAATCAATATAAGTAGTACATCATGTGCAATGTGACATAGGTAACACAATCAGAGGAATTAATTTAAGCCCTTAATTACTTAGCAAAATGATGAAATCTAAAATGGTCAACATCATACACCATACCAATCCATGATAATTAATTAGGGGCATTTGGCCCAAGGGATTAGAAGTTCTACTATGCGGATTAACATTAGGTCATGGGTGCGTATAGCAAAAATATAGCACATATTACTGAGACCCACAGGGGATACGATGGTAGGTTGAGTTGAGAACTATATTGGGAAGACAAACCCTGGTTGGTTTCCAATAGGTCACTTCCTAATTACAAGTGGTAGAGAGCAAAATCCCAAGGATAGTGGCTAGAACGGAGATCGACGAAGACTGCCGCTCTCCTGATAACATCCTAAATTATTAGGTTTGTCCAGAGTAACAATGAGAGCTGGTATGGTTAAGGGGTAGACATTAATAAAAGTAAATATCCTTGAGAAAGGGAGCTTTGGGATTAAGCCCATCGTAGTTCCTAGTGCCCCTGAGAGCCCTTCATCGGGCATGCCTTGGGCAGTCCTGGGATTAAACCTAAACTGCTATATATAACAAACACTAGACAATAGTGGTTTAATAAGATAAGGCATTGATGTTCATTCTCACCCGTGATGGGTTGGAGGGATTCAGAATAAAGGCACTAATGTGCAATCTCACCCGTGACGGGTTGGAGGGATTTAGAATAAAGGCACTAATGTGCAATCTCACCCGTGATGGGTTGGAGGGATTCAGGACGGGTTAGTCCTGTGAGCTGGAGGCTCGGGTTGGAATATCTTGCATGTGCATAAATCTGTGGCGGGTCATGCTGTATTGGGCCAATCATCACACTGATGACAGTACGGTGACTCTGGCGAGGTGTGAGGGTTTGAGGGGCCAGTGGGTTGTTTTACACTGCGGTCTGGAGGACGATCCCCAAGAACGCACACTCGACCAAAAAAGACTGGTGGGTAGCCAGAAAATAGTACGCAAAGACTCTAGAGTGCACCTAGGACGTGTATAGAGGCGTATGGGAGGTCTAGGCCCGGTAGTGTGTATACCCTCCTAAGAGTGGAGACGCCCGCTCCGCTGCTACCGTAGCCACAATGGTGGTACCAGAGAGTGATGTTAGCTCTGAAAAGTGGGAACTAAAGGTCTGTGACCACAGAGTCGTGTGTGTGAGTTTCACTTGCATGAACCATAACATGCATGCATACCATACATTCATAACTAGAGCATATGCACCATAGATCCTTATTATATAAATTAGTATGGGCTCTTTTATATGATAAGTTATATTTCTGGAAACCTTAACTTATAAGTTTGTATGGGCATTCATATAAGTTAAGGTACTTCTGTGATAGTAGTAGTAGCTTATTATACTTGCTGTCTTAACTTAGCTTACATACAGTACTTGTTTACTTACTGCACTTTACTTGTTTTTGTTCAGCTCTTCTTACTTTTCTTGCACTATATATATAGAATTGCTAGAGTAGGAATATTTGTTATATATGTACTCTTAGTATAACTCCACTATCACCTGTTTCCTTTACTATACCCCTTATTGTCCTCCGCTTCGTCCTCCCGCCTGGTGCCTAGGAGTTGCGGGGGTGAGGTGTGGAGGAAACGACTTAGTCTTTTTGACTAACGGTCGGTGTGACCAATCATTTTAGGAGCTCGAGGAGAGGGAGTACCAGCAGGACGAGGTGGCATGACGTGAGGAGCTGATACTGCCACTACCTACTACTACTACTACAGCCCGACGTTAGGTGGGAAGATTCTTCTGACGATAGTGTAGCTTCCGCTTGTTGTCATTTATGAGAGAGATATTTGTCATTATGTACTGGGCATAAGCCCTTTTCTCTATTTTTGTTGAACTCATTATGGACTGGTGTACTCTTATTTATTATGAGATAATACTGTGACTTGTGGACTAGTTGTTGCTTTATACTGCTTTTACTTCTTACTCTCTTTTCGACGGACAGGTTATATGATCGTACTAGCCGGCAGAATTGGCGTGTTGTGGTGTCAACTAACCCGTGTGTTAGTGCCACCGTAAGACGGTGGTTCTGGGCATAAGACCGGGTTAACTCCTAGGTAAGGGGGAGGGGTCTTACAAACTGGTATCACTTGAACAAACGATCATAAGAGAAGAAGTCCACAACACTGGGCCACCCCGCACAAGCATTAGTTTGCGGACAAACTATGATACGGAAGCAATGGTGTGCCAATGTGTAAAAAGTCACATAAAACAGTCCACATAAACAATGAGTTAGGCCAATTCT
Source organism: Platanthera guangdongensis (assembly GCA_039583875.1). NCBI lineage: Eukaryota > Viridiplantae > Streptophyta > Magnoliopsida > Asparagales > Orchidaceae > Platanthera > Platanthera guangdongensis. Next base: position 138,261,337 of record CM077148.1, read on the forward strand.
AATATAAACCTTACCTTTGTGCAGCCTCCCAGAGTCATCGTAACGCAGAATGTGGCTCCTCCCTCTCCGGATCCCACTCCTTTTCTACAGACAGAGATGGGCCAGACCTTGACGGCCATCCTTGAGGCCTTCAGGGCACAGCAGATTCCGGCACCGCTGCCAAATCCGCGATCAGACGGGCTGAGTGCATTCCAGAGTTTATCTCCACCCATGTACCACGGGATGGTGCACTTCCTATTTTCTCGTTATGGTTTTCCTCGAGCGATCGTTAGTGATAGGGGAAGTCATTTTTGCAAAGCTCAGCTCGCTAAAGCTTTAGCTAAATACCGTGTTATGCATAAACTATCCATCGCTTATCACCCCCAAATAAACGGTCAGGTCGAGGTAGTCAATCGTGACCTCAAAAGAATTTTGGAAAAAATAGTTTCTACTTATTGTATAGATTGGTCTTTAAAGTTAGACGATACTCTTTGGGCATATCGGACAGCGTACAAGACCACTATTGGTTGTACTCCTTTCCGATTAGTCTATGGAAAATCATGTCATCTCCCGGTAGAAGTAGAACACCGTGCGTACTGGGCACTAAAGTTTTTAATTTAAATCTGCACTCGGTCAGTGAGCATAGAAAAAATCAATTAAATGAACTCGACGAATGGCGAGCAAACGCTTATGAGAACAACAAAATTTATAAAGAACGCACGAAACTTTATCACGATAAGAACTTGCACCACCCTAAAACGTTTAAACCAGGCGATCAGGTTCTTCTTTTTAATTCGTGTTTATGTCTTTTCCCTGGAAAGATCAAATCTCGATGGTCTGGACCGTTTACGGTCAAAGAAGTTTTTTCTTATGGAACTGTGTTGCTCTCGCACCCGGACAAGGGTGACTTTAAAGTGAATGGTCATAGACTGAAATTATATTTTTCAAATGATTTGGTATCTCCCGCCAAGGAACATCTTATTTTTGTCTCTTAAATATTTATTTCCATGTGGAACTCTTTTTCTTATTTTGGACTTCTTATTTTTTATCAAACTTTTATTATTATTATTCGAACTTTGTTTTGTTAAATAAAGAACACTCTTGAGAGCATGCCCATGGATTTGTCCGCTTTTTTTTTTTTTTGTATTTTACTCTTCTTCTCAGTGGCCATACAAGTACAAGTTCGTGATTACCGCTCCAATGTTGCTAATTTCAAGAAGGATCAAGTCAAGCCTGCTGGTGATCAAGTGAATTAAAGCGCAAGCATGGGGGAGCGACATCCGCTTTCGGCCTCAGAAACCCGGGGAAGTACTGTTCTTTTTTCTCATTTTTACTTTACTGCATTTTCTATCCCCCCTCTTCTTCTTCCCTTTCTTGTTTCTTTTTCTTTCATTGAGGGCAATAAAAAATCTAAGCATGGGGGAGGGTTTCATTATTTTCTTTCTTTTTTTCCTTTCTACAAAAATAACAAAATCAAAAAAATTATTATAGTTATATTAATCCTCTTAGTAGCACTACTTTTTTTCTTTAACTTTATCAAAAAATCCAAAAAACTAGAAAATACAAAAACCCAAAAAACTTCAAAAAAATCAAAAATCCAAAAAATTCTAAAATCTATTTGAAAATCAGAATCAAAAATTATTTTTTATCGTTCTTTATATGTTTCTTCTAGTGGTGTGTATGGCCATGCGGTTCTTTAGTTTTAAGTAGAATTTCTTTGAATCAGTTTTCTAAATTTATTATTTTAACATAGCTTAGTTTTACTATTTTCTAGTTCTTAAATATAGACATCTGTTTTTTACGTTGTAAGTTAGCAAATTGTAGTTTTTCTTTTTATTCGATTAAATTACGCATGAATGGTTGCTTGATAACGTTGTCATTTTTTCATTTTTGGGGTAATTCTTTCTTGGTGTCTAGAACTTGTCTCTAGCGACTCTCGAAGCATTTGCGCCATTTTTAATGTATTTAGAAATGAATTAGGCCACCCATTGATCCGCTTGAGCCTTTTACCCACCAAAATATTTCACCTTTGCTAAAATAATTTTGGGCCTTTTTCCAAATTTTTTTCTTTGTTTAGCTCCACCTTTCATTATTTTTCACCAAAGCCAAAATGCCCCTCCTATATCACACTAGATTTGAGCTTTACTTAAATATTATTTTTGTGATGGGTTATCATCTTTGAAAAATGAAAAGCAAGTCTTAAGCTTACATTTAGATCTCTCCTATGAAAAGAAAATACTTATTATCAAAATGTGAAATCAATCAAAAAAAGAAGAAGTTTATTTTTGGCCAATTATGAAAAAAAGAAAAAATTCATGGCCTTGTGTTTTGTTAAGTTTGATTTGATAAAATGATGTACTTGTTGTGTTTTTTATGTTTATTTAAAGCTTATCCTTAGCTTAGTGTGTTTTAACCGTCGTTTTTATCTTTGATTTTCTATCCCCAATCATTTACCTAAGCCAAGTCTTTACGCCTATAAAAGCCCTTTTTGATCTTTAGAATGTGAACCTGCGTAGTGGAGAGAGTGTTAACGGACAAGCCTATGGCCACCATCATTGATGGATTTTTTTGGAGGTTATCTTGAGGTGATTTAGGGGTAATTTTTATTCTAGCAACCTAGTAGTTCGTTCAATGCGCCATTTATTTAGAATCTCTACTTTTGTTTTTCTTATTTTCCTAAATTTGGATGCCTTCTTTTAGGGATTTAGAAATGTGTAATTCTTCTTTATGTTCTAATAATATTTTTAGGTCTCCATTTTATAGTTTTCTATTATGCACTTCTCACCCCACTAGTTGTTAACATAAAAATTAGGATAGTCTAATTTTTCATATTTTGGTTTTCTTAATTATGAAACTTAAATTTGCTTCATTTGCCTCCTCTTCCCTACTTTTTAAATTTCATTTGCTTGAGGGCAAGAAAATACTTAAGCGTGGGGGAATTTGATGACTAGTTTTAGTCATCGGTTTTTGGTTTAGTTTAGCATAAAAATTCCTAGGTTTAATTTTATTTTTATGTATTTTATGTTTGTTATGTTTTAATTTCTACTTTTTATGTTATGTTTTAATTTCTTATTTTATGTTTGGTATGCATCATATTGTTTGTTTGTTGTTTTTTTATGTTTGTTATGTTATATTACATAACTAATATTGTCTCTTATTTTTTTTGTAGGTTGGAGCCCACATGATGCATGGTCGGCCCTCTTCGAGTGTAGCCCAAGCCTCCTCATGGTGAACCCGAGTCCCTCCCACATGGTGCAGCCCGAGCCCTCCAAGTGCAGTAGCCCACTTCAAGTCCAGCCACCTTTGCATGGCTCTCTCCATATTTTGGCCCATTTGGGGCCCATGCATGGCCGACTCTCTCTCTCTCTCCCCCTTTCTTTTTATATTTTTTCCCATACATGCATGGCCGGCCCCCCTCATTCATTCCCCCTCTTCCCCTCTCTCTTCCCTTTATTATTTTCTCCTCTCTTTATTCCTCATTCATCCCCCTTCTATTTTCTGTTTTTCTTATTTTTTATTCCCTTAAATATAATACATTGGACCTCTCCTTCTCTCTCCCCCTCATTAAATTCCATTCATGCATCTTCATTCATGCATGGTCGGCAACACCCTTTTCCCCCTTCACCTCCACTTCCCTCTAGAACCTTCCCCCTCATCTATAAAAGGAGCCCTTGCCTCAAGCTTTGAAAGAGTTGGATTTTGGGAGAGCAAGTGAGAGTGCCAGTTCAATAGAGAGTTCATTTTTCTTACTTGTTGTTGTTAAGTTTTTTTAGTGTAACCATATTCTTGTTAGTGTTAACTGTTTTTTTGGTAGCATAATTTTGTCTCTTTTATTATTTTGTACTCCTCTTTCCATCACCAATGAAAATGAATTCTCTTTCTCTTATTTTTGTTCTTTCTTTCTTAACTATGTGTAGCTAATTTTCCTTTAGCATTCGATTATGAGGATCCATGAAATGAGATGAGATTTCCTAAAACTTCTTAGTTTTATTTTTGTCAAAATTATTCTCGATCCTTCTTCGATTTTTCTCGTGTCGAATCCGTATTTTCGGTATACGGTAGTAGGCAATTTGATCTCATTTCATAGTAGTCGAGAGACTCGTTGATTTGAAAGATCACTCAAAGAAGGAGTTGCACGCAATCCTAGAGATAGGACGACGTAAATCCTCCAGATTGGAGTCAAATCCAATAGTGCGGATCACTTCGATAATGCAACTTTAGGCTTTTTTGATTTGCAAAGAGATTTCGGTCAAAACGTCTATAAGTAGGAGATTTAATGCTCTAGCGAGATTATTTCTTATTTTCGGATTCATTATGGTCGAGTTTGGTTTGCAATTTTAAAACTTAATTTCTTATCCTTCTCATCTCTTTTCATGGTGAATCATTGATCGAATGCTATTTTTTTATCCGAAGTTTTCAAATTATCATTAGTTTAATTTAAAATTCCTCAAACAACCAACAATCGTACGGTAGGATAATAGTAGAAGCGTGAGTAATAGTAATTGACAACCCCGAGTTTTAATACGACCTTTGTACTACAATTCGATAGGTACACTTGCCTTTTCGGGTTGATAGTCATTCAACACACCACTTGGAGTATTTAATTTCTGAACCAACAAATAACTGGAAAAGAGAAGTGTCAGAATTCTTCTCTAATGCATCACTGGAATCAAATTCAACAAAGACTAAGTCCAAGGTGAATGAAAAAAAGTGAAAATCACAACAAAAAGACTGGCCAAGGTATTCCACATACCTAGAATTGACCAAGAAGAAGACTTAGACTCTGCCAAAACCACAGATTGATGGCGACGATGTCCCGCCATGTGTTCGTGATGACGTTGCTGATGTGGTCGTTGATCTCCACCTCAGAAAATTTGATGATTGTGTCGACCGTTGCCGCAAGCTCGAGGATGGGATTTCTACCACGACGCCCGCTGCCATCGCTGCTACATGTTTTGCACGACATTCGCCGCCGCCATTAAATAAAATATATAATTATAAATTAAATAACTATAATTATATATTTTATCAATTATTATTTTTAGCAATTTCTATTTTATGCAATTTTTAATTTAAGCATTTTTATTTCCAAGAATTTAATTATTGTTTTAATTTCATGTAATGGTGGGTGCCTATAACCATCAAGAGTATTTTGATTTCATGCATTTAAATTTTGTATTATTTTTATGATGGGTGCATATAACCATCATAGTTTCATTTTGAATTTTGAATTGGAGGAGATGGAGTGGTGTAGGCTATATTTAGCCATGTTTTGAAGGATTTTAGTAGAGATGAATGAAAAATTAAAAACCTAAAATTTCAAATTGAAATTTCCCCCCTCCTCTCTTGCTTTCCTCTTTGGCCAACGACCTCCTTCCCCCTTCCCTTGTGGTTCGGCCACCCTCTTCCCCCCCTCTTCCTTCCTCTATTCTCCACCATAACTCTCTCTCTCTCCTCTCCAAACAATTTGCACCAAGCAAAGGTGACTTCTACCCCTTGAAGGAATTCGGCCTAGCCTTGGATCTCCCTCTAGGATTCGGCCAACACATCATCTTCCCCTTGAAGATTTCGGCCAACCAAGGAGTTGAATCTTGGTGGATTTCAGCCAAGGTGCAAGGCCCTCCGTGGTTTTGTGGAACCATCTCCAGCGTGAAGCAAGGAAGGCAGACGAGTTTCTCTCCATTCGGCGCGACTCCGGCAGATCCGTAGAACAGCGAAACTTTAAATCAGAATCATCGATTCCGATTGGGGTAACAAAATTTCTACCTTTGAGCGTTTCCCTCTAGATTAATCTTGTGTTGGTTTTTTTGGCGTTGATTGCGATACTTTTGAATTCATCTTGGTTTTTTGATCTGAATGACTTTGTTATTTTCTTTTGATCTATTTATATTCGTGAGAATTGTTGGACCTCGTTTTCTTTTTGTTGGGAGAGATCTACCATTTTCCGAATCATTTAATTTCGGTGGATCTCTTTTGGTACAACACACGCTCGAACGGATCGGGTCGATCCATTTCGCTTGAAAGAATATTGGTTCATCGCCTCTATTTGATCTCTAAGGGTGTAGCGAACCCGTGCGTTAGCATTAGTTTGATATTATTGAGAATCGGGTGTGTTGCGTTTAAATTGTGCGAGCGTAGAATTGGAACGTGTGAGAACAATTCGGTTTCATTTGTCCGTTGCGGTTCGCCAGGAGAAGTAGCATGCATCAATTTGGTATCAGAGGGAGGTTCACGTCAATTTCTCAATTGTCACCCTCCCCCTCTTGCCTTGCTCGTCGACACACACTTGTCTTGCACGTCGTTTTGCCAAATTATATAAAAAAAAATTTCCCTGGTCTGCCAATAGCGGCCTAAATATTTTTTTTCTGCCAAAAAAAATCTATTAATAATCTTCATTTTATTTTTAGCAAGAAAATCAAAAAAATATATATTGCCTTAATTATTTTACCTTAAAATATATATTCCATCTATCTTAGATTATAAGGGTCAGAATCCTTATTTCATTGCATGTGCACAAGACCCGAATTGAGTTTTCTCTCTATTCCCACTAAACATGGCCTATGACATTTATGCGTCCCATTTAGACTATTGGTAAGATAAAGTCATGGCTAATCACAGCCCAGCTGTGCCTACATACCATAGGAATTCCAACCATCCCCACATATATCCTACTTTTGACGGTTTAGGGTGTCCCCAAATTTTTAGAGACTGGCTTAAGGGGATAGAAATTTATTTTGACTGCCACGTATGAGACATCCACCAAAAGGTTGTCGTCACCTGAGAGCGTTTAGTAGGTCAAGCCCATGTGTTTTGGTTAAACGAAGAGCGTCGTATTGGTACCTATCAATATGCTTGGTCGCACATGCGTAGCTTAATTGCCGATCAATTTGACCCTGACTACCTTCGTACTAATAGAACTACAACCGTTAGCAAAAATAGTTTTGGCACTAAATCCCCACCTGACCATAGGAGTAACATTTTCCATCAGGATAGACCCTTTCCCCAGGTTGGTAGAGTTACCCATAGCATACCTGCACCTACCTATGGAGGAAAGGAAAAGGTGAGGTCCCTGAAAGTGCAGGTTAGATCTGATATACTCTAGAGGGGGGTGAATAGAGTATGGTGCTTGCTAAAAACTTTTTACAACTCTTGTTGTATTCCTAAGTGAACAAGGAAGCAAATGAAATACAGCAAACACAGCAACTATCTAATTACAAAGAAATCACAGAACAATCACAAACCATAGCCAGAAAACAAAAGAAATGAGCAACCAGATGACATAAGGAGCTATAGTGGTTCCCCAACCAATCTGGGTACATCCACTCTTCTACCACCCTAGGTAGAAATCCACTGCAGGATGAGTTGATCAGGTGTCCTGGGCACCAATGAGCTTTTGATAAGGTACTCAAAAACCAAACAAGATTTTTTGATCAGGTGTCTTGCCACCACTGAGTTTTGACAAGGTCTCAGAAACCAACACAAACTTTTGAATGGAGTTTGATGAACCCTTTACAGCAGAGAGAGAGAGAGAGGGAGGTGAGATGATCTTCTCTGTCAACAATCAGAGAGAAGATAGTGGATGTTGTCAAATCTCCCCCTGAGTTCTTGAGTTGTTCAGGAAGTGAAGCTTTGCAATAGGGTGATAGGCCTTCAGAAGATTTGATCTCCAGCAAAAGATGATTCCAGTAGCAGCTGAAATGTGAGGTGTCTGGAGTCTTGAATGATAAGGCCTTTGAACACTGGAATCAAAAGGGATCTGGAAATTTCAGTATATTGATCTCCTTCAGTGATGTGTGTTCTTATAAGAATTCTGTCTGTGAATATCTGCAACTTTTTTCTCTCTTTCTTGTTGTTGTGGGTATTATTATGATTAACCAACAGAATGAATAAACTTTTATTCCTTAGATCTGAATAAAATAATTCTCTGCCCAAGATAGTCGTTAGCCTGTCATAAATGACTTCCTTAACTGCATTTTGTCTTCTGGAGGAAAGTCCAATAAAACATTCCTTTAGAATTCCCTTAAAACTTGCTCCAGATTAATTGAAATGACTACAAGATCCTTGAAATAAATGCTTGGAATAATTCCATAACTGTCTGAATTTGAATCTTGAAAAACGTCGATCTCTCCAGAAAAACGTCGACCTGAGCTCAACTATCGTTGAACTAAGCTCAGAGACTGGACTTAGACTGAAACAGAAATCGTCGATCTGAGCTCAACTATCGTCGAACTGAGCTCAGAGATAGGGAAACAAACTAGAGACAGGAACGTCGATCTGAGCTCGAAGATCGTTGAATGGAGTTCGACGACTCGTTGAAGTAAGCTCAGAGATCGTCGAATGGAGTTCGACGATTCGTTGAAGTGAGCTCAGAGATCGTCGAATGGAGTTCGACGATTCGTTGACCTGAGCTCGATGAAATGACTTAGTCTCCTGAACTGAAATATCTGGTCTTGAGGGTCTTGAGGGCAGCTTTCAAACCTAAATACTAACCCTTAGACTCAATCTAATTGACCTTTAGATCTATACAAGGAGGTCAAAACAAATTTCCTAAAGGACATAGTGATCTTTGCCCAAATCAGTAATAGGGTGTTCCAACAATCTCCCCCTATTTGGGTTAGGATTACTATTTACAGACATTGGAAAAATAAAAACATACAATACAGAAATATAAAAACAAAAACAACATTGCAGAAACACAGATATAATCACAGATAGTCAGAAATAAGTATTACTGTCAGCTTACAAAATCATTCCTTTTCCTTGCTCTTTATGAGAACTATTTCTCTGTTAAGATTAAGAGCTTCTTTCTTGGATCTTCTGTCATCAGCTGCACCTAGATAAGTTTGAAGTTTTGGCATGGGAATTACAGCTTCTGGGTGCAGCTTCATGTAACTTTCTGAATCAAAAAATTTGCTGGAAGAGTATCTCTCAAGTTCTTTCTTTCTCTGATCTGATAGAGTAGTGAAACTAGATGTATCTTTTTCTTGTTCTCTAGCCTTCTTGATTTGGTCTAATGCAGCCAACTCTTTCATTCTGGCAGTCCATGAAGTGGGATTATTTTCTGGGTCTTCAAATGGAATAGGAGGTTCATATCTGTTTGAAGAATTATCAGGAGGAGCTCTGGAAGAGACTAGATCTTTTAGCTTGTAAGGGAAAGGACCAGAAGTAGTGTCAGAGGGACATTGTCCTTCCCTTTGATAAGGATGTTGCCTGGAATATCCTTTAGAATACACTTTGAGTTCTCTTTGATTTCCTCTGTACTGTCCTCTTCTGGACTGGTAACCTCTACACTGATTTCCTCTGTACTGAGATCTTCCTTGAAATTGATATGAACTTTGGCTTCTAGCAGTAGATTGAAAGGCAGAACTTCCACATATACTTGCATCAGGTGAAGGAGGAGGAGGAGGAGGAGGATTGAAATGAGATGATCCTTTGTCATACTTCCTTTTCTTCTTCATGGCTTTCAGCTGATTTCTGGAGTACTGCATCCATGGTTCTGTAATAGGGCAATCATGAAATATATAATATGGAATGTCATTTGTATCTTTAACCTTCTCTGGGGGAACTCTCTTCATGGCCTTGCTTCTTGCTTTCCTTTTCCTTGCAATTGTTGTAGAGGAATCATCAGAGTCAGTTCTAAACTGATCACTGTCTGAACTTTGTGGATTATCATACACTACATCAATCCTTTTGATATATTCTTTCTGTTGTTGAGACTGAGCAGAAGAAATGGTAGCAGGAACAGTAATAGGAGCAACAGCAGCAGTAGGAATTGGAGCAGAAACAACACTGGCAGAAGGAACTACAACAGCAGGTTCAGATACAAAACTTTCAGAACCAATAGGTTCAGATACAGCAGGCTCAAAATCAATTACCTCTGTCATATGCATATCTTCAGAAACTAAAACAGCAACATCAGAACTAATTGAAACATCAACAGCAGCAGTAGGAGCAACAGAAACAGAAGGAGCACTGTCCACAACATTGAAGGAATTTATATAAGAACTTATTAAGCTGGGGTCACAGCTGGAAATAGGCACAATGGCCTTAGTAAGATCTTCAGTATGCTGGTCTGGAAGGTAGCTGAAGTATATAGAATCAAATATTGACAGCAGTGACCTGAGGTCCACTGTAATGACTGCAACTGGAGCAACTGGAGCTTGGACTGAAATTACTGCAGCAGGAAATCTCTCAGCTTCATAAGGCATCTCCCCCTGCCTAGATTCAGTGATAACTGGATCAAGGCACAAAGTAGAGGGGATTGCCTGAGGAGGAAGAATAGAGGATAGCCTGGCAGACAACTCCTGAACAGTTTGCAGAAGTGGAGGCAAAGAGGTCTCCAGCAGTAGTGATAGCCTTGGAGCTATCAGCTCATATAGCTTGTCTGCAATAGCTGGAAGGTCTACTTACTCAAGAGGGACTTGAGTAGAGGTAGGGATGGATGAGGTAAGGATGAAAGTTGGAGCAGCATGAGATGTTGTTGGAGAAACTGTGAATGGTGGAAGTGATGGTTGAGATATTGGAATTGTGGAGATGGAAGATAATGGAGTGGAGATGGATGGTGTGAATGATGGTTGAGCAATGATGTCCTGAAGTAACTATTGATAAGAAGTGGATGATGATGGTGGCTCAAGAGGGGATGAAGGAGAATCATCCATATTGGAATCATCTAGAAGAGTGAATGATGGAATATGGTATGATGTATCAATGTCCATGTGTGGGTAGTGATGTAGTGGATGGAAGATTTCTTCAGTTGATGTTGGAGTTGGAGAAGGGATTGAAGTTGGAGATGGGATGGAAATGTGGGATGAAGTTGTGATAGTGGGTGTGACTGTTGTTGATGAAACAATAGGTGGAGAAGGAGGAGATGAAGCAGGCAAATCTTCTGCAGGGGCAGAAACCTGAGGGGAAGAAACTGAAATAGTCCTTGTGCCTGAAGAAGAGATTGCAGAGGCTCTGCTGGGCTTTACAATCTGCCTATCCCATTTCCCAAATAGGGCACAGGTAAGCCTCTTGGAGGCATTGATGTGTATCCCACTGGAAACAAGCAGGTCAGGGCATCTGTTGTGAAGAAACAGCCCTAAAATTCTCCCAAAATTAACAAAGTTCTTGTTAATTTTCTTCTTGATTAAATCAAAAAACACTTCTCCCCAGTTCAGCTGCTTCTTGTCCACCAAGGCACCCATCAAACAGAGCTGATACCTAGAGATGGTATCATGAGCTGAGTGTTTTGCCAACAACACTTTCCCAACTACATCAACAAGAAATCTGTACTCAACTGACAGATTTTTCTTAAGTAATTTACTAGGGTTAGCCTCTGAATGGCCCATCCTTTCAAGCATTATTGAAAATTCCTCTCCAGAAAGCTTTATAGAATCTTCACCAGAATTTAATTGAAATACTTCTGTCAAAACAGCAGGTGTTAAAGGTACCTGAGTTCCTGAGATTGTTCCAATCACAGTGTTCTGATCCAGATTGTGGGCAGTATACACCCATTCCTTTATTTCATTTGCGGCCAATTTGATCCTTGTAGACATTATGTTAACTAATTGTTGGTCCTTGAAGAGTTTCAGAATGTCCTTGAATATTTGATCGTTGTTATCGAAAGAATCCATGTCTATATCAAAGCCTGTTTCAAATTTCATGGCTGCCAAGATTGTGACTGAAACTGCCATTGATTCCTGGGGGTTGTCTGACATAGACTTCTTCTTTGATATCTCCATTGAGAAAAGCACTGTTTACATCCATCTGGTATACTTTGAATCCTTTGTGTGATGCATATGCTAAGAAGATTCTAATGGCCTCTAACCTTGCAACTGTTGCAATGGTCTGGTCATAATCTATCCCTTCTTCTTGAGAGTACCCTTGAGCAACTAGCCTTGCCTTATTCCTTACAATGACTCCTTGATCATCCAATTTATTTCTGAACACCCACTTTGTTCTAACAATGGAGTGATCCTTTGGCCTTGGTACTAGTTCCCAAACTTTGTTACTTTCAAATTGATGCAACTCCTCTTGCATTGCAATGATCCAGTGTGGATCTTGCTCTACATCTTGAATGGATTGAGGTTCAATTTGAGAAAGAAAGCAAGTGTGCATCAGGTTTTGGTTGACCTGATTTCTGGTTTGCACACCAGCTGAGATGTCTCCAATCACTTGGGAGATTGGATGGTCTCTTGATGTTACTAAATCAACAGGAGATGTTGATTGTTCACCAACCTGTGTTGTTGTTTTCTCTTATGGTACAACAACTGGCTCTTCAAGAAGATTCTCTTCAAGATGTTGAATGTCTTCTTAATCTTCACTGCTTTCATCTTTTTGAATAATTTGTAACATGTCCAAGTCTTCAGCAAGAGAGTGTACCTGCAAAGGTTCTATGGTAGAAGTATTCTTCTCCTTGAAAGACATCTTAGATTCATCAAAAGATATATGAACAGATTCTTCAATTTTGAGAGTAGATTTATTATATACCCTATAAGCTTTACTGATCATGGAGTATCCCAGAAACACTCCTTCATCAGCTTTAGCTTGAAATTTTACTAAGTATTTCTTGTCATTATTATGAATGTAGCAACTACAACCAAAGATTTTGAAATAATCTACTTTAGGTTTCTTCCCTTTGAGTAATTCATAGGGAGTCTTGCCCTTCAGCTTATGTATCAAACTTCTATTCAACATATAGTTGGAGGTGTTCACTGCCTCTGCCCAAAAGGATAGAGGAAGATGAGCATCTAACAACAATGTAGTAGCAGATTCAATAAAGGTTCTATTTTTCCTTTCAGCTATCCCATTTTGTTGAGGAGTTCTAGGAGCTGAGAAAGTGTGCCTGATCCCTTCACTCTGACAGAACTCTTGCATAAGAAGAGAATCAAACTCTGTCCCATGATCACTTCTGATTAGGGCAATGTGAGTATTGAACTCACTCTGTATGCATTTGAGAAACTCTGTCAAACACTTAAATTTATCAGACTTCTTCCTTAGAAAGAACACCCATGTGAATCTAGAGAAGTCATCTACAACTACTAAAGTATAAGATTTCCCTCCTAAGCTTTGTACTGTAATGGGTCCAAAGAGATCCATGTGTAACAGATACAAAATCCTAGGTGAATCACTCTTATTAAGTGACTTGAAGCTATTTTTGATTTGCTTGCCTAATTGAGAAGCCCTACAAAGTCCTTTCTTCTTGTAGGGTCCAGAAGGTAGTCCTCTAACAAGGTTGTCCTTGGATAGCCTAGCAATGGTTCTAAGGTTTATATGTCCTAATCTCTTATGTCATAATTCATTAGGTCTATAAATAGAGTTAAACAAGCATATATCTACCTTAGTTGAAAGAAAATCCACAAGATAGATGTTACCTTTCCTTTTTCCTGTCAACACAGTTGTGTTGTCCTGTGATTTGATTTTGCATGAGGATTTGTTGAAAGTCACTTGATAGCCTTCATCACACAGTTGACTGATACTGATTAAGTTGTGCTTCAGTCCTTCCACATAGGATACTTTCTTGAATGTGACTATGCCAATCTGGACTGCACCATATCCTTTTATTAGTCCAAAGTTTGAATCAACAAATATTACTTTGGGTCCAAGCTTGGCTTTGAAGGATGTGAAATTGTCCTTGTTCCCTGTCATGTGCTTTGAGCACCCACTATCGAGATACCATTGCTGGTTTGATGTTGGATAGGTCTTCACCTGCACATAAAACAATTTATTTGTTTTTGACCCAGTTTACCTTGGGCCTAGGTTGATAACCTTTAAATTCAGAAATAAAAGACATCCCAGGTTGACTCTTATATCCTTCAGGATGATATCTCCTAGGAGGTATTATCCATTCAGTATAATGGTTAAATCTTTGGGATGAAGGACCCCTAGGTTTGAAATTTGATTTACCTTTGAAAAAATTTTCAAAACTCTGATCTCTGTTCGACGATCTCTGAGCTGAGTTCGACGATCTTGGGTCAGATCGTCGAGCTCCGTTCGAAGATCGACTGTGGCAGAGTTCAGGGTTCAGAAATCGTCGACCTGAGTTCGACGATTTAGCCTGAGATCGTTGAGCTCCATTCGGCGATCGTCGGGCTCCGTTCGACATTTTCTGTTGAACTTTTGTTTTCTGAGGTAAATCAGAATTTTTCCTAGCTACCTTCACAACTCCCTTACCTTTATCAGAGATAAATTTGATTGGGGTTGTTAATACTATAGGTTGGCTAGATGAGGCACCCAAGCCTAGTATACTATTAAATCTTGAGTTCACTGTGTTTGTGATGTCCATTAGCTTGATACTTCTCCCATTGAGGGATTCTTCAAACTTTTTGGCCTCTGATAGCTCACTTTTCAGTGAAGCTATCTGCTCCCTATAGCATTCCAACTCCTCAGAGAGTTTGAGGTTTTCTGATTTTAAAGTACTGTGTTCAGATAGCTGATTTCTGAGAGAAATGATTTCCTTCTCAAATTTTAATAAATCTAGACACAATGATTTAAACTCACACTTGAAGTCCTCGGAATTAAAATCAAAAGAACTTATTACGTGGTCCTCTTTAGATTGAGTCTCTGATTCTGACTCTGACTCTTCTGCATCAGAATTTTGTTGTGAGGCATTGATAGCCATCATGCAGAATTCTTTTTCATCAGCATCATCTTCATCATCACTAGAGCTGGATGAAGCTTCAGATTCTTCTTCTGTCTCACTCCATGTTTCAGCAACAAACCCCTTCCTTGTATTTTTGTTCTTGCTGGAGGAGGGTTTGTCATTGCTGCTCTTCTTGAAGTACTTTTCTTTTCTCCTTTCTTTCCTGTCCTTCTTGTCCTTGTTTTTATTTTCTGGATAGTCAGGCACAATGTGGCCTAGTTTCCTGCATCCAAAACAAATAATCTCTTAGTTATTTGATTTGTCATACCTTGGCTTGTCATGCTCTCTGTATGATCTTTTCCTGAAATCCTTTTTGGCCATTTTGTAAAACCTTTTTGCCAGTAGGCTTAGTAGCTCTTCATTGCCTGTGACCTTGTCTTCAGGCTGATCTTCAATGGCTTTGAAAGCTATTGATTTTTCCTTTCTTATAGCTGGTGAGGCAGCCTTCTGCTCTTCTTCTCTATTCTTGATGAGCAGCTCATAAGACTTAAGCTTGCCCAAGAGAGCTTCAGTTGTGATCTCATTTAGGCTTCTGGCATCCTTGATTGGCTAGATCCTTGAGTCCCAAGTGCTTGGGAAGCACATTAGGATTTTATCATTGAGCTCGGTCAATGAGATCTCTTTGTCGAATGTTTTAAGCTCATTGACTATGAGACTGAGTCTATTATACATGTCTGCTACTGACTCAGCTTCTCCTTTATTGAAGTTCTCATATTGGGTTATGAGATGAGATCTTCTATCTTTTCTCTCATCAACAAATCCTGAGACTATCTCAGATAACTTGTCCCAGATGTCCTTTGCTGAGTTGCAGTCAGCTACTTTTTGGAATATTTCATCAGACATAGTCTGGGATAAAATATTCATTGCCTTAGCATCTGCCACTTTTTATTTCTTGATTTCTGCATCTGTTCCTGAAGGAGATGGAACAGCACTTGTACTTGTATTTTCTGGAGGTCTTGGACACACTGTCAAAACAGAATTGAAAATATCTTCATCAATAGATTTCATGTACAATCTAATCATTGTCTTCCACAGTGAAAACTTAGATAGATTGCACACTGGAGGTCTGGTGCTAGCATAATCTTTGTTTTGGGTCATGTTCTGTGAAGGAATAAATCTAGTAATAAACTTAAAACAAGCAGATCTAAGTAGAGGGATCTTTGGGTTCAGGTGTTAGCCTGTGCAACCACTAAGGTGTGGTATTTTAACCAACCTCGCTTTGATACCAATTGAAAGTGCAGGTTAGATCTGATATACTCTAGAGGGGGGGTGAATAGAGTATGGTGCTTGCTAAAAACTTTTTACAACTCTTGTTGTATTCCTAAGTGAACAAGGAAGCAAATGAAATACAACAAACACAGCAACTATCTAATTACAAAGCAATCACAGAGCAATCACAAACCACAGCCAGAAAACAAAAGAAATGAGCAACCAGATGACACAAGGAGCTATAGTGGTTCCCCAACCAATCTGGGTACATCCACTCTTCTACCACCCTAGGTAGGAATCCACTGCAGGATGAGTTGATCAGGTGTCCTGGGCACCAATGAGCTTTTTATAAGGTACTCAAAAACCAAACTAGATTTTTTTGATCAGGTGTCTTGCCACCACTGAGTTTTGATAAGGTATCAGAAACCAACAGAAACTTTTGAAGGTAGTTTGATAAACCCTTTACAATAGAGAGAGAGAGAGAGGGAGGTGAGATGATCTTCTCTGTCAACAATTAGAGAGAAGATAGTGGATGTTGTCAAAGCTCCCCCTGAGTTCTTGAGTTGTTCAGGAAGTGAAGCTTTGCAATAGGGTGATAGGCCTTCAGAAGATTTGATCTCCAGCAAAAGATGATTCCAGCAGCAGCTGAAATGTGAGGTGTCTGGAGTCTTGAATGATAAGGCCTTTGAACACTGGAATCAAAAGGGATCTGGAAATTTCAGTATATTGATCTCCTTCAGTGATGTGTATTCTTGTAAGAATTCTGTCTGTGAATATCTGCAACTTTTTTCTCTCTTTCTTGTTGTTGTGGGTATTGTAATGATTAACCAGTAGAATGAATAAACTTTTATTCCTTAGATCTGAATAGAATAATTCTCTGCCCAAGATAGCTGTTAGCCTGTCATAAATGACTTCCTTAACTGCATTTTGTCTTGTAGAGGAAAGTCCAATAAAACATTCCTTTAGAATTCCCTTGAAACTTGCTCCAGATTAATTGAAACGGCTACAAGATCCTTGAAATAAATGCTGGGAATAATTCCATAACTGTCTGAATTTGAATCTTGAAAAACGTCGATCTCTCCAGAAAAACGTCGACCTGAGCTCAACTATCGTTGAACTGAGCTCAGAGACTGGACTTAGACTGAAACATAAATCTTCGATCTGAGCTCAACTATCGTCTAACTGAGCTCAGAGATAGGGAAACAAACTAGAGACAGGAACATCGATCTGAGCTCGAAGATCGTCGAATGGAGTTCGATGACTCGTTGAAGTAAGCTCAGAGATCGTCGAATGGAGTTCGACGATTCGTCGAAGTGAGCTCAGAGATCGTCGAATGGAGTTCGACGATTCGTCGACCTGAGCTCGGCGAAATGACTTAGTCTCCTGAACTGAAATATCTGGTCTTGAGGGTCTTAAGGGCAGCTTTCAAACCTAAATACTAACCCTTAGACTCAATCTAATTGACCTTTAGATCTATACAAGGAGGTCAAAACAAATTTCCTAAAGGACATAGTAATCCTTGCCCAAATCAGTAATAGGGTGTTCCAACAGTCCCCTATCCATAGTTCTGTACAAGTGACTGCTAGGACTGTCATAAGCCTGCGGGGCGAGAGTAGTCCTATCTGTAGGGGCAGACAGATGATTATGACATGTGAGTCTAATGGCGTATTTGATCTTGGTGCTATTGTGCGTCCTATTCTGAATACGCCCGTAGTTCCTTTTGAGTCTCCCCCTGAGTTGCCTGATCTAGTCGTTGACTCTCCTGAAGAGTCTAAGGCAGTGTCTAGGCGAGGATGATTTGACTAATGATTTTAGTGACGATGAGGAGCTTGGATATCCTATTGATCTCGAAGATTATGTATGTGATGAAGATATTCTGATCTGTGAGAGTATCCAATTGCCTATTACTTATCCTGCTAGTGTTTTTACTGATCACCCTAGTATTGAGTGCCCACTCCAGGCTACGATCCCCATCGTGATAGAGCCTACGATTACACCCACTGAGAATGTATCTGAGTCATCTGAGGAGTCTGAGAGTGAGGATTTCCCTAGTGTTATTATGGATGATTTACCTTATGAGTGAAGGTTAATTTTGGATGACTTTAGCACTGAGAACCCAAAGGATATTTCTTTGATGTTATCACCATTTCCTGAAGCTACATGTGAATTAGAAGTTTTGTCGGGTTCGATTTTGCCCATTTTTGAGACCTTTACTGATTTTGAATTGGATAATGCGACCTGTTTGTTGTAAGAATTTCGAAGTGGAAGAGTTGTACTTTTGGATGACAATATTGAATTAGACCCGGATGAGCGTCCCTTGATGATGTTTCCATTGTGTGAAATTGAAGATGATTTTGATTCTCTCTCGGGTTTAGTTTTACCGAATCTCCATCCTAATCCGTTGACTCGACTAGTGGACTCTTTAGGATACGGGTTAGGTATGTCTGATCTAAGTCGTTTTATTTTGCCAACCTTGCCGGCCCCTCCATTGGACATGTCTTGTCATACAAGTTCTAGTGAGTTGTTAGGGTTGTTAGATTTTGTTGCGGGTTTTTTCACCGTGCCTCTTGGATCTAACTACGTGTCACCTTTGATTGTGCATTTTTCTGCGTGTCCATCTATGGTTTTGTCCCCGATTGCAATCGATTCTGATTCTATGGCGGTTGTGCCCCTTATCTTAGCTTTATCCCGATGTGCTAACTCCTCTGGTAAGGTTGCACATATTTTTTTCCCACCTTCTATGACATTGGTTTGCCCGTGACTACGACGATAACTGAGATAGGTATTAGTGAGTTGATAGAATTCATGTTCATTCTCGTTGTAAATTTTTCTAGTTTTGTATCCTCCAGACTTCATATGAATAATCAATTCTCTGATTATACATTTATGATGAGGTCGTCTATCATGCCCATTTCAGATTTCGTGACGGGTGTGCCCATTTCAGATTTCGTGACGGGTGTGCCCATTGGTTTGCGTCCGCTACACAAAATATAAATTAAATCGATTAAACCATTTAGCACTATTGCCACCTAATTTAGTTTTGTTACCTCCAACGTATAAATCAAGGGAGTTTGCGCAAGAATTCGCTCTTCATGTTCACAATTTACATAAGCATAGTCGCCCCATATGTGTTTTATAAATCTCATGCTAACGTACGTAGGAGAGCATCTCACTTTAATATTAATGATTTAGTCGTGGTGCTTATCATCCCTAAACGGTTGCCTTCGGGCTCCATAAAAACGTTTGTGAATCGGCGAGCCGGTCCTTTCCGAATTATAAAGTGGTTAGGAGAAAATGCATATCTTTTGGAGATACCCATTGATTGGGGTATATCCACTATTTTCAATATTTCGGATTTAACGTCTTATATCTCTCTACCACTTGAATTATCTGTCTCTCCGTTTATTCCATCCATTATGTCTTCTAATGGGCTGCGGGGTGAGCTGGGTCTTGGATTGCTCTCTCCTACGGTTTCCACTGGAGGTATGTTGAATGTCGATGTGAAACTTTTACTCCTTTGACTAATGCTTTTCCAAGGTTCCCCAAGACCGCCTTTTTGCCTGTGTAACACCTCCCCTGTAATGACCGTATAATATGGGTCCGGCCGGGGCCCCACAACATACAGACGCCACAGCTTCAGTATTATAAGATGATATAGCTACTCAAACCCAAAGATCATAACACAACACAGCGGAAACAACAAGCAAGACTAGAAGTTATCCACGCCTACAAGAGTAACAAGATGGCCTTATGGACTTACAACAAGAGTGAGTCTAAACTCAAATAATACATCAGTCATAAAAGTAAATAAGCACACCTAGTCTACCTCGGCATGCAAGCCGGTCACATGGGCATCATACAAACAATGTAATAAAAGTAGAGAAGCAGCAAAAAGGTAGCACTTCATGAGGCTTAGGCCTTTCTGGCCGGCGAGCTAGCTCCTGCTTGCGATCCTTGCCCTGTAAAAAGTATTAGTAATGTGGGTCAGTGAAGGCTGACCTCAAACTGTGTAACCAACACATCTCCTCCCGGCCGCCCCTAACGGAACCCGGGGTACTCCTCCAACCTGCAAGTTAGCACTTCGTATGCAATATTCATAAGCAAGAAAAACAACTAAGGAAACAGGCTTGGATGTCTCAAACATCATACATGTTCTCTACTATTGAAGCATTTAATAATAGGGCCTACTATGCAACATGAATGCAACACCCGGGCTTCACCCAAGGCACCCTATAGCGTATGTATCTAGCACAACATCACATCATTTGGGTACTCATTATTTCCCCATTGACATAAAGCCGCAAACAAAGGGGAACCACAATCCCCCAACGACATACAAGCCGCCACACGGAACTCTTTCGAAGACCCCACCCGCTCACGGTCGTAGACCCGGGCTTGCCGGTAAACTCTGACTTCTCATGTCAGGATTCCGTCCAACACACTGACCGATTCTAAGAACCCTTGCTGGACCCCACCCGCTCATGGCCTCATTGCCCGGGCTTGCCCCATGCTCGGCGTTCTCGTCAGTCTCACAAAAGGGGACTAGTCTCACCGGGACACTTTCCACACATGACTTGCACGTCACGGGATGGCCAACCGACCACGGAGACACAGCCACGCCTTAGCACATCACAATCCAAGACAATTCCACCCTAATCCCTCATACGTACTACAGCGTTCCCGTGCACCAAGGAAACCATCTACCACCCATGCGGAGCTAACCTTGTCCACCAAGGAAACCATCTACCGATAATGGGGAGCTAACCTTGTCCGATACCGGCCACACGCACTCACGCAAGATAACGGGAAGAACACCACAAACATCACACATCACTAACGGCCTCTTGCCGCAACAGATCTCTACGAATCCTTAAACCTCGTATGCAACATCACCGAGTCGGACTAACGGTCGCGACTACGGCTTCACCCACCATGCCTAATCCACTAACGAAGCGGATCACTAATGCAAAAACATGCCGGGGACGGACTCAATCGACCCGGAGGTTCCTCTTGAACCTTGGCGACCCAAACCCCTCTCATTTGAGAGTTTGGTGCCCAAAAACTAGAAAAGAAAAGATGCTAAAACATGCATCCTAAAACCAAGAGGAGAAGTATCGTTACCTTCCGACTCCTCTTCCTAGCCATGGAAAAATAGCCGGATGAACAGCACCGCAATCTCTTCTTCCTCCTTCGCTCTCCCTTCTCTCTAGATCTCAGACAGAGAACCAGCGGCAGAAAAATAAGGGTGTTGAAACCCTATACACAGGTATATCCCAATCGGATTAGCCACCAGCCGTCGATTCCCACAAAAGGGAAATGCACGGCTACGATCCATGTCTGACCTGGACAAAAGGGGCCGAACACCGCACAGTTCACCAAACCGGAGCAGGACACGTCCGCGACCAATCATATTGTGTCGGGATATTTAGTCAAGATCCCGCCAAAAACCCCTATGTCGACACTCCGCGTCGACAGAGTCAAACACACCACAATCCGCCCCGCGCTCGACGATCGTCGAGCCAAGATCGTCGAACGCTGCCAAATAGTCGAACGGAGACTTTGGCAAAATCGTCGAACGCAGGGAAATCTTTGAACGCAGATCCCTGGCAAAATCGTCGAACACAGGGAAATCGTCGAACGCAGATCCCTAGCAAAATCGTCGAACGCAGGGAAATCGTCGAATGCAGATCCCTGGCAAAATCGTCGAACGCAGGGAAATCGTCGAACGCAGATTGCTAGGGAAATCGTCGAACGGCCCTGACACGTCCTGGGACACTTCCGTAACCCAGGCCATGTACCCCTACTCGACGATCGCCACTCGACGATCGACGATCAAAACTCGACGATCGTCGAACCGAGAGGACACGCCCCCTGTCACACCCGTGTTCCAGGGCGTGACCTCCCAAACATTTTGTCGACCGAAATTCGACGACCACGCGCCTTACTACGCCACCCGAGCGGGACACGCCCAGGGACACGCCCGTGTCCTAGGCCGTGTGATCCCCAACTAAGACCAAAACTTGGCCAAGAATGCTAATCATCCCTCTTTCAAATTTTGGGGCGTTACAACTCTCTCCCCCTTAAAAGAATTTCATCCCAACATTACAAAGCAAAAAGGAACAAAACTTAAATGGTACTTGAATTGAAGAGCTCTGGATACTATTTCAGCATGGTTTGCTCTCGCTCCTAAGAGAGCTCCTCACGACAGTAGTTGTCCCATCGGACTTTCACGATTTTGACCTCTTTATTCCGCAACTGCCGAATCTCCGAATCCTCTATAGCAATTGGACGGACTTGCGTCCTCAATTCTTCCTCTATCGGCACTGATGCCGGCTCGATCACCACACTAGCCTCCACCTAGGCTTTCCTCAAGATGGAGACATGGAAGATGTCGTGCAATCCACTCAGCTCCGCGGACAACGCCAACCGATAGGCTGCTTCTCCCACCCGTTCAACAGCTTCAAAAGGTCCCAAAAACCTTGGACTCAACTTCTTGAGTCGGCGAATCCGTGAGACGCCTTTGAACGGCTTGATCTTCAAATAGACCTAATCACCTATCGCAAACTCCAACTTCTTGTGACGAGCATTAAAGTATTTTGCTTGCCGGTCTTGAGCCACCTTCATACCCTCTTGAATGGTCCGTACCAACTCACAAGCGTCAACTACCACCTCCTTTCCCAAAATTTTGGTGTCTGCCGCCTCTATCCAAGACATCGGTGTTCGACACCATCTCCCATACAAAGCTTCGTATAGCGCCATTTTTATACTTGCTTGATAACTGTTATTATACGCGAACTCCACCATGAAAAGCCGATCCTCCCACTTCTTGCCGAAGTCAAGACTGCACATTCTCAGCATATCCTCCATAGTATGGTTCGTTCTTTCGGTTTGCCCGTCAGTTTGAGGATGGGACGTCGTACTGAACTTTAGCTTCGTCCCCAAACTCTTCTGAACCAACCTCCAGTCCTTGGACGTGAAACGTCCGTCATGATTGCTGACTATACTTCTAGGAATCCCTTGCAGTCGCATAATGTTGCAAACATACAACTCCACCAGCTTCTCTACGCTGTCCTCCTTCCGATTTGAGATGACGTGAGCCACTTTGGTTAAGCGATCCACAATCACCCAAATAGCATCATTGCCCTGCTGCGATCTAGGCAAACCATGTACAAAATCCATGGAGATGTCATCAAATTTCCACTCAGGGATTGGAAGAGGCTTCAGGAACCCGCCCTGCTTCTGACACTCGGCCTTCACCAAGGCACAAGTTTGTCAACGATTCACATACAAAGCTACGTCCCGCTTCAGCCCCGGCCACCAAAAGGATTTCTTCATATCCAAGTACATCTTTGTACTGCCCGGGTGAATGGAGTACTTTGTGAAGTGAGCCTCAAACATTAACTCCTCACGAAGCTTGCCGAACTACGGTAAACAAACCCTTCCGTCCTTCCTCAGAATCCCATCAATCATCTCCCAGGCGCTGCTCGCGCCCTTTTTAGCCTCCACCACATATGGTTGAAACTCCGCATCCAAACGGGTCGCTTCCCGAATACGATCGGACAAGTCCTTCTACATTTCAATCCAGTTCAACCGAGCCACGCTGGACTCGCCTCTCACCACACATTCAAAACCAAGGGACTCCCATTCCCGTACCAACCGCTCATCATGAGCTTCGATCCAATTCCCTTGCCCCGAGTACTTTCTACTCAAGGCATCCGCCACCACATTGGCTTTACCTGGCGTATACTGAATCGCCACCTCGTAGTCTCCAAGGAACTCAACCCACCTGAGTTGCCGCATGTTCAAGTCCTTTTGATCCAAGATATACTTCAGGCTTTTATGATCCGTGAAGATATCCACCTTTGCACCATAAACATAGTGTCACCATATTTTCAACGCAAAAATTACCGCCGCCAAATCCAAGTCATGGATGGGGTAATTCCTCTCATGAAGCTTCAGCTGCCTAGACCCAAAAGCTATCACCTTGCCATGTTGCACCAAAACGCAACCCAACCCGCATCCCAATGCGTCAATGAAGATCTGAAATCCCTCGGTCCCTTGCGGTAGACTTAGGATTGGAGCCATCATCAGTCTCTCCTTCAGTGCCTCAAATGCTTGACTGCACTCTTGAGTCCACACAAACTTATGATCTTTACTAGTGAGTGAGGTGAGGGGTAGAGCTATCCACAAAAAATTCTCCACGAATCTCCTATAGTACCCGGCTAGTCCAAGAAAACTTCGGACTTCCACCACGGTCCTCAAAACCAGCCAATCTCTGATGGCTTCCACTTTTGTTGGATCCACTGCCACCCCATCCCCACTAATCACGT
Organism: Platanthera guangdongensis; assembly: GCA_039583875.1. Classification (NCBI taxonomy): domain Eukaryota; kingdom Viridiplantae; phylum Streptophyta; class Magnoliopsida; order Asparagales; family Orchidaceae; genus Platanthera; species Platanthera guangdongensis. The sequence goes on from CM077148.1 coordinate 138,285,478, forward strand.
GACCCAAAAATGCCACCTTTGCTAACTAGAACTCGCACTTTGAGAACTTTGCATACAGCTGATTCTCTCTCAACACCTGCAAGATCACTCTCAAGTGGGTCTCATGCTCCACTTCCGATTTGGAATACACGAAGATGTCATCAATGAAGACAACCACAAAAGAATCCAAATATTCCCGAAATACACGATTCATAAGATCCATGAACACAGATGGTGCGTTCGTCAGCCCGAACGACATCACCGTAAACTCAAAGTGTCCATACCTCGTACCAAATGCAGTCTTGGGTATGTCTTCGTCCCGAATTCGCAACTGATAATAGCCTGACTTCAAGTCCAATTTTCAATACACCACCGTCCCCACCAACTGGTCGAACAAGTCGCCTATCCGAGGAATCAGATACTTATTCTTGACGGTCAGTTTATTCAGCTCTCGGTAGTCTATGCACAACTGCATACTACTGTCTTTCTTCTTTACAAACAACACCGGCGCGCTCCACGGAGAAGAACTGGGTCTTATATACCCTTGCTCCAACAGTTCCTGCAACTGTACTTTGAGTTCAGCCAACTCCTTTGGTGCCATCCTAAATGGAGGACGTGACACCGGCCTAGCCTCCAGCACTAACTCGATCGAGGAGTCGATCTCCCGCCGAGGAGGCACTCCAGGAAGTTCATCCGGAAACACATCCTTGAACTCTGCCACTACGTGCACTTCCCCAATAGACAACTGGGAGAGGCGAACCTCCAATAACGCTACAAGCGCTACACCACCCTGGTTAACTGCCCGCATCAACTGCATGGCCGAAACTGGGAAAAGGCCACTCCACAAAGGCTCTCAAATTTGACTTCCGCCTGCCCCTTGCTCCTTAGGGTCACCACCTTGGATAGGCAATCAATACTGGCGCGCTGCTCTGCAAGCCAGTCCATGCCCAAAATCACATCAAACTCAACCAATGGTAAAACTGCTGCTACCAATACGAAGTCAACTCCGTCCATCTCCCAACAAATGCGCCCTTTTGCCCCGGTGGTCATGGATGACCGATTAGGCATGCGCAATTTCAGCTCCGTGTCCACCGAGAATGACTCAACTCCTATTCTTCGGATGAAGCTCTCCGAAAGAAAGGAGTGCGATGCTCCCGTATCAAACAATACCCTAGCGGGGTATCCGGAAACTAATACGAAACATGTCACCACATCTGTTTGGCGGATCACTTCCTGCTGTCCAAGGTTGTAGGCCCTTGGTTGCACCAGTTGGAACTGAGAAGCGCTCGACTCCGCCATCTTTCCTTTCTCTGCGGTACTGGGGCCGGAGCGCACCGTCTGCTCGTGCATTGCCTCTTGCTCCACTCCGCCTTGAGGACAAACTCGAGCGATGTGCCCCACCTTACAGCAGTTGTAGCACGTCGGCGGTCCCCTAGAGTGAGAACTCCCAGACGTCTACTTGCTCTTCTAACTGGACCTGGAAGTGTGAGGCTTTTTCCTCCACCTACTCCCTTCAGACTTTCCCTGGGATTGGGAAGGCTTCCCTTCCCCTTGCTTGGGAGTGAAACCCTTACGATGTTGGGTTCTCTCCTGATCACTCGACAATGTCTTGGCAGCCTCAAATAGCTCATTAAAACCAGCTCTCTTCATGGCAATGAGGGGTTGTCTCAGATTCTCCATCAGCCCTTGATAAAAGAGGTTATCCTTCTCTACATCATCTGCCATCGTTGTTCCCGAGTAACGACCCGAACGGGTGAACTCCTGCACATACTCGTCCACCATCTTGTCTCGCTGCATTAAGTGCAGAAACTGCCTCTGAAGGGCCAACCGTGTAGAAACGGGAATGTACCTCTTTAGAAAAGCATCTCAAAATTCTTCCATCGACGGGGTGCGTCCAGGAAATTGGCGGCCGCTATGGCTCACCCACCATAACTTGGCGTCTCCTTATAACATGAATGCCGCATACTCAGATTTCTTCTCTTCTGGTATCTCTGCCGCCCTCAAAAGCTCTTGAATCCGAGCCCACCAATCCTCCGCATCAGTTGGCGTACCAACTCCCTTGAACGACGGGGGATGGAAGCTCAGAAAGTACTTCATCTGCCGGTCCCCATGCCTGACCACCACTCTTTCTGCAAAAAGCACTACTCGCCTGGCTTCTCCGCTTGGCACGGTCGTCGCCGTATCCGGTGTAGCAGGGGTTGCTACCTGAGCTGTCGCTGCAGCTTGGGATGCCACCATCGCTTCTGCAAGCATGCGGCAGAAGTCGTCCGGGTTTACACCCGTGCCCAAAAGACCCGGAGCAGTGGCACTGCTCGCCGAAAGTTCTTCTCTTGCTCTCGACGTACCCGCCTCGTTGCTTGCACTCTTCAAGAAAACAAGAAACGAGGAATCAGTCTCTAATCACAAAACCTAAACATAAGGACACTCATGGTCCCGCGTTACTCTTATGTGGATAACTTCTTTACACACTGACCTTGAATCTAACCTGGCTCTGATACCAAATTGTAACACCACCCCTGTAATGACCGTATAATATGTGTCCGGTCGGGGCCCCACAACATACAGACGCCATAGCTTCAGTATTATAAGATGATATAGCTACCCAAACCCAAATCTCATAACACAACACAGCGAAAACAATAAGAAAGACTAGAAGTTATCCACGCCTACAAGAGTAACAAGATGGCCTTATGGCCTTACAACAAGAGTGAGTCTAAACTCAAATAGTACATCAGTCATAAAAGTGCATAAGCACACTTAGTCTACCTCGGCATGCAAGCCGGTCACATGGGCATCATACATACAATGTCATAAAAGTAGAGAAGTAGCAAAAAGGTAACACTTCATGAGGCTTAGGCCTTTCTGGCCGGAGAGCTAGCTCTTGCTTGCGATCCTTGCCCTGTAAAAATTATTAGTAACATGGGTCAGCAAAGGCTGACCTCAAACTGTGTAACCAACACAACTCCTCCCGGCCACCCCTAACGGACCCCGGGGTACTCCTCCAACCTGCAAGTTAGCACTTCGTATGCAATATTCATAAGCAAGAAAAACAACTAAGGAAACAGGCTTGGATGTCTCAAACATCATACATGTTCTCTACTGTTGAACATTTAATAATAGGGCCTACTATACAATATGAATGCAACACCCGGGCTTCACCCAAGGCACCCTATAGTGTATGCATCTAGCACAACATCACATCATTTGGGTACTCATTATTTCCCCATTGGCATAAAGTCGCAAACAAAGGGGAACCACAATCCCCCAACGGCATACAAGCCGCCACACGGAACTCTTGCCAAGGCCCCACCCACTCACGGTCGTAGACCCGGGCTTGCCGGCAAACTCTGACTTCTCATGTCAGGATTCCGTCCAACACACTGACAATTCTAAGAACCCTTGCTGGAACCCACCCGCTCATGGCCTCATTGCCCGGGCTTGCCCCATGCTCGGCATTCTCGTCAGTCTCACAAAAGGGGACTAGTATCATCGGGACACTTTACACACATGACTTGCACGTCACGGGATAGCCAGCCGACCACGGAGACACAACCACGCCTTGGCACATCACAATCCAAGATAATTCCACCCTAATCCCTCATATATACTGCAGCGTTCTCGTGCACCAAGGAAACCATCTACCACCCATGCGGAGCTAACCTTGTCCACCAAGGAAACCATCTACCACCAATGGGGAGCTAACCTTGTCCGATACCGGCCACACGTACTCACACAAGATAACGGGAAGAACACCACAAACATCACACATCACTAACGGCCTCTTTCCGCAACGGATCTCTACGAATCCTTAAACCTCGTATGCAACATCACCGAGTCGGACTAACGATCGCGACTACGGCTTCACCCACCATGCCTAATCCACTAACGAAGCGGATCTCTAATGCAAAAACATGTCGGGGACAGACTCAATCGACCAGGAGGTTCCTCTTAAACCTTGCGACCCAAACCCCTCTTATTTGAGAGTTTGGTGCCCAAAAACTAGAAAAGAAAAGATGTTAAAACATGCATCCTAAAACCAAGAGGAGAAGTGTCGTTACCTTCCGACTCCTCTTCTTAGCCATGGAAAAATAGCCGGATGAACAGCACCGCAATCTCTTCTTCCTCCTTCGCTCTCCCTTCTCTCTAGATCTCAGACAGAGAACCAACGGCAGAAAAATAAGGGTGTTGAAACCCTATACACAGGTATATCCCAATCGGATTAACCACCAGCCGTCGATTCCCATAAAAGGGAAATGCACGACTACGATCCAGGTCTTACCTGGACAAAAGGGGCTGAACACCGCACAGTTCACCAAACCGGAGCAGGACACGTCCGCGACCAATAACATTGTGTCGGGACATTTAGTCAAGATCCCGCCAAAAACCACTATGTCGACACTCCGCGTCGACAGAGTCAAACATGCCACAATCCGCCCCGCGCTCGACGATCGTCGAGGCAAGATCGTCGAACGCTGCCAAATCGTCGAACAGAGACTTTGGCAAAATTGTCGAACGCAGGGAAATCGTCGAACGCAGATCCCTGGCAAAATCATCGAACGTAGGGAAATCGTCGAACGCAGATCCCTGGCAAAATCATCGAATGCAGGGAAATCGTCGAACGCAGATCCCTGGCAAAATCGTCGAACGCAGGGAAATCGTCGAATGCAGACTGCTGGGTAAATCGTCGAACGACCCTGACACGCCCTAAGACACGCCCGTGACCCAGGCCGTGTACCCCTACTCGACGATCGCCACTCGACGATCGACGATCGACGATCGACTCTCGACGATCGTCGAACCCAGGGGACACGCCCCCTGTCACACCCGTGTTCCAGGGCGTGACCTCCCAAACATTTCGTCGAACGAAATTCGACGACCACGCGCCTTACTACGCCACCCGAGCGGGACACGCCCAGGGACACGCACGTGTCCTAGGCCGTGTGACCCCCAACTAAGACCAAAACTTAGCCAAGAATGCTGATCGTACCTCTTTCAAATTTTGGGGCGTTACAGCCTGATAGGTTCTCTTTGATGTGTGATGACCACGCTACTATGACTTGGATTGTGGGGACAGATTTGCCCTCTGTTGCTGCTCCCTTCGATTATTTTACCCTCCCGGGCCACTCATCGGTGATGAGTGATTTTGAGCCGGGGAGGATTGTTGGCGACAATGTCCCACCATGTGTTCGTGATGACATTGCTGATGTGGTCGTTGATCTCCTCCCCAGAAAATTCGATGATTGTGACGACCGTTGCCGTATGCTTGAGGATGGGATTTCTACTACGACGCCCGCCGCCGTCGCTTCTACTTATTTTACACGACGTCTGCCGCCGCCATTAAATAAAATATATAATTATAAATTAAATAATTATAATTATATATTTTATCAATTATTATTTTTAGCAATTTCTATTTAATGCATTTTTTAATTTAAGCATTTTTATTTCCAAGCATTTCATTATTGTTTTAATTTCATGTAATGATGGGTGCCTATAACCATCAAGAGTATTTTAATTTCATGCATTTAAATTTTGTATTATTTTTATGATGGGTTCATATAACCATCGTAGTTTCATTTTGAATTTTGAATTGGAGGAGATGGAGTGGTGTAGACTATATATAGCCATGTTATGAAGGATTTTAGTAGAGATGAATGAAAAATTGGAAACCTAAAATCTCAAATTGAAATTCCCCCCACCTCTCTTGCTTTCCTCTTTGGCCGCTGACCTCCTTACCCCTTCCCTTGTGGTTTGGCCAGCATCTTCCCCCCCTCTTCCTTCCTCTATTCTCCACCTTAACTCACTCTCTCCTCTCCAAACGATTTGCAACAAGCAAAGGTGACTTCTCCCCCTTGAAGGAATTCGGCCTAGCCTTGGATCTCCCACTAGGATTCGGCCAACCCATCATCTTACCCTTGAAGATTTCGGCCAACCAAGGAGTTGAATCTTGGTGGATTTCAGCCAAGGTGCCAGTGTAAGACCCCCCTCCCCCTTACCAAGGAGGCTACCCGGTCTTATGACCAGAACCGCCGTCTTACGGTGACAATAACGCACGAGTTAGTCGACACCGCAACACATCGATTCTGCCGGCTAGTACGATCATATAACCTGTAGGCCAAAATGAGAAACAGAATTATAGCGGTAAAAATAAACCACAACTAGTCCACAGCCACAGTGCATATAAATAAATATATGAAAGGAAAACATCAGTCCAAATGAGTACAGAAATAATATGAAGAGTAATAAGGGCTTATGCCCAGTACATCATATCAAAATCTCTCTCTCTCAACTCTAACCAGCGGAAGATATCTATCATCACCAAGTCATCCCACCTGAGGCAACTCTGCAGTAGTAGTATTAGTAGGTGGTGGTATCAGCTCCTCACGTCCTGCCATCTCATCCTGCTGGTCGTGCGGGTGCTCCATCTCCTCGAGCTCCTAAAAATAGTTTGGTCACCGACCATTAGTCAAAAAGACTAAGTCGTTTCCTCCACACCTCGCCCCGCAACACCTAGGCACCGTGCGGGAGGACGAAGCGGAGGACAACAAGGAGTATCAAGTGTAAACAGGTGGCAGTGGCACTATACTAACAAGTATATGAGGAGTAATAGTAGTTCTGCTCTAGTAGTTCTATGTAAGAAGTACAAGTGCAGTAAGTAAAGTATAAACTAATGTAAGTAAGACAAGTGAAGTAAAACGCAGTACGGTAAAGTAAGTAAAGAACTGAAAGTAAGAGCAGGAAAGTAAAACTATGCTACCGCTACTATACCATCGCAAATCGTACCTTAACTTATAAAAATGCCCATACAAATTTATAAGTTAAGGTTTCCAGGAAATTTAACTTATCATATAAAAGAGCCCATACTAATTTATATGATAAGGATCTATGAAGCGTATGACCTAATATGAATGAATGTTTATGATGTAATTTATACACAGGCAAGTGCAACTCACACAAAACGACTCTGTGATCACAGACCTTTAGTTCCCACTTTTTGAGAGCTAGCTTCACTCTCGGGTACCACCGCTGTGGCTACGGCAGCAGCGGAGCGGGCATCTCCACTTCTAGGCTGGTATGCACACTACCAAGCCTTAGACCCCTCTCATACGCCTTTATACACGTCCTAGGTGCACTCTAGAGTCCATGCGTACGTACTTTACTGACAACCCGTCAGTCTTGTTGGGTCGGGTGTGCGTTATCGGAGATCGTCCTCCAGACCACAGTGTAAAACAACCCACTGGCCCCTCAAACCCACACACCCGCCTGGTTCACCGTACTGCCATCGGTGTGACGAACGACCATTACCATATGACCCGCCACTAAATTTATGCACATGCAAGTATTTCATCCCGACCCTTCAGCTCGCAGGACCAACCTGTCCTGAAACCCTCAAACCCTACACGGGTGAGCATTTATCATAATCCCTCCAACCCTACACGGGTGAGAACGCACAATATTGCCTTTATTCCAAATCCCTCAAACCCGTCATGGGAGAGAATGAACCACAATATCTTAACCTATTAGACTACTCTTGTCTACGGGTTATTATACTTAGTGATTTAAGGTTAATCCCAGGACTGCCCAGGGTATACCCGGTGAAGGGCTCTCGGGGGCACTAGGAACTACGATGGATTACGCTCAAAGCTCCCTTTCTCAAGGATATTTACTTTAGTTGATGGCTACCCAAAATTCACTATCAGCTCTCATTATTACTCTTGAGTGATCCTAAAGACTTAAGATGTTCTCAGAAGGGCGACGGTCTTCCGCCGGCCTCCACTCCAGTTGTTATCCAAGGGCTTGCACTTTACTCTCATCACTAAGACAACTCTACCCACCAGGGTCATATTCGAATTGAAGTCTCTAGCTCATTTGTTGATCTATCCCCCGGTGGCCCTTATAACATGACCTACTTACACTATGCGCAACCCATGACCTAATACCACCCCGAAATGGAACTTCCAATTCCTTGGGCCACCTGCCCCTAATTATTTATCCTAGGATGGTATGGACTAATGAAGTGAGCCTATTGATTTTCATAATTTTCTTAAGTAATTAAAGCATCTAATTAAATCGTTTAATTAATCCCCTAGGTCATTTAATACATGAAGTATCACAAATTATAAACCACTAACCTAAGGAATTTTTCTTGATTTATATCTTGGTAAAATATTGCTAACTACCAAAATTCATAATTTTCCTTTGAATATTTCTATTTATTCCTTAATTAATACAAAATTCACACGATTGTCATTTTCCAAATGAAGTACAAGGAATACATTACTAAAATTTTTGGAAAATAACAGAGTATATATATCATTAATTTAAGGCTAATGCAGAGTTTCATCAACCTCTATAATGTAATGGTCTACCAATTTCAATTCTTAATAATTTACCAAAATACCATTATAAGGTTTTAAAATTACTGATTCATCCAAAAATGTTGAGAAAATTATATAAGGTTATTCATCCTCAGATATATCATCAAGAAATTTTCTAAAATTTTCTACTAAGTATTTTCACCAATTTGCTAATTAAGTGAAATGAGGTAAAAAGTTAATTTCCACATAAATCCTATCAAAATTCTTCAAACAGAAACATAAAAATTTTTAGGAGTTAAATCTAACATAATATTGACCTTGACAAAAATTGGGGATTTTATCTTAATGATGAACTTATTTTTACATTTATTTTTCAAAAGTTCTATTATTTCAAAAATTCCAAATAATGGGATTTTTGCTTCCAAAAATCCCATTATTACAATGTGGGGTATAATTCACCCTAATGAGCCTCTGAAATCAATACGTGATTTTTGGATGTTCCAAATAGGCTTAATACACAATATTTCAAAATTGGCTATTTGCATCTCAAGCCTATGTATAATCAACACATGCAAGTGAGTTTACCCAAAATGCATTGGTCCAAATGTGCTGAAAGTTTTACCATACACATGTATAGTCCCCAAGGACATGCCACCAAAATTTGGGGCCATTTGGAGTCATATCATTCCAAATATTTCATTTATTTAATTTTGTGTATTATGAATAAAACTATAGAAAAGGTTTTCCCAAAAATTCTCAATTTTTTCAGGGGCTAAATATGCCCTAAACATGCATGCAACCAAAATTTGGGGTCATTTGGATTATTGGTTTGGCTTGGGCATCAATTTGAAATTTTGCCCTTGCCTAGGACCAGTCCTAGTAAAACTGACCTACATGGCAGTATACTGCTCCAAATTACAAGATTAAGTTGGCAAATTAAAGTTAAGAGGTTACGCTACAAATTTCATTTAAGGTGCATTCATGAAAATGACTCTAAGAGGTCTAAATATAGCTTGCAATATGACTGAAATAGTGTGACAGAATATAACTAATACTATAGTTTTTATTTTAATTTAATTAATATCAGTTTAGCACGAATCTTGACGTTGAACGGACGGGATCTGGTCATTGTTCCCAAACATCCAACGACCCAAATTGATTCTGGCTGGGCCACCTTTGCTGGCTGTTTCTGGCCAGCTGAGCCACCACCACCGCCGGCGGATGTCGCCACCACCTTCACTGAGGTGGCGGCTAGCGATTTCCGGCGGTGAGGCCGCCGGAATTGGCTCCTCCGGCGAACCCGAGCAAGAAGTAAAATTCGGAAAATTCTCATTTTCCTCACATGGTATCGGGCTCGATTGAGCCCGATGTCTCTCCTAAAGGGTCTAGAAATCTAGTACGAGTATAGGGGAGGCGAAACGGACCCAAATGGCGGCACGACGGCGAGGTTGGCGGCGGTTGGCCATGGTTGAGCTGCTCCGGCGATCTCCTGCTCAAATCCTTGATTCTCCACCAGAAGCTTTGCTCCAGGACTCGTTCTCCACTCGATTCCACTCTCTGAAGCTGATGGTGTGGCCGGTTTGAGCTGGAAGTTGCTGTATAGGGAGATACAACCAAGGTGAGCTCAGTTTGGGGCTTTGGAGGCTTCACCCTTGGTGCCAAGTGGCCACCATGCTGCCAAATTCTCTGGAATTTACTGAGGAGGCCAGCCAACACCATTTTGTGCTGATGGAGCCAAGGTCAAGTGGCCTCTTCTTCTTAACTCACCTTCTCTCTCCTCCTTTGGGTAAATTCTCCAAAATGCCCCTTGCATGTGTCCTCTCTCCAAAACCAGAGGGGTAGGGCTGGTCTTTGTCACTTTGGGCTGATAATGGGCCATGTTGGGTGGGCTTGGCCCAAGGGGAGTGGGCTTAGCCCTCATTTACTCCTTTAGGTCAATTATGTTGACTTGGTTGAGTTGACTTGGTCAACCATGATGAGTGGGCTGACCCCACTTGGTGGTCATGGGTCTAATGGCACCACCCAACTTGTGTTCGGTCAATGTGGTACCCTACTTGGGCTAATTGGGCCTATAGGTATAGGTTTGACCAAATTAGGGCCATGGTTGACTTTGGTCAACTCGGGTCAAAGGGTTGACCTAATGACATGCCCTAGGGTCCACTTAGATTATTTTAGGGTTAGGGCAAGGTGGTGGGGTCATGGTGTGGCTAGGGTTCCTATTTAGGCTAGTTTGACCTAGTTTGACTTTGGCCCCTTAGTGGGCCCCACATGGCTACAACCCACTACCTAGGGTCAAAACTAGCTAAATTCCCTATCACCCACCCCATGCCTAACCCAATCTAAGTTGAGGGGGTAAAAGTAACAAGGGATGTTACAAATCCTATAAACAAAAAAAATAATTTCGTCCCCGAAATTTAAGTTCGGGTCTATGGGGTTCTACTTGCAAGAGTTATAAGAAATTTAAACGCATAAACTAAAGTATACCTGAAGTGAATAGCTCCGGGTGTTGCTCCATCATCAGATCCCTCGGTTCCCAGGTGTGCTCCTCCCGTCCATGATTGGACCACAACACCTTCATGAGAGGGACCTTCTTCTTCCGCAACACACAGACATCTGTATCATCAATTCGGATCGGCTCCAATCTGACGGATCTGTCTGGCGCTATCGGACCGGCTGTAGTATTAACGTGTTGCTCCGACCGAAGGAGGGCTCTTCTCAAGGAAGAGACATGGAAGACATCGTGTAGGGTACCCAACTCCGGTGGCAGCTACAGTCGATAAGCTAAGGGGCTGATCCGCTCCAGGATCAAGTATGGCCCCATGTATCGAGGACTGAGCTTCTTGTGCCTCCGCACCTGAGAGACACCGTGTACCAGACGTATCTTCAAGAAAACTCTGTCTCCAACTTGGAACTCCACCTTCCGGTGTCGTGCATCATAATACTTCGCCTGTCTATTTCTGGCCTCTAGCAGCCGATCCCTGATCAAATGAACCTGAGCCTCCGTATCCTTCACATAATCAGAACCAAGAGCCTTGGTATCCACATCCTGAACCCATGACAGCGGTGTCCGAAACTTCCTCCCATAAAGTGCCTCATATGGAGCCATCTTGATGCTAGCCTGGTGGCTGTTATTATAGGAGAACTCGATCAATGGTAGCAGACTCTACCAAGGCTTCCCCGTATCCAATATGCATAGGCGGAGTAGATCCTCCATGGTCCGGATGGTCCGCTCGGTCTGTCCGTCGGTCTACGGGTGGAAGGTAGTACTAAAAGTAAGCCGAGAGCCCAAGTAAGCATACACAGCCCTCCACTCGCTTGAATTGAACCGACCATCACGGTCCGAAACAATCATCATGGGGATGCCATGGTATATGACGAACTGCTCCACGAATAATCTCACCAAAACTGCAACTAGAGCATCCTTCCTGACTAGAATAAAGCGCGCCACCTTGGTCAGTCTGTGTCACAACCCGCATTTTCACCGCATAGAAACAGCTTATCAGAGTAAGGGAAAATGCACGTCATGATGCCATGTCAGCAGGGGATAACTGCGGACGCTCAGGCAGACACCAAACTAAACATGAAGAAAGGTTCTTTTGAAGTTATTTTAAGGGAAATCAGTTAAGTGCAGTAATTAGCCGTATCCCTCGGCTTAGTGGCTCATCTTGTCGACGAATCAAAATATATTATACGCTGCAGAAAAATACTTGATTAGATTAACTCAAACATCCTACATGAAAAAAACGTCCCAAAAGGACAACTCATGTTATGCAAGACTCTAAATTTATTATAGTAGGAAAGATAGCTTTTATGGTCAATAAAAATAACAAGTTAGAGTTTCAAATTATGCAATGCATGAACTAATAGTAGTAGATTTTATAGTTGGAAATACCTAACATGCATTCCTAACATAAATCCTCCCAGAGAACAAGTAATCCACATCCACATTTAAAGAAATGAGCAGCTAGCAAGTATCAAACAACTAATAATTTAGTGGGCGCCAACAAACTGACACGAATCCACGAACAAAAGTATGTTTGAACTAGTAAAACTAAACAAACAACAAACTACCTCGCTAAGACGAGGAAACAACCACGGCCAACACTGCCGCCCAGAAAACTCCAAAACCAGCACTGTTAACTGCTACTGCTCTGAACCTGAGGCATTCCAAAGACAGAACACCTCAGCAAGAAGGTACAAATAGTGGCAGGAAAAGTAATAAGCCAAAATAAACAAAGGTCAACATGGGTACCAACCCAAGACCAAAAGCACTGAAGTAAAGTACAAAATAAAACTGGGCATCAACAGGAAACGAACTCCTACGTGATTTGTCATGTTCCACAAGGGTACACCAGACGCACAAGGCTATAAGGTGACCACATGAATATTTCACCAGAAAGAAAAATACAAAACCTTTATTAGGCACCTGTCGTCGGCTCTACCCAAAAACACGGGCGAAGTTGTCACTCTTGGACACACCACCCAAAAACACGGGCGAAGTGGTCACTCTTGGACACACCACCCAAAAACAAAACGGATATATAATCCGTCTAACTGCGAGGGAGTCTCATACTCTCCACCATACACCGCAGACATCCAAAAACCAGGTAGACTTCCACAGGGCACTAATGAAGGTAACAAACGCTGCGGAGGTGGAATCGTCCACTAACTCCCGCATTCAAGAAACCCAAAGAAACCACAACAGAAATATCTCGAGATTTGGCTCGACAGATTCTACTTGACATTACCGAACTCAAGACGTGGTTGATCAACCTCTAGGAGAAATTTACAGTCCTAGATAAATTCTAATGAGCTAAATAACGAAAGCTAAACATGCATAGCCATCATTAAGACACACCAGTGACAATTAACCAAAACCAGACACAATCGGGCTTTCCAAGGCAACACCTTACAACAACGAAGGAACGTTGAGACGATTAATCATAACAATGATTTGGAAGATTAAGCGCAGAAAATTTAAAGAACATGAAAGTATAGTTGTTACCATCAGATCGGACAAAGAGAAACGAGTGGAACCACCACTTGCCTTGGTTTTACCGGAAAAGTCCTCTGAATCGCTCCATGTCGTGGATCGGGGCAAAAGACTGCGGGGCGAGTTGAAATCTAGACAAAAAAAGTCAAAAAGAGGATTAGGGCCGAAAAACCCTAGCGAGAAAATCTCAAGAAATGGGGAAGAAATTACCACGAGGTCGAAGCTCTCGACGAGAGCTTTCCAGATCTACGATCGGTTTGAAATTCCGAGCACCGGAGCACCGTCAACGACCACCGGAAGAATTAAGGACGGACAACCTCTATATCGCTCACGCCGCTCTGGTTCGGGAGGAAAACGAATCGGAGAAGATGAAGAAAATGAAGAAGGTACTTATACTAAGGGTGATAACAGGAAGAACAACAAAATAAACCGGGTTCGGCTGAACCAGTTTTTCCGAGACAGAAGGATTACTCGAGTACTAAGGGAATTACACGAGTATAGCACATGGATTACTCGAGCACTAAGGAACTTACTCGAGTACAGTAAGGGAATTACTCGAGTACTAAGGACTTACTCGAGTACTGCACGGGGAAACTACTCGAGTACAAGGGTTACTCGAGTACAGAACGGGAAAACTACCCGAGTATAAGGGACTTAATCGAGTACAAGGGACTTACTCGAGTACAAGGGAGGATCCACTCGACGAAATCTGCTCGAAAATCGTCGAACACAAGTCCTGATCGTTGAACCCAAATCGAAAATCGTCGAACTCAATTTGAAAATCCGCTAGACCTACAACAAGCTCCGCTCGACGATTCGTTGAGCTTAGCACGACCATCGTTGAGCTCCGCTCGACGATCGTCGACCTCCAGCCAGTGCCCAGAAAAGAAGTTACAATCGTCGAGCTCCGCTTGACCATCGTCGACCTCAGACAGTGCCCAGAAAAGAAAAAAACAATCATCGAGCTCTGCTCGACGATCGTCGACCTCAGACAGCGCTCAGAAAAGAGAACAATCGTCGAGCTCCGCTCGACGATCGTCGAACTCGACACAGCGCCCAGAGAGAAAAATAATCGTCGAGCTCCGCTCGACGATCGTCGAACTCGATACAGCGCCCAGAAAATAAAATTCAAAAAGGTTGGTTCGACGAAATCCCACACCTTTAGAAGGGCTTCCCGAGAATCAAAACAAGCAGTCAATAATATAGCAATTATCGTGTTCAGATAGTTGAACATGGAAATATGAGATCAAAACAAAGGCTCAAATGCGCCGAATTAAACGAAACTCAAGCCGTAGGCAAAACTGAGCTACAGACACAACAGCGAAGTCAAAAACAAAATCCTACGAGCCATTCCCGAGATATTAACCGCCAAAATATGCGGCGAAAAAAAACAAAACCCAAAACTTCGATCGCGCGCCGAGACTCCAAAAACGCTCGGGTTGCGACGAAACTGGACGAGAACGTCCAAAACTACTCAAATCCAACACTCGACGTTAAAAGTAACGCCACGAAGTCATAAATCTAATGTTGCCCAAACAAATAAAATCATCGAAAAATCAGGGGCGTTACAGTCACTCCCCCTAAAAAGAAGTTTCGTCCCGAAACTTATCACAACTCCAAAACCAAACCAAAATTGATAAAACCATGCATAACTGAAAACATAGCAACATACCCAAAACTAAGAGAAGAGGTGCGGATGAGATTCCCTCATCGCCGATTCCAATTCCCACATCGCGCTCTCGACTTCTTGATTCCTCCAAAGAATCTTGACCATAGGGATGGTCTTTCTCCTCAACACACGCTCTTGAGAATCCAGGATACACACAGGTTCTTCCACATATATAAGGTTGGGCTGAATCTGGGGTATCGAGTCGAGGACTTGACGATCACTACGAACACACTTCCGCAACTGGCTCACATGGAACACATCATGGACACCAGGGAAGGTCGCAGGCAAATCCAGCCTATAAGCTGACACTCTGATGCGCTCAAGAATCTGGAAAGGTCCCACATATCGGGGGTCTAACTTGTGGTTCCTTCCAAACCTTTTAACGCCAGACATCGGGGAAACTTTCAGAAAAACCAAGTCCCGAACGGCAAACTCCAGATCGACCCTTCGTAGATTAGCATACTTTTCATAGCGCTCTTGAGCCACACGAAGATTTTCCCGAATACGAGTCACGGCACAATTCATCTCTTCAAGGGCTTCTAGACCTAACAACGGTCTCTCACAAACTTCAGCCCAAAATAATGGAGTTCTACAATGCCTCCTATAAAAGGCCTCAAACGGAGCCATCTGCAGACTCTCTTGATAACTATTATTGTATGCAAACTCCATGAGTCTGAGACGCTCATCCCAAGCACCACCATGATCCAAAATATAACACCTGATCATATCCTCTACGATCTGATTTACCCTTTCTGTCTGACCATTAGTCTGCGGATGATAGGCGGTGGAATACCTTAAATCGGTACCCAACCCCTCCTGTAAACTCTTCCAAAAACGAGACGTTGATAATACGGTTTGCATTCAATTTTATTAGGATATTTTCGGGGTTTTAAAGCAAATCATGTCTTGTAAAGTACTTGTTTTGATTCCCCTTTGTATATATTTTGTCGCTAATGCATTTTTTCTGCTTTTTGCAGGTTTTCACGGCTTTCAGCCGAATTTTGCTGTGACACGCCCCATGGACACGCCCTACCCGGGCGTGTACCTAGGGCGTGTAACCCAGAGGAATGAAGCAATTGGTCCGAAACTGCATTCCGTAGAAACTTAGTGTACACGCCCTCGGTCACACCCGTGTCACACCCGACACGGGCGTGTACTAGAGGCGTGTCCCCAGGTTCCGAGGTATCGCCGCAGCGTGCTCGTTTTTCCCGCTCCACCGTCGCACCGAAAGTGTCACGCCCCATGGTCACGCCTGACCCGGGCGTGACATATGGGCGTGTACTTCAGCAATTCCGCCCGTCACCTCCAGCATTCAATATCAGCTCAACAAAGTCAAGCCGCAAAGAACACGCCCCAGGGTCACGCCCTACCAGGGCGTGACTAGTGGGCGTGTACTCCAGCTACTTCGCCAGAATTCAATTCCAGCCCAAAAAATACGTGCCGAATGTGTCACGCCCCAGGGTCACGCCCGACCAGGGCGTGACAGGGGGGCGTGACCCGACCCGAAAAATTCTATAAATAGAGCCCAACTCCAGGGGTTTAGGGACACCCTTTTGCTTTGAGAGGGGAGGTTCTGTCCTTTGTATTTCTGAACTTTTTAAGCATGTCTTTTCATTTTTAGTTCGTAGCTCTATCTTTATGCTTTCCCTGTATTAGTTCCTAGCTTCGTTCTGTAGTATAATGTTAATGATAGCGTAGCTTACCTTTCCATGCACTTGTAACCTCTAGTTTTCAAGCTGTAAGATCTCTGTTTCCATTAATAAAAAGTGTTGTTTTCTTTTTCGTTTCTGCTCTGTTTTCATTATTCTTCTTCTACTCATCCCCTCTCTTCCACCTCACCATGATTAACTAATCCTCCATGTACTCGATCTTAATGATCCGAGGTTCGAGTGATTAGGTTATGATGCTTTGAATCTTACCTTTTCTTTTTAGGGTTTAGCTTTGAATTACTCTTGATTTATCACGGGTTGGAGGTATATCATCGATATATACTCTCCACCTTTGCTTTCATTCTGGGCTAGCCGAGAGGCCGAAAGTTTGAAATGAGCACTCAAGAGTAAAGGGAGTTGTTCGCACCCCTCGAGAGAGGCAGATGTTCAAATCTCCCGGATTGGAGTAAAATCCAATAGCGGGGTTCACCGCGTAAAGCGAGTTTTAGGCCTCCGATTTAGGCGAGAGTCGGTCGGACCTTCCTAAACTCAGTTAGGCACGGCCTTCGAGAGAAGCGTGTCAATATTCATGGAACCTCCACGGTCAAGGACCTTTACCCTAATTAGCTTAGGTTTATTTATCGTATTTTTCTAACCACTCTTGCCGAGGTGATTTCTGATCGAGTGCATTTTCCCCTTCATCGTTACTAAGCTTAAGTTAATCGCTCTTTTAGCTCTCTTTAACTTTTCATGCAAGTAGCTCTCTTTCATTGCAAGTAGTTCTCTTCCTTTAGCACGTTTAGATTTCTTCTAAAAAAAACTTAATTTTTCCGTCGATAAAATAATAGATTTCGTGTGAGTAAGCTTACTCAACTGTTCCCGGATTTCAATACGACACTTGTGTCCCCTAGCTGCATTTCGATAGGTATACTTGCCTTGATGAATTGTTAGTTTGGTTATTTTCTCCTTGCAGATATCTAAGAGACAATCAAGTTTTTGGCGCCGTTGCCAGGGAAGCAACGCTCGTTGATAAATTGAAAACGCGAATATATTAATTTTATCACTTCTCTTTCTCACCCTCCTTCTTTTAATTTTTCCGCCTACTCACTTGAGTTAATTGGCTGGATTTTCTTCAGTAGAGTGTGTTTACTTTCTGTAGAGTGGGTGTGTTTTAATTTTCTGTCGAGTGCGTGAGTGTAGCTTTTATTTTCCGCCTACTCGCTAAGAGTTAAATGGCTGGATTTTAATTACCGCCGACTTAATAGAAACACACATCACAAATTTTTCTACACCACCTAACTCTCTTGAAAAGGGCAAAGTGGCTCTAAATGCCACTATCTTGTCTAGTACCTTGCGAACCCTTCACCGGGTAGCCCTTGGGAAGTTCGGGAGTTAAAACATAAAAAATCTATTTCAAAAAAAAAAAATTTCGAACTTCATTAGCTCTTTTATTTTCTAGTCTTTCTTCTCCTCTCTTCTTCTAGTGTATGACCCGCGGAAGTCCGTCGGTTACTTTGGACCTGGACCACAAAATGAGCGTACTCTTCGGAGAAGATCGCGATTTCAAGGCCCTATTACCCAAGTGCCGGTTGAGGATTCCGAGTCATTTTCTACCTTAAGAATGGCAGAACCCAACGTGGAGGAAGTCGTGCAAAGGCCTATGTCCTATTATGCACGACCGAATCTCGAGGGTACAGAATCTAGTATAGTTCGCCCTGTAATAGCAAATAATAATTTCGAACTGAAGCCTAGCATAATTCAAATGATGCAGCAGTATGTGCAATTTGATGGGCTTCAAGATGAAGATCCGAACGCACACCTAGTCAGCTTTCTTGAGATTTGTGACACCTTCAAGATAAATGGTGTCACAAATGATGCCATTAGGCTAAGATTATTTCCTTTCTCTCTTAGAATTAAGGCTAAGCAATGGCTGAACACCCTTCCTAAAAATAGCATAACTACTTGGACGCAATTAACTGAAAAATTTTTGGCCAAGTATTTTCTGCCTGCTAAGACTGCAAAACTTAGGAATGACATTTCTGCCTTGGACAAAATAGACTCTGAGACCCTTTACGAAACTTGGGAAAGATTTAAAGAATTATTAAGACGATGCCCACATCACGCTCTGCCTATATGGTTGCAGGTGCAGACGTTTTATAATGGGCTAAATCAAAGCACGAAGCAAATGATAGACGCAGCTTCTGGCGGTACTTTAAACCATAAGACCCCGGAAGCAGCTCTTGAGCTGTTTGAAGACATGGCCATGAACACTTACCAGTGGAATGTGCCTAGGTCCCGTCCAAACAAACCTGCGTGTCTCTTTGAAGTGGACAACGTCTCCCAACTCGCACTGCAAGTCGAAATATTAAGCAAAAAAATTACGGAGATGACTGCTAC
Organism: Platanthera guangdongensis; assembly: GCA_039583875.1. Lineage (NCBI taxonomy): Eukaryota > Viridiplantae > Streptophyta > Magnoliopsida > Asparagales > Orchidaceae > Platanthera > Platanthera guangdongensis. The sequence continues at coordinate 138,304,483 of CM077148.1, forward strand.
CTCCGCCCCTCAGGTATGGGAATCTGCAACTCCTCCTGCCGAACATTTGGATTATGTAAATAATATGCCTAGAACTGCTTTTAATAATTTTTCTGCTGCAAATTTTCATCCTCCTGGTTTTAATTTTCCGAATAGTTATAATCCTGCGTTAAGAAATCCTCCGAATTTTTCGTGGAGCAATCCATCGAATGTTGTGCGCCCGCCACCGCAAAGTGATTTTTCTGCACCACCACCACCTCCTCAAAGTTTTCCAAAACCTCCAAATTTGGAGGAAATGTTTTCGAAATACATGAATGCTAATGACGCTACGATTAGAACCTTAACTGGAAGTGTTAAAAACTTAGAAAACCAGGTAGGACAGCTCGCTAAAATGATTTCTGAGCGACCCGTAGGGTCTCTTCCTTCCAATACCGAGCCCAACCCGAGAGAGCAAGCGAAAGCTATAACTCTTCGGAGTGGGAAGAAAGTTCCTAGTATGGTAAGTGAAGAACCCGAGGCAAGCTCCGCTCCCGTTTTAAAAAATCAAAGCTCCGTTCCCGTTTTAAAAATTCCAGCCTCTGCCGAAGAAATTATCACCCCTATCTTAGAAAAAGAACTCACTCCACCACCCACCTTTAAAAATAATCCATACCCGCCATACCCTTCCGAACTTAATAAACAACGACAGGATGATCAATACACCCGTTTTTTGGAAATGTTTAAACAAATCCACGTAAATCTGTCTTTCCACGAAGCCATATCTCAGATGCCGAAGTACGTAAAATACCTTAAGGACCTCCTAACTAACAAGAAGAAGTTAGAGAACCTTTCGCATGTCACGTTAAATGTCGAATGCTCGGCGGTTTTGACAAACGGATTACCGAAGAAAATCAGTGACCTGGGTAGTTTCTCTATCCCGAGTGTCTTTGGGGATCTCTTTGTCAAACACGCTTTAGCCGACCTAGGTGCGAGTATTAATCTTATGCCCTTCTCGTTGTTTAAAAAGTTAGGAATTGGTAGTCTCAACCCCACACGCATGAGTATCCAGCTCGCCGACAGATCAGTCAAATACCCGTTAGGAATAGTGGAGGACGTCCTAATCAAAGTTGACAAGTTCATCTTCCCGGTGGACTTTGTCATTTTAGACATCGAAGAAGACGTCGAGGTTCCCCTGATCCTTGGCCGACCCTTCCTTGCCACCTCCCGAGCTATCATTGATGTAAGCAATGGTAAGCTCTTCCTTCGAGTGGGCGACGATGAGGTAACTTTCTCTATCACCCCCTCGATGAAGAACACACTAGCTAATGATGACTCCTGTTTTTTTATGGATACCGTGAGTGAAGAATCCTTCTCTCACACCTCTGATTTTGAAGAAGAATTTTCCAATTTTTGTTCCTCTCCTACTCCTTCAACTGAATCTCTACACTTAAGTGAAGAATCCTCCACCCGCCTTTCTGATTTTGAAAAAGAATTTTTTGATTTCTGTTCCTCTTCTACTTTTCCAACTGAATCGCTGCACGAAGCCGCCATGGCCGCTAGCAACACCCCTTTTAATTTTTCATATAAAAAAGTATACGAGGACATAGTTTTTGAAAAAGAACAAATTTCCAAAACCTCGTATGATGACCCCCCTACCTTGGAACTGAAAGAACTACCAGAGCACCTTCGATACGCTTTCTTAGAAAAGGACTCTAAGTTGTTGTCATAATTTCGTCCTACCTCATGAATGCACAAAAGGATAACCTTCTTTCAATTTTACAAAAGCATCGCCAAGCTATTGCTTGGCAGATATCTGATATTAATGGCATAAGCTCATCTTTCTGCACTCATAAAATCTTAATGGAAGATAATTCACATAACTCTATACAACCTCAGCGCCGTATAAACCCAAACATGAAAGACGTAGTTAAGGGCGAGGTTATGAAATTGTTTGACGCAGGAATTATCTATCCTGTATCCGACAGTAAGTGAGTTAGCCCAGTACAGGTAGTACCAAATAAGGGAGGGATAACGGTCATAAGTAATGAAAATAATGAATTAATCCCGACTCGTACGGTGACCGGATGGCGAATGTGTATAGATTACCGTAAGTTGAATGACGCCACCCGCAAGGATCACTTCCCCTTGCCGTTCATTCATCAAATTTTAGAACGACTTTCCGGACATAGCTTTTATTGTTTTCTCGATGGCCTCTCGGGGTATCTTCAAATCCCCATCTCCCCCGAGGACTAGGAGAAAACTACGTTTACTTGTCCCTTCGGCACCTTCGCCTACCGAAGAATGCCGTTTGGATTGTGCAATGCGCCAGCTACATTCCAACGATGTATGCTCGCCATCTTTGACAAGTACGTAGAAAGCATTATGGAAGTTTTCATGGATGATTTCTCCGTGTTCGGGAATTCCTTCGATAGTTTCTTAGAGAACCTTGAAAAAGTCTTAGAGCGATGCGAAGAATCAAACCTCGCCTTAAATTGGGAAAAATGTCATTTTATGGTGAGAGAAGGGTTAGTTTTGGGACATAAAATTTCTGAAAGGGGTATTGAAGTAGACGTTGCGAAAATAGAAGTTATCGAGAAGCTGCCGCCACCTACGAACATAAAAGCTATAAGAAGTTTCCTGGGTCATACGGGTTTCTACCGCCGCTTCATAAAGGACTTTTCCAAAATCACCAAGCCCCTTACCCATCTCTTGGAAAAAGACGCCCCATTCATCTTTAATGACCTCTGTCTAGCTGCCTTCAATTTAATAAAAGAAAAATTAGTTAATGCCCCAATCATGATAGCTCCGGTGTGGGATCTTCCATTTGAAATAATGTGTGATGCGAGTAGTTTTGCGGTGGGAGCCGTACTAGGTCAACGTATTTCCAAAAACTTCCACCCCATTTATTACTCTAGTAAAACACTCACATCTGCACAGGAAAATTACACCACAACCGAGAAGGAGCTATTAGCTGTAGTATTCGCTTTTGACAAATTTCGCCCTTATATTACTCTTTCAAAAATTATTATTTTTACGGACCACTCGGCCCTCAAATATCTTCTCTCTAAAACGGATGCCAAGCCTCGCTTGATTCGCTGGGTCTTACTCCTCCAGGAGTTTGACTTAGAGATCCGTGATAAGCGAGGTGCCGAGAACTTGGCCGCCGACCACCTTTCGCGCCTAGACAACCCGTTTATAGAACAATTAGACGAAAATTCTTTTCATTACTATTTCCCTGATGAGAAGCTGTTCATAATTAACACATCTACTTCTCCTTGGTTTGCCCGCATCGCCAACTCTCTAGTGGCATGTGTGCTCCCAAAAGAGTTTTCATCTCAGCAAAAGAAGAAATTCTTTTCCGAGTTGAAGAACTACTTTTGGGAGGACCCGCATCTTTTTAAAGTCTGTGCAGACCAAGTGATCAGGAGGTGTGTTTCCTTTGATGAAGGATTAGATATTATTAAACATTTGCATGAAGGACCGACAGGTGGGCACTATCAAGCTGCTCGCACCGCTCACAAAGTGTTAAGCGCGTGTTTTTACTGGCCCTCCCTGTTTAAAGACGTGCATGCCTTTGTGAGTAGGTGTGATAGTTGCCAACGGTCGGGGAATATTTCGAATAAAAATGAAATGCCACAAAACTATTTCCTAGAGTGCGAAGTTTTCGACCTCTGGGGGATTGATTTTGTCGGCCCTTTTCCTTCTAGCTTCGGGAATAAGTACATTTTAGTTGCCGTTGATTATGTTTCACGTTGGGCCGAAGCTCAAGCTCTTCCTACGAATGACGCCCGAGTCGTAGTTAATTTCCTAAAAAAAATTATTTTCTCGATTCGGTACGCCGCGCGCTATCGTTAGTGATAGGGGTTCCCATTTCTGTAACGTGCAATTTTCAAAAATCCTAACTAAATATGACGTTACTCATAAACTTTCCACTGCCTACCACCCCCAAACTAACGGACAAGTCGAAGTAGTGAATAGAGAAATAAAAAGAATTTTAGAAACGTTTGCACGATCGAGTTAGAGCACCGCGCCTTTTGGGCCTTACGATTTTTAAACTTCGATCCGCACTCTGTCGGCGATTTTAGAAAATTTCAACTTAACGAACTCGACGAGTGGCGCTCTTACGCGTATGAAAATAACAAACTCTATAAAGAGCGGACAAAACGTTTGCACGATCGACATCTTAGGCACCCAAAAATCTTTAAGCCGGGCGACCAAGTTCTTCTTTATAATTCTCGTTTACGTTTATTCCCGGGTAAATTAAAATCACGTTGGTCAGGGCCTTTTACTATTTTAGAAGTCTTTTCTTATGGTTCTGTTTTAATTTCCCACCCTGATAAGGGTACTTTCAAAGTGAATGGTCAGCGTCTTAAACTGTATTTCTGTGATGATGTCAGTCTCAACCCTGTTAACTCTATCTTTCCGGTCCTGACATTTGATTAATCTGAACTTTCCTTTTCTTCAAAACTTTGAACTTTATTCGAACTTTATTGATAAACAATATTTAGGACATTATTATTTTGATGCGTCGAGCTCAAACGACGCTTTAAACAAAGGGCGCTCTTGGGAGGCAACCCAAGTTATCTTTTTCTGTTTTCTTTATTTTACACTTTTTGCCCCGAATGGCTCTGGCAAGCTGAAACTTCTGCGATCGCCTGCTCCAACGGTTCTGCTTCCATGACAAAGTCCGCCGGACGACGTTTCATGAAGATCCACAGCACATGCATGGACGAGCGGCATCACTCAACTTGCCCTGCAAAATAAAACAGGGGAAGTACCTGTTTTTTTTTTCCATTCTGTCTTTCATTTCTGTCCTTTACTTTTCTCTCGTTCTCCAACCTCCTTCTCCATTGAGGACAATGTAGATTTTAAGCTTGGGGGAGGACTTCCTCCTTCTTTTTGTTTTGTAAATATCCAAAAAATCCAAAAAAATATATTTATATAGCTGCATTTTGGTGTTTCAATAGTACCCCTTTTTTATGTTTTGTTTTTCGCAAACTTCTTTATAAACAACGTAGTTACTTATAATTTTTCTAATCATTTTTTTAATCATATTTCTCAAGTAAAATGTTGGCCATGCTGTGTTTCTAATTCACGGTAGCATGTTAAGGTGAAATATTTCTCTAAAACGTGCATTTCTATTATGGTTTTTCATTCTTTATTTTCTTCACTTTCTCTAAAATTTATCATCCACTATTTTCCTTTTCGTCTTTAGATAATTTTTGTAAGAACAAATTTTGAATAACGTAGTAGATATGAACGATCCAAGTCACATATTATTTTTATTTTCAAGATAATTTCATCAATCTTCTTTTATTATCTCGAACTTGCTTTTTGAAATTTATCAACTCTATGTTTTAAATAAATTTAAAAAAAAAAGCGTGAAAATGATTTAGGCCATTTTTGTTTACGTTTGAGCTTTCCTACCAACCTAAAATCTTTTACCACAAGTTAGCCGCTTTTGAGACTTTTTTCCAAATTCATTTGATAACTCCACACAGCATTTCATTTTCACCAAAGCCCAAATTTCTACCTATCTAATCACGCTAATTTTTTTGATAGGAAATTTTGTGTTATCTTTGGAGAAATTGTTGAAAAAAGTGTACTCAAATGCAATGTATTGAAAAAAAAAGAGAAAAAATGAATGAAAATAATAATACAAAAAAAGAGATAAATAATTATAAAGAAAAAAAATAAATAAATTTATTTATACATATTCTGTTTAAAATAAATTTATTTTTTTTGAAACTCATTCTTTTGGTTTAGTGTGATTTTTAAGCCTCCATGTTTATATTTGAATTCCACTCCTATTCATATTCCTAAACCAAACGTTTCGGTCCTATTAAGTCATTTTGATTCACGCCTTTTTTTTATTTTATTTAACAACTAAGAAACGACGAAAAGTAAATCAGTTTTAGTTTTGGATTTAAAATTAGATTTTTGTTATTTAATTGATATAATTATAATGCGTTGCTTGGATCTAGTAATAACTCAATACGTTCTTTTCATTGTCATTGCCTTGCTCAAATCTATTTAAAGAATTTCGTCAAAATTTTGGATGATTTATTTTTATTAAGTAAAGTTTATAAAAGTTAAACCATACCTAAATAATTGTTTTAGATTTACATTTTACATTCTCCCTGCCAAGAATTTCGCATAGTACTTGTGTGAGTATGATTAAAACTTTTTGAATTAGTCACTTTTTATGATTAGCTAGTCTTTATATCTTTGCTTGGGGACAAGCAAAACTTAAGCTTGGGGGAATTTGATAATACGGTTTGCAGTCAATTTTATTAGAATATTTTCGGGGTTTTAAAGCAAATCATGTCTTGTAAAGTACTTGTTTTGATTCCCCTTTGTATATATTTTTGTCGCTAATGCATTTTTTCTGCTTTTTGCAGGTTTTCACGGCTTTCAGCCGAATTTTACTGTGACACGCCCCATGGCCACGCCCTACCCGGGCGTGTACCTAGCGCGTGTAACCCAGAGGAATGAAGCAATTGGTTCGAAACTGCATTCCGTGGAAACTTAGTGTACGCGCCCTCGGTCACGCCCGTGTCACACCCGACACGGGGGTGTACTAGAGGCGTGTCCCCAGGTTCCGAGGAATCGCCGCAGCGCGCTCGTTTTTCCCGCTCCACCGTCGCACCGAAAGTGTCACGCCCTATGGTCACGCCTGACCCGGGCGTGACATATGGGCGTGTACTTCAGCAATTCCGCCCGTCACCTCCAGCATTCAATATCAGCTCAACAAAGTCACGCCGCAAAGAACACGCCCCAGGGTCACGCCCTACCAGGGCGTGACTAGTGGGCGTGTACTCCAGCTACTTCGCCAGAATTCAATTCCAGCCCGAAAAAGTCGCGCCGAATGTGTCACGCCCCAGGGTCACGCCCGACCAGGGCGTGACAGGGGGGCGTGACACGACCCGAAAAATTCTATAAATAGAGCCCAACTCCAGGGGTTCAGGGACACCCTTTTGCTTTGAGAGGGGAGGTTCTGTCCTTTGTATTTCTGAACTTTTTAAGCATGTCTTTCATTTTTAGTTCGTATCTCTATCTTTATGCTTTCCCTGTATTAGCTCCTAGCTTCGTTCTGTAGTATAATGTTAATGATAGCGTAGCTTACCTTTCCATGCACTTGTAACCTCTAGTTTTCAAGCTGTAAGATCTCTGTTTCCATTAATAAAAAGTGTTGTTTTCTTTTTCGTTTCTGCTCTGTTTTCATTATTCTTCTTCTACTCATCCCCTCTCTTCCACCTCACCATGATTAACTAATCCTCCATGTACTCGATCTTAATGATCCGAGGTTCGAGTGATTAGGTTATGATGCTTTGAATCTTACCTTTTCTTTTTAGGGTTTATCTTTGAATTACTCTTGATTTATCACGGGTTGGAGGTATATCATCAATATATACTCTCCACCTTTGCTTTCATTCTGGGCTAGCCGAGAGGCCGAAAGTTTGAAATGAGCACTCAAGAGTAAAGGGAGCTGTTCGCACCCCTCGAGAGAGGCAGATGTTCAAATCTCCCGGATTGGAGTAAAATCCAATAGCGGGGTTCACCACGTAAAGCGAGTTTTAGGCCTCCGATTTAGGCGAGAGTCGGTCGGACCTTCCTAAACTCAGATAGGCACGACTTTCGAGATAAGCGAGTCAATATTCATGGAACCTCCACGGTCAAGGACCTTTACCCTAATTAGCTTAGGTTTATTTATCGTATTTTTCTAACCAATCTTGCCGAGGTGATTTCTGATCGAGTGCATTTTCCCCTTCATCGTTACTAAGCTTAAGTTAATCGCTCTTTTAGCTCTCTTTAACTTTTCATGCAAGTAGCTCTCTTTCATTGCAAGTAGTTCTCTTCCTTTAGCACGTTTAGCTTTCTTCTAAAAAAACTTAATTTTTCCGTCGATAAAATAATAGATTTCGTGTGAGTAAGCTTACTCAACTGTTCCCGGATTTCAATACGACACTTATGTCCCCTAGCTGCATTTCTATAGGTATACTTCCTTGATGAATTGTTAGTTTGGTTATTTTCTCCTTGCAGATATCTAAGAGACAATCAGACGTAAATCTAGAGTCCCGATCTGATACAATGCTAACAGGCACACCATGTAACTTGATGACCTCTTCAAGATATAACTCAGTTATCTTCTTCATCGAGTACCCAATCTTAAATGGAACAAAGTGAGCACACTTTGTCTGTAACACCCCCTATCCGTCGCATAGCATATAGCAGTAGGTCCGGCCGGGGCCCGACGCCATATACTACAGACAGACCGGGTGGTTACTCATGGAAACCATCGAACCAATCATAACATCCTACACAGAGCATTCTAGCGAAAACAGTTTATAAAAGTTGTAATAAAGAACCCAACACAAAAGCATGAATGTCCACTAATACCAAACTAGGAATGTTGTACATACACGAGTACAGGCCATAAGGTCTTACAAAAAATGTTTACTTCATATTACATGTTTTACAAACCACGGCACGCAGGCCGGTCATACATGAATAAAAACAGTAAACACTCCAATTAGGACTTCGAGGGCCGGCTTCGCAAATTGGGCTTTAGCCCGCTATTGACCGCTTGGTCCAGCAGTACCTGCAAGCAACAAACCACTGCATGGTGGCAAAACAAGCAACGGTCAGCAATGCTGACCAAGTTATAACGATCCCGCCCCCAACTCGGGGCGGCGATGCTCCTTCCCTGCATTTCTGATTGATATTTTCTCGCATCAAGTCCGAAAACTTAATGCGGGTTAAAACTCCAAAAAGGCTTACGAAGCGCGGCGCCCCGGGCGATTTTATTTAAGTAGAAAAGCGGATTTGATTTTATTTAAGAAAACGGGGCGCGCGTATTTATTTATTTGGATATAAAACGGGTTAAATCGAGTTTTAACGAAAGGAGGCAAGTGCACCTATCGTGTGTAGTACAGGATATTCCGGGTGGAATATCGAGGTCGTATTGTTCTCGGGGCCGGTTCGTTTATTTCTACTCTTCCCTGGAGGGGACTATTATTTTACCGATAATTTTATCTTGTCGGGATATTATTTATATAAAGAAAAGGCAGAAAATAAAAGCATAATAAAGGTGGAGCCGATGAAGAGCTCAGCTCGAGGGCACCGAAAAGACATTGAACTAAAATAAACGTTAAATAAAAAGAGCTCCTAAGTTTCTAATTAATTAGGGCGGAGACTTGGCCGTGGAGGCTCCACTAAAATGAACTCACCTATCTCTAGGACTATCGCTCACCTGAACATTAAGACTATTCGATCGGGCTCTCGTCCGACGAAGGATTCCTCTTAATGCCCGCATTACGCTAAGAACCCCGCTATTGGGTGGGGAACCCAATCCGGTAGAGTTGGCGCGCCTCCTCTCTCGAGGGTTAGTGCGGAACTCCATTTACCAAGGGGTGATCGGTCCATATGCACGGCCTCTCGGCTAGCTAGCATATGGACTACGGAAATAGGGCCCACACATCGATTATGTGGTCCTACGCGTCGTAAACCCCGGGCAAACCTTAAGTGATTTTTAATTAAATAGAAAAATAAGACCTTTAATTATTTAAAGGAATTTTTTCTGTCCCAATGCTCTTCGATACTGAGGGCTAAGAACGTTAGCCACTCATCGGAATGGGGACGGCAGCGATTGAAAGCAATAAAATTAAAGCAGAAAAATAAAGCAGGAAAATTAAAGCAGTAAATGGAAAGCAGTAAATTGCAAGTCCTACTCAAACGAGTAGGACTGAAATGAAAGCAGTAAAATTACAAGTCCCGGCGCAAATGCGTGGGCGGGAAAAAGAAAGCAAGTCCTACTCAAACGAGTAGGAGAAAATAAATGCATTTACAAGGGCATTCCAAATTATTACAGTAAAGACCGGCCATTTAACTCAAGTGAGTAGGCGGTAAATAAAAGCTAACACTCACGCACTCAACATAAAATTAAAACACACCCACTCTACAAGAAGTAAACACACTCTACTGAAATAAAATCCAGCCATTTAACTCAAGTGAGTAGGCGGAAAAATAAAAATACACACACTTGCTTGAATAAAATCCAGCCAATTAACTCAAGTGAGTAGGCGGAAAGATAAAAACAACACACGCACACACTCTACAGGAATTGAAATAAAGCTATAAAAACTACTCATACACGCACGCACACGTACAAAATTAAGAAAAACTAAGTGACTGTAAAATTAAAACTACTACATTTCTACCGCTAGAATGCGGTAGAAATGAATAAAAAGTGAAAATAAAATTAAAAGGAGCAAAAGTTTTTGCAAATAAGCGAAAAGTGCAAGTGCTCGAAAAATTGAAATGAATACATTTCTACCGATGGAATGCGGTAGAAATGCATAAAATGAAGAAATAAAATTTAAACGGGCAAAAAGTTTTGAAAATAAAAGGGAAAATGAGAATGCTCGGAAAATTAAAATGATTACGTTTTCATTCTTATAATTTTATAGAAATGCATAAAAAGCGGTAATAAAACTAAAAAAGAACGAAACGTTTTACAACCCTAAAGAGCCTAAGTTAAAGAATTTGAAAACCAGCTTTTCAAGCATTTTTATAAACTCAAAGGAATGAAAACAAAGTAAAAAGAATAAACTAAACCTAAACAAGTTTATTGCATGAAAATAAAATTGCGATTACAACGGCTAGAAGATTGATAAATTCCTAAGTTAAACTAGTTACAAAAGCTAATAAAAAGCACAAAAAAAAGGGAACGAAAAATTACTTAAGGTAGGGCGCTGTGGCGGATTTTCATACAACATAGAGGAGAAAATAAACATTTCTATTAAGAAAAAAAGTGGTTACAATGAAGCAAAAACAAATACATAAAAGAGGGGGGGGGAAGAAAGTTCCCTTACAATGCATAAACAGCCCCCAAGAACAGCCCTAACCTAAGCAAAGTGGTTCAAAAAGTGGAACCCGGAATTCAGACAGGAAATCTGAATTTATAGAAAAAATTTCACGGACACGCCCTCAGACACGGGCGTGTCCGGGGGCGTGTCTACACTATTCACATGGCGGCCTTCCGATTTGACTGGAGATTTGACTTTGGCCGCTGAAAATCGGGACGGTCACGCCCCATGTCACGGGCGTGACTATGGGCGTGTCGACACTATTAAGCAGAAGATTTCGGTGACTTGACGGCGAGTTGACGTTGCGGCGGAAAACACGGCGGTCACGCCCCTTGTCACGGGCGTGACGGTGGGCGTGTCGTGCGGCGATTAATGGCGTTGTTGACTTCGGGAGGTTGCCGGCGGCAGTTTGTCGGCCAGGTGGAGGAGTCACGCCCTAGGTCACGGGCGTGACTCTAGGCGTGTCGGGTTGGCTCGACGAACGTCGAGCGAAAAACATCGAAAGGAGTGGTCACGGCTTGGGTCACGCCCCGTGTCAGGGGACACGGGCGTGTCGACGGGCGTGTCAGCTGGGTCGACGATCGTTGAGCGCGATTTCGTCGATCTGGATGGTCACGGGCATGGGTCACGGGCGTGACTTGGGTGACACGGGCGTGACACGGGCGTGTCACGCTATTTCTTCAATCATATGTCATTTCTCGGGAATTTGACGTATCACGCCCTGGTCACGGGCGTGACCAACAGTACACGGGCGTGTACTTTGAGTTTTTGGCAATTTTTCCTGAAAAATTCAGAAAATAAAAATAAATCTAAGTTAGAAAATATTTACAAAAAGGAAGCAAATTATTAAGGAAAAACAACTAAAATTACAAAAAGAAACTAATACATCTTATTTAATGTATATAAAAACACGTATATTTACAACTCATCAAATACCCCCATACTTAAGCTTTTGCTATTCCAGAGCAAAAGTTGGAGATGAACTTATAATGAATTAAAGAAATCCTAAGTTTATCTACCGCTTGACTTAATTGAAAGAGGGATCAAAATGAATATCCAGGGTATACGAGTTAAATCGTAAATTATGCCAAAAATTTAAATAAAGGAAGAGTTTCAGCAAAAGACTTCTCGTTATAAGCAAATAGATAGCAAAATTTTATTTGTGAGGCTAACAAAAATAGATTGGATTTATGAAACTGTAGCTTGGAAAAAATTAAAGGAAATAATTTAATTTACAAATTATGCTCTCAAAAAGATTTTTAAAAATAAATCTAGAAATTTTTGAATTTGGCGGAGGGAGATATCGTGGGATATGAAGAAGGCTTAGAATTTTTAGAGGCGAGGGTATATTTTTTCGCTCGAACCTCTAATGATTTTTTTTTTTTTTGAATAAGGATGTTAGGAAAACGAAATCTTATTTTCCATAACATAATTTTTTTTTTAACATCTTCATAATCCAATGTATATGTGTAGGAGTAATGAATTTTATCCTCTTACTCCATAACATATAATCTTTTCAAATATTGGATGCCTATGTTTACGGAACGAAATCTTATTCCCATTGACATAGGATCTTTTAAGGATCGAAATCATGTAAGTATGACATGAAAAAAAAAGTGATAGAGTTTTTTTCAAAAATAAAACTAGGTTTAATAAAAAACTTTTGAGAGCAACCTTTATAAATGAAACATTCCTAAATTTCAAAAAAAGCTTGGAGTTATCATAAATTGAAATCTAAGATTGTTATTTTTTAACAAAATAAATATGCAACTATTTAGATAGATTAGAAGTGGTGCTGAAAACAGGTACCTTATTTAAAATTAAAAGCATACGAAAATTTTTTAAAACTTAACCCCAGATATCTAAATCTATCGTTCTCTAATTAATAAACGAATAGTAAGCAAAGAATTAAAATAATTCGCTTATAAATTAACTCGCAACTAGATTGTTGGAGAGCGAAAAAGGGTTAAGAATTGAGATATTCGATTTATTTGTTACATAATTAACAATACATTTTGTTTTTGATTTTTAGGGTTTTTCTCTTTTTTTTTTGGATTTTTAGTCATTGGCCCGCGAACAGACTCTTTGGGTGGTTGGTTCGATGAGTCGAACGCCGCGGGCATGCTAAAAAGCGAGGTTTACAAATAAGAAGAGGCGGGGAAGAAAGAGATTTATTTTTACAAAACATATTTACAAAGGAAAAGAAAAATATTTGTTTTTTTTTTTTTTTGAGTTTTTGTTTTATAATTTTTTTAGTTTTTGTTTTATAAATTTTTTAGTTTTTGTTTTATAAATTTTTTAGTTTTTGTTTTATAAATTTTTTTTTTTGAAATTTTTAGATTATAAAAACAAGAAAGAAATAATTTTTTTTTGGGGTGCAGAAAATAAAGATGCAAAAAATAGGAAGCTAAGAGAACACCCCCATACTTAAACACAACATTGTCCCCAATGTTGCAATCTAAGTATGCGGAACGATTAATATACAAAATATAATATGGGCAAAAGAAAGGGGAGGGGGTCGGAACTACCCTTACACGAGTTCGGGGAGGCCCGGTGGAAACCCTGCATTATTTGAGAAGAAGTAGCAAAAACATAACAGAAAAATAAAACGAAAAAGATAAACTCGGCCTAAAGGGTGCGGGCGGTAGGGGGCAAATGTGTAAGTGATGCGTAAGCTAACGTCTTAGCTGTTGAGTGGGACAGATAAGCGAGCCCCTAGTGCGCACAAGAGTGTGACGAGCCGAAGCGACCAAAAACGTTTTATTTATTTAAAGTATGGATTATTTTTAGGTAATGTTCAAAAAAACATAGGTTTACGTTTGGAAAAGGAAGAAGGTAAAAACAAAAAAATAGAGACGAAAAGTTTTTTTTTTTTTTTTTTTTTTTTGTGTGGTCTTTTAGGAGATTTTTCAGTGTTTTTGCTACTCCCTTTTTTTTTTTTTTATATATATATATATATTTTTTTATTTTTTTGGGTAAGTTTTTAATTTTTTTGGTTTGTTTTTGTGTGTTATTTTTTTAGTTTTATATTTTTTTGCAAATTTTTATGTTTTAAGGTTTTTCAAATTTTTTTTTTTTAGTTTTATAAGTTTGTCAATTTTTTTTTGTTTTATAAATTTGTAATAATACTGTTTTTTTGTGGTGATAGTTTTTATAATGATTATGATTATTATTATTATTATTTTTGTTGGCCATTTTTTTTTATTTTGTTGACAATATAGATAATAGGTAAAATTAATAGTATTCCAGAGTTCGAAATAACGACTCGAAAATTCCCCGGCAACGGCGCCAAAAACTTGATTGATATTTTCTCGCATCAAGTCCGAAAACTTAATGCGGGTTAAAACTCCAAAAAGATTTACGAAGCGCGGCGCCCCGGGCGATTTTATTTAAGTAGAAAAGCGGATTTGATTTTATTTAAGAAAACGGGGCGCGCGTATTTATTTATTTGGATATAAAACGGGTTAAATCGAGTTTTAACGAAAGGAGGCAAGTGCACCTATCGTGTGTAGTACAGGATATTCCGGGTGGAATATCGAGGTCGTATTGTTCTCGGGGCCGGTTCGTTTATTTCTACTCTTCCCTGGAGGGGACTATTATTTTACCGATAATTTTATCTTGTCGGGATATTATTTATATAAAGAAAAGGCAGAAAATAAAAGCATAATAAAGGTGGAGCCGATGAAGAGCTCAGCTCGAGGGCACCGAAAAGACATTGAACTAAAATAAACGTTAAATAAAAAGAGCTCCTAAGTTTCTAATTAATTAGGGCGGAGACTTGGCCGTGGAGGCTCCACTAAAATGAACTCACCTATCTCTAGGACTATCGCTCACCTAAACATTAAGACTATTCGATCGGGCTCTCGTCCGACGAAGGATTCCTCTTAATGCCCGCATTACGCTAAGAACCCCGCTATTGGGTGGGGAACCCAATCCGGTAGAGTTGGCGCGCCTCCTCTCTCGAGGGTTAGTGCGGAACTCCATTTACCAAGGGGTGATCGGTCCATATGCACGGCCTCTCGGCTAGCTAGCATATGGACTACGGAAATAGGGCCCACACATCGATTATGTGGTCCTACGCGTCGTAAACCCCGGGCAAACCTTAAGTGATTTTTAATTAAATAGAAAAATAAGACCTTTAATTATTTAAAGGAATTTTTTCTGTCCCAATGCTCTTCGATACTGAGGGCTAAGAACGTTAGCCACTCATCGGAATGGGGACGGCAGCGATTGAAAGCAATAAAATTAAAGCAGAAAAATAAAGCAGGAAAATTAAAGCAGTAAATGGAAAGCAGTAAATTGCAAGTCCTACTCAAACGAGTAGGACTGAAATGAAAGCAGTAAAATTACAAGTCCCGGCGCAAATGCGTGGGCGGGAAAAAGAAAGCAAGTCCTACTCAAACGAGTAGGAGAAAATAAATGCATTTACAAGGGCATTCCAAATTATTACAGTAAAGACCGGCCATTTAACTCAAGTGAGTAGGCGGTAAATAAAAGCTAACACTCACGCACTCAACATAAAATTAAAACACACCCACTCTACAAGAAGTAAACACACTCTACTGAAATAAAATCCAGCCATTTAACTCAAGTGAGTAGGCGGAAAAATAAAAATACACACACTTGCTTGAATAAAATCCAGCCAATTAACTCAAGTGAGTAGGCGGAAAGATAAAAACAACACACGCACACACTCTACAGGAATTGAAATAAAGCTATAAAAACTACTCATACACGCACGCACACGTACAAAATTAAGAAAAACTAAGTGACTGAAAAATTAAAACTACTACATTTCTACCGCTAGAATGCGGTAGAAATGAATAAAAAGTGAAAATAAAATTAAAAGGAGCAAAAGTTTTTGCAAATAAGCGAAAAGTGCAAGTGCTCGAAAAATTGAAATGAATACATTTCTACCGATGGAATGCGGTAGAAATGCATAAAATGAAGAAATAAAATTTAAACGGGCAAAAAGTTTTGAAAATAAAAGGGAAAATGAGAATGCTCGGAAAATTAAAATGATTACGTTTTCATTCTTATAATTTTATAGAAATGCATAAAAAGCGGTAATAAAACTAAAAAGAACGAAACGTTTTACAACCCTAAAGAGCCTAAGTTAAAGAATTTGAAAACCAGCTTTTCAAGCATTTTTATAAACTCAAAGGAATGAAAACAAAGTAAAAAGAATAAACTAAACCTAAACAAGTTTATTGCATGAAATTAAAATTGCGATTACAACGGCTAGAAGATTGATAAATTCCTAAGTTAAACTAGTTACAAAAGCTAATAAAAAGCACAAAAAAAGGGAACGAAAAATTACTTAAGGTAGGGCGCTGTGGCGGATTTTCATACAACATAGAGGAGAAAATAAACATTTCTATTAAGAAAAAAAGTGGTTACAATGAAGCAAAAACAAATACATAAAAGAGGGGGGGGGAAGAAAGTTCCCTTACAATGCATAAACAGCCCCCAAGAACAGCCCTAACCTAAGCAAAGTGGTTCAAAAAGTGGAACCCGGAATTCAGACAGGAAATCTGAATTTATAGAAAAAAATTTCAAGGGACACGCCCTCGGACACGGGCGTGTCCGGGGGCGTGTCTACACTATTCACATGGCGGCCTTCCGATTTGACTGGAGATTTGACTTTGGCCGCTGAAAATCGGGACGGTCACGCCCCATGTCACGGGCGTGACTATGGGCGTGTCGACACTATTAAGCAGAAGATTTCGGTGACTTGACGGCGAGTTGACGTTGCGGCGGAAAACACGGCGGTCACGCCCCTTGTCACGGGCGTGACGGTGGGCGTGTCGTGCGGCGATTAATGGCGTTGTTGACTTCGGGAGGTTGCCGGCGGCAGTTTGTCGGCCAGGTGGAGGAGTCACGCCCTAGGTCACGGGCGTGACTCTAGGCGTGTCGGGTTGGCTCGACGAACGTCGAGCGAAAAACATCGAAAGGAGTGGTCACGGCTTGGGTCACGCCCCGTGTCAGGGGACACGGGCGTGTCGACGGGCGTGTCAGCTGGGTCGACGATCGTTGAGCGCGATTTCGTCGATCTGGATGGTCACGGGCATGGGTCACGGGCGTGACTTGGGTGACACGGGCGTGACACGGGCGTGTCACGCTATTTCTTCAATCATATGTCATTTCTCGGGAATTTGACGTATCACGCCCTGGTCACGGGCGTGACCAACAGTACACGGGCGTGTACTTTGAGTTTTTGGCAATTTTTCCTGAAAAATTCAGAAAATAAAAATAAATCTAAGTTAGAAAATATTTACAAAAAGGAAGCAAATTATTAAGGAAAAACAACTAAAAATTACAAAAAGAAACTAATACATCTTATTTAATGTATATAAAAACACGTATATTTACAACTCATCAATTTCATTAGCATAAGCGAGCAATATAGATATATTCATTTTATCACAGACGTTGGCTCGCACGGCCACACGCCCCGTGCTCTCAGGGTACATTCTCGGTGAACCGGTCGATGTCACGTCAATTAAAGACATATACATTCCGGACTCACCACCGCCACTTTGGCGGCCAAACCTATGAGCAATTTGTCTTCTTGGCCTGGGTCACGACAATTTAAGCCATAGACCGCCGAAGACCCTAATCTTTGCCAACGTCAAGTGCCACGTACCCTTAGGTCTCTTTAACCAAACGATATAGAACGGGTACGGTTCCATCTAACCCGTGCTCACATCGCAACGATAATTTAAGCCGTTTGCTCGGGCCAAACTTCTACCGAGTCCCATTTCCATCACAATTCACATAACCCGGTTATGTTCAAGTTGGCTCTCAGGCCACCAAGTTGGCAAGATCACGCATCCGCCCAGTTTTCCGGGTGCACCTTTGGGTTAATCCCCAAGGCTCCTTGTTGCAATCTACCGTGTAGAAAACCCGAAAAACAACCAATAGCACGGAGTCTTCTCCGGCATTATGCAATGCAACATCACCGATCCAGACCAACATGTCCGGATAGACTTCACATATCTACCCGAAGGAACGCCTCCAACTCACCACAAACTCACGAGAGCGGGCTTCCTATGCAAAGAAGGAGAGCTACTCATGCTCAAGAAGAGAATCGTTACCCTTGCGTTCTTCTTTGGCGCCATGGAAAAGTAAGCGGATGAAAAGCACCGCACTAGCTTTGCCTCCGTGGATCCGGAGTCGGCTCGCGATTTGGAGCTTCGAAGCTCCTCCAATGGCCGAATCTAGCTTCTTCTTCCTTCCTTGGCTCTCCTCTCTCTCTAAGTTTTAGAAAGATAGCCACTCATGAAAAGTGAGGGTTTCTAAGGCCCAATCTCGGGTATATCCATTCAGAAACCACCCCCAGCCATTGGATCATTAATTAAAGAGACGAACGGCTTTGATTCAGGACTGAAATGCCCAATCTGGACCGCACACGGCCTGGCACACGCCCGTGTCCAGGGCCGTGTGCCTCATTCGCCGTCAAAATCGACTCGCCTGGAACAACACACGGGTATCGAACACGCCCGTGTTCGACCTAACACGCCCGTGTTCCACCTGACACGGCCGTGTGGCCGGCCGTGTACCCCCATCGATTTAACCCGAAAACAACCCGAGCACTGCACGGGTTCGAGGACATGCCCGTGTCCTTGCCCGTGTCTACCTCAACACACCTGGGCTCCAGGCCGTGTACACGATCTCGACACTCTACACTTCATCGAGCGAAGATCGTCGACCTGACGACACGGCCTTAGACACGCCCGTGTCCTAGGCCATGTGCCTTGTCTCGGCACATCATCGAGCAAAGTTCGTCGACTCCCGGGACGAGTGTCGACACGGGTCGACATGCCCTGCGACACGCCCGTGTCACAGGCCATGTGCCATGTCTCGACACTTCGTCGAGCGTAGAGTGTCGACTTTGCTGGCTGAGTGTCGACACGGGTCGACACGCCCTGCGACACGCCCGTGTCGCAGGCCGTGTGCCCAGTCTCGATATAATGTCGAGAGCAAAATGTCGACTTCGCCGGCTGAGTGTTGATACAAGCCTAACACGCCCTGGGACACGCCCGTGTCCCAGGCCGTGTGCCTCCTGCCAGAACCCAAAGCTGGCCCAAAACGTCCCCCGTCGCTCTTTTGAGTTTCGGGGCGTTACAACTCTCCCCCTCTTAAAAGAATTTCATCCACGAAATTATATAAAGGAAAGACATGTACAAAACCAAAATTTGTACCTGAACGGAACAACTCTGGATACTCATCAAGCATAGTCTGCTCTCGCTCCCAAGAGAGCTCCTCACGACCGCAATTGTCCCACCGGACCTTGACCATCCTGATCTCTTTATTGTGTAGCCGCTTGACCTCCGAGTCCTCAATCCGCACGTGCTTGACTTTTGTCGTCAGCCCACTATCCACCGGCACTTGATCAACCGCGATCACTTGCGAAGGCTCTTGCACTGCCTTCCGAAGCACCGAAATATGGAATACATCATGTAATCCACCAAGCTCCCCTGAAAGCTTCAACCGATAGGCCACTTCACCAACCCGCTCCAGAACCTCAAACGGCCCAAGGTACCTCGGGCTTAGCTTTTTCAATCGCCGCACCTGCGAGACACCCGTGAACGGCTTGATCTTTAAGTACACATAGTCGCCCACAGCGAACTCCACGTTCCTGTGCTTGGCATTATAGTACTTCGCTTGCCGGTCCTGAGCGATAAGCAACCTCTATCGAATGGTTCTCACCAAAGAAGTAGCAACCTCCACTTCCAGTCGCTTATATAATTTTGACTCACCCGTTTCTAACCAAGACAACGGCGTGCGACATTTTCTACCATATGGGGCCTCGAAGGGCGTCATTTGTATACTCGCTTGGTAGTTATTGTTGTATGCGAACTCCACCAAATAAAGGTCGTCTTCCCACTGCTTCCAAAAATTCAAGACACACATGCGGAGCATATCTTCCATGGTTCTATTGACCCTCTCGGTTTGCCCATCTGTTTGCGGATGGAAGGCTGTGCTGAATTTCAACTTTGTCCCCAACATTTGCTGCACAAGCCTCCAATCATTGGACGTGAACCGCCCATCTCGGTCACTCACAATGCTGTGGGGCACACCGTGATGCCATACAATGTTATCCACATAAAGTTTTGCCAACTTCTCCACTGGATAATCCTTCCTATACGGAATGAAATGCGACACCTTCGTTAACCGATCAACAACCACCCAAATGGTGTCGTTCCCCTTTTGCGACCTTGGCAAACCGTGCACAAAGTCCATAGAGATGTCGTAAAATTTCCACTCTGGAATAGGCAAGGACTTAAGAAATCCTCCCGGCTTTTGGCATTCTGTCTTCACCAAGGCACAAGTTTGGCACTTCGCCACGTAGAGCGCCACATCTTTCTTCAAATCTGGCCACCAAAACAGTTTCTTTACATCGTGGTACATCTTTGTGCTCCCCGGGTGAATCGAGTACTTGGTATGGTGTGCCTCGTACAACAACTCCACCCGCAAATTACCCACACTTGGGATGCACAGACGACCATCTTTCCAAAGCAATCCGTCCTCCACAACGAATTGGGAATTTGACCCATCCAGAGCCTCTAACATGAACTGCTTCATATGAACATCCATGTCCAAAGCCTGTCGAATCCGATCAGCCAGGTCATATTAGACTTCAGTACAATTCAGAGCTGCTTCAGCACTTGATTGCCTATCAACACAAACAATCTCCAATGCCTCCAACTCCCGCACCAACCGCTCATCATGCACCGATAGACAATTGGCTTGAGCTGGGTCCGGCGACTCAACGCGTCCGCAACTGCATTCCCTTTACCAGGCACGTAGTGGATCTTGAATGTATAGTCCCCCAGGAACTCCATCCATCTACGCTGCCGCATATTCTGATCCTTCTGATCAATCAGATACTTCAGGCTCTTGTGATCGGTGTAGATATCAATCTTCACACCGTACAAATATTGTCTCCACATCTTCAAGGCAAAAATCACGGCCGCTAACTCCAAGTCATGGACCGGATAGTTCCTTTCATGCACTTTTAGCTGTCTCGAGCCATAAGCTATTACACTTCCGTGTTGCAGTAGCACGCAACCCAAACCGCTGCCCGAAGCATCACTGTAAATCTCATAGCCTTCGGTCCCACATGGCGAACTCAGCACAGGCGTTGTGGTTAACCGACACTTCAACTCCTCAAAAGCTCGTGCGCACTCCGGTGTCCAAACGAACTTATTCTCCTTCCTCGTCAAAGTAGTGAGATGTAACGCTATCCGCGAGAAGTTCTCTACGAAGCGCCTATAATAGCCGGCAAGCCCTAGAAAGCTCCGGACTTCCGCTACCGTAGCAAGCTCAGGCCACTCCCGTATCGCAACAATCTTCGCCGGATCCACAGCAATACCCTCTCCACTCACTATATGACCGAGGAATGCCACTGAGGATAACCAAAACTCGCACTTCGAGAACTTGGCATACAGTTGATTCCTCCTTAGCGTCTCCAAAACCAAATGAAGATGCTTGAAGTGATCTTTCTTACTTTGCGAGTACACCAAAATATCGTCGATGAAGACGATCACAAAATGGTCTAAGTACTCTCTGAAAGTCCTGTTCATCAAATCCATGAACACTGACGGCACATTAGTCAGCCCAAACGGCATGACCGTAAACTCAAAATGCCCGTATCTCGTACTAAACGCTGTCTTCGGGATATCACTCTCCCTTATTCGCAGCTGATAGTACCTAGCCTTGAGATCCAACTTCGAGTACACTGTCGACCCGACTAACTGATCAAAAAGATCATCGATCCGGGGGATCGGGTACTTGTTCTTCTCCGTCAACTTGTTGAGCTCTCGATAATCAATACACAGCCTCAAGCTTCCGTCCTTCTTCTTAACAAAGAGGACCGGCGAGCTCCAAGGCGAAGAACTTGGGCGCACATACCCTTGCTCCAACAACTCTTGCAGTTGAACCTTCAGCTCCGCCATTTCCTTAGGCGTTAGCCGATATGGAGATCGTGACACAGGCTTTGCACCTGGCACTAGCTCAATCGTAAAATCTATCTCCCGCTGAGGCGGGGCTCCAGGATGATCTACGGGGAACACATCAGGGTATTCTGATACCACTGAAATATAATCCAACGCGGGCTTCGGCTTTGCAACCTCCACTAGTGTAAAGAATAGTTCTGCACCGGCACAAACCGCCTTCACCACCTGAAGAGCAGACATCAACGTCTTGCTCGACCCTTTTAAGCCCGTAAAAGTCATTTCACAACTTGCTCCCAGCTTGACTTCCTTGCTACCGCAATCTATATGGGCCTGCTGCTCCGAAAGCCAGTCCATGCCAAATATGACGTCGAACTCCACCAACGGAAGTAACGACGCTTGCAGATCGAACTCCTGATTCCCAATACGAATCATAACATCGCATATCATATCCGCGCGCATCGAACACCCATTGGGCAACAACACATCCAAGTTATCCTTCGCCATCGAAGAAGGGACTCTAATGTGTGATATAAATCCTTCGGACAAGAAGGAGTGTGAAGCTCCCGTATCGAAGAGTACTCTTGCCGGATTTTCACAAATCAAAACAAATCCTAAACAAGCAGTGGTAAGGTAACATGTGCATAACAAGTATTTAAAGAAATTGACTTGCTATAAAGTAAACCGTACCTGTCACCACATCAGCCTGTTTGATGGCCTCCTGTTGGCCAAGATTATAGACCCTTGGTTGGGCCGGAGCATAGTGTGTAACGACCCTGGCCCATTTAGACCAGGCCTCGCCGGCCTACCAGCAGCCCGGGTGTAGAGCTCAGAGGCCCGCAGGCTTGTCTCGCCCCACGGCACCACTGGTAGTAAGCCTAAACATCAAGGCCTGCAGGCCCAATGCACCCCAACCAAATCTCCGCGCCTGTTTTTCAGCAGCGGTAGGTTGTTGCCAAGAGGTTTCGAACCCAAGACCTTGATAAGACTCTCTTTCAACAGAGCTCATCACCAACTGAGCTGCAGATTAGTTGGTGATGAGCTCTGTTGAAAGAGAGTCTTATTAAGGTCTTGGGTTCGAAACACCTTGGCAACAACCTACCGCTGCTGAAAAATAGGCGCGGAGATTTGGTTGGGGTACATTGGGCCTGCAGGCCTTGATGTTTAGGCTTACTACCAGTGGTGCCATGGGGCGAGACAATCCTGCGGGCCTCTGAGCTCTAAACCCGGGCTGCTGGTAGGCCGACGAGGCCTGGTCTAAATGGGCCAGGGTCGTTACAAAAAAGTGCACTTTTTTGTAACGACCCGGCCCTTTAGACCAAGGCCGCCCGGCCCACCAGTAGCCCATGGACCTTTAGACCACGGACCACGGTGGTACAGCCGGAATATACCAAGGCCTGCAGGCCGTACACCCCAACGCCTCTCTGGCCTGTTTCTCAGCAAACAGCGCGTTGTTGGCGCAGGGATTCGAACCCGCAACCCTTGATAAGAAACCTTCAACAGTTCTCATCACCAACTGAGCTGTAACGCGCCCGGTTTTTCTGTGCTTTGTTTGATCTTTGGCTGGCGTTACGATGGCGTATTTCCGGCTTTTTGCCGTTGTAGAGCGTGGTCTTAGCTCTTAGGGTTCCCTGTGTAGCCTGTTTGTAGCCTGTTAGCAAGATTCCCCAGCTAGCCGGAGTCCGTTTGGTGACTCAGTTGGGCCTCTTAGGGAATGCTTGTGTTTTGGCTTCGTGAGGTGTTATCCCGGGTTTTGTTCGTCGAATGCTAATTTCGACTTCGTAGTTGCATTCGTAGCGTGGGTTTTTAGCTGCGGCGTAAATTTCGTCTTTTTCCGAGAAATTTCAGGTTTCGGGTTGTTTTGATATTGGGTGTAAATAGTAATTATTATGTTGATTGTTTATTATTAAAACTGATATATATAGTCTTGGGTTAAAACTAGGGTTGGGTTCCTTTTCTCCCTTTCCCGTGTCTCTGCTTGATAGAAGCCGCCGCCTGTGCGTGAGGAAGAGCACCGTCGGACTACCCTAGCCTTCGGACGCCGTTTTCCTGGAGATTTTAGCGGTCGGAATTCGGTTTCGAGAGTGGATCTGGACTGCCCTCGCCGGGATCTGCATTCTTTCTGCTCCTCAGCTTGCTGCTCTGCGGCCAGATTCGTGAGAGGGGGAGGCCGCCGACCAACTTTTCTGGTATTCAGGCAAGTGATGTACCCTCATCCTTGCCATAGTTGATCTTTGACTTCTTTTGATTAAATCTTTTATCTCTTTCTTGTTTAGATTTTATGTGTAAGCTAGGGCTTGTTCCCGATAATACCGTGGTTAGTGTAGAAGGTTCCAGTTAATATCAGTTTTCCTGAGGGATTGTGTCTATTAGGGACAGATTTGGTTCGGTCTAGGTCGAGTAGTTACCATTGCCGATGGAGGTTGTACTCGAGAGAGATAGAGAATCCCCGTTCTCGTTTTTGGTCGTTTGCTGGATCTGGCTCCTGTAGCCAGTTGGGGTGTCGACACTGTTGTGTCGACACCGGCCAGTCTTGGTGTCGACACTTGGTGTCGACACCGGCCAGTCGTGGTGTCGACACTTGGTGTCGACACCAGCAGCGGCAGTGTCGACATCATGTGTCGACACCGGCCGTAATGGTGTCGACACTTGGTGTCGACACCAGCAGCGGAAGTGTCGACACCATGTGTCGACACCGGCCGCAGTGGTGTCGACACTTGGTGTCGACACCAGCAGCGGCAGTGTCAACACAAGGTGTCAACACCGGCTGCAGTGGTGTCGACACTTGGTGTCGACACCAGCAGAGGCAGTGTCGACACCATGTGTCGACACCGGCTGCAGTGGTGTCGACACTTGGTGTCGACACCAGCAGTGGCAGTGTCGACACCATGTGTCAACACCGACTGCAGTGGTGTCGACACTTGGTGTCGACACCAGCCGCGGCAGTGTCGACACCTTGTGTCGACACCGGCCGCTGTGCTGTCGACACTTGGTGTCGACACCGGACGTGGTTGTGTCGACACCTTGTGTCGACACCGGCTTGTCGTGGTGTCGACATTGGTGCTGCGCTTGTTTTAGGGTCAGGTAGACTCGGGGTTGGTTCGGGTTAGGCGTGCAAGGCCGCGTCGGTTGGACCCGATGTTTTTGTCTTGGGTTCGTGTGTTTCTTAGGATTGTTAGAGTGACTTTTTCCCTAGGGGGAGGCATTGGGTGTTCGGCTAATTTCTGCATGCCGACTCTTGGGTTGTGGTAGGTGGTGGAGTTTTGGTGGCCTCTGGAGGGGTGGTTTTATGTGGAGAGCTGTGGCCACCACCTTTTGCCCCGGTTTGGGTTGGTGTGTGTGGTACCCTAAAGCTGCCACTGTTTGACCCCTTAGCCCTTTTTGTGTCTGATTTTGGTTATGTATTCAGATCCATGTTTTGACCACTACCACTTGCCCACGTGTTAGGATTGTTAGTCCCTTTCCGGATTATGCTTTCCTTTCTTTTGGCATATGAATATGTCTTGATGCTATTGCAGGCTCTCTGTTGGTAAGGCGTATTGGTTGTATTGCCCGCACTTGGTTTGCTCTGTGGTGTTTTTGACAGCATTCTTTTCTTACTGTCATCCCTTTTTCTTTTGCTTATTGCAGTTTGTTGCCGGGTTGGTAAACCCTTCTTCTTAATTTGCTAATTAATTTATTGCTCTATTTTACCTCTTGATTATTTCCTTGCTGAGGTGTTCCTTTCTTGAATGCCTCAGGTCCAGGTTATAGCCAGTTCTGCGGCTAGTTCTTTTGGAGGGGCTGCTGGTGGCCTCTAGGGTTGCTGAGATAGCTGATCCCCGTTTTGTTGTGAGGTAGTTCCTTACTTTTCTGTATAGACATACATACTCGCCAGTGGGTTTGTGTCAGGTTGTTGACGCCCACTGGTGGCTCCTTGTGATGCTGGATATGAAATTAAACTACTGATTCTTGCCTATATGTGGTTGGTTACTTGCTTCTGGGAAGGATTTATGCTAGGTTGCATGTTAGATATTTTAAAACCTAAAAGTAATGATATATGTACTTCATGCATAACATGTTTTCTAAAACAATGACACTGTTTTTCCTCAGCGTAAAACACTATCTTTTATACCTATAATATTCACCTTAGAGTCGTGCATACCATGAGTCGTCCCCCCGGGGACTCTCGTGCTTTTTAGGGTGTCAACTTAATTGAACCAGAGTATTTTCTGCTGCGTATAGATATAATTTTACCTGTGGACTAGCTGATCAACTGTGCCGAGGGATACGGCCATCCAACTTAACTGATTTTCTTTCATATTTAATCAGCGTGTTTCCTTTAAATCTAAGGTCTGGAGTTTTGCCTGAGCGTGTGCAGTTATTCCCTGCACGACGTGTCATCACGGCACGTGTTTTCTCTTACTCTGATACGATTTTACCGTTGAGAAAATGCGGGTTGTGACAGTTGGTATCAGAGGGAGGTTGCTTGACAAATGGTTGGGCAACCTTTCCCTTGTCTGCATTAGTGTTTAGCATCATACCATTCACACATCGATATGTCATCGGCACGTCTTGGCCGAAGCACGAACACTACACTCATGAGCATAAAGAAGTATACAGGACATATTATGTAGTATGGGATGCATAATATGTGTTTGTATATGGATCCACCATAGGAGGCAACATGTGAGGGTTATGTAGTATGGGATGCATAACCTCACCACATGAATGCGGCTAGCACGTTTTCTTTTTCGTCACATGGGAATGTTATGTAGTATGGGATGCATAACATTTTCATGTGTACGCCGCCCATGGCATGCACTAAGGCCTTTTTAGGAAGCATAGCACATCATGCATAGCATAACATTTCATAAGCACAACGTGCCAGGCTAAAGATTTGCAAGATGACATATGTACACACATGTTTTTGAGTCAAAAAAAAAGGGAATACAAATACATGCATTCATGGTCTAGGCACCTGAGTTAGTATGATGATGGTGCACCATCTTAGGATAAGCATAACATCATCATGGTAAAAACAACTCCCAGAGCAAGTTTTGCAGTTGAAGTTCATATTTAAGTGTGTTTGTCCGTACCGGGTAGTTTTGTTCTAGTTGATGGGCTAGGATTTGTCTAAAGCTTGTGCGATTTTAGGATGGCGAGACGTCCTGCGACGAGATCGACCCCGCAATCCGAGGGTGAGATTTTAGGAGCGCAGAGCGATGCGTTGGTAGAAAGCCTGCAGTAGAGTAATGAGGAGTTATCGAGGCAGGTAGTGGCTATGCAGGCTCAGATTCAGTCCCTTGTAGCAGTAGTGGCGGGACAGACCCCGAGAGATCAGAACCCCGCAGAGGGGGTAGCTGTTCCTGTACCTCCTGCTCCTCCCGTGCCTTTGGTTGTGGTGACTCCAGAGATGGCGTTCATATCCCAATTTCAGCGGCTGAGACCCCCTACCTATGATGGGCAGGCAGATTTCATGATTTTGGACGACTGGCTGTTTACCATTGAGGAGATGTTCTCTTACTCAGGGATTACGGACAATCAGAGGGTGATGCTCGCTGCCTACCAGCTCAAGGGCTTAGCAAAGAATTGGTGGCTGAGAGAGAAAGAGAGCTTAGTGGCAGGTTGCACTTGGGAGTCATTTAAGGTGTTGTTGTTAAGTAAGTTTCTGCCTTCAGTCGAACGGGACCGGCTAATGAACGACTTTCTTCACTTAAAGCAGAGGAAACTCACGGTTAGTGAGTATGAGATTGAGTTTAGTAAGTTGAGTCGGTTTGCTCCGGGTCTAGTGAGTGTTGAGGCAGACCGAGTTAAGCGATTTCTGGGTGGACTAAGAAGCGACGTTCAGCAGTTAGCGAATGCTTATGGAGCAGTCAGTTATGCCAGCGCGGTTGAAGCTGCTTTGAGAGTTGAGGCCATTGAGAATGCCAAGAATAGAGGCCAGCAGTTAAGGAAGGATAAGCGGAAGTCCGGTGGAGGGAAGAGCCCTCAGGAACCTGATGCTGTCTCGAGAAAGAAGGTCAAAGAGATTTGAAGCTTTTGTGGCCGGCCAGGCCACCCCTTTGAGAAGTGTTTCAAAAGGTTGGGAGCGCAGAAGAAGGAACAGGTGCACGCGATTCAGGGTGTTTCCAGGGGAGACGTGGTGTGTGCCTTGTGTGGAAGGAAGGGGCATGAGGCTGCCCGTTGTTGGGTAAAAGATAAGATCTATTTTTAGTGCGGCCAGAAGGGTCATCTCAAGACAAGGTGCCCTCAGACCCAGCCTATTCTGCAGCCAGTTCCCCTCCAGGCTTTGCCACCGCCTCAGCAAATGGATAAAGGAAAGGGGAAGTTGAATGTGCTTTCGGCAGACGAAGCGCAGACCTCGACCCAGGTTATCTCAGGTTCGACTCCTCCCCAGTCGTTTCGTTACGTTTCTTTTTTTGTTGTAGTTTTCGTTTTAGCGCTTGTTGCCTTAGATGCGTGTGCAATTCGTAGGACGATTTAAGGTAAAGAACCGCTGGGCGCGCGTTCTCTTCGATTCCGGCGCTACCCACTCGTTTGTGGCTAGAGCCTTCGTGGAGCGGTTCAGTTTGGGCCTAGACCGTGTTGGTGGTGCCTTCTGCGTTAAGTTCCCCTCCGGTGACTCTGTGGTTACGGACCTGGGTGTCCTAGATTGTCCGATTTTGTTGGGAGATTTTCTAGCCAAGGCAGACTTGAAGGTGATTGACCGGGAGGACTTCGACGTTATTTTGGGCATGGACTAGTTGTCAAGGTACGATGTTGTGATCCAGTGCAAGGGTAAGCGCATGGACTTCGTCAAAGACAACGGTCAGCCAGGGAGCGTTTATGGATATTCTCTCCAGGAGTCTCCAATCATTTCTGCGGTGCATGCTCGGAAGTTGCTTGTTTCTGGCTGTTTTGCCTGTGTGGTTTCCCTGGTAGGGTCGATTATTAGTGAGCCCCGTTTGGAAGAGATTCCTGTGGTGTGTGACTTTTCTGATGTGTTTCCAAACGATCTTCCTGGTCTTCCACCCGACCGAGATGTCGAGTTTGTCATAGACTTGGAGCCAGGTACGCGTCCTATCGTAAAGGCGCCGTACCAGATGGCCCCGCGAGAGCTGGAAGAGTTGCGATTTCAGCTGGATGAGTTATTGGCAAAAGGCTTTATAAGGCCGAGTTCTTCGCCTTGGGGTGCGCCAGTGCTGTTCGTTAAAAAGAAGGATGGGTCGATGAGGTTATGCATCGACTATAGAGAGCTGAACAAGGTTACTATTAAGAACAGGTACCCTTTGCCGCGAATCGACGATTTGTTTGACCAACTGCGTGGTAGTGCCGTGTTTTCCAAGATAGATCTTCGTTCGTGCTATCACCAGTTGAGGATTTGGGAGTCAGATGTTCCACGGACGGCGTTCCGCTCTCGTCATGGGCATTTTGAGTTTTTGGTTATGTCATTTGGTTTGACTAATGCGCCCTCAGCTTTTATGGATTTGATGAACAGAGTTTTCAAGGATTTTCTAGATAAGTTTGTGATTGTCTTTATAGACGATGTTTTGGTGTACTCTAAGGATGCGGAGGAGCATGATCAACATTTGCGGCTGGTCTTGGCGACTCTGAGAGACCATAAGCTTTACGCCAAGCTGAGCAAATGTGAGTTTTGGTTGCCTCAAGTTTCCTTTCTAGGCCACGTGATTAATAAGGAGGGAATATCGGTGGACCCAGAAAAGATCGCCGCTGTTATGGAATGGGCAAGACCTGTTACTCCCAAAGAGATCAGAAGCTTCTTGGGTTTGGCTGGTTATTATAGAAGATTTGTAGAAAGTTTCTCTACCTTGTCCGCTCCGTTGACCAAGTTGACGCAGAAGAACATAGCTTTTGTATGGGATGGTAAGTGTGAGAAGGCTTTTGAGGAACTAAAAAGAAGGCTATGCTCGGCTCCAATTTTGTCTTTGCCTACGGAGGGTATTGAGTATGATATTTATGTGGATGCGTCGCATGTCGGTCTGGGCTGCGTTTTGATGCAGGGCGGGAAGGTGATTGCGTACGGGTCGAGGCAGCTAAAGACTCACGAGAGGAATTACCCTACGCATGACCTGGAGTTTGCAGCTGCGATCTATGCGCTGAAATTGTGGAGGCATTTGCTATATGGCACGCAGTGCAAGATTTTCACGGACCATAAGAGTCTGAAGTATGTCTTCACTCAGAAAGAATTGAATCTGTGCCAGCGGCAGTGGTTGGAGCAGGTGGCCGACTATGATGTTGAAATTCAGTATCATCCAGGCAAGGCAAGTGTGGTGGCTGATGCCCTGAGTCGGAAGTCAGGTAAGATTTTTAATCTTTCCGCCGAGCATCTAGTGGAAGAGTTTCTGTTGATGGACATTTCTGTGGGAAGCTGTGATTTGCAGAGTAGCATAGCAGTAGCAGAACCTTCGTGGATTTCGCTTACGAGACTGCATCAGAAGGACGATCCAGATCTTCTGCATTTGTATCTTCGAGCTGAGAAGGGTGAATTACCCGACTTCTCTATAGATGATGCGGGTACCTTGAAGTACCGTGGCAGGTTTTGCATCCCCGCAGTTGGAGATATCCGGGATATGGTGTGCAGAGATGCCCACGGGTCTAGTGTTGCCTACCATCCAGGGTCTACCAAGATGTATCATGATTTAAAACAGATTGCCTAGTGGTACGGGATGAAGAAGGACATAGCCAGATTTATTTCAGAGTGTTTCACTTGCAGGCGTGTGAAAGCCGACCATGGGAGGCCTGGTGGCAAGTTGACTCCCTTGGAGATTCCGATGTGGAAGTGGGAGAGTATCTCGATGGATTTCATTACCGGCTTACCGAGATCGCCTAAGGGGCATGATTCAGTTTGGGTAATTGTAGACAGATTAACGAAAAGTGCTCATTTCGTACCATTTAAAATCGATTATCCGATGAGGAAGATAGCCGAGCTGTATCTGGAAGAGGTTGTCAGATTGCATGGTGTACCCGTAAGTATCATATCAGATCGAGACTCCAGGTTCACGTCTCATTTTTGGAAGAGCCTTCAAGAAGGGTTGGGTACAGATTTGAGATATTCCACAGCATATCATCCGCAGACCAATGGTCAGACAGAGCGAGTAAATCAGATTGTGGAAGATATGATCCGATGCTATATTCTGGACCACGGAGGAGAGTGGGACGAGCGCTTGCGGCTTATGGAATTTGCATACAACAACAGTTATCAAGAAAGCTTGCAAATGACTCCCTTTGAAGCTTTGTATGGGAGGCGCTGTAGGACTCCCTTGTTTTGGGCTGAGCTTGGCGAGGGACCTCTGTTGGGTCCAGAAGCGCTTGAGGAGATGGAAACCGCTGTGAAGCTTATTCGGGAAAACCTTCGGATAGCCCAGGAGAGATATGAGAAGAACGTCAATCGGCGTAGATCGGACTTGGAATTTGCTGTGGGGGACTCGGTGTTCTTAAAGGTCTCCCCGTTGATTGGAGTCAAGCGGTTTGGCAAGAATAGGAAGTTAGACCCGAGGTACGTGGGGTCGTTTCCGATTGTTGAGCGGATTGGGGTATCATCCTACAGGCTGGCTTTGCCCGCAAATTTCCCGGGCGTGCATGATGTCTTTCACGTCAGTCAGCTGCGTAAATGTGTGATAAATGGCAGGCAGGTATTGGATTCTGTGCCTCAGTTGGAGCCGAATCTTTCTTATGTGGAGGTGCCTGTTCGAATTTTGGATTCTCAAGTTCGGGCGTTGCGGAAGAAGACTATTCCTATGGTTAACGTTTTATGGAGGAATCAGGATGTGGAGAGCGCGACTTGGGAGTTGGAGTCGGCTATGAGGGAGGCTCACCCTCGTCTGTTTCCCTGATCTTGTCCCTGGTATGCTCTTTTTGTTCTTATTTATTTGTGGCTCTTTCCTGGCTCTTTCTCTCTCCTACTTTATAGGAGTGTTGTGAGTAAAGTTTCGAGGCGAAACTTTCTTTTAGGGGGAGTGGCTGTAACGCCCCCGGTTTTTCTGTGCTTTGTTTGATCTTTGGCTGGCGTTACGATGGCGTATTTCCGGCTTTTTGCCGTTGTAGAGCGTGGTCTTAGCTCTTAGGGTTCCCTGTGTAGCCTGTTTGTAGCCTGTTAGCAAGATTCCCCAGCTAGCCGGAGTCCGTTTGGTGACTCGGTTGGGCCTCTTAGGGAATGCTTGTGTTTTGGCTTCGTGAGGTGTTATCCTGGGTTTTGTTCGTCGAATGATAATTTCGACTTCGTAGTTGCATTCGTAGCGTGGGTTTTTAGCTGCGGCGTAAATTTCGTCTTTTTCCGAGAAATTTCGGGTTTCGGGTTGTTTTGATATTGGGTGTAAATAGTAATTATTATGTTGATTGTTTATTATTAAAACTGATATATATAGTCTTGGGTTAGAACTAGGGCTTGGTTCGTTTTCTCCTTTTCCTGTGTCTCTGCTTGATAGAAGCCGCCGCCTGTACGTGAGGAAGAGCACCGCCGGACTACCCTAGCCTTCGGACGTCGTTTTCCTGGAGATTTTAGCGGTCGGAATTCGGTTTCGAGAGTGGATCTGGACTGCCCTCGCCGGGATCTGCATTCTTTCTGCTCCTCAGCTTGCTGCTCTGCGTCCAGATTCGTGAGCGGCGGAGGCCGCCGACCAACTTTTCTGGTATTCAGGCAAGTGATGTACCCTCATCCTTGCCATAGTTGATCTTTGTCTTCTTTTGATTAAATCTTTTATCTCTTTCTTGTTTAGATTTTAGGTGTAAGCTAGGGCTTGTTCCCGATCATACCGTGGTTAGTGTAGAAGGTTCCAGTTAATATCAGTTTTCCTGTGGGATTGTGTCTATTAGGGATAGATTTGGTTCGGTCTAGGTCGAGTAGTTACCATTGCCGATGGAGGTTGTACTCGAGAGAGAGAGAGAGAGAGAGAGAGTATCCCCGTTCTCGTTTTTGGTCGTTTGCTGGATCTGGCTCCGGTATCCAGTTGGGGTGTCGACACTGTTGTGTCGACACCGGCCAGTCTAGGTGTCGACACTTGGTGTCGACACTTGGTGTCGACACCGGCCAGTCGTGGTGTCGACACTTGGTGTCGACACCAGCAGCGGCAGTGTCGACACCATGTGTCGACACCGGCCGCAATGGTGTCGACACTTGGTGTCGACACCAGCAGCGGCAGTGTCGACACCATGTGTCGACACCGGCCGTAGTGGTGTCGACACTTGGTATCGACACCAGCAGCGGCAGTATCAACACAAGGTGTCGACACCCGGCTGCAGTGGTGTCGACACTTGGTGTCGACACCAGCAGAGGCAGTGTCGACACCATGTGTCGACACCAGCAGAGGCAGTGTCGACACCATGTGTCGACACCGGCTGCAGTGGTATCGACACTTGGTGTCGACACCAGCAGTGGAAGTGTCGACACCATGTGTCGACACCGGCTGCAGTGGTGTCGACACTTGGTGTCGACACCAGCCGCGGCAGTGTCGACACCTTGTGTCGACACCGGCCGCTGTGGTGTCGACACTTGGTGTCGACACCGGCCGTGGTTGTGTCTACACCTTGTGTCGACACCGGCTTGTCGTGGTGTCGACACATCGTGTCGACACTCGTGCTGCGCTTGTTTTGGGGTCAGGTAGAATCGGGGTTGGTTCGGGTTAGGCGTGCAAGGCTGCGTCGGTTGGACCCGACGTTTTTGTCTTGGTTCGTGTGTTTCTTAGGATTGTTAGAGTGACTTTTTCCCTAGGGGAGGCATTGGGTGTTCGGCTAATTTCTGCATGCCGACTCTTGGGTTGTGGTAGGTGGTGGAGTTTTGGTGGCCTCTGGAGGGGTGGTTTTATGTGGAGAGCTGTGGCCACCACCTTTTGCCCCGGTTTGGGTTGGTGTGTGTGGGACCATAAAGCTGCCACTGTTTGACCCCTTAGCCCTTTTTGGGTCTGATTTTGGTTATGTATTCAGATCCATGTTTTGACCACTACCACTTGCCATGTGTTAGGACTGTTAGTCCCTTTCCGGATTATGCTTTCCTTTCTTTTGGCATATGAATATGTCTTGATGCTATTGCAGGCTCTCTCTTGGTAAGGCATATTGGTTGTATTGCCCGCACTTGGTTTGCTCTGTGGTGTTTTTGACAGCATTCTTTTCTTACTATCATCCCCTTTTCTTTTGCTTATTGCAGTTTGTTGCCGGGTTGGTAAACCATTCTTCTTAATTTGCTAATTAATTTATTGGTCTATTTTACCTCTTGATTGTTTCCTTGCTGAGGTGTTCCTTTCTTGAATGCCTCAGGCCCAGGTTGTAGCCAGTTCTGCGGCTAGTTCTTTTGGAGGGGCTGCTGGTGGCCTCTAGGGTTGCTGAGATAGCTGATCCCCGTTTTGTTGTGAGGTAGTTCCTTACTTTTCTGTATAGACATACATACTCGCCAGTGGGTTCGTGTCAGGTTGTTGACGCCCACTGGTGGCTCCTTGTGATGCTGGATATGAAATTAAACTGCTGATTCTTGCCTATATGTGGTTGGTTATTTGCTTCTGGGAAGGATTTATGCTAGGTTGCATGTTAGATATTTTAAAACCTAAAAGTAATGCTATATGTACTTCATGCATAACATGTTTTCTAAAACAATGACACTAGTTTTCCTCAGCGTAAAACACTATCTTTTATACCTATAATATTCACCTTAGAGTGGTGCATACCATGAGTCGTCCCCCCGGGGACTCTCATGCTTTTTAGGGTGTCAACTTAATTGAACCAGAGTATTTTCTGCTGCGTATAGATATAATTTTACCTGTGGACTAGCTGATCCACTGTGCCGAGGGATACGACCATCCAACTTAACTGATTTTCTTTCATATTTAATCAGCGTGTTTCCTTTAAATCTAAGGTCTGGAGTTTTGCCTGAGCGTGTGCAGTTATCCCCTGCACGACGTGGCATCACGGCACGTGTTTTCTCTTACTCTGATACGATTTTACCGTTGAGAAAATGCAGGTTGTGACATAGTGGGACGCGGTCGACTCCACCGCCTTGCCCTTCTCTTCATAAGTCGCTCCCGGCCTTCTCTCGGACTTAGGACGTCCGCTCCAATAGTCACGGGCAAAGTGCCCCGTCTTTCCACAAGTAAAACACGCGCCCGGGGTCCGACTCGTAGTCGCCCCAGAAGCACCAGAAGGAGCTGAAACCGAAGTCCTATGCTTCTTGAAGGACCTCCGATAGCCGGACTTTGAAGTCGTCGGCACTTTGAATTCAGATTTCCTATCACCCAAGATTTTCTTTGCTTGTACATTATTCATGTCCTTCTCTAAGGACCGGGCAGTGTTGACCAAGGTTAAGAAACCCTGCGTCATCGGTCACGAGAGTAGTAATCTCAACTCATCTCTCAACCCTTCGTAGAAGCGATTAGTCTTGCTCTCCTCATCCACAATAGTGGAGCTAGCTTATCGACTCAAACAAGTAAACTCGTGGAGATATTCATCCACGCTCCTCTCACCCTGAACCAACTTCAGAAACTCATTCTCCAATGTTATCTTCTGCGTCGAAGGGAGGTATCTAGCCAAGAACAATCTCGAGAACTCTTCCATCGAGACATCAACAAGTTGCCTACCTCACAATAAGTGCAGCTCCAAACCTTCCCACCACATTCTCGCGTCACCGTCCAGAAGGAATGTAGCGATGGTGGTCATTTGCCACTCCTCCGTCTCCGTTGCTGTCATGACTCTCTTCACCCTGGAGAGCCAGTCTTCAGCCTGAGATGGGGTTCCCAACCCCGAGAATACCGGAGGGTTAAAGCTCATTATATGCTTAAGCTGCCTCTCGGTTGCCCTCCTTGGCACCAACGGTTCCACTACCACTTGTTCCACTCTCCTCGGCTCAGCCTCTTGCAGCGGTACCTGCTCCATCGCAGGAGCGGGCTGCTGCGTTTGCCTTGCAGGCTGCGCATTAATCACGGAGAACACTGCTTCGGCCACCAATCGTATGTTCTCAGCCGATAGAGGTGTTGCAGGAGCAACATCTAGTGCACAGCTAGCCTCAGAAACTCGACGTTCCGATGGCCCAACACCACTTCTGGTCACCTATAGTGGTACAAAACACCGTTAAGCGACAAAATAAAATTACAAATAACAATTATAGGAACACGCAGGTTCCTCAAACAAGTGTATTTTCATTCCTAAGTGGACATTCATGGGTTTTTTTTTACTGTTATAACGATGACGCACACAATGTACTCACCACCCCTTAAAAAGAATTCACCCACGAATTCTTCTTAAGCCCGACCAAAAACCAGTAGTCTGATACCAAATTATAACACCCCCTATCTGTCGCATAACATATAGCAGTAGGTCCGGCCGGGGCCCGACGCCATATACTACAAACAGACCGGGTGGTTACTCATGGAAACGATCCAACCAATCATAACGTCCTACACAGAGCATTCTAGCGGAAATAGTTTATAAAGGTTGCAATAAAGAACCCAGCACAAAAGCATGAATGTCCACTAATACCAAACTAGGAATGTTGTACATACACGAGTACAGGCCTTAAGGCCTTACAAAAATTGTTCACTTCATATTACATGTTTTACAAACCACGGCACGCAGACCGGTCATACATGAATAAAAATAGTAAACACTCCAATTAGGCCTTCGAGGGCCGGCTTCGCAAATTGGGCTTTAGCACGCTATTGACCGCTTCGTCCAGCAGCACCTGCAAGCAACAAACCACCGCACGGTGGCAAAACAAGGCAACGGTCAGCAATGCTGACCAAATTATAAAGATCCCGCCCCCAACTCGGGGCGGCGATGCTCCTTCCCTGCATTTCATTAGCATAAGCAAGCAATATAGATATATTCATTTCATCACAGAAGTTGGCTCGCACGGCCACACGCCCCGTGCTCTCAGGGCACATTCTCGGTGAACCGGTCAATGTCACGTCAATTAAAGCCATAGACATTCCGGACTCACCACCGCCACTTTGACGGCCAAACCTATGAGCAATTTGGCTTCTTGGCCTGGGTAACGACAATTTAAGCCATAGACCGCCGAATACCCTAATCTATGCCAACGGCAAGTGCTACGTACCCTTAGGTCTCTTTAACCGAACGACATAGAACGGGTACGGTTCCATCTAACTCGTGCTTACATCGCAACGACAATTTAAGCCATTTGCGCGGGTCAAACTTCTATCGAGTCCCATTTCCCTCACAATTCACATAACCCGGTTATGTTCAAGTTGGCTCTCAGGCCACCAAGTTGGCAAGATCATGCATCCGCCCAGTTTTCCGGGTGCACCTTTGGGTTAATCCCCAAGGCTCCCTATTGCAATCTACCGTGTAGAAAACCCAAAAAACAACCAAAAGCACGGAGTCTTCTCCGACATTATGCAATGCAACGTCACCGATCCAGACCAATATGTTCGGATAGGCTTCACACATCATGTCTATGTCCGTTCTCGCTTACGGACTCTAAACAACGGGGACTTCACATATCTACCCAAAGGAACGCCTCCAACTCACCGCAAACTCGCGAGAGCGGGCTTCCTATGCAAAGAAGGAGAGATACTCATGCTCAAGAAGAGAATCGTTACCCTTGCGTTCTTCTTTGGCGCCATGAAAAAGGAAGCGAATGAAAAGCACCGCACTAGCTTTGCCTCCGTGGATCCGGAGTCGGCTCGCGATTTGGAGCTTCGAAGCTCCTCCAATGGCCAGATCTAGCTTCTTCTTCCTTTCTTGGCTCTCCTCTCTCTCTAAGTTTTAGAAAGATAACGACTCATGAAAAGTGAGGGTTTCTAAGGCCCAATCCCGGGTATATCCCTTCAGAAACCACCCCCAGCCGTTGGATCATTAATTAAAGAAACGAACGGCTTTAATTCGGGACTGAAATGCCCAATCTGGACCGCACACGGCCTGGCACACGCCCGTGTCCCGGGCCGTGTGCCTCATTCGCCGTCAAAATCGACTCACCGGGAACAACACACGGGTATCGAACACGCCCGTGTTCGACCTGACACGCCCATGTTCCACCTGACACGGCCGTGTGGCCGGCCGTGCACCCCCATCGATTTAACCCGAAAACAACCCGAGCACTGCACGGGTTCTAGGACACACCGTTTCCTTTCCCGTTTCTACCTCAACACGCCTGGGCTCCAGGCCGTCTACACGGTCTCGACACTCGACACTTCATCGAGCGAAGATCGTCGACCTGACGACAAGGCCTTAGACACGCCCGTGTCCTAGGCCGTGTGCCTTGTCTCGGCACATCGTCGAGCAAAGTTCGTCGACTCCCGGTGTACAACCCCGTGTCCGGCGAGCGGGTCCCGCCAGAGAGGTTGAGCCGACCTGGTCCCGCGACCCGCACACGAACGGCAAAACAGACATACAGCAGAAGGGCTGGCCCGCTCCCGTCCATGTCAGGCGAGCGAGCCAGCGAGGCGAGCGAGCAGGTCGCGCGAAGAGCGGCCAAAGCAGATAAGTTTGGCGACCCGCGACTGGCGAGTCGATCGGGGTCGCGGTGCCCGCCGGCCAACCCCCACACGCGACCTGGCTGCCGGTCCGCCCGGCAGAAGACAGGCGGCTCGCCAGGCACGGCTCGCACTTGCCCAGGGAGGGATGGACGAGCCACGAGAGCACGGCTTGCGCCCGCCTCCCGCGAAGGGGAATTGGAGGCGAGCTGACCCCCCAGAGGTGCGAATAGCTACTCAGAACAGCGGAGCCTCGCTGTTGGCAGACCAGGTTGGACTGCGAATAGCTACTCAGAACAGCGGAGCCTCGCTGTTGGCAGACCAGGTTGGACTGCGCATAGCTGCTTAGGACAGCGGAGTTTGGCTGTTGGCAGACCCGACCAAGGGCTTTTTGGTATTTTCAGGTCAGTTCTTTTGGTTATTGGCAGTTCAGATTCCGAAAATCTATAAATAAGGACCCAAGGGGTACCTCAGAGGGGACGCTTTCAGTGCCTCCTGACTCTCATTTTCGAGTGTTCTCTGAGAGTACCT
Organism: Platanthera guangdongensis; assembly: GCA_039583875.1. NCBI lineage: Eukaryota > Viridiplantae > Streptophyta > Magnoliopsida > Asparagales > Orchidaceae > Platanthera > Platanthera guangdongensis. The sequence goes on from CM077148.1 coordinate 138,343,192, forward strand.
TAGCTCGGCTTCTGGCTAAGGAGGGGAAGCGCTCAGAGATCTTCGGGTTTGTGGTGGGACCTCCCTGCCGAGCCCTTGGGTCTGTTCTTTCTTGTCTCTTTCGTTGTTTTTCTTGCAGGAGCAAAGTAGGCGCGAGACCACCCCTTCCCCAAGGGTCGAACTCCACAAGAGGCCGGATTCCGGTTTCAACATCTTGGTGCGGTGAGCGTGGAGAGTGGTCAGTGCAGAAAAGCTTCAGCGAGCTCAATGACGGGAGGACAAGGATCCGACAGGCAGAACTCGCCGCCCCCTCCGCCTCTCGCAACAGTGGGAATGTTTGAAGACTTCAGGAACGAGGTGCTGGACCTCGTCAAGATCGCACTCGGCGTGCGGGCCGAGTGCTCGACTCCGGCAATCCAGATCGCGGCCGTCCCCTCTCTGGGCGAGGACGCCCCTGGCCGGCGAGCTGGAAAGGAAGTGGCCGAGGAAGGCCGAGGGGGCGAGCTCTCGGGGCGCGAGCTTTTCCCCGGCTCGGCAAGCAGGGGCAGGTTCGGCGAGCTGGGACCGCGAGATTCGCCGGCTCGCCCAGTGGGGGGGGGGCAGTCCATTCAGCGAGCTGGTCTCCTCAGCACCAGTGCCAGAAGGGTTCAGGGAGCCCGAGATGTCCTACTACACCGGGAAGGGAGACCCGGTCCAGCACGTCCAATGGTTCGAAGACGTGGTCTCCATCCGTCAGATGTCAGACGGATTCAAGTGCCGCCTCTTCGCCATCACCCTCCGAGAGAAGGCAAGGGAGTGGTTCCACCAGCTGCCGTCTAGTTCCATCTATTGCTTCGAAGACTTGCGCCGAGGGTTCATGTTGAGGTTCACTACCTCGAAGAAGAGGAAGAAGGAGTCTGAGTCCCTGTTCCACATAAAGCAGGGGGTGAACGAGATGTTGGGGAGCTATGTGGATCGATTCCAGGAGGAGGTTACCCAGGTCCAGGAGATGCCGGGCCATAGTCTGATGATGGCCTTCACCCTGGGCCTGCAGCAGGGGTTCTTCCGAATGGAGCTGAAGAGAGTTCCCCCTCTCTCCTACGAGGAGTTGATGGAGAGGGCGGCTAGAGAAGTCGACGGGGAGGCGTCGAATCCGGAGTTCGCAAGGAAGCTAGCCAGATGGGCCACCGAGGAAGAGAAGGAGTCGAAGGGAGGAAGAGCGCAGGAGGAGAGAAGAGGGGAGCCCAGGCAGAGGGAGCAGAGGCAGCTCCAAGGACAGCAGCCGGGGTGGGGGCGTCAGGAGCCCGACCGTCGGCTGGGTTGGAGACCAGAGTGGCAGGGGCAGGGGCCACAGAGAGGGTACTTCGGAAGGGGTCACTATCAGGGGAGGCAGGACCAGTTCCACCCACCGGGCTGGAGGCAGGGTCACCGACCCCGGCTCCCCGATCAGGAGGAGGCCATGGCCATAGCTTTGGGGGCAAGGAGGGGGATAATGAGAAGGAGGAGAAGGGAGTTCAGGGTGGAGCTGCCCTATTGTGACTTCCATCAGGAAGAGGGGCACGCAACAGCCACGTGCCCGGAATTCTTGGAGATGAGAGGGAATAGGGGACGGCAGCAGCAGCAGGAGGAGGCGCGGCAAGAAGTGAGGATCGAGGAGGTCCTGCCTCGGGCAGAGGAGGATCGTTGCGAGGACCGGGTTGATGTCGGGACCCGAGGAGGGATCGGAGTGATCCACGGGGGGTAGGGATCGAGGCTTCCCGCAAGGCGAGCCTCCACACCATGTACCGGCGGAGCGTCGCCTCTACATCCCAAACCCCGCCGCCGGAGGAGAGGATCACCTTCTCCAGAAGTGACATGCCCGACCACGAGGATCCGTTCTGTGATGCGCTGGTCATCAAGGCCGCCATCGAGAATTTCACTGTCTCTCGGATCCTCGTGGACAATGGGAGCTCCGTGAACGTCGTCTTCAAAAAGGCGTTTGACGCAATGCAGGTGGAGGCTAAGAGGGTGTTGGCCTCGGATGGGCCCTTGTTCGGGTTCTCGGGAGAGAGGAAGGAAGTAGAGGGAGGAGTCGGCCTCCATGTCACCTTGGGGGGGCAGTCCCGAAACTGCAAGTTCGTCATTGTGGACGCCCCCAGCAGCTACAGCGCAATCTTCGGGAGGCCCCTGATCAGCGCCTTCCGCTGCGTCCCCTCATCATTCCACCAGTGCTTGAAGTTCAACATTGAGGGGGTGCAGGTCAGGGTTAGGGGGGACCCAAAGGTGGCACGGGAGTGCTATGTCACTGCGGTGAACACCATCTCTTGGCAGGAGGGAGCCGAGGAGATGGGGCGGAGGATGGAGAAGGTCGAGCAGGGAGCAGGAGGGGAAGAGCGGGGAGTGAAGGACTGCGCAGGGAAGGCGGTAGGAGGAGATCTGGAGGAGGTGGCCGAAGTAAGGGCCGTGGGAGGGGAGATGGAGGTAGAGGTCCCCGTTCTGGAGGAAGGGGACGCCGAAGGATGGGGGGAGCGATCCAGGCTGGAGGCGGCGGAAGAAGTGGTGGAGCTGGAGGTGCTCACCCGGGGAGGAAGGATGGAGAAGATCCGCGTCAGCGGAGGGCTGACCCCGGAGGACCAGGGCAGGATGCTGGAGTGCATCCAGAAGAACGTGGACATCTTCGCCTGGAATGCCGCGGAGATGCCGGGGGTTGACGCGGATGTGGCCTGCCACCGCCTCAACTTGGACCCGGGGACACGCCCCGTCCAGCAGAAAAAGAGATCCACGGCGGACAAGCTGGCGGAACCCATCAGGGAGGAGGTGGCGAAGCTTCTCAAAGCTGGCTTCGTGTCCGAAATTCAGTACCCTGGCTGGGTCTCCAACGTTGTGATGGTCAAAAAAGGAGACGGCCGCTGGCGATTGTGTATCGATTTTTCCCTTCTTAATAAAGCTTGTCCTAAGGACTGTTATCCTTTGCCTCGGATCGACGCGCTGGTTGACTCAGCCGTCGGCTTTTCTGTAATGAGTTTTTTAGATGCCTTTTCAGGTTACCATCAGATCAGGATGCACCCCCCGGACATCAAGGATGTCTCATTCATCACAGGGGACGGCTGCTACTGCTACAAGATGATGCCATTCGGGCTGAAGAACGCCGGGGCCACCTACCAAAAAATGATGGACAGGGTCTTCAAGGAGCAAAGGGGGAGGAACTTGGAGGTGTACGTGGACGACCTCATGATTAAGAGCCGGGATGTGAACTCCCACCTCCGGGATCTAGAGGAGACCTTCGCCACCCTACGCAGATACAAGATGCGCTTGAATCCCCTTAAGTGTGTCTTCGGGGCCAGCAGGGGGAAGTTTCTGGGGCATCTCCTCACCCCCGCGGGGGTCGAGCCGAATCCGGACAAGGTCAGGGCTATCTTGGAGCTGGGGTCCCCGCGGAACGCAAAGGAGGTCCAACGGTTGACAGGGAAGCTAGCAGGGCTGAGTCGCTTCCTTTCTCGGGCAGGGGAGAAGTGCTCCCCCTTCTTCAAAATGCTGAGGGGTGGTCAGAGGTTTGAATGGACCAAGGAATGCGAGGAGGCGTTCCAGGCCCTCAAGGCGCAATTGACTCAGGCTCCGCTGCTCCAGGGGCCGAAGGAGGGTGAGGATTTGTTCTTATATCTCGGGGTCGGGGCAGAGGCCTTGAGCTCCGTCTTGGTGCGTGAAGAAGGGAAGAGGCAGCTCCCTGTTTATTACGTCAGCCGGGTCCTGAGGAAGGCCGAGCTCCGTTATCCGATCTTGGAGAAGCTCGCATTCGCACTAATCATCTCGGCTCGGAGGCTACGACCTTACTTCCAGGCACACTCGATCCGAGTGGTGACCGACCATCCTCTCCGCAACATCTTCGAGGGGGTGGAGCATTCAGGCCGGCTAGCCAAGTGGTCGGTGGAGCTGAGCGAGTTCGATGTCTCCTTCGTTCCGCGGCTCTCGATCAAAGCTCAGGCGATGGCCGACTTCCTGGCCGACTACGTGGTAGAAGTAGCGGAGGAGGAGCTCACCCGCCCGACTCCTTGGAAGGTGAGGGTGGATGGAGCCTCAGGAAGGCATTCTCTCGGAGTAGGAGTGGTTCTGGAGAGCCCTCAAGGGACTCAGATTGAGCAGACGGTGGTGGTGCATTTTCCCATTACCAACAACCAGGCCGAGTACGAAGCAGTGATAGCGGGGCTGCGCCTGGCCAGGGAGTTGGGGGTGCTGGATGTGGAGGTCCTAACCGACTCCATGGTGGTGGCTTCCCAGATCAACGGGGAGTTCGAAGCAAGGGAGCCCGCTCTGAAGTTATACTTGGCCAAAGTGAAGGGGGTCATAGGGACCTTCCAGACCTTCTCCATCCGGCACGTACCAAGGGGAGAGAATGACCATGCCGACCAGCTAGCAAAGCATGGCCCCCGGGTGGGGGGCGCCATCACCGACCTGTTCCGCCCCTCCATCGAAGAAGGGGAGCTCATGGAGATCGACCAGCAGCCTTCATGGATGGATCCAGTAATAGTTTTCCTCTCCACGGGAGAATATCCGGAGGGAGTAGACAAGAAGAAGCTGAGGCACAAGTCCGCTTACTACCTCCTTAAAGACGGGCAGCTATACAGGAAGACCCTCTCCGGGATGCTGGCCCGCTGCGTATCCGAGGGTGAGGCGCAGAGGATCTTAGAAGAAGTCCACTCCGGGGAGTGCGGGAGTCATTCCGGGAGTCGGACCTTGGAGGGGAGGATAGTCAGGCAAGGGTATTTCTGGCCCACCCTGGGCCGGGACGCCGCGGAGTTCGCAAGGAGATGTCATAAGTGCCAGCTATTTGCCCCCCTCCAGCTACAGCCGGCCCAACAACTCAAGAGCATCACGGCCCCCTGGCCCTTTGCAATCTGGGGAATGGATTTGGTTGGACCGTTCCCCCAGGCCAGCGGCCAGAGAAGGTTCCTCCTAGTGATGATCGACTACTTCTCAAAGTGGATGGAGGTGAAGGCGTTGGCCAAGGTGACCTCCCAAGTGATCAGGAACTTTGTTTGGGGGGAGATCATCTGTCGCCATGGGATGCCCCAGGCCATCGTCACCGATAACGGACCCCAGTTCGCCAGTGCCGAGTTCACCAGCTTCTGCGAGCAGCTTGGAATCGACCTCAGGTTCGCCTCAGTCCACCACCCCAGGAGCAACGGGCAGGTGGAGGCCGCGAACAAGATCATCGTCAATCTCCTCAAGAAGAAGGTGGAAAACTTGAGGGGGAGCTGGGTGGAGCAACTCCCCGCCGTTCTTTGGGCCCTTAGAACCACCCCTAACACGGCCACGGGGGAGACCCCCTTCAAGCTCTCCCATGGGTGCGAGGCGGTGCTCCCCATAGAATTTGAAGTCCAGACGCCGCGGGTCGGGACGGCCAGTGAGGGCCGAGAGGACTGGCAAGCCGAGAACGAAGAGGAGCTGAGACTCTCCCTTGACATGGTGGAAGAGTTGAGGGACCTTTCAGCCGTCCGACAGGAGGAGGTCAAAAGGAGGATGGCAAAATACTTTGACAAGCATGTCAGGGTCAAGCAGTTCGCGGAAGGAGACTTGGTGCTGAAGAAGGTGGACGCGGCAGGAAGGTCAGCATCCGTTGGAAAACTCAACCCCAGCTGGGAGGGCCATTCATTGTGAAGGAAGCTTTGAAGTCAGGGGGTTATCGGCTCCAAAATGTAGAGGGCGAGACCCTGAGTCTCACCTGGAGTGGAGACGACCTGAAGAGGTTTTTTCCTTAAGCACCTGTAAGCAACACAATTTGGTATAATGAACTTCTTTCCACCCCCCCCCCCCCCCCCAGAATTGCCATAGCCAGCTTGCACAGAGGATTGGAATGAGTTTGGACCCCGAGGAGATCCCGCTGCCAGGCTCCCACCTAGCTGGCAGGGCCGGAAGTCACTCGGTGTCATCCCTAGCCTCGAGAAGATCCCGCTGCCAGGCTCCCACCTAGCTGGCAGGGCCGGAAGTCACTCGATGGAATGAGTTTGGACCCCGAGAAGATCCCGCTGCCAGGCTCCCACCTAGCTGGCAGGGCCGGAAGTCACTCGGTGTCATCCCTAGCCTCGAGAAGATCCCGCTGCCAGGCTCCCACCTAGCTGGCAGGGCCGGAAGTCACTCGACGGAATGAGTTTGGACCCCGAGAGATCCCGCTGCCAGGCTCCCACCTAGCTGGCAGGGCCGGAAGTCACTCGGTGTCATCCCTAGCCTCGAGAAGATCCCGCTGCCAGGCTCCCACCTAGCTGGCAGGGCCGGAAGTCACTCGATGGAATGAGTTTGGACCCCGAGAAGATCCCGCTGCCAGGCTCCCACCTAGCTGGCAGGGCCGGAAGTCACTCGGTGTCATCCCTAGCCTCGAGAAGATCCCGCTGCCAGGCTCCCACCTAGCTGGCAGGGCCGGAAGTCACTCGATGGAATGAGTTTGGACCCCGAGAAGATCCCGCTGCCAGGCTCCCACCTAGCTGGCAGGGCCGGAAGTCACTCGGTGTCATCCCTAGCCTCGAGAAGATCCCGCTGCCAGGCTCCCACCTAGCTGGCAGGGCCGGAAGTCACTCGACGGAATGAGTTTGGACCCCGAGAAGATCCCGCTGCCAGGCTCCCACCAGCTGGCAGGGCCGGAAGTCACTCGGTGTCATCCCTAGCCTCGAGAAGATCCCGCTGCCAGGCTCCCACCTAGCTGGCAGGGCCGGAAGTCACTCGATGGCAATAACTTACAACCCAGAACAAATCACGCTCACGGACTCCCACCTAGCCGGCGAGGCCGGGAACTACTCAAACGATGTTAACGACAGGTCGGAATCACAAAAGTTAATCAAAACGGGGGGGGGGGGGGGGGGGGTCTAACATAGCCCCCCCCCCCCCCCCCACCCCCAGCCCAGGAAAGGCGGCCGAGTGGAGGCGAGGACCTGGGCGAAATTCCGCAAGAAATCAGGCAATACGGCCAAGGGGTGAGCCGGCTCGCCTCGCTTGGCGGGCGAGCAGCCCCCTCTTCCGGGGCCGGGCCGCAGGGGCAGGTCGCGTTCCATGGCAATAGCGAATATGCAAGTAAGGCAGGCGAGAAGAGCATTTATAAAAGCAATAATAAAAGAAAAATCAGTCTTGGCACAGCCCGCACAAGCGTCTCAAAACAGCCAAACGTGCGTAATATATACATCCTAAAGGGGCTGGAAGGCTTTGTCCCCAGGGTCCGGCACGGGGAGAAATAGCGCCGGCACCACGTCTTCCGCCGAGAGTCCCGCCGCCTCGCTCGTAAGGAGATCCGCGCGTCGCAGCATTTGCATCGTATACTTCGCGGCGCTGGCGGCATTCTTTTGCATCAGAACTTCCAAATCGTAGTCGGAGTGGTGCTCGAGCGGACAAGCCCTGCTGTCTGGAGGAGGGACAGCGGCGGCGGCCTCCAGCTCGCGAACCCGCGCCTCCAACGCCGCTTTGTCCTGACCGAGCGTGGCGATCTCGGCACCCATCCGGCTCGCCGTCGCCGCATCCTAGAGAAAGGAAGAAGAAGAATCGTGAGCTGTATTCGCGAGAAGAGGCGGTAGGTCAGGGTGAATACGTACCACCCCGCCCAGGTATTGCGCAAGGGTCTCCTCTGCCGCGTCGGCCCGCCTCCTCTGAAGGGTCGCGTCCTCCTGAGCGAGCTTCTGGGCTGCCTCCCTCTCGTCCGCCAGTTTCTTCAGGGAGGCGGCGTTCCGCTCCAGCTGAGTGCAACGCCTCCCCGCCATGTGAGCCAGCTCCAGGCCGCGCAGCTGGGCCCGCGCGCTCTCATGAACCAATACTCGCGTCTCCTCTCTGTCGTAGATGGCGGCATCTTCTCGCGAGTACAGGCCAAAGGAGAAGTTGTACGCCTCCCCGCCGATGGTATCCTGCTCCATCCAGCTCGGCAGCAGAGTCGAAATCATCGCGCGGTTCGACTCCTTATCCCACGACAGGAGCGGGACGCCGAGCTCGTCCAGGTACCTCTCGCCGTAGCCGAAGTTACGATGCCCTCTCGGCACCGGCTCCGCAGCAACTTGAGACACGTCCGGCGGCGCGGAGGTGCCCGCCGCCCTGACCGGGGAGTCGCTGGTCGAAGCAACCAGCGGGGGCGAGGGGCCCTCGGCCGGTAGGACCGCGGGAGCCTTGCCCTTCCTTTGGCTCGCGGTGGGCTGTTGATCCCCGTCTTCGCCACCTTCGGCGGAGGGGCGGGCTGTCCGCCACCCGGCCGCTTCTTGGCCGGGACCGATGGGATGTCGCGCTGAGCGGCATCCGCAGCCTGAGCACGGGCGAGAACCCCGGGGGGAATCCGAGCGCTCTCGTAAGGGGGGTGAAGAGGGATGTCGCGCTCGCCTGTCAGAAAGAAGGGTGAGATAAAGGAAGAGAGGGGGATAAGGCATAATAGAGGCGAGTGGCAAACCTCCCCCGACGGGACAGCAGCGAGGTCGTCAAGATGGCGGCGCAGGAACGCGACCTCGAAATTCTTCCCAGCGAAGAACGCGCACAAGTCTGCTTCGTGGCCGCCTAAGCTGGGCGGCCGGTAGCTCGCCTCGCTAAGTTGCACCGGCGAGAAGGGGACGTTGCCGAAGTCCCCTTTGACGAACAGGAATTTCTTGAGCCAATTGTGACTCTTATTGACTGTCTCCCGCACCTTGAGGTGGGCGCTGGAGAAGTAGGCGGTCCCGTCTCGGTTCGCCCGGAAGGAGAACAACTTCCGGAACACGGCGAGGCTGAACTCCACTCGCTCCTCGCGCAGGAAACAGGCGAACCCCACCATGACGGCGACGGAATTCGGGGTCATCTGGCCTAGGACGACCCCGAAGTATTTCAGCACCTGGCGCACCTCGGGCCACAGGGGGAGTCGCAGGCCCACCTCAAAGTGAGCTAGCGGGATGGCGAGCTCATCCCTGGATAAGTCGTTGATCTTTTCCCCATCCCCGGGCCGTCTCGCAGAAAAACTCGGCGGCACGTGGTCGCTAAGAGCATCCAGGTACTCGCGCTCAGAGATGACGGCGCGAGGAAAATCATGCTCGGAGAAGGTCCAAGCGCACTTACTTCGCCCGTCCACGTCGCCGCCGCCTCCGCCCATTCCCATCAGATCGCCGCCGAACGCGCGAGACAGATCCAGAAGGCGAGCACGAGCAGTACTTCGCGGGGAGCAGGAAGCGAGAGGGTTTGGAATCGGTGGGGAAATAAGGGCCTCCAAGGCCTATTTATAGGGAAGAGAAAGGGCGGGAAACTTCCCGCCGAAAGAAGGGGTGCAGATAGCAAAAATCAGCCTGACGGTTCGACTTCCCCGCGCGCAACCGCACTGCAAAGGCCGATCAGGCGCGGTTCCCGCCCGGCCGCGTCCGCGGGAGACCCGAGCGGGCGAGTCTCGGCCCGCACCCGCCCATGATTCTGCGCGAGTCGGGAGGCTCCCGCCTGGCGAAGCCCTCGGCTCGCCCCCGCCCCAATCGGCAGGTCGGGCAGAATGAACGCCTCCCCTACCCCAAAAAGTAAAAACAACAGCTTAGTAATTTCAAATACATCTCAGCAATAAAAAGTTAGGCCCATAGGCGGGCTAAAAGAGTCGCAGGCGATTACAAATACAAGGTAACTCCGAAATAACAGCAATCCCGCGGTATCCCGCAAGCGAGGGGTAGAAGGCTGGGTCAGTACTCGACCCATTTCCACCTGTGCCGCCGCTTCGTTCCCGATCGCGGCGGCACGCGAGGGTCGTGGTAATCGCGAACCGCCACCAGTTCCCGCTGAGCCAGGCCGACCTGCTCTGTGGCGCTCCTAAGATGCCCCTCGGCTCGCGTTATATGCACGCCCGGTGAAGTGACATCGTCGTCTTCCGCTTCGCGCGGAGGGCCCTCCAAGGCCGCGAGCCGGGCCGCGGTCTCGGCCTTGTCTTCATCGACCCTCTTCGCGAGCTCCTGGATCAACAGCGTGTGTTTCTGGAACAGCCGCGTCACCTGCCTCTTCATCCCCACCGCATCGGTCGGGTCGCCCAGGTAATCAGAGACACTGTCCACATCGGGCGGGGGCGAATACCCTTCGCTCGTCTCAGTTTCGGAGGAGGCCCTGTTATAGCCTACAAACGGGCGAGTCAGAAGGAGCGAACAAGGACAAAGCCAACGGTAAATATCAGCTCACCAGGGGTTGGCACGTCGCCCGCACCGACGGATGGGCGAGAGGAGCCCGGCCGACCCTGAAAGGTTTCTCCCTCGAGGGTCTCAAGAGATTTTCCCAGTCCGTGGGAAGCCGGCGGGCGGGGGGTTTCCGGAGGTGGGCGGTCCGGACCTGGGGAACTAGCGACCTTCTCAGGCGACAAGCGAGGGGGGCGATCCTCTCCCCCGTTCCCCACCTCTTCACGAGGAATCGCCTGCAAAACAAAAGGTCAGAGGTACAGCGATAATCCGCGGAAGGTCACGTACCCCAGGGACGACCTCAACAGCCGCCGCCGAGCTGGAGCCCGGACATTCACCCGCCAGAGACCGCCTAACGATCTTTCCCTTCGCCGGCCTAAAGAGAGGGCCGGGGGACCCACGTGCTAGCCAAGGGGCGGCCTCGAGGGCCTCCTCCTGAGTCTTCAGGACCGCTGCCGCCAGGCGAGCTCGCACCTCTTCGCTGACCGGCATCGAGAAACTAAAGTCTGCTCAAAGAAAATAAAGGGATCTGGGGAGCCTCCTCCAGGGGTCAGTGGTATGTATTTATAGCCGGACAGTGGGGGCCCACCAGAAGATTCCCTGCCAGCTCAGCACAGTGCTCGCCGAACACGTTGGTTGGATGTTTCTTTCCGAGCTTGGATCAAGCTCAAAAAGAGCGGGGATTGTGTACAACCCCGTGTCCGGCGAGCGGGTCCCGCCAGAGAGGTTGAGCCGACCTGGTCCCGCGACCCGCACACGAACGGCAAAACAGACATACAGCAGAAGGGCTGGCCTGCTCCCGTCCATGTCAGGCGAGCGAGCCAGCGAGGCGAGCGAGCAGGTCGCGCGAAGAGCGGCCAAAGCAGATAAGTTTGGCGACCCGCGACTAGCGAGTCGATCGGGGTCGCGGTGCCCGCCGGCCAACCCCCACACGCGACCTGGCTGCCGGTCCGCCCGGCAGAAGACAGGCGGCTCGCCCGGCACGGCTCGCACTCGCCCAGGGAGGATGGACGAGCCACGAGAGCACGGATCGCGCCCGCCTCCCGCGAAGGGGAATTGGAGGCGAGCTGACCCCCCAGGGGTGCGAATAGCTACTCAGAATAGCGGAGCCTCGCTGTTGGCAGACCAGGTTGGACTGCGAATAGCTACTCAGAACAGCGGAGCCTCGCTGTTGGCAGACCAGGTTGGACTGCGCATAGCTGCTCAGGACAGCGGAGTTTGGCTGTTGGTAGACCCGACCAAGGGCTTTTTGGTATTTCCAGGTCAATTCTTTTGGTTATTGGCAGTTCAGATTCCGAAAATCTATAAATAAGACCCAAGGGGTACCTCAGAGGGGACGCTTTCAGTGCCTCCTGACTCTTATTTTCGAGTGTTCTCTGAGAGTACCTTAGCTCAACTTCTGGCTAAGGAGGGTAAGCGCTCAGAGATCTTCCGGGTTTGTGGTGGGACCTCCCTGCCGAGCCCTTGGGTCTGTTCTTTCTTGTCTCTTTCGTTGTTTTTCTTGCAGGAGCAAAGTAGGCGCGAGACCACCCCTTCCCCAAGGGTCGAACTCCACAAGAGGCCGGATTCCAGTTTCAACACCGGGACGAGTGTCGACACGGGTCGACACACCCTGTGACACGCCTGTGTCGTAGGCCGTGTGCCATGTCTCGACACTTCGTCGAGCGCAAAGTGTCGACTTTGCTGGCTGAGTGTCGACACGGGTCGACACGCCCGTGTCGCAGGCCGTGTGCCCAGTCTCGATACAATGTCGAGAGAAAAATGTCGACTTCGCCGGCTAAGTGTAGACACAAGCCTGACATGCCCTGGGACACGCCCGTGTCCCAGGCCGTGTGCCTCCTGCCAGAACCCAAAGCTGGCCCAAAACGTCCCTCGTCGCTCTTTTGAGTTTCGGGGCGTTACATTGTCAGTCTGTCGACTATCACCCAAACAGAGTTGTGCCCACGGGGAGATTTTGGCAGACCGGTGATGAAATCCATTGAAATACTCTCCCATTTCCAACTTGGAATATCAAGCGGTGTCAATTTACCACCAGGCCTTCTGTGATCAGCCTTAATATGCTGACAAGTATAACATTCCGATACAAACTTTGCGATGTCATTCTTCATCCCTGACCACCAAACAATTTGCTTTAGGTCTTTATACATCTTAGTGGAACCATGGTGGTAGGCTACACTGGAACCATGTGCTTCTGAACAGATCTTAGCTCGAATATCGCCAAAGTCGGGGACGCAAAATCTACCCCGATACTTCAGGGTGTCCAACTCGTCCACAGAGAAATCGGGTAGCCCTCCCTTCAAAGTTCTATTCCGGAGGTGCAACAAATCAGGATCATCCTTCTGATGTGCTCGAGTAAGGAAATCCAAGAGGGTTCTTCTGCTTCTAGACTAGCAGGCACAGTACTACTCCCAACCTCAATATCCATCAACAAAAATTCTTCTATCAAGGACTGCACCGACAGATTAAAAATCTTAGCGGTCTTTCTACTCAAGGCATCAACTACTATATTAGCCTTTCCTGGATGATAAAAAATTTCCACTTCATAATCCACCACATATTCTAACCACCAACGCTGGCGCAGATTTAGTTCTTTCTGAGTGAAGACGTACTTCAAACTCTTATGCTCCGTATAGATCTTGCACAATGCGCCATATAATAAGTGTCTCCAAAGCTTCAGCGCATATATTACGGCAGCAAACTCCAAATCATGCGTAGGATAGTTTCTCTCGTGGATCATTAGTTGCCTGGATCCATACGCGATCACCTTACCATCTTGCATTAAAACACAACCAAGTCTGATGTGTGATGCGTCAACATACACAACATACTCAACTCCTTCAGTAGGTAAGGTTAAAATCGGAGCAGTACATAATCTCTTCTTCAGCTCTTAGAAAGCCTCTTCACACTTATCACTCCAAATAAAAGCAGTATTCTTCTGAGTAAGTCTAGTTAGAGGAGCAGACAACACCGAAAACCCCTCTACGAATCTTCTATAATAGCCATCCAGGCCCAAGAAACTCCTAATCTCCTTGGGTGTAGAAGGTCTCTCCCATTCCATCACAGCAAAAATCTTGGTCGGGTCTACAGAAATACCGTCCTTGCTTACCACATGACCCAGAAAGGACACATGAGGTAACCAAAACTCACACTTGCTCAACTTCGCATAAAACTTATGCTCCCTCAGGGTCAACAAAACCAGACGCAAATGCTGAGTATGCTCCTCAACATTGTGGGAATACACCAAGACATCATCTATAAACAGAATAACAAATCGGTCCAAAAAATCTTTAAACACTTGATTCATCAAATCCATGAAAGCAGAGGGTGCATTGGTTAAACCAAAAGACATCACCAAAAACTCATAATGTCCATGCCGTGAACGGAAAGCGATTCGGGGAATATATGCCTCACGAATCATTAACTGATGGTAGCCTAAGCAAAGATCGATCTTTGAAAATACCGAGCTACCACGCAATTGGTCGAACAAATCATCAATCCTTAGCAGGGGATACCTATTCTTAATGGTTACCTTGTTCAATTCCCTATAATCGATGCAAAGTCTCATCGATCGATCTTTCTTCTTGACGAACAAAATAGGAGCACCCCATGAAGAAGTACTTGGTCTAATAAAACCACAAATGAGCAACTCATCGAGCTGAGTACGTAACTCGTACAACTCACGCGGAGCCATACGGTACGGTGCTTTAGCAATAGGACGAGTACCTGGCTCGAGGTCTATCACAAACTCTATCTCCCTTTCCGGAGGAAGTCCTGGAAGACTATCAGGAAAGACATCTGGAAACTCTCGCACCACCGAGACATCCTCAAAACGTGGCATAACAAAAGCTGTCTCCAGAGCAGAAATAGAAACCAAAAATGCCTCGCAACCAGACTCTATAGAACGACAAGCACGTACCGCAGAAATGACAGGAGAAACTCTGTCCTGAAATCCATAGACGCTCATAGGTTGTCCGTCATCCATTCTGAAATCCAATCGCTTAGCTTGCACTGGATGACCGCATCATACTGGGACAGCCAGTCCATGCCCAGAATCACATCAAAATTAGACAAATCCAAAATCATCAGATCCGCAGAGGCCAAAAAATTGCCAAGATAAATAGGGCATCTCAGAACTCCTTGGTTAGATATCACAGAATCACCGAAAGGGAGCTTGACATTGAAGGAGCCTCCCAAGTGGTCCACACTCAGGCGATGTTTATCAACAAATCTCAGGGTAACAAAGGAAGGGGTGGCACCCGAATCGAAAAGAACTCGGGCCCACCTATTCCGTACCTTAAACTTCCCTAAAACCGTAACATACATAACTAAACGAACGATAACTAGGGCAACAACGATAACTAACAAGGATAAATTAAACTGAGGCTAACCTGATATAACTTGCGTAGAGGTTTGGGATTCCTCGCTGGTCATCATGTTCAGCTTTCCATTTCCATTATCTAGGTTTGGTGGCGGTGGCACAGCTCGAAGTGGGGCAGGATGCAGAGGGGACTGTGCCTGGGGGTACGAAGACTTCTGGTGTCCCTTCTGCCCACACTGGAAGCAAATCCTTTCTTTCATCCAGCAGCGAGTCACGTCATGACCCTTCCTTGCACAGAACAAGCACACAAGCTCTCCCTTGGGTGCACCTTGGATGGCGTACACATGCTGCTTCCTCAGGGTGGCAGTCCTCTTGAAGCACCTTTCGTAGGGGTGGCCAGGATGACCATAGAAGCTACACACTTCCTTACTTTTCTTCTTCGAAGAAGGGCCAGATGCCCTGGAGATACCATCCTTAATGCCTTTTCTTTTCTCCTTCCTTGCCGCAACACCGCGGTTCTTGGCGTTTTCAATCGCCTCCACTTTTAAAGAGGCTTCCACTGCTTCAACATAACTTTCAGCTTGGTAAGCGCATGCCAACTGCTGGACATCACTTCTTAATCCTCCCAAGAAATGTTTCACTCTACCCTCTTCAGAAGCTACCAAGTCAGGAGAAAATCTGCTCAGTTTGCTAAACTCAATCTCATACTCGCTCACGGTGAGCTGTCTCTGCTTTAGATGCAGGAAGTTATTCATCAGGCGGTCTTGCTCGTCCGAGGGTAGAAATATCTTCAGCAGCATTTTCTTAAAAGATTCCCAAGAACAGCCTTCCTTCAGACCCGCTCTTTCCCGAATCCACCAACTCTTCGCCAGACCTTTTAACTGGTAGGCTGCAATCATCACCTTCTGGGCTTCTAGAATTCCAGAATACGAAAACATCTGCTCGATGGAGATGATCCAATCATCTATAATCACAAAGTCAACACTCCCGTCGAAGGTGGGAGGCCCCAACCGCTGGAAGTGCGATATGAAATTCATTTCTGGTGTTATCGCCATCGGGGGCACTAGAGGAGCAGGGGTATCGGGCACGGCTTGGATCGAGGCGGGCTCTAGCGCTGAAGGTTGCTGCACGGGAGCGGCAGACAACAAAGACTCAATTTGCGATTGCATCGCAACCAATTTTCTCGACAGAGCCTCATTGCTCTGACGCAGACTCTCGATAATCGCGTCACTTTGCACACCTAATGACTCACCCTCCAACTGGGGAGTCGACCTCGTCGCAGGACGCTTTGGCGGCATTTCTAAAAAGCAAACGAACAACTCATCAAAATCCTAGCTTACAACAAAGTCACACGACTAGTTCAGACCATACTTAAATGACACTTGCTTACGCTGCAACTTGCTCTGGGATTTTATAATGATGTTATGTCCTACTTAGGATGATATCCCCTCATCCTATTGACTCTTGTGCCTATGACATGAATGCATGTATTCCTTATTCTTTTTTTTCTGATTTAAAACCATGTGTGTACATATGTCATCCCGCAAATCTTTAGCTTGGCACGTTGTGCTTATGCAATGTTATGCTCTGCATGATTGTGCTATGCATTCTAAAAAGGCCCTAATGTATGTTATGAGCGGCGTACGTATGAAAAAGAAACGTACTAGTCACATTCATGTGGTGAGGTTATGCATCCCATACTACATAACCCTCACATGTTTCCCCTATGGTGGATCCATATACAGACACATATTATGCATCCTATACTACATAATATGCCTCGTATACTTCATGTTATGCTATGAGTGTAGTGTTCGTGCTTCAGCCAAGACGTGCTGATGACATATCGGTGTGAGTATGATATGATGCTAAACACCTAATACCAACAAGGAAAGGTTGCCCGACAAATTGTCAAGCAACCTCCCTCTGATACCAACTATCACAACCCGCATTTTCACCGCATAGAAACAACTTATCAGAGTAAGGGAAAATGCACGTCATGATGCCACGTCAGCAGGGGATAACTGCGGATGCTCGGGCAGACACCAAACTAAACATGAGGAAAGGTTCTTTTTAAGTTATTTTAAGGGAAATCAGTTAAGTGCAGTAGTTAGCCGTATCCCTCGGCTTAGTGGCTCATCTAGTCCACGAAACAAAATATATTATACGCTGCGGAAAAATACTTGATTAGATTAACTCAAACATCCTACATGAACAAAACGTCTCAAAAGGACAACTCATGCTATGCAAGACTCTAAATTTATTATAGTAGGAAAGATAGTTTTTACGGTCGCTAAAAATAACAAGTTAGAGTTTCAAATTATGCAATGCATAAAGTAATAGTAGTTGATTTTATAGTTGAAAATACCTAACATGCATTCCTAACATAAATCCTCCCAGAGAACAAGTAATCCACATCCACATTTAAAGAAATGAGCAGCTAGCAAGTATCAAACAACTAACAATTCAGTGGGCGCCAACAAACTGACATGAACCCACGAACAAAAGTATGTCTGAACTAGTAAAACTAAACAAACAACAAACTACCTCGCTAAGACGAGGCAACAACCACGGCCAACACTGCCGCCCAGAAAACACCAAAACCAGCACTGCTAACTGCTACTGCTCTGAACCTGAGGCATTCCAAAGACAGAACATCTCAGCAAGAAGGTACAAATAGTGGAAGGAAAAGTAATAAGCCAAAATAAATAAAGGTCAACAGGGGTACCAACCCAAGACCAAAAGCACTGAAGTAAAGTACAAAATAAAACAGGGCATCAACAGGAAAAGAACTCCTACGTGATTTGTCACGTTCCACAAGGGTACACCAGACGCCCAAGGCTATAAGGTGAACACATGAATATTTCACCAGAAAGAAAAATACAAAACCTTTATTAGGCACATGTGGTCGGCTCTACCCAAAAATACGGGCGAAGTGGTCACTCTTGGACACACCACCCAAAAACACGGGCGAAGTGGTCACTCTTGGACACACCACCCAAAAACAAAATGGATATATAATCCGTCTAACTGCGAGGGAGTCTCACACTCTCCACCATACACCGCAGACATCCAAAAACCAGGTAGACTTCCACAGGGCACTAATGAAGGTAACAAACGCTGCGGATGTGGAATCGTCCACTAACTCCCGCATTCAAGAAACCCAAAGAAACCACAACAGAAATATCTCGAGATTTGGCTCGACAGATTCTACTTGACATTACCGAACTTAAGACGCGGTTGATCAACCTCTAGGAGCAATTTACAGTCCTAGATAAATCCTAACGCGCTAAATAACGAAAGCTAAACATGTATAGCCATCATTAAGTCACACCAGGGACAATTAACCAAAACCAGACACAATCGGGCTTCCAAGACAACACCTTACAACAACGAAGGAACATTGAAACGATTAATCATAACAATGATTTGGAAGATTAAGCGCAGAAAATTTAAAGAACATGAAAGTATAGTCATTACCATCAGATCGGACAAAGAGAAACGAGGGGAACCACCACTTGCCTTGGTTTTACCGGAAAAGTCCTCTGAATCGCTCCACATCGTGGATCGGGGCAAAAGACTGCGGGAGGAGTTGAAATCTAGACAAAAAAAGTCGAAAAGGGGATTAGGGCCGAAAAACCCTAACGAGAAAATCTCAAGAAATGGGGAAGAAATTACCACGAGGGCGAAGCTCTCGACGAGAGCTTTCCAGATCTACGATCGGTTTGAAATTCCGAGCACCAGAGCACCGTCAACGGCCACCGGAAGAATTAAGCACGGACAACCTCTATCTCGCTCACGCCGCTCTGGTTCGGGAGGAAAAAGAATCGGAGAAGATGAAGAAAATGAAGAAGGTACTTATACTAAATGTGATAACAGGAAGAACAACAAAATAAACCGGGTTCGGCTGAACCAAATTTTCCGAGACAGAAGGATTACTTGAGTACTAAGGCAATTACACGAGTATAGCACAGGGATTACTCGAGCACTAAGGCACTTACTCGAGTACATCAAGGGAATTACTCGAGTACTAAGGACTTACTCAAGTACTGCACGGGGAAACTACTCGAGTACAAGGGTTACTCGAGTACAGCACAGGAAAACTGCCCGAGTATAAGGGACTTACTCTAGTACAAGGGACTTACTCGAGTACAAGGGAGGATCCACTTGACGAAATCTGCTCGAAAATCGTCGAACGCAAGGCCTGATCGTCGAACCCAATTCGAAAATCGTCGAACTCAATTTGAAAATCCGCTAGACCTACAGCAAGCTCCGCTCGACGATTTGTCGAGCTCAGCACGACGATCGTCGACCTCCAACTAGCGCCCAGAAAAGAAGTTACAATCGTCGAGCTCTGCTCGACGATCATCGACCTCAGACTGCGCCCAGAAAAGAAAAAAACAATCGTCGACCTCAGACAGTGCCCAGAAAGGAGAACAATCATCGAGCTCCGCTCGACGATCGTCGAACTCGACACAACGCCCAGAAAGAAAAACAATCGTCGAGCTCCGCTCGACGATCGTCGAACTCGATACAGCGCCCAGAAAATAAAATTCAAAAAGGTTGGTTCGACGAAATCCCACACCTTTAGAAGGGCTTCCCGAGAATCAAAACAACCAGTCAATAATATAGTAATTATCGTATTCAGATAGTTGAACATGGAAATATGAGATCAAAACAAAGGCTCAAATGCGCTAAATTAAACGAAACTCACGCCGTAGGAGAAAACTGATGCTACGGACATAACGACGAAGTCAAAACCAAAATACTACAAGCCATTCCCGAGATATTAACCGCCAAAATATGCGGCGAACAAAAACAAAACTCAAAACTTCGATCGCACGCCGAGACTCCAAAAATGCTCGGGTTGCGACGAAACTGGACGAGCGCGTCCAAAACTACTCAAATCCAACACTCGACGTTAAAAGTAACGCCACGACGTCATAAATCTGGCGTTGCCCAAACAAATAAAATCATCGAAAAATCAGGGGCGTTACAGTCTGTCCACTATGACCCATATAGAATCGTGCCCAGAGTGGGAGCGTGGCAGTCCGTGAACAAAATCCATAGCAATGTCCTCGAACTTCCACTCTAGGACTGGCAATGGTTGTAACAAACCTCCCGGGCTCTTACATTCCGCCTTAACGCGTTGGCACGTCTCGCAATACGTCATAAAGTGGGTGATCTCCCTCTTCATCCTAGGCCAATACATAGTCTTCCGTAAATCTGCCCACATCTTGGTGATGCCGGGATGTACTGAATATCTGGAGCAATGTGCCTCTCTAAGTATATCATCCCGGATACTGCCCCCTGCTGGTATATAAATGTGTCCACGGAATCGAAGGAGATCATCCTGCAGCGTGTAGTCGTCAACCTTGCCCCTTTCCAGGGCACTGAAAATCGGCTCCAATATAGCATCCAGCCTCTGATGCGCCATAATGCGCTCCCGAATATCATTATCTCTGATCAATGAGCTCAGGTACTCTCGGTATCCTACTGGTTCAGACTCATAAACCATAGTAATATGCATATCGTCCATCACCTGTATTAGCTCCATAGCCATCATCCGAGGCTCCGACCTAGAGGTGCCGGCCCTCCTGCTTAATGCATCTACTACCATGTTTTCCTTCCTCGGGTGGTAGTGAATCTGGTAATCATAGTCACAAAGAAATTCTAGTCATCTCCTCTGTCGCAGGTTTAGGTCCTTCTGCGTATCGATATACTTGAGATTCTTGTAATCTGAGAAAATATCACAATGAATCCCATGCAGATAGTGCCGCCATATCTTTAGTGCAAATACAACAGCCCCGAGCTCCAAACCGTGTACCGGATAGTTATGCACATGCTTCTTCAACTGTCTCGAAGCATAAGCGATAACATGTCCGTGATGCATTAGTACAGCACCCATCCCTTCGTATGAGGCATCAGTGTAAATCTAAAATCCCTCACTCCCAGATGGGAGTGCAAGGATAGGGGATGAGGTACGTAGGTCCTTCAACTCCTAAAACGCTGTCTTGCGCTGCTCTGTCCAAGCAAACTCTACATCCTTCCTCATCAAGGTCGTGAGGGGGAGTGATAATCCGAAGACACTGCGAATGTTGGACGCTGTCTTCGGTCGTGGCCAATCTGTCACTGTCTCTATCTTGGATGAATCCACCGCCAATCAAGCTCCACTGATCGTATGCCCCAAGAAGGCCACCTCCTGTAGCCAGAACTGGCACTTAGAAAACTTCGCATATATCTGGGACTCCCGCATCCTCTGCAAAACTTGTGTCAAATGCTCTGTATGCTCCTCCTGAGTCCGGGAATAGATCAGAATATCATCGATGAATACAATGATGAAGCAGTCCAAGAAGGGCTCGAATACACGGTTCATTAGACTCATGAATGTGATAAGGGCACTCGTGAGCCCAAAAGGCATCATCGTGAACTCGTATAACCTGTATCGTGAGCTGAAAGCTGTCTTCGGGATGTCTTCCTCTCGGATGCGCAGCTGATAGTAACCGGATCTCAAATCCAGCTTAGAGAACCAGAAGGCCCCCTGAAGCTGATCAAATAACTCGTCTATCCGAGGCAGTGGATAGGTTTCCGGACCGTCAACCGGTTTAGCTCCCTATAATCTATGCGCATCCGCAATGATTCGTCTTTCTTGTTCACAAAGAGAACTAGTGCTCCCCACGGTGACGAGCTCGGCCGCACAAATCCCGATTCCACAAGCTCCTGAAGCTGAGTCCTGAATTCTGCCAACTCTCTGGGAGCCATCCTGTAAGGTGCCCGGGACACTAACCTCGCCCCCGGCACCAACTGAATCCTGAAATCCAAATCCCGAGTTGGTGGTAGTCCGGGCAATTTCTCCGGGAATACATCAGAGAAATCCCGAACCACCGGGATATCAACTATAGAACTCTCTGCTGCCACCATCTCGAAGCAAATAAGGTACACCTCTTCCCCCTGCTCATAGGCCTTGACAGCCTGTACAGAAGATAATGATAGATGGGGGATAGGTCGGATACCTTCAATAGTAATGTAGGAGTCTCCATGCCTGAGTGTGATCCTCTTTGAGGGGCAGTCGATCTGGGCATAGTTCCAATGAAGCCAGTCATGCCCAAAATCAAATCAAAGTCCGGCAATATCAAGACCTCCGCCGGAGCTTCGAATGTCTTGCCTCCTATCTCGGCCTCCATGTTACAGCTATCCGTGGTCCGTAGCTCCGAGCCATCAGGAAGACGCACCCTCATTTCTATGCCAGGGAATCTCTCCACACCCTCTAGTCCTTCAATAAAAGTGTCTGATATGAATGAGTGGGAAGCAGCCGTGTCGAAGAGGGTATGTGCGGGCTTGCCGCTGATCATAACTATGCCTGAGATTTATTTGAGGTATAATGGATGTTATTTCTATGGTTTCCAAGGCACTACTAGGGTTGAAATTTCTAAATTAAAACAATTTAAGTACCTGTAATCACTTCCTCGAGGTTCCTCTGCTCCGTGAGGTCCAAAGTGTACATCTGCTCCTGGTTGCGTCCTCGGCCGTGATATCCCCGGCCTCGGCCTCGACCACGTGCTCGGCCTCGGCCTCGGCCCTGCTGTACTCGAGGGGCCACTGGGAGTGGAGGAGGATGGGGAGGAGGATGGAACCGATACAGACATTCTGATCTAATGTGCCCGGGCTGGTGGCATCCGTAACAAACTACCGGCCAGTGTCCATGGTCATCCTGCATCCTCGGAACATGCACCTGTAGAGATGGGGGAGCTAATGCTGGAGGAGGCCCCTGCTCCTGCCTGAAGTTGGGACGACAATGTCCCCCACCCCTCTTGTATCCAACAGTCCTGCCTCTCTGAGAGCCCCTGCTGCTCTCTCCTGATGTCGACCCACCATATGGTCTCTTGCCTCTACCTTGCACCATCAGCTGGTCGGCCTCCAGCTTCTTTGCCATCTCGATAATCTGGGCAGATGTACCATGAGAAATGAACAACAAAGTCTTCCTCAAGTCATCTCTGAGGCCCCGGTAGAACCTCTTGGCATACCTCCTGTAGTCTGTATCATGTATCCCTACGAACCTGACAAGGTGGAAAAACTCCCTCTGGTATTCAATCACCGATTTGCTCCCCTGCATGAGGTTCAGAAACCTCTCCTCCAAAGCATCTCTGTCTGTAGTAGATACGAAGTGATCCAAAAATACATCGTCGAACTCCTCCCAAGATATGTCCGACAGCTCCCAGTCAGCATATGTAGACTCTCGTATAGACTTCAACCATCTCTTCGCATAAGCTTCTAGTGCAGAGGTGGCTAGGGGAACTGCCTGGCTGACCGGCCAGCTGATGCCTGCCAATATCTCATGTATGGCCTCCAGCCATTCCTCCATCTTTACAGCATCCTCTGTCCCACGGTATATCGGTGGGGACAGACTCTTGAAGGCACTCAGCCAGCTTGACCCCGGATTTGGCTGTGGAGCCGTGACTTGCTGGGCTTTGAAGGCTTCCAGGATCGCAGTCAAAGTCTGTCCCATCTCCGTCTATAGAAATGGAGTGGCATCTGGAGGGGGAGGAACCACATGTTGCGGTGCGGCGACCTGTGGAGGTTGCATAAAGGTAAGGTTAAAACAGAACTGGCCTAACTCATTGTACTTAATGGACTGTTTTATGTGACTTTTTACGCAGGGGCACACCACTACTTCCGCTGCATAGTTTGTCCGCAAACTAATGCTCGTGTGGGGTGGTCTAGTGTTGTGGACTTCTTTCTCATATGATCGTTCGGTCAAGTGATACCAGTTTATAAGACCACCCTCCCCCTTACCAAGGAGGCTACCCGGTCTTATGCCCTGAAACGCCGTCTTACGGTTACACTAACGCATGGGTTAGTCGACACCGCAACACGTCGATTCTGCCGGCTAGTACGATCATATAACCTGTAGGCCAAAATGAGAAACAGATGTATAGCGGTAAAAATAAACCACAACTAGTCCACAACCACAGTACATATATATAAATATATGAAAGGAAAACATCAGTCCAAATAAGTACAGAAATAATATGAAGAGTAATAAGGGCTTATACCCAGTACATCATATCAAAATCTCTCTCTCTTAACTCTAAATAGTGGAAGATATCTATCATCACCAAGTCATCCCACCTGAGGCAACTCTGCAGTAGTAGTAGTAGGTGGTGGTATCAGCTCCACACGTCCTGCCATCTCGTCCTGCTGGTCGTGCTGGTGCTCCATCTCCTCGAGCTCCTAAAAATAGTTTGGTCACCGACAATTAGTCAAAAAGACTAAGTCGTTTCCTCCACATCTCACCCCGCAACTCCTAGGTACCGTGCAGGAGGATGAAGCGGTGGACAACAAGGGGTATCAAGTGTAAACAGGTGGCAGCGGAACTATACTATCAAGTATATGAGGAGTAATAGTAGTTCTACTCTAGCAGTTCTATGTAAGAAGTACAAGTGTAGTAAGTAAAGTATAAACTGAAGTAAGTAAGACAAGTGAAGTAAAACGCAGTATGGTAAAGTAAGTAAAGAATTGAAAGTAAGAGCAGGAAAGTAAAACTATGCTACCGCTACTCTACCATCGCAAATCGTACCTTAACTTATAAAAATGCCCATACAAATTTATAAGTTAAGGTTTCCAGGAAATTTAACTTATCATATAAAAGAGTCCATACTAATTTATATGATAAGGATCTATGAAGCGTATGACCTAATATGAATGAATGTTTATGATGCAATTTATGCACAGGCAAGTGCAACTCACACACAATGACTCTGTGATCACAGACCTTTAGTTCCCACTTTTTGAGAGCTAGCTTCACTCTCGGGTACCACCGCTCTGGCTACGGCAGCAACAGAGCGGGCATCTCCACTTCTAGGCTGGTATGCACACTACCAAGCCTTAGACCCCTCTCATACGCCTCTATAAACGTCCTAGGTGCACTCTAGAGTCCATGCGTACGTACTTTGCTGGCAACCTGTCAGTCTTGTTGGGTCGGGTGTGCATTATCGGGGATCGTCCTCCAGACCGCAGTGTAAAACAACCCACTGGCCCGTCAAACCCACACACCCGCCTGGTTCACCATACTGCCATCAGTGTAACGAACGGCCAGTACCGCATGACCCGCCACTAAATTTATGCACATGCAAGTATTTCATCCCGAGCCTTCAGCTCGCAGGACTAACCTGTCCTGAATCCCTCAAACCCTACACAGGTTAGCATTTATCACAATCCCTCCAACAGTACACGGGTGAGAACGCACAATATTGCCTTTATTCCAAATCCCTCAAACCCATCACGGGCGAGAATGAACCACAATGTCTTAACCTATTAGACTACTCTTGTCTACGGGTTATTATACTTAGTTTTAAGGTTAATCCTAGGACTGCCCAGGATATACCCGGTGAAGGGCTCTCGGGGGCACTAGGAACTACGATGGGATTACACCCAAAGCTCCCTTTCTCAAGGATATTTACTTTAGTTGATGGCTACCCAAAATTCACCCCCAGCTCTCGTTATTACTCTTGAGTGATCCTAAAGACTTAAGATGTTCTCAGAAGGGAGACGGTCTTCCGCCGGCCTCCACTCCAGTTGTTATCCAAGGGCTTGCACTTTACTCTCGTCACTAAGACAACTCTACCCACCATGGTCATATTCCAATTGAAGTCTCTAGCTCATTTATTGATCTATCCCCCGGTGGCTCCTATAACATGACTTACTTCCACTATGCGCAACCCATGACCTAATACCACCCTGAAATGGAACTTTCAATTCCTTGGGCCACCTGCCCCTAATTATTTATCATACGATGGTTTGGACTAATGAAGTGAGCCTATTGATTTTCATAATTTTCTTAAGTCATTAAAGCCTCTAATTAAATCGTTTAATTAATCCCCTAAGTCATTTAATACATGAAGTATCACAAATTTTAAACCACTGACCTAATGAATTTTTCTTGAGTTATATCTTGGTAAAATATTGCTAACTACCAAAATTCATAATTTTCCTTTGAATATTTTTATTTATTCCTTAATTAATGCAAAATTGACACGATTGTCATTTTCCAAATAAAGTACAAGGAATACATTACTAAAACTTCTAGGAAAATTACAGAGCATATATATCATTAATTTAAGACTAATGACAGAGTTTCATCAACCTCTATAATGTAATGGCCTACCGATTTCAATTCTTAATAATTTACCAAAATGCCTTTATAAGGTTTTAAAATTACTGAATCATCCAAAAATGCTGACAAAATTATACAATGTTATTCATACTCAGATATATCATCAAGAAAGTTTCCAAAATTTTCTACCAAGTATTTTCACCAATTTGCTAATTAAGAAAAATGAGGTAAAAAGGTAATTTCAACATAACTCCTTTCAAAATTCTTCAAACAGAGACATAAAAATTTTCAGGAGTTAAATATAACATAATATTGACCTTGACAAAAATTGGGGATTTTATCTCAATGATGAACCTATTTTTACATTTAATTTTCAAAAGTTCTATTATTCCAAAAAATCCAAATAATGAGATTTTTGCTTCCAAAAATCCCATTATTACAATGTGGGGTATAATTCACCCTAATTAGCCTCTGAAATCAATACCATGATTTTTGTATGTTCCAAATAGGCTTAATACACAATATTTCAAAATTGGCTATTTGCACCCCAAGCATATGTATAATCAACACATACAAGTGAGTTTACCCAACATGTAGTGGTGAAAATGTGCTGAAGGTTTTACCATGCACATGTATAGTCCCCATGGACATGCCACCAAAATTTGGGGCCATTGAGAGTCATAACACTCCAAATATTTAATTTATTTAATTTTGTGTATTATGAATAAAACTATAGAAAACGTTTTCCCAAAAATTCTCAATTTTTTGCAGGTGCTAAAGATGCCCTAGACATGCATGCACCCAAACTTTGGGGTCATTTGGATTAATGGTTTGGCTTGGGCATCAATATGAAATTCTGCCCTTGCCTAGGACCAGTCCTAGTAAAAATGACCTACAGGGCAGTATACTACTCCAAATTACAAGATTAAGGTGGCAAATTATATTTAAGAGGTTAAGCTACAAATTTCATTTAAGGTGCATTCCTGAAAATGCCTCTAAGAGGTCTAAACATAGCTTGCAATATGACTGAAATAGTGTGACAGAATATAACTAATACTATAGTTTTTATTTTAATTTAATTAATATCAGTTTAACACGAATCTTGACGTAGAACGGACGGGATCTGGTCATCATCCCCAAACAGCCAACGACCTAGATTGATTCTGGTTGGGCCACCTTTGCTGGCTGTTTCCGGCCAGCTAAGCCACCACCACCGTCGGCGGATGTCGCCACCACCTTCACTGAGGTGGAGGCTAGCGATTTCTGGCGATGAGGCCGCCGGAATTGGCTGCTCCGGCGAACCCGAGCAAGAAGTAAAACTCGGAAAATTCTCATTTTCCTCACATGGTATCGGGCTCGATTGAGCCTGATGTCTCTCCTAAAGGGTCTAGAAATCTAGTACGAGTAGAGGGGAGGCGAAACAGACCCGAATGGCGGCACGACGGCGAGGTTGGCGGCGGTTGGCCATGGTTGAGCTGATCCGGCGATCTCCTGCTCAAATCCTTGATTCTACACCAAAACCTTTGCTCCAGGACTCATTCTCCACTCGATTCCACTCTCTGAAGCTGATGGTGTGGTCGGTTTGAGCTGGAAGTGGCTGTATAGGGAAATACAACCAAGGTGAGCTTGGTTTGGGGCTTTGGAGGCTTCACCCTTGGTGCCAAGTGGCCACCATGCTGCCAAATTCTCTGGAATTTACTGAGGAGGCCAGCCAGCACCATTTTGGGCTGATGGAGCCAAGGCCAAGTGGCCTCTTCTTCTTAACTCACCTTTTCTCTCCTCCTTTGGGTAAATTCTCTAAAATTCCCCTTGCATGTGTCCTCTCTCCAAAACCAGAGGGGTAGGGCTGGTCTTTGTCACCTTGGGATGATAATGGGCCATGTTGGGTGGGCTTGGCCCAAGGGGAGTGGGCGTAGCCCTCATTTTCCCCTTTAGGTCAATTATGTTGACTTAGTTGACTTGAGTTGACTTGGTCAACCATGATGAGTGTGTTTGATCCCTAGTTGATTTGGGCTAGGTTCACTGACTTAGGTTGTGACCCATCATGTATAGTCTGGGTCAAGTTTGTGTCTTAGAGTCTAGGACAGTCCTCTATCTCAACTTCAGATGGACCAGCCTTCTTCAAGACCTTCAGGAACTCCAGATCTATCATATTTTCAGACTAAGTGAAATGAGTTCGACGTTCGTCGAACTCAGCTCGACGAAGGAAGTTCTGCGCTCGACGATCGTGAGACAATTCGCAGTACTGAGCTCGACGAACTTTGTTCTTTGCTCGACGAACCCCAGGTTCTACTTCTAGCATTCTCAGGACTACTTCAGAATTTCTCTAAGTCCAGCTTCATGCTTCGGTCGACGAATCATTTTCTGAGCTCGACGAACTTGGACCTCAAGTTCATAGATTCTCAGGTCGACGAATGCTAAATCTATACTCGATGATTTCTGTGCTCAGAGAATCTGTGTCGACACTTAGGGCTTGTGTCGACACCAGGCGATTTGTGTCGACACCCAGGATTTCAGTCGACACCAGCTTGTGTCGACACTAGAGGTTTTGTGTCGACACCTAGACCAATCTGTCGACACCAAGAGAGTTGTGTCGACACCAAGATCAATCTGTCGACACCATTTTGTGTCGACACAGGTTTTCAGCAGATGCAGAGTATTTCGTCCAAGTCCAGAACTTTTCTCAGGTCGACGAAGTTTATTCTCAGCTCGACGAATTTGGTTCTCTGCTCGACGAATAATGTTTGTCTGATATTGAAGATTGTCTATTCAACGAATGAAGACTGACAGCTCGATGAACTCAGCGCAGCTCGACGATTTCAAGACTCTGTTCGACGAATTCTATTCTTCGGTCGACGATTCCAGACTAGGTCTTCTTCCGTTCCCGTCTCATTCCATGGCGCTGATTCCTGGACAATTAATGGCAGTTCTTCACAGAATACTACCGTTAGGATGCACAGTTAATTCTGGATTATTTCATGCCGTTTTCCCATGGAAACAGTTGGGGAAATAATTAATTGCTGCTTCCTTTCCAGGTCGTCTTTCATTACTGCTCGACATTCAAAAATTGGAATGCTCTTCATGACAGATAGAAATATACAGAAACTAGAAGAAATTGAACAAACACAACACTAGAACAGCATAAACAGTGATTCTGACAACACAAGAAAAGGAATTCATTCTTGGCCCAGAGAGAAATTGATCTAAAAGAAGAAGAAGAACATTACATCAATATCAAGAGTCTTCTTCATCTGCTTTTACTCAGGAGAACTTCAAAACAATACATTCATATCAGTTGTAAGAAGTTCCTGAAGAATTTCTCTGGACCTAGAATTCTAGGTCTTTGAAGACCTATCACCCTGAAGCAGTGCTCCAGTTTTCTTCCTGAACCATTCCACATCTCAGGGGGAGCAAAGCTGCTAAACAACATCCACAAGTCTTCTCACTTGACTTGAGAAAGAGAAGACCTCATCACCCTCTCACTCCACCTCTGTACAGGGTTTTAATTCCCTTCAAAATTATTCTGGTTGCAAGTCTCCCACCAAAAGACTTGAGGGTTTGGTTTTTGGGAACCTGATCAAAACCCCATTGGTGCCAGGACACCTGATCAACCCCTTCCTGCAGTCGATTCCAACCAGGGTGGTAGAAGAGTGGACTACCCAGATTTTGGGAACCACTATAAAATTCTTGTGTCGTCTGGTTGCTTTCTTTTCCTTTTTGTTTTCTGGCCTTGCTCTGTGATTGTGCTATGATTAGTCTTTTGCTGCTTTCTGATTTATTGTATTTGCTGCACACACACACACACACCTAAAATACAACAGCAGTTGTAAAAGTTTTAAAATCACCATATACTCTATTCACCCCCCCCCCCTCTAGAGTATATCAGATCTAACTGCACTTTCAATTGGTATTAGAGGGAGGTTGGTTAAACATACCATACCTGATTGGTTGTACAGGCTAACACCTGAACCCAAAGATCCCTTAGTTAGATCTTTTTGTTTTTATTCTGTTACTAGATTTTGTTCTCACAGACATGGCACAAAACAAGGATTATACAAGCATCAGACCTCCAGTGTGCAATCTTAACAAGTTTGCCATCTGGAAGGCAAGAATCAGATTATATATGAACTCCATTGATGAGGATATTTTCTCTGTCATCTCAACAGGTGTTCCTCCAGCTCCTACAACATTTGTCAGCACATCAACTAATCTAAGTGCAGTACCACCTCCAGACAATAATGAAGCCTACAAGAAAGCCAAGATGGCTGATGCAAAGGCTATGAATATTCTGGCCCAAATAATATCAGATGACATATTTCAGAAGGTGGCTGAGTGTACCTCAGCCAAGGCCATTTGGGACTCTCTCAATCAAATGGTAGCAGGCTCAGCTGATGAAAGGAAGGATAGGAGATCCAGTCTCATTTCTCTCTATGAGAATTTCAAAAAGGATGAGACAGAATCAGTGGCTGAGATGTACAATAGATTAAGTTCAATTATTAGTGAACTCAAGACCCTTGACAAGGACATCACCTTAACTGAGGTGAATGATAAGATACTGATGTGTTTCCCCAGTTCATGGGACTCCAGAATCTGGCCAATCAAAGAAGCCAGAAGCCTCAATGAGATCTCAACAGAATCTCTGCTGGGCAAGCTGAAGTCATATGAGCAGCTTGTCAAATCAAGAGAGACAGCAGAACAGAAGGCAACTACACCAGTTAGGAAGGAGCACAGCTTGGCCCTCAAAGCCTCTGAAGACAATGAAACATCTACCTCCAATGAAGAGTTAATGAGCCTCTTTGCCAAAAGATTCTACAAAATGGCAAGAAAGGATTTTAGAAGAAAATCATCCAGGCAGGATGATAAACCCAAATATGACAAGACACCAACTAAGGAGGTTGTATGTTTTGGTTACAGAAAGCCAGGGCACTATATTTCAGAATGCCCAGAAAATCAGAAAAAGGACAAGGGCAGGGACAAGGATTCCAGAAGAAAACAAAGCAGCAGACCCTCCTCCAACAAGTATAAAAGGAAGGACAAAGGATTTGTTGCTGAGTCCTGGAGTGACACAGAAGAAGAAACATCCTCCTCTAGCTCCAGTGAAGAAGAGGAAGAAGCCAGATCCAAGGAGGTGTGCCAAATGGCAATAGATGCCTCCAGAAGCAACTGTGGATCAGAAGAGGATTCTGAAGATGAAGATGCCTCAGACTCAGAGGCTGATCAGGTGATCTCTGGTTTTGATTTCAATTCTGATTTGTTTAAAGTAGAATTTAAAACTATGTGCATGGATTTAATAAACTCAGAGAAAGAGATAAAAACCCTGAGAACTTGACTAGAAAACCTAGAATCTATCAGCACAGAAAACAGAAAACTAACTGACCAATTGACTCTAGCTAATGAACAGATAATTAAATTAAAATCTTAATTATGTGAGGCAAAACAACTTGAGCAATCTCTCAATGGGAGAAGCCTCAAGCTGATGGATATCACAAGTATAGTAAATGCCAGATTAAATGGCAGGCTGGGCTTGGGTGCTTCATCAGGTTTACCCCCCATAATAAAGAAGAATATACTTTCCACTCCCATAAAGTTTATCACTGCTAAAGATAAAGAGAAACTAACTGAAAAACCCAGATCAGAAAACAAGTCAAATCCCTTAGACAATAGCAACAGAAAACAGAAGAAAGCTGTCAAAAACCAAGTTCAGCAAAATTCGTCGAACTTAGATCGACGAAATCCTGCAAGATCGTCGAACCCCGATCGACGAACGTTGAACACAAACTTCAGAAATAATTATTCATCTTACTGCGATCGACGAACTGTGTATGGTTCGTCGAGCAGAGGTCGACGAACGTGGGACGCAGAAAATGACCATGGTCATTCTCTGAGTGGAGGTCGACGATCTCATCCCCATTCGTCGAACTCTGGTCAACGAACCTACAATAATTCGTCGATCCCAGAACGACCAAACATAAATAATTTCTCCTATAGAAATGTTAAAACAGCTAACAAGGCATTTAATCCAGTAGCTGATTGGATAATTCCACCTAGGAGATATCACCCACTAGGGTATAAGTCTCAACCTGCATTATCAATCATTTCTAGTTTTTCTTTTCAACCAAACCAGGGACCCAAGGTAACCTAGGTCAAGAACAATTGAGCTTTATTTCCTAATGCAGGTACAAGTGAAGAACTGTCTAAGGCTAAGTCAGACATGGTACCTGGACAGTGGCTGCTCCAAGCACATGACTAGCAGCAAAGCAAATCTCACCAACTATCAATCCAAGCTAGGACCAAAGGTGATATTTGGAGACTCAAAGAGTGGTCAGTCAAAAGGATATGGAAGAGTAAGCATTGGAGTAGTGACCTTCAAAAAGGTGACATATGTAAGAGGACTTAAACATAATCTTATATCCATAAGACAATTATGTGATGAAGGTTATCAGGTACATTTCAACTCTACCTCTTGTTCTATTATAAATGATAAAAACCAAACTGTTTTAATTGGACTTAGACAAGGAAACATATATTTAGTAGATTTCATTTCTGCCACAACTGATATTTGTTTACTCAATATCTCTAGTAACCAAAATGAGTTATGGCACAAAAGGCTAGGACATGTAAATCTTAAGAACATATCTGGGTTATCTAAAGACAACCTTGTTAGAGGTTTACCTTCTGGTCCCTACAAGAAGGAAAGCCTATGCAGGGCTTGTCAACTAGGCAAGCAAACTAAAACTAGCTTCAAATCCATTAATAAAAGTGATTCACCTAGGATATTGTATCTGCTTCATGTGGATCTTTTTTGACCCATTGCAGTACAAAGCCTAGGAGGGAAGTCTTACACCTTAGTTATTGTTGATGATTTCTCCAGATTCAGTTGGGTTGCCTTCCTGATAGCTAAGTCAGATACATTAAAAGTTCTTACAGATTTTCTCAGGACCATACAGATTGAGTTCTTTACTCATGTTGCATTAATTAGAAGTGATCATGGCATAGAGTTTGAGTCTCTTCTTATGCATGAGTTCTGTGAGAAGGAAGGTATCAGGCAGTGCTTCTCAGCTCCTAGAACTCCCCAACAAAATGGGGTTGCTGAAAGGAAAAATAGGACACTCATTGAAGCTGCAGGTACATTGTTAGCAGATGCCTACATGCCTCTATCCTTTTGGGCAGAAGCTGTAAACACAGCTAACTATGTCCTGAACAGATGTCTTATACATAAACTAAAACACAAGACCCCCTATGAATTACTTAAAGAAAAGAAACCTAAAATAACTTACTTTAAAGTTTTTGGTTGCATATGTTACATCCACACTAATAACAAAAGATACATCAGAAAATTTGAGGCTAAGGCTGAAGAAGGGATTTTTCTAGGATATTCCCAAGTAAGCAAGGCCTATAGAGTTTTCAATAAATCATCCCTTAAAATTGAAGAATCTGTCCATGTGTCTTTTGATAAAGCTAACATGTCTTATAAGGAGAAAGACATTTCTACCAATAGCCCTTTGCAGGTTTCACCAATGTGTGAGTCTATGGATGGATTAAACCTTACCCAAGAGGTTCCAACTCATCCCACTCCACAGGCTGCTGAAGACAGTGAAGAAGAAATTCAAGAGGAAGTAATTGAACTTCCATCAACAGCCAACACCATTCCTCAAGAGGAATTATTTGCAGAAGCTGTTGCTTAACCAACTCCGCAAACTGATCTTGTCACACTTAGAGATCACCCCAGATCTCAAGTGATTGGGGACATTTCAGTTGGTGTACAGATAAGACATCAGCTCAATCAAGACTTGATGCATGCCTGTTTTCTCTCTCAAATTGAACCTCTCACCATTCTTGAAGCTGAGCAAGATCCCCACTGGATTCTTGCAATGCAAGAGGAACTAAATCAGTTTGAGAGATGTAGAGTTTGGGATTTGGTTCCAATACCCCATAACTACCCAGTTATTGGAACCAAATGGGTCTATAGGAATAAATTAGATGCAGAAGGGAACATAGTAAGGAACAAGGCTAGACTGGTTGCCCAAGGATATAGGCAAGAAGAAGGAATAGAATATGACCAAACCTTTGCCCCTATTGCAAGGTTGGAGGCCATTAGAATATTTCTAGCCTATGCAGCATACAAAAAGTTCAGGGTATTCCAGATGGATGTCAAGAGTACCTTTCTGAATGGGGTACTTCAAGAAGAGGTTTATGTAGAACAACCTCCAGGTTTTATCTCTCTAACTCAACCCTCTTATGTTTACAAGTTGCATAAAGCTCTCTATGGTTTAAAGCAAGCTCCAAGAGCTTGGTATGAGACGCTAGCCAGCTTTCTTTTAGAGCATAAATTTACAAGAGGAACCATAGATAAAACTCTTTTCACTAGACATCATAAGGACCAAATCTTATTGGTACAAATATATGTGGATGACATTATTTTTGGGTCTACTGATCCCAAATTGTGCCAGAGGTTTGTTGACCTCATGCATTCCAAATTTGAGATGAGTAGCATGGGTGAGCTTTCCTACTTCCTTGGTCTCCAAGTGAAGCAGCTCCTTGATGGTATCTTCCTCTCCCAATCTAAGTATGCCAAAGAGCTTATTAAAAAGTTTGGGATGGGTGATGCTTCAGGAATGAAAACACCTATGGCTACAAATGCTGTTGTGGACTCTGATGTAGTAGGGAAACCTGTAGATCAGAAACATTATAGGGCAATTGTTGGATCCCTATTATACTTAATAGCTAGCAGGCCTGACATAATGTTTGCCACATGTCTTTGTGCTAGATTCCAAGTGAATCCTAAAGAATCTCATCTTATTTTTCTAAAAAGGATTTTGAGATATATAAAGAGTTGTCCTAGTTTAGGACTCTGGTATCCTGCAGAGTTAGAATTTGAGTTAACTGGATACTCAGATGCTGACTATGCTGGATGTAGGGTGGACAGGAAAAGTACCTCTGGAACTTGCCAGTTCCTTGGTATGAGACTTGTCTCTTGGTTTTGCAAAAAGCAGACATCTGTTTCTACATCAACTGCTGAGGCAGAGTACATGGCTACTGGCAGCTACTGCTCACAGATGCTATGGATACAAAACCAACTCCTAGATTATGGTATCAACTTAAATAATTCAACCTTATTTTGTGATAATACTAGTGCTATTGCTATAGCACAAAATCCAGTTGATGGGTTAAAACTCCAAAATTATTTGGTGTCACGCGGCGACCCGACGGTTTTATTTGAGAAAAAGGCGGAAGTGAATTTATTTAAGAAAACGGGGCGCGCGTATTTATTTATTTATTTTGGATATAAAAAATGTTTAGAAATCGAGTTTTAACGAAAGGAGGCAAGTGCACCTATCGTGTGTAGTACAGGATATTCCGGGTGGAATATCGAGGTCGTATTGTTCTCGGGTCCGGTTCGATTATTTCTACTCTTCCCTGGAGGGGACTATTATTTTACCGATAATTATCTTGTCGGGATATTTATATATAAAAAATGCAGAAAATGGCAGAAAGAAAATGAAAGCAATAAAAAGAAAGCTTGAAGGTGGTGCCGATGAAGAGCTTAGCTCGATGGCACCGAAAAAACAATTGAACTAAAATAGACTTTAAATAAAAAGAGCTCCTAAATTTCTAATTAATTAAGGCGGAGACTTGGCCGTGGAGGTTCCACTAGAATGAGCTCACCTATCTCTAGGACTATCGCTCACCTGAACGCTAAGACTATTCGACCGAACGTTAGTCCGACGAAGGATTCCTCTTAACGCTCGCATTACGCTAAGAACCCCGCTATTGGGTGGGGAACCCAATCCGGTAGAGTTGGCGCGCCTCCTCTCTCGAGGGTTAGTGCGGAACTCTCTTTGCCAAGGGGTGATCTGTCCATACGCACCGCCTCTCGACGAGCGTATGGAAAACGGAAATAGGGCCCACACATCGATATGTGGTCCTACGCGTCGTTAACCCCGGACAAACCTTAAGTACTATTAATTAATTAGAAAAATACGACCTTTAGTTATTTTAAGCTATTTTATCTGTCCCAATGCTCTTCGATGCCGAGGGCTAAGAACTGTTAGCCACTCATCGGAATGGGGACGGCTTGCGGTGAAAAGCAGTAAATAAAGCAGAAAATGGAAAGCAGTAAATGAAAGCAGGAAAGAAAGCAGTAAATAAAGCGATAAATTGCAAGTCCTACTCAAACGAGTAGGACTGAAGAAAGCTGAAAATTGCAAGTCCTACCCAAACGAGTAGGACTGAAGAAAGCAGTAAATTGCGAGTCCCGGCGCAACTGCGTGGGCGGGAGAAAGAAAGCGGTAAAACACACACACGCAAGTCCTACTCAAATGAGTAGGAGAAAATAAATACGGGTCCTACTCAAACGAGTAGGACAAAATAAATGCAACGCACACACACTCTCTCTCGACATAAATGAAAACACACACACTCTACAAGAAAGTAAAATCCAGCCATTTAAAACTAAAGTGAGTAGGCGGAAAAAAGGAAAATTACAAACTCACGCACTCTACAGAATTAAAATAAGCGAGCGCCATTTAACTCTTAACGAGTAGGCGGAAATAGATGCACAAGTACAAAAAATGTAAAAAAAAACTAAGTTATCTAAAATTGAAAACAACTGCATTTCTACCGCTAGAATGCGGTAGAAATGCATAAAAAGGGAAAATAAAAATTAAACGGGAAGAAAGATTTGCAAATAAAAAAAGAAAATGCAAGTGCTCGAAAAATAAAAACGAATACATTTCTACCGCTAGAATGCGGTAGAAATGCATAAAAAGAGAACGAAAAAATTAAAAGAACAAAAAGATTTTGGAAAATAAAGGAAAAATGCAAGTGTTTGGAAAAACAAAATAACAACATATCCCCTCTTATAATGCTATAAAAACTCCTAAAAAGTGGAAGAAAAGATAAAAGGACGAAAAATTCTACAAAACTAAAAAGTCTAAGTGAAACGAAAATGACAAAACCACTTTAAAATCGTTTTTATAGTTTCATAAGGACGGGTGTTACAACAAAAACTAAATAGCTATTATGAAAATGAAGACATCTACTTAACAATAAAAAGAAGAAATAACATGTTACGCTCATACACACACACACACGTATAAAAAAAACGAAAAAAAACTAAGTTAAAAACAAGAAATAAATAAGATTGCAAAGGGAAGAGGTGCATGAATCCATTCCAAAGCCATAAGAAGAGAAAAAAGAAATACTTTTTATTAAGTAAAAACACCGGTTACAAAGGAACGAAAATAAAACTAAGTAGAGGGGGAGAAATATCCCTTACATAGACCTTGGAAGCAATCCAGCAGCACAACACCTAAGCAAAATGGTGCCCAAAAGGGAACAGAAATCCTAAGCAGCAGCTCTGAATTTATAGAAAAAATTTTCATGGGTCACGCCCTTGGTCACGGGCGTGACAGGGGGCGTGACAGTACTATTTGGAAGGCGGCCGGCGATTTGACGGGAAAGTTGACTTCGGGCTGGACACGTGGCGGTCTCGCAGTGGTCACGCCCTTGGTCACGGGCGTGACAGGGGGCGTGACAGGCAGGTGGATCTGGGCGCGGTGCGCGCCGAAAGTCTTCGGGCAGGTCTTGTCGGGCTAGCTAGAAAGGTCACGCCCCAGGTCACGGGCGTGACTCTGGGCGTGACAGGCAGGTGTCGATACTCGACGATCGTCGAGCTAAAAGTGTCGAGTTGAGTGAACACGGGCTTGGGTCACGCCCCGTGTCGGGTGACACGGGCGTGACCCCGGGCGTGTCAGGCTTTGGTCTTCAAAAATTGCTGATTCACGTGATTTTGACGTGTCACGCCCTGGTCACGGGCGTGACCAACATGTCACGGGCGTGACATGTCAATTTTTTGGCAGATTTTCATTTTTTCCTGAAAAATAAAATAAACTAAGTTAGTATAATATTTACAAAAATAGGAGCATTTTATTGAACAAATATAAGTAAAATCGACAAAAATAAATGAAAACAACTAAATTAATGTACAGAAAAATAGGTATATTTACAATTCATCAAATACCCCCATACTTAAGCTTTTGCTATTCCAGAGCAAAAGTTGGAGATGAACTTATAAGGAATAAAAGAAATCCTAAGTTTAGCTACCGCTTGACTTAATTAAAAGGAAGATCAAAATAAACATCCGGGGTTAAAGAATTAAATCCTAATTTATGAAATGTTATGAATAGAGGAAGAGTTTCAAAAAGACTTCTAGAAAAAATAAAATAGAAAGCAAAAATTTATTTTTGTTAGTTTAACAAAGATGGATTGGATTTATATAAAAAAACTTTAGCTTAAAAGAAGTTAAAGGAAATAATGCAATTTAAAAATTATGCTCTCAAAAAAATTTTAAATTAAGTCTAGAATCATTGAAATAAGGTAAGTGGTTTGGTGGTTTATGAAGAAGGCTTGAATATTGAGGTGAGGTAATTTTTTCTCGAACCTCCAATTTTTTTCTTTTTGATAGTTAGGAAAACGAAATCTTATTTTCCTAACACATAATAATAATTTTTTTTTCTTTCTTCATAAGAATAAAATTAACCCAATGTATATTTGTAGGAGTAATGAATTTTATCCTCTTACTCCATATATAATCTTTTTAAATATTGGGTGCCTATGTTTACGGAACGAAATCTTATTCCCATTGACATAAGATCTTTTAAGGGATAGGGAAAAACATGTCGAGTAAGACATGAAAAAAATGGAAGTGGATTTAATTTTTCAAAAATAAAACTAGCTTTTAATCAAAAAGTTTTGAGAGCAACCTTTTTAAAATGAACGTTCCAATGTTTCTAAAAGCATGAAGTAGAAATAATTGAAATCCATGGATGTTATTTTCTAACATAAAAAACGAGCTTCTATTTCTAAAATTAGAAGTGGTGGTGAAAAACAAGTTCCCTATTATAAGGAAAAGACAAAAAAAAATTCTTTAAGACTTAACCCCAGACACTTAAATCTATCGAACTTTAATTAATAAACGAATAGTAAGCAAAGAATAACTAAAATTCGCATACAAATTAACTCGAAACTAGATTTGTGGAAAGCAAAAAGAGTTAAGATATGGTGTATTCGAATTATTTTGTTACATAATTTTAACAAAACATTTTTTTTTGGAATTTTTAGAGTTTTTATCATTTTTTTATATTTTAATTATTATCTTTTTAGGATTTTTAGATTTTTTTTTATCTTTTTAGGGTTTTTGGTTTTTCTAATTTTTTTGATTTTTAGTTTTTGAGGATAAATTATTTACAAGAATGAGGAGAGAAAGAAGAGTTATTTACAAAGAAGATAGGGGGAAAGAGAGATTTTTTACAAAAAAGCAAAGTAAAAACTCGATTGCGGCCCCGCGAACAGACTCTTATTTGAATGGTTGGTTCGATGAGTCGACCGTCGCGGGCAGGCAAGACGCAAGTTTTTACAAAAAGAAGATGAGGGGGGAAGAGAGAATTTTTTTTTGTTTGTTTTGAAGTTTTTTTTTATTTTTTGTTTTTGTTTTTCTTTTAATTAAAAATTTTTTGAATTTTTTTTGATTTTTGCATTTTTTTTTTGTATTATTTTTTTTTTTTTGTTAAGTACTGAATATAAAAAGTGCAGAATAGGAAAACACACACATACTTAAACCCAACATTGTCCCCAATGTTGCAATCTAAGTATGCGGAACAGATAATATACAAATTATAATAAGTACAAAAAAAAGGGAGGGAAGGAGCTTCCCTTAGACGAGCGCGGGAGGCCCAAGCCGAAACCCTGCATTATTTAGAAAAGAAAGCAAAAAGATAACAGAAAAAAAATAAAAAAGATAAACTCGGCCTAAAGATTGCGGGCGGTAGGGGGGATGTGCGTGGGGGAGTCGAAGGTAGCTAAGGCCTTAGCTACGTGAGTGTGATGGAAATGCGCACCCTTAACGTGCACAAGAATGGAAGCGCGCCGAAGCGAAACAAAACAAAATAAAACAAGTTAAAAAAATAAAGACAAAATATATACACTTGTATTTTTTGTGTTTTTAAGGACGTTTTTTATTTTTAAGTTGTTTTTTTCATTTTTTTTTTCGAATGTTTTTTTTTTAGTTTTGTTTGTTTTATAGTTTTTTTTTGTCTTTTATGAAAAGAATGAAAAATAAAATTGTTTTTGTTAAGTTTTTTTTTTTGTTTTTTTTCATTTTTTTGGGTTTTAGTTGTTTTTTATTTAGTTTTTTTTTAGTTTTATAGTTTTTTTTCAAATTTTTAATTTTTAAGGTTTTTCAAATTTTTTGTTTTGAGTTTTTCAATTTTTTGGTTTTATAAATTTGTAAATATATATATTTAAGTTATTATTATTATTATTATATTATAATTTTTTTTAGTTGGCCAAACTATTTTTTTTTATAAATATAAATAGGTAAAATTAATAGATTTCCAGGGTTTAAAATAACGAACCTAAAATTCCCCGGCAACGGCGCCAAAAACTTGATGGGTTAAAACTCCAAAATTATTTGGTGTCACGCGGCGACCCGACGGTTTTATTTGAGAAAAAGGCGGAAGTGAATTTATTTAAGAAAACGGGGCGCGCGTATTTATTTATTTATTTTGGATATAAAAAAGGTTTAGAAATCGAGTTTTAACGAAAGGAGGCAAGTGCACCTATCGTGTGTAGTACAGGATATTCCGGGTGGAATATCGAGGTCGTATTGTTCTCGGGTCCGGTTCGATTATTTCTACTCTTCCCTGGAGGGGACTATTATTTTACCGATAATTATCTTGTCGGGATATTTATATATAAAAAATGCAGAAAATGGCAGAAAGAA
This sequence comes from Platanthera guangdongensis, assembly GCA_039583875.1. Lineage (NCBI taxonomy): Eukaryota > Viridiplantae > Streptophyta > Magnoliopsida > Asparagales > Orchidaceae > Platanthera > Platanthera guangdongensis. The sequence continues at coordinate 138,383,463 of CM077148.1, forward strand.
AATGAAAGCAATAAAAAGAAAGCTTGAAGGTGGTGCCGATGAAGAGCTTAGCTCGATGGCACCGAAAAAACAATTGAACTAAAATAGACTTTAAATAAAAAGAGCTCCTAAATTTCTAATTAATTAAGGCGGAGACTTGGCCGTGGAGGTTCCACTAGAATGAGCTCACCTATCTCTAGGACTATCGCTCACCTGAACGCTAAGACTATTCGACCGAACGTTAGTCCGACGAAGGATTCCTCTTAACGCCCGCATTACGCTAAGAACCCCGCTATTGGGTGGGGAACCCAATCCGGTAGAGTTGGCGCGCCTCCTCTCTCGAGGGTTAGTGCGGAACTCTCTTTGCCAAGGGGTGATCTGTCCATACGCACCGCCTCTCGACGAGCGTATGGAAAACGGAAATAGGGCCCACACATCGATATGTGGTCCTACGCGTCGTTAACCCCGGACAAACCTTAAGTACTATTAATTAATTAGAAAAATACGACCTTTAGTTATTTTAAGCTATTTTATCTGTCCCAATGCTCTTCGATGCCGAGGGCTAAGAACTGTTAGCCACTCATCGGAATGGGGACGGCTTGCGGTGAAAAGCAGTAAATAAAGCAGAAAATGGAAAGCAGTAAATGAAAGCAGGAAAGAAAGCAGTAAATAAAGCGATAAATTGCAAGTCCTACTCAAACGAGTAGGACTGAAGAAAGCTGAAAATTGCAAGTCCTACCCAAACGAGTAGGACTGAAGAAAGCAGTAAATTGCGAGTCCCGGCGCAACTGCGTGGGCGGGAGAAAGAAAGCGGTAAAACACACACACGCAAGTCCTACTCAAATGAGTATGAGAAAATAAATACGGGTCCTACTCAAACGAGTAGGACAAAATAAATGCAACGCACACACACTCTCTCTCGACATAAATGAAAACACACACACTCTACAAGAAAGTAAAATCCAGCCATTTAAAACTCAAGTGAGTAGGCGGAAAAAAGGAAAATTACAAACTCACGCACTCTACAGAATTAAAATAAGCGAGCGCCATTTAACTCTTAACGAGTAGGCGGAAATAGATGCACAAGTACAAAAAATGTGAAAAAAAAACTAAGTTATCTAAAATTGAAAACAACTGCATTTCTACCGCTAGAATGCGGTAGAAATGCATAAAAAGGGAAAATAAAAATTAAACGGGAAGAAAGATTTGCAAATAAAAAAAGAAAATGCAAGTGCTCGAAAAATAAAAACGAATACATTTCTACCGCTAGAATGCGGTAGAAATGCATAAAAAGAGAACGAAAAAATTAAAAGAACAAAAAGATTTTGGAAAATAAAGGAAAAATGCAAGTGTTTGGAAAAACAAAATAACAACATATCCTCTCTTATAATGCTATAAAAACTCCTAAAAAGTGGAAGAAAAGATAAAAGGACGAAAAATTCTACAAAACTAAAAAGTCTAAGTGAAACGAAAATGACAAAACCACTTTAAAATCGTTTTTATAGTTTCATAAGGACGGGTGTTACAACAAAAACTAAATAGCTATTATGAAAATGAAGACATCTACTTAACAATAAAAAGAAGAAATAACATGTTACGCTCATACACACACACACACGTATAAAAAAACGAAAAAAAACTAAGTTAAAAACAAGAAATAAATAAGATTGCAAAGGGAAGAGGTGCATGAATCCATTCCAAAGCCATAAGAAGAGAAAAAAGAAATACTTTTTATTAAGTAAAAACACCGGTTACAAAGGAACGAAAATAAAACTAAGTAGAGGGGGAGAAATATCCCTTACATAGACCTTGGAAGCAATCCAGCAGCACAACACCTAAGCAAAATGGTGCCCAAAAGGGAACAGAAATCCTAAGCAGCAGCTCTGAATTTATAGAAAAAATTTTCATGGGTCACGCCCTTGGTCACGGGCGTGACAGGGGGCGTGACAGTACTATTTGGAAGGCGGCCGGCGATTTGACGGGAAAGTTGACTTCGGGCTGGACACGTGGCGGTCTCGCAGTGGTCACGCCCTTGGTCACGGGCGTGACAGGGGGCGTGACAGGCAGGTGGATCTGGGCGCGGTGCGCGCCGAAAGTCTTCGGGCAGGTCTTGTCGGGCTAGCTGGAAAGGTCACGCCCCAGGTCACGGGCGTGACTCTGGGCGTGACAGGCAGGTGTCGATACTCGACGATCGTCGAGCTAAAAGTGTCGAGTTGAGTGAACACGGGCTTGGGTCACGCCCCGTGTCGGGTGACACGGGCGTGACCCCGGGCGTGTCAGGCTTTGGTCTTCAAAAATTGCTGATTCACGGGATTTTGACGTGTCACGCCCTGGTCACGGGCGTGACCAACATGTCACGGGCGTGACATGTCAATTTTTTGGCAGATTTTCATTTTTTCCTGAAAAATAAAATAAACTAAGTTAGTATAATATTTACAAAAATAGGAGCATTTTATTGAACAAATATAAGTAAAAACGACAAAAATAAATGAAAACAACTAAATTAATGTACAGAAAAATAGGTATATTTACAATTCATCAAATACCCCCATACTTAAGCTTTTGCTATTCCAGAGCAAAAGTTGGAGATGAACTTATAAGGAATAAAAGAAATCCTAAGTTTAGCTACCGCTTGACTTAATTAAAAGGAAGATCAAAATAAACATCCGGGGTTAAAGAATTAAATCCTAATTTATGAAATGTTATGAATAGAGGAAGAGTTTCAAAAAGACTTCTAGAAAAAATAAAATAGAAAGCAAAAATTTATTTTTGTTAGTTTAACAAAGATGGATTGGATTTATATAAAAAAACTTTAGCTTAAAAGAAGTTAAAGGAAATAATGCAATTTAAAAATTATGCTCTCAAAAAAATTTTAAATTAAGTCTAGAATCATTGAAATAAGGTAAGTGGTTTGGTGGTTTATGAAGAAGGCTTGAATATTGAGGTGAGGTAATTTTTTCTCGAACCTCCAATTTTTTTCTTTTTGATAGTTAGGAAAACGAAATCTTATTTTCCTAACACATAATAATAATTTTTTTTTCTTTCTTCATAAGAATAAAATTAACCCAATGTATATTTGTAGGAGTAATGAATTTTATCCTCTTACTCCATATATAATCTTTTTAAATATTGGGTGCTTATGTTTACGGAACGAAATCTTATTCCCATTGACATAGGATCTTTTAAGGGATAGGGAAAAACATGTCGAGTAAGACATGAAAAAAATGGAAGTGGATTTAATTTTTCAAAAATAAAACTAGCTTTTAATCAAAAAGTTTTGAGAGCAACCTTTTTAAAATGAACGTTCCAATGTTTCTAAAAGCATGAAGTAGAAATAATTGAAATCCATGGATGTTATTTTCTAACATAAAAAACGAGCTTCTATTTCTAAAATTAGAAGTGGTGGTGAAAAACAAGTTCCCTATTATAAGGAAAAGACAAAAAAAAATTCTTTAAGACTTAACCCCAGACACTTAAATCTATCGAACTTTAATTAATAAACGAATAGTAAGCAAAGAATAACTAAAATTCGCATACAAATTAACTCGAAACTAGATTTGTGGAAAGCAAAAAGAGTTAAGATATGGTGTATTCGAATTATTTTGTTACATAATTTTAACAAAACATTTTTTTTTGGAATTTTTAGAGTTTTTATCATTTTTTTATATTTTAATTATTATCTTTTTAGGATTTTTAGATTTTTTTTTATCTTTTTAGGGTTTTTGGTTTTTCTAATTTTTTTGATTTTTAGTTTTTGAGGATAAATTATTTACAAGAATGAGGAGAGAAAGAAGAGTTATTTACAAAGAAGATAGGGGGAAAGAGAGATTTTTTACAAAAAAGCAAAGTAAAAACTCGATTGCGGCCCCGCGAACAGACTCTTATTTGAATGGTTGGTTCGATGAGTCGACCGTCGCGGGCAGGCAAGACGCAAGTTTTTACAAAAAGAAGATGAGGGGGGAAGAGAGAATTTTTTTTTGTTTGTTTTGAAGTTTTTTTTTATTTTTTGTTTTTGTTTTTCTTTTAATTAAAAATTTTTTGAATTTTTTTTTATTTTTGCATTTTTTTTTTGTATTATTTTTTTTTTTTGTTAAGTACTGAATATAAAAAGTGCAGAATAGGAAAACACACACATACTTAAACCCAACATTGTCTCCAATGTTGCAATCTAAGTATGCGGAACAGATAATATACAAATTATAATAAGTACAAAAAAAGGGAGGGAAGGAGCTTCCCTTAGACGAGCGCGGGAGGCCCAAGCCGAAACCCTGCATTATTTAGAAAAGAAAGCAAAAAGATAACAGAAAAAAAATAAAAAAGATAAACTCGGCCTAAAGATTGCGGGCGGTAGGGGGGATGTGCGTGGGGGAGTCGAAGGTAGCTAAGGCCTTAGCTACGTGAGTGTGATGGAAATGCGCACCCCTAACGTGCACAAGAATGGAAGCGCGCCGAAGCGAAACAAAACAAAATAAAACAAGTTAAAAAAATAAAGACAAAATATATACACTTGTATTTTTTGTGTTTTTAAGGACGTTTTTTATTTTTAAGTTGTTTTTTTCATTTTTTTTTTTTCGAATGTTTTTTTTTTAGTTTTGTTTGTTTTATAGTTTTTTTTTTGTCTTTTTATGAAAAGAATGAAAAATAAAATTGTTTTTGTTAAGTTTTTTTTTGTTTTTTTTTCATTTTTTTGGGTTTTAGTTGTTTTTTATTTAGTTTTTTTTTAGTTTTATAGTTTTTTTCAAATTTTTAATTTTTAAGGTTTTTCAAATTTTTTTGTTTTGAGTTTTTCAATTTTTTTGGTTTTATAAATTTGTAAATATATATATTTAAGTTATTATTATTATTATTATATTATAATTTTTTTTAGTTGGCCAAACTATTTTTTTTTATAAATATAAATAGGTAAAATTAATAGATTTCCAGGGTTTAAAATAACGAACCTAAAATTCCCCGGCAACGGCGCCAAAAACTTGATGGGTTAAAACTCCAAAATTATTTGGTGTCACGCGGCGACCCGACGGTTTTATTTGAGAAAAAGGCGGAAGTGAATTTATTTAAGAAAACGGGGCGCGCGTATTTATTTATTTATTTTGGATATAAAAAAGGTTTAGAAATCGAGTTTTAACGAAAGGAGGCAAGTGCACCTATCGTGTGTAGTACAGGATATTCCGGGTGGAATATCGAGGTCGTATTGTTCTCGGGTCCGGTTCGATTATTTCTACTCTTCCCTGGAGGGGACTATTATTTTACCGATAATTATCTTGTCGGGATATTTATATATAAAAAATGCAGAAAATGGCAGAAAGAAAATGAAAGCAATAAAAAGAAAGCTTGAAGGTGGTGCCGATGAAGAGCTTAGCTCGATGGCACCGAAAAAACAATTGAACTAAAATAGACTTTAAATAAAAAGAGCTCCTAAATTTCTAATTAACTAAGGCGGAGACTTGGCCGTGGAGGTTCCACTAGAATGAGCTCACCTATCTCTAGGACTATCGCTCACCTGAACGCTAAGACTATTCGACCGAACGTTAGTCCGACGAAGGATTCCTCTTAACGCCCGCATTACGCTAAGAACCCCGCTATTGGGTGGGGAACCCAATCCGGTAGAGTTGGCGCGCCTCCTCTCTCGAGGGTTAGTGCGGAACTCTCTTTGCCAAGGGGTGATCTGTCCATACGCACCGCCTCTCGACGAGCGTATGGAAAACGGAAATAGGGCCCACACATCGATATGTGGTCCTACGCGTCGTTAACCCCGGACAAACCTTAAGTACTATTAATTAATTAGAAAAATACGACCTTTAGTTATTTTAAGCTATTTTATCTGTCCCAATGCTCTTCGATGCCGAGGGCTAAGAACTGTTAGCCACTCATCGGAATGGGGACGGCTTGCGGTGAAAAGCAGTAAATAAAGCAGAAAATGGAAAGCAGTAAATGAAAGCAGGAAAGAAAGCAGTAAATAAAGCGATAAATTGCAAGTCCTACTCAAACGAGTAGGACTGAAGAAAGCTGAAAATTGCAAGTCCTACCCAAACGAGTAGGACTGAAGAAAGCAGTAAATTGCGAGTCCGGCGCAACTGCGTGGGCGGGAGAAAGAAAGCGGTAAAACACACACACGCAAGTCCTACTCAAATGAGTAGGAGAAAATAAATACGGGTCCTACTCAAACGAGTAGGACAAAATAAATGCAACGCACACACACTCTCTCTCGACATAAATGAAAACACACACACTCTACAAGAAAGTAAAATCCAGCCATTTAAAACTCAAGTGAGTAGGCGGAAAATTACAAACTCACGCACTCTACAGAATTAAAATAAGCGAGCGCCATTTAACTCTTAACGAGTAGGCGGAAATAGATGCACAAGTACAAAAAATGTAAAAAAAAACTAAGTTATCTAAAATTGAAAACAACTGCATTTCTACCGCTAGAATGCGGTAGAAATGCATAAAAAGGGAAAATAAAAATTAAACGGGAAGAAAGATTTGCAAATAAAAAAAGAAAATGCAAGTGCTCGAAAAATAAAAACGAATACATTTCTACCGCTAGAATGCGGTAGAAATGCATAAAAAGAGAACGAAAAAATTAAAAGAACAAAAAGATTTTGGAAAATAAAGGAAAAATGCAAGTGTTTGGAAAAACAAAATAACAACATATCCCCTCTTATAATGCTATAAAAACTCCTAAAAAGTGGAAGAAAAGATAAAAGGACGAAAAATTCTACAAAACTAAAAAGTCTAAGTGAAACGAAAATGACAAAACCACTTTAAAATCGTTTTATAGTTTCATAAGGACGGGTGTTACAACAAAAAACTAAATAGCTATTATGAAAATGAAGACATCTACTTAACAATAAAAAGAAGAAATAACATGTTACGCTCATACACACACACACGTATAAAAAAAACGAAAAAAAAACTAAGTTAAAAACAAGAAATAAATAAGATTGCAAAGGGAAGAGGTGCATGAATCCATTCCAAAGCCATAAGAAGAGAAAAAAGAAATACTTTTTATTAAGTAAAAACACCGGTTACAAAGGAACGAAAATAAAACTAAGTAGAGGGGGAGAAATATCCCTTACATAGACCTTGGAAGCAATCCAGCAGCACAACACCTAAGCAAAATGGTGCCCAAAAGGGAACAGAAATCCTAAGCAGCAGCTCTGAATTTATAGAAAAAATTTTCATGGGTCACGCCCTTGGTCACGGGCGTGACAGGGGGCGTGACAGTACTATTTGGAAGGCGGCCGGCGATTTGACGGGAAAGTTGACTTCGGGCTGGACACGTGGCGGTCTCGCAGTGGTCACGCCCTTGGTCACGGGCGTGACAGGGGGCGTGACAGGCAGGTGGATCTGGGCGCGGTGCGCGCCGAAAGTCTTCGGGCAGGTCTTGTCGGGCTAGCTGGAAAGGTCACGCCCCAGGTCACGGGCGTGACTCTGGGCGTGACAGGCAGGTGTCGATACTCGACGATCGTCGAGCTAAAAGTGTCGAGTTGAGTGAACACGGGCTTGGGTCACGCCCCGTGTCGGGTGACACGGGCGTGACCCCGGGCGTGTCAGGCTTTGGTCTTCAAAAATTGCTGATTCACGGGATTTTGACGTGTCACGCCCTGGTCACGGGCGTGACCAACATGTCACGGGCGTGACATGTCAATTTTTTGGAAGATTTTCATTTTTTCCTGAAAAATAAAATAAACTAAGTTAGTATAATATTTACAAAAATAGGAGCATTTTATTGAACAAATATAAGTAAAAACGACAAAAATAAATGAAAACAACTAAATTAATGTACAGAAAAATAGGTATATTTACAATTCATCACCAGTCCATCATTCTAGGACTAAACTGTTAGAAAGTAGCGAAAAGAAGCGACAAGTAGAGAACAAGCGAATAAACTTTTGAATAATTGAAATTTTATTATCCAAAAAAGATATCATTTACAAAGGTATGACCTCCCTTATATAGAATGGAGGAGATAAGAAGAGAGTATACAAACAATGTGGGACTAAACATTTACAGTACTTAGCGGCTAGAATAATGGAGACCGCACAGGCCGCGCGGTTAGACAGATGGGTTAACCGCTCGGCAACTCCAGTAGGATAGAATAGGCCGCAGAGGTAGACCGATAGACCGCCCGGCTAACAAACCGCTGGATCAGACCGCTAAGCCGCTCGGTCAACAAGCCGCTGGATCAGACCGCTAAGCCGCCCGGTCTAATACTTCAACACTCCCCCTCAAGCTGGAGCATAGATATCAATCATGCCCAGCTTGTCACAAATGCGGAAGAAGGAAGTAGAAACCGGCTTGGTGAAGATATCTGTCAACTCTTTGTCAGAGGTGACAAAAGGAGTACAAATCTGTTTCTTCAAAATCTCTTCCCGAATGAAGTGACAGTCAACCTCTATATGCTTTGTTCTCTCATGGAAGACCGGATTTCTGGATATGTGTATAGCGGCCTTGTTGTCACAGAACATAGGGAGAGGACAGTCATATACCTCGCCCAGGTCAAGCATGAGAGCCCGCAACCACTTTAACTCACATGTGGTTGACGCCATACTCCGGTATTCTGCTTCGGCACTGGATCTGGAAACAACGGACTGTTTCTTGCTCTTCCAACTCACGAGATTACCTCCAACAAAGATACAAAAACCTGATGTGGATTTACGATCGCCTTTGTCATCCGCATAACTGGAATCTGAGTAGGCCTCAACCCTCAGATGACCATTCCTCTGAAAGAGTAACCCTCTGCCCGGTGCTGCTTTGATATACTCTAAAATCTTCAGGGCGGACTGAAGATGGCACTCCCTGAGAGCTTGCATAAACTGACTGACCTTGCCTACAGCGTAGGCGATGTCGGGTCTAGTCACCGTGAGATAGATGAGTTTGCCTACCAAACGTCTGTACCGTGTGACATCAGATAGAAGAGGCGAATCATCCGTCCACGTTTTGTCTTCTCCAACAGCCATGGGAAAACGTGCTGGTTTGGCACCTGTCAATCCTGCTTCTCGTAGAAGATCAAGTGCATACTTCCGTTGAGAGAGAACCAAGGAGTCAAGTTTCCGAGAGATTTCTATCCCCAAAAAGTATTTTGGGGAGCCCATATCCTTCGTGACCAAGTGCTGACGGAGGTGCTTCTTCGTCAAGTCCACCCCATCTCGGTCATCGCCAGTAAGGAGAATATCATCCACATATACGGCCAAAACCACCAGTCCCGAGGCCGTTTTGCGAATGAATAAGGAGTGATCGGCCGAACTCCTTTGAAAACCGATGGTAGCCACAATACCACTGAATTTGTCGAACCATGCCCGAGGGCTCTGCTTTAGGCCATAAATGGCCTTCTTCAAATGACAGACATGTGTCTCCCCCTGAGCAACATACCCAGGAGGTTGCTCCATATAGACGTCCTCCTGAAGATCGCCATAGAGAAAGGCATTCTTCACATCAAGCTGGGAAATAGCCCAAGCCCGGTTAACAGCCACAGAAAAGAGAACCCGGATGGTGCTGAGGCGAGCAACCGGAGAGAAGGTATCAAAGTAATCAACGCCATAAGTCTGAGTAAAGCCCTTGGCCACCAGCCGGGCTTTGTAGCGATCCACAGTGCCGTCGGGGCGAAACTTCACAACGAAGACCCAGCGACAGCCAACCACATCAGTGCCCACGGGAGGAGGAACTAGGGTCCAGGTACCCCGTTCAGTAAGAGTAGCCATCTCCTCATCCATGGCAGACTTCCAATGAGGGAGAGCGAGAGCCTCCTGGTAGGTACGGGGAGTAGAAGTAGCAGAGATAGCCAAGGTAAAACACCTGCGAGAAGGAGAAAGCTGATCATAGGAAACAACAGCCGTGAGCGGGTGTTGAGTACACGCCCGCACCCCTTTGCGAAGGGCAATGGGAACATCCAGGTCAACGGGAGCGTCGGCGACGAGAGCGTCAGCGACCGGAGCGTCCGTGGCGGAGAAGGCTGGCCCGGGACTAGAGAGACGGCAACGGAGAGGAGGGTGGAGGGGTGGGTGGAGAGACGGACTGGGAAGGAGTGGGTGGAGGAGGAGACGAAGGTGGGAAGACGTGGAGAGGTGTGGAAGGAACGGAGATATCAGAAGGAAGAGAAGGAAGAGAAGAGGGAGGAGAGAAATAGGAAGCATTTTCGAAAAAATTCACATCGGCGGAGACAAACTGCTTGCGGAGAAGGGGGTCAAAGCAGCAATAGCCTTTTTGAGTGGTAGAGTACCCCAAAAAGACACACTTGGTGGAACGGGGGGAAAGCTTGTCGCGGGTAGCGGAGGGAGCGTGAACAAAGGCCGTACAGCCAAAGACACGGAGAGGAAGAGGAAAAGGTTCCTGGTGGGGGTAGAGAAGGGAGAAGGGAGTCTGGCCGTGGAGAACCGCGGAGGGAAGGCGATTGATGAGATAGCAGGCAAGGAGCACAGCGTAGCCCCAGTAGGAGCGAGGGACGTGCATCTGCGTCATGAGAGTACGCGCAACATCAAGCAGGTGACGGTTTTTACGCTCCGCCACCCCATTCTGCTGGGAGGTGTAAACACAAGTCGTTTGATGAAGGAGGCCATGTTTGTGAAAGAACGCGGAGAACTCATGAGTCAGATACTACTTGGCATTATCAGAACGTAAGACTTTAATAGAAATAGCAAATTGAGTCTTAATCATAAAGTAAAATGATTGCCAAACAGAAAATAGTTCAGAGTGATCTTTTAATAGATACACCCAGGTACATCGAGTAAAATCATCGATAAAAGTGACAAAGTAGGAACTGCCCCGACCAACTGTGAGGGTAGGAGCAGGACCCCATACATCAGAGTGAATAAGATCAAAAATGCGAGAGGAGCCACGGCCTTGCTTTGGTGGGAAGGAGGAGCGATGATGTTTGCCAAGCTGACACGCATCACAGTTGAGCGGAGAACTGGTAGGAGGTAAGTGGGGCAGAAGCTGACGAATAAGCCGAGGAGGAGGATGTCCAAGACGAAGATGCCACTGAAGGAGATCGGTGGAGGAGGAGTAGGCAGAGAGAGCGGAAACATCGTCGAGGAAGTAGAGGCCGCCGCTCTCAGTCCCAGTAGCAATCGTCCGTTGGGTCCTCGGGTCCTGAAAAGAACAAGTAGTGGGAGTGAATAAGACGGAGCACTGAAGTTGCCGGCATAAAGTAGTAACTGATAACAAATTGCACGGGAACTTCGGGACATAGAGGGTATCCTCCAAGCAAAGCGATGGAGTGAGTTGAACCATGCCCGTCCCATGAACCGGGGACGGGGAACCATCCGCCACACGAACTGGGGGTAAGCGGTCATGGGTCTCAAGACGGGAGAAGCAATGAGGGTTGCCCGTCATATGATTGGTGGCACCGGAGTCAATCAGCCATTTACCTTGGGTAACGACGTGGGCACTACCTGACGTCGTGGCCACAGAGGCAGACGGCCTAGAAGAGGCGGAGGCCGAAGAAGGAGCATTACCGGTAGGGCGAAGATGAGGATGTTTCTGCCAGCAGCGGTCAACAGTATGGCCAGTACGACCACAGTGAGAGCAGAGGAACCGGGAGGAACCCCGTCCGCCAGATGAGCCACGGCCACTAGGGCCCCCCTCTGAGCTTGGTGAGCAAAGGAGTCCTGGGAAGGGGGGGAGGCCAACAGAGGCCGCTGGAGGAGCGAAGTAACAGCGGCAATGCGAGCCGCAGTGGCATCCAAAGTAGGAGATTCCGCCTCACCCAAGATCTGCTGGCGGATCATGTCATAAGAGTCGGGAAGACGAAGAAGATAACAAACAACCAGGAGTTCCTGGAAGTGTTTGTGCTGGTCGGCCAAGTCCGCGGAGAAGGGGCGATTCTGGAGGATTTCAGTACCAAGAGCCTGAACCTGCTGATAAGCCGCAGCCGGTGACATGGAAGGGCGGGCGAAGAGGTCCGCATAGAGAGTATAAATGCGGGACGTCTGGCCCCCCTTAGAATAGAGAGCAGCGAGGTGAAGCCAGACGGCCTTGACCGTCTCATCATGGCGAATGACGGGAAGGCACTCATCAGAAAGGCTGTTGGCCAGCCAGGTGCGAACAAGAGCATCACTCGCATCCCAGTCATCAAACTCAGGAGAGGTGCGAGGAGGAGGGTCATCGGTGAGGTGATGATGCTTGCGTTGAGAACGAAGGAGAAAGGTGAAAGAAACGCTCCAATCGGGATAGTTGGAGCCAACAAGCTTGGAAAGGGTGCCAAGGTTGCCCGAAGGAGGAGGAGGAGAAGGAGCTGCAGGAGTAGTGGTGAGACCGGAGGTAGTCATAGAACCCGGCAAGTAGAAGAAGCCACGCGAACAGGAGCGGTTAGAAAACAGAAGAAGCCGCACGAACAGTAGCGGCTAGAAAGAGGCAAAGGCACAGCGGGGAAGAGGTCGCGCGGACTGAAAAGGCCGAGCGAACAGAAGAGAGGAGAAGAGCAGGTGACCGCGACCAAGATGCGGGTAAGAAAGGTACAATCTGCACGGTCAGGCAGATCACAGCAGCGGCGAGAAAGCGGTCAAAGGCACAGCGGGGAAGAGGTCGCGCGGACTGAAAAGACCGAGCGAACAGAAGAGAGGAGAAGAGCAGGTGACCGCGACCAAGATGCGGGTGAGACAGGAACAACCCGCACGGTCAGGCAGATCACAGCAGCAAACCGCGAGTAGAGAGACAACACACGCGGACAGAGACAAACCGCAACGACTAGGAAGTCGGAGCGGCAGGAAAGAACAAGGAGCGCGGCGACAAGAAAACAGGTCGCTGCGACAAAGAGCAGCAGGAGAAGAGAACCAAGAAGAAGCAAGCCGCGTGAACAGGGCAGCGGACAGAAACAAGCCGCGCGGATAGAAACAAGCCGCGCGGACAGAAGAGAAGGCAAGTCGCGAATCAAGTCGCTGAACGCGGAAAACAAGCCGCGAACAACAGAGAGCGCACAGAATCAGGAGGAAATGACCGTGTCCTCTGATACCATGTTAGAAAGTAGCGAAAAGAAGCGACAAGTAGAGAACAAGCGAATAAACTTTTGAATAATTGAAATTTTATTATCCAAAAAAGATATCATTTACAAAGGTATGACCTCCCTTATATAGAATGGAGGAGATAAGAAGAGAGTATACAAACAATGTGGGACTAAACATTTACAGTACTGAGCGGCTAGAATAATGGAGACCGCACAGGCCGCGCGGTTAGACAGATGGGTTAACCGCTCGGCAATTCCAGCAGGATAGAACAGGCCGCAGAGGTAGACCGATAGACCGCCCGGCTAACAAACCGCTGGATCAGACCGCTAAGCCGCTCGGTCAACAAACCGCTGGATCAGACCGCTAAGCCGTCCGGTCTAATACTTCAACATAAACATATTGAAATAAGACATCATTTCATTAGAGATAATGTGGACAAAAAGAAAATTGACTTGATCCACATTCCTACTGATCTACAGAGAGCAGATATCTTCACCAAGCCCTTGGATGAGAAAACCCATCTTTTCTTTATAAATCAACTCGGAATGATTGATGGAAAAGAGTTAAATTAATTTCTGTCTGCATTCGACGAATTTTCCAGAGTTCGTCGAACGGAGTTCGACGAATTAGGGAAAGTTTGAGAGATTCTCGTCGAACGGAGATCGACGAATTCTCTGTGTGGAAACAATTTTCATCGACTGGAGATCGACGAACCTTGTTTCAGACACCATTTCGTCGAACTGAGTTCGACGAACTGTTTTCAATTCTTCTGAATGGGTTCGACGAACTACTCTCCTATACCTTATTTCGTCGATCTCTGTTCGAAGATTTGTCTCTTTTTCGTGGAACGGAGCTTGTCGATTCATATTCTGAAAATTTTATATCTAGGTTTTCTTCGACCTCCGTCCCGCGCTTTCAGTTCCTTTGCTCTTGATCGCCGTTTTCTCTGTAATTTTCTTTACAGGTCATCAATGGCAATTCCTCCAGGAGCACTTGCAGCGATGAAGTTTGACGCAGCATTCTCAATGGACTTTGAGTCCTTCCAGCACTCCGATCCCATTTTTCTGTATATCCTTGAATTACTGGAAGAGTTGCATCTCAAGGACTTCATGACACGCAACATCAAGCTACACTCAATAGAGATAAGAGAATGGGTATACACTGCTACAATTTCTAAAGATGGAAATCTGACAGGAACTATTGGAAACACTGCCGTTTCTCTGACCCCAGCAGTAATCTCTGAAATATTTGGTGTGATAAATGGAGAAGACAACTTGGAAATGGACGCTGAGGAATATGCTGATATGCTGAAAGTCATGGGTTTCTCCGGCAACAACCCTAATAAGCTTCTGAAGAAATAATTGTCCGCCGCTTATCAGTTTTTGGCTGACATTGTCGGAAAAATTCTAATGGGCAAGCACTCGGTGCACGACTACATCACTCGTCATCAATTCCTGATCATGTGCGCAGTGCTCAACAAGCGTCAGGTTGGTTGGGGCATGGTCTTCTTTGACCTTATCAAGAAAAGGATTAGCAAGAAGGAAGTCTGATACGGCAGAATCCTGGGGACTTTCCTCCAGGAAAGGGCCAGTGAATGTCTGGTCTCCCCGACCACATTCATCAACACCAGCAAGCGCCTCACCTGCGCCTTGTTTGGCAGATGGGAGAGGACAATCTCCAAACCCTCCAAGGGTTCCTCCTCCTCCATCAATGCTTCTGAGAGCACCAGGACCGTCAAGGTCACTCCCCACCCTGACTCTGAAGAGGTCATTCCTCCTACCAAATCTCTTCCCACTCCTCCTGCACCTCAACTGACTCCTCCTCAACATCAATCTCCACCGCCTGATCTTACGCATATGCCTACACCTCCACTTTCCCCCACTGAAACAAATATTCCCTCTCCTCCTCAATCCCCTCTTCCACCACACCTTTCCTCTATTCCCTCCAACACCATACCCACTGAACCACAACTTGTTCCACCTCCCTTATCCCCTCCACATATTCTTCCTTCCTCCTCTACTATTCTTTCTCCACCTATGGATTCTTCCACTTTTTCCACCATCATCACTCTTCTGACTCCTCTTATTAAATCACTCATCACAGAGGCCATTACACCTCTGGTAAATTCAATTGCTTCTTTATCTGCCAAAATCTCAGCTCTCTCTGCTGCCCCCTCTTCAATCAGGGGCCTGGCTCCAGGCTCTCCTGAACCCAGGCAGGGGGAGATGCTCCATGATGAAGCTGGTACAGCAGCTGCAGAAGTGGATATAGTTGATACAGATACTGCAGATACAGTTTTTGACACTACAGATACAGTTATTTCAGTGCTTGATACTACAGATACAGTTACAGATACAGCAATAGATTTTCTTCAATTCATGGAGACTGACAGTAGCTTTGATGAATCAGTAGATTCAATAACAACTGTTGGTGATTTCCTTATAAATCCCAAAGTCAACTTATCTGAGATTCTTCAGATTTTTGATCATGTATATTTGAAGCTTCCTTCAGTAGAATTTGCTAAGCCATATTTGGCTATTGTCCAGTATACTTCTCCAGCAAATCCAGCAGTTGCCAGGAAACTTTGTGCATCCTTTGCTGCTCCCTCTGCTAGTCCAACTCCTGTGTCTATCCCAGAAATATGCCCTGTCCTAGATTTTGTCATGGATGATTCTCCCATGACTGATCTGGATGAGCTCATTCTGGCAGACATTGAGGAAGAGAACAAGGCAGCAGCTGCAAGTTCTGTCTCTACTGTGGTTGTACCTTCACCCTCTGAACCTTCTATTCCCCCTCAAGACAAACCTCTTACCATTCCTGATGCCACTCTGAGGAAGCTGAATGATATGTATGATAACCCTCAGAGTTCAAATTCTGATGATGATGATGATGATGAATCAGATGAGGAGGCTGCTAAGAAGAGAAAGAAGATGCTCTCTAAGAAAAGGAAGGCCCTCCTCCTCCTGCTCCCAAGCCTAATCCCACTGCAGACACTCCATATTATATTCTGCATAATGTTGCTCCTTACAAAGGGATGCCTGCATGGATGTGGCTATCTAAGAACCAGCAAAAAGAGAGGAAGAGGAGTAGGAGATACTCTCCTCCCCCAGTTCATAGGTACAGAAAGGATCCCCCTCCTCCTCCTCCTCCAGCAGCAGGTGCCTCTGGCTCAAGCTCTCAAAGATCTACTCCTATTCAAACCTATCAGAGACAAACATGGAGATCCTCTGGTAGTAGTCAGCTAAGGCCACCATCTTCAAGTAGTCAACATCATCAACAACAACAACAGCAGCCCCAGGAATCTAAGAAACAGGAAGTTAAAAGGCCCTATTCTCCTCCTGAAGATCCAGAAACAGCCAATACAGCCAGAATGGCAAGATTCCAAGAAATCATTAGCTTATCTCTTATCAATAAAGCTAAAGCTGAAGGCAAGGACACAACAGGCTTAACCACTATGTCTCAGTACAGAAGAGATGAACTGAAAAGATTTGGGAAAGCAAACAAGCTACTAAATGTTGATGAATACATGAATCTTCACCCAGAAGCAGTTGTTCCCAGAGCCACTTCACTGAACATCATAGGGGCAGCTGACTTGACTATGACCATGGCTGAAGCTTCAGATGTCAATAGGGAAATCATTTTCAAGAAGCCAGGAGAAAAAGCACCTGAAGTCAAGCCAAAACTGAAGAAATCAGAAAAGTAATTTTGTGTTTTCTTTTCATTTCTGATTCTGTTTCAGTTTACTCTTTTGCATTAAAACAAAGCCAGTATGTATATATATATATATATATATATATCTGTTGCATGTGTTGTAAATTCTCTGCCAGATATATCTCTTTATTTTGCTTTGTTTTTCTGTTTATTCCTTGCTTGGAGTTTCAGTTAGTGACCTCACCCAAATAGGGGGAGATTGTTGGATCCCCAGTTGATTTGGGCTAGGTTCACTGACTTAGGTTGTGACTCATCATGTATAGTCTGGGTCAAGTTTGTGTCTTAGAGTCTAGGACAGTCCTCTATCTCAACTTCAGATGGACCAGCCTTCTTCAAGACCTTCAGGAACTCCAGATCTATCAGATTTTCAGACTAAGTGAAATGAGTTCGACGTTCGTCGAACTCAGCTCGACGAAGGAAGTTCTGCGCTCGACGATCGTGAGATAATTCGCAGTACTTAGCTCGACGAACTTTGTTCTTTGCTCGACGAACCCTAGGTTCTACTTCTAGCATTCTCAGGACTACTTCAGAATTTCTCTAAGTCCAGCTTCATGCTTCGGTCGACGAATCATTTTCTGAGCTCGACGAACTTGGACCTCAAGTTCACAGCTTCTCAGGTCGACGAATGCTAAATCTGTACTCGACGATTTCTGTGCTCAGAGAATCTGTGTCGACACTTAGGGCTTGTGTCGACACCAGGCGATTTGTATCGACACCCAAGATTTCAGTCGACACAAGCTTGTGTCGACACCAGAGGTTTTGTGTCGACACCTAGACCAATCTATCGACACCAGGAGAGTTGTGTCGACACCATGATCAATCTGTCGACACCATTTTGTGTCGACACAGTTTTTCAGCAGATGCAGAGTATTTCGTCCAAGTCCAGAACTTTTCTCAGGTCGACGAAGTTTATTCTCAGCTCGACGAATTTGGTTCTCTGCTCGACGAATAATGTTTGTCTGATATTGAAGATTGTCTATTCAACGAATGAAGACTGACAGCTCGACGAACTCAGCGCAGCTCGACGAATTCAAGACTCTGTTCGACGAATTCTGTTCTTCGGTCGACGATTCCAGACTAGGTCTTCTTCCGTTCCCGTCTCATTCCATGGCGCTGATTCCTGGACAATTAATGGCAGTTCTTCACAGAATACTACCGTTAGGATGCGCAGTTAATTCTGGATTATTTCATGCCGTTTTCCCATGGAAATAGTTGGGGAAATAATTAATTGTTGCTTCCTTTCCAGGCCGTCTGTCATTACTGCTCGACATTCAAAAATTGGAATGCTCTTCATGACAGATAGAGATATACAGAAACCAGAAGAAATTGAACAAACACAACACCAGAACATCTAGAACAGCATAGACAGTGATTCAGACAACACAAGAAAAGGAATTCATTCTTGGCCCAGAGAGAAATTGATCTAGAAGAAGAAGAAGAACATTACATCAATATCAAGAGTCTTCTTCATCTGCTTTTACTCAGGAGAACTTCAAAACAATACATTCATATCAGTTGCAAGAAGTTCCTGAAGAATTTCTCTGGACCTGGAATTCTAGGTCTTTGAAGACCTATCACCCTGAAGCAGTGCTCCAGTTTTCTTCCTGAACCATTCCACATCTCAGGGGGAGCAAAGCTGCTAAACAACATCCACAAGTCTTCTCACTTGACTTGAGAAAGAGAAGACCTCATCACCCTCTCACTCCACCTCTGTACAGGGTTTTAATTCCCTTCAAAATTATTCTGGTTGCAAGTCTCCCACCAAAAGACTTGAGGGTTTGGTTTTTGGGAACCTGATCAAAACCCCATTGGTGCCAGGACACCTGATCAACCCCTTCCTGCAGTGGATTCCTACCAGGGTGGTAGAAGAGTGGACTACCCAGATTTGGGGAACCACTATAAAATTCTTGTGTCGTCTGGTTTCTTTCTTTTCCTTTTTGTTTTCTGGCCTTGCTCTGTGATTGTGCTGTGATTAGTCTTTTGCTGCTTTGCGATTTATTGTATTTGCTGCACACATACACACACACACACACACACACACACACCTAAAATACAACAGCAGTTGTAAAAGTTTTAAAATCACCATATACTCTATTCACCCCCCCCCCCCTCTAGAGTATATCAGATCTAACTGCACTTTCAGAGTGGGCTGATACCACTTGGTGGTCATGGGTCTAATGGCACCACCCAACTTGAGTTGGGTCAATGTGGTGCCCTACTTGGGCTAATTGGGCCTATAGGTATAGGTTTGACCAAATTAGGGCCATGGTTGACTTTGATCAACTAGGGTCAAAGGGTTGACCTAATGACATGCCCTATGGTCCACTTAGATTATTTTAGGGTTAAGGCAATGTGGTTGGGTCATGGTGTGGCTAGGGTTCCTATTTAGGCTAGTTTGACCTAGTTTTACTTTGGCTTCTTAATGGGCCCCACATGGCTACAACCCACTACCTAGGGTCAAACCTAGCTAAATTCCCTATCACCCACCACATGCCTAACCCAATCTAAGTTGAGGGGGTAAAAGTAACATGGGATGTTACAGCAAGGCCCTCCGTGGTTTCGTGGAACCATCTCCGGCGTGAAGCAAGGAAGGCGGACGAGTTTCTCTCCATTCGGCGCGACTCCGACGGATCCGTAGAAGAGCGAAACTTTAAATCAGAATCATCTATTCCGATTGGGGTAACAAAATTTCTACCTTTGAGTGTTTCCCTCTAGATTAATCTTGGGGTGGTTTTATTTTAGCGTTGATTGCGAAACTTTTGAATTCATCATGGTTTTTTGATCCGAACGGCTTTGTTATTTTCTTTTGATCTATTTATATTCGTGAGAATTGGCGGACCTCATTTTCTCTTTATTGGGAGAGATCTACCATTTTCCGAATCGTTTAATTTCGGTGGATCTCTCTTGATACAACACACACTCGAACAGATCGGGTCGGTCCATTTCGCTTGAAATAATATTGGTTCATCGCCTCTATTTGATCTCTAAGGGTGCAGCAAACTCGTACATTAACATTAGATTGATATTATTGAGAATCGGGTGTGCTGCGTTTAAATTGTGCAAGCGTAGAATTGGAATGTGTGAGAACAATTCAGTGTCATTTGACCGTTGCGGTTTGGCAGGAGACATAGCCTGCATCACAAATGCATTAAAATGGAGTGGATTGGCTCCAACCACCAAGTTGGGAAGTACCCTGTTCCGCAAAGGTATGAACAATCAAGGGAAATTCCTGTCAGAAATAATAGGGAAGGTGCTGCTATGCAAAATAGGAGCACATGCCAGTATATCAACCAACATGATTCAGCTAATGGCTCGGGTAATATTCAAAGTCAAGACAGACTGGAGTAAAGTAGTCTTTGAAAAAATTACAGAATGCCTTAAGAAGCCCAATCTGGGTAGAATAATAAGCTTCTACTTGGTACAGGACATTCCTAATTGTCTGAACCAAAAGACTGGAACAAAAATCAATCACATGCGTAGAATGGATATGAGGATTTTATCCAGATGGAATAGAAGTTCTATCTAAAGAGATACTTGGTGTTGGATCCCTAGTTGATTTGGTCTAAGTTCACTAACTTAGGATGTGACCCAACATGTATAGCCAGGGTCAAATTTGTGTCCTAGAGTATAGGCCAAGTCCTTAGAGTCAATATCAGATGGACCAGCTATCAACAAGACCATTAGAGACTCAAGACTTAGAAGATTTCAAGACCAAGTAAAATGAGTTCGACGTTCATCGAACTCAGTTCGACGAAAGGCGTTCTCAGCTCGACGATCTTGAGATATTTCTCTGAGCTGAGCTCGACAATCTTCATTCTCTGTTCGACGAAAATTGGGACACTCTAATAAACTAAAGTCAGTGTAACTCCAGATTTTTCTAAGTCCATCTTCAGGCATTGGTCGACGAACAAGATTCTTAGCTCGACGAACTTGGACCTCAAGTTCACAACTTCTCAGGTCGACGAAGTCAACTTCTCAGGTCGACGAACTCAGTACTCTACTCGACGAATTCTGGAATCAGAGGATTTATATCGACACTTAGGGCATGTGTCGACACCAACTTATGTCGACACCAAAAAACTTATGTCGACACCAGAAAAACTTATGTCGACACCAGAAGATTTGTGTCAACACCAAGATTAATCAGTCGACACCCACCTGTGTCGACACCAGAAGTTTTCATGTCGACACACAGAAGATCAGTCAACACAGTATATTTGACTAAGTCTAGAACTGTTGCTGATCTCCAGTCGACGAATGCAATTGTCAGCTCGACGAACTAAAGACAGAAAAGGCAAAGGTTTTGAAGCATGCAAGTTCTGTTATCAGCTCGACGAACAGAAGCTGTCTGGTCGACGAACACAGAATCTCAGCTCGACGAACTGTTAACTCAGCTTGACGAATTCTGTTATACGTTCGACGATTCCAGACTTAGCCATTTCCGGTATTCAATCCTCACTCAAATGCAATAATTCCTGACAGATTAAATGCTCAAACATTCTCTGAATGTAGTCGTTAGAGGAAGCATTAATTGCAGTCTTCTTCAGGAATATTACTTGCAGATTTTCCACGGGACAGTTGAGGAAATGATTTAATGCTGATTATTCTCAAGGCGTCAGCATTAATTACAGAGGATTCAAATTTTTTGAATACACACAGAAGAAAAGTAGATCGATAGAAAGCAAGCTACACAGTGCTAAAACATAAGAACAAGAAAGAAAATTACACTCAGTCAGAAAAACACACAGATACAGACTGACTGGAGGATTTCATACAGCACCAGAAAAGCTTCACACAAAAACTGATACAGAAGCTTACAAGTGACAGGCAGTGATATTCATTCATTCAGAAGAAGAACAACTATACTATATCAAGAGTGTTCTTCTTCAACATTCTCTCCAGGACTTCCAAGCACAACAGATATCAAATCAGTCAAGAAGATCCTGCATCACAGCTTGTCCAGAACTCTGATTGAAGACCTATCATCCTACAGCAAAGCTCCAGATCTTCCCTGAAATATTCTACATCTCAGGGGGAGCTGTTTGCTAACATCATTCACATAAGTATTCTCTCTGATTGTTGACAGAGAAGACATAATCACTCTCTCACCCCCACCTGTACAAAGGGTTGTCATCTCCCTTCAAAAGTGATTCCTGGTTGCAAGTCTCCTTCCAAAAGACTTGAGTTGGTTTTTGGGGACCTGATCAAAACCCATTGGTGTCAGGCACCTGATCAAAAACTTGAGTGGATTCCTACCAACGGTGGTAGAAGAGTGGATATACCCAGTTGAGGGGGAACCACTATAAACTTCTTGTGTCATCTGGTTGCTTATCTTTTCTTTTTGTTCTTGCTGTGTGGCTGTGATTAGGTTTAATAGTATCTGTATTTCAGTTTTCTATTTACTGCACATTTTCAGCTTACAGCAAAAGTTGTAACAACACCTTTTTGAATTGGGACCTAATAAATTTTAAATATACTCTATTCACCCCCCCCCCCCTCTAGAGTATTGTAGACCTAACCCTCACTTTCAATTGGTATCAGAGCAAGGTTCCTTTGGTTGCACAAGTTAATCCTTGAACCAAAGATCCTTTGTTAGATCTACATATCACTTAGTTCACATTTTAAAGTAGAACCACAGGCATGACACAGAATAAAGATTATGCAAGCACCAGACCTCCTGTTTGCAACTTGCAAAAGTTTGGAATCTGGAAGGCAAGAATCAAGTTGTATATGAATTCTATTGATGAAGATATTTTTGCTTCTATCTTAATAGGAGTACCTCCAGGACCTGCAACTTCTCCAAGCACCTCTACAAACATGACTGCAGTACCTCCTCCAGATAATAATGATGCTTATAGGAAAGCCAAGATGGCTGATGCAAAAGCCATGAACATCTTGGCACAGACAATGTCTGATGACATATTTCAGAAGGTGGATGAGTGCACCTCAGCCAAGGCCATTTGGGACTCCCTCAACTAAATGGTAGCTGGCTCAGCTGATGAAAGGAAAGATAGGAGATCAAATCTCATATCCCTGTATGAGAATTTTAAGAAGGATGAGGCTGAATCAGTTGCTGAAATGTATAATAGGTTGAGCTCAATCATCAATGAGCTTAAAACCTTAGATAAAGATATCACCCTTACAGAGGTGAATGACAAAATCTTGATGTGCTTCCCTAGCTCTTGGGACTCAAGAATCTGGCCTATCAAAGAAGCCAGAAGCCTAAATGAGATATCAACTGAATCTCTGCTTGGCAAACTAAAGTCTTATGAGCAGTTGATTAAATCAAGAGAAGCAGCTGAACAGAAGTCAACAACTCCAGTGAGAAAAGATCACAGTATAGCTTTCAAGGCATTAGAGGAAGGTGAGAACTCAACATCCAATGAAGAACTAATGAGCCTCTTTGCAAAAAGATTTTATAAGATGGCTAGAAAGGACTTCATAAGAAAATCATCCAGACAGGATGATAAACCCAAATTTGGTAAGACACCAACCAAGGAGGTTGTGTGCTTTGGATGTAGAAAGCCTGGACATTACATCTCTGAATGTCCAGAAAGCCAGAAGAAGGAGAAAAGCAGAGAAAAAGACTCCAGGAGAAAACACAACAGTAGACCCTCCTCCAGCAAGTACAAAAAAAGAGACAAAGGCTTTGTTGCTGAATCATGGAGTGATACTGAAGAAGAATCATCCTCTTCCAGCTCAAGTGAAGAAGAGGAAGAAGCAAGAAACAAGGAGGTCTTCCTTATGGCAATTGATGCCTTCAGGAGCAGTTCAGGATCAGAAAGTGAATCTGAAGATGAGGCAGCCTCAGAGTCAGAGGCAGATCAGGTTCTTTCAAGTTTTAATTTTAATTCTGATTCATTTAAAATTGAATTCAAAACTATGTGTTTAGATTTAATTAATTCAGAGAAAGAAATAAAAACCCTTAGAGAAAAACTAGGAAACCTTGAATCTGTTAACTCAGAAAATCTTAAACTAAAAGATCAACTAACTTTAGCAAATGAGCAGATAGTTAAATTAAAATCTGATTTATGTGAGGCTAAACAACTTGAGCAATCTCTCAATGGAAGAAGTCTCAAGCTGATGGACATAACAAGCACAGTAAATGCCAGATTAAATGGCAAGCTGGGCTTGGGTGCTTCATCAGGTTTTCCCCCCATAATTAAGAAAAATATCCTTGCAACACCCATTAAATTTGTTTCTGCCAAGGGAAAAGAGAAGATAATAAACGAACCAATGTTTGAGAACAATCCAAAACCCATAGACAAGAGCAATATAAATCAGAAAACAGCTAATAAAAACAAGATTTAGCAGCATTCGTCGAACTCAGATCGACAAAATGTGGCCCGTTCGTCGAACCTAGATCGACGAACAATGAATGCAAACTTCAGTAATAACAACTCGTCTAACTGCAATCGACAAACTTTGTATGGTTCGGCGAGCAGAGGTCGACGGACATGGGGCGCAGAAAATGACTATTATCATTCTCTGAGTAGAGATCGACGATCTCAGCCCTATTCGTCGAACTATGGCCGACGAACTTACAGAAACTCCTCGAACCCAGAAGGACCAAACATAAATCATTTCTTTTACAGAAATTCTAAGCCAGCTAATAGACCATTCACTCCAGTAGCTGATTGGGTTATTCCACCTATGAGATATCACCCTTTAGGTTATAAATCTCAACCTACTTTGTCAGTTATATCCAGCTTTTCATTTCAACCAAATAAAGGACCCAAGGTGACCTGGGTCAAGAATAATTAATTTTTGTTTTTCATTACAGGTGAAGAGATGTCCAAGGGTGAGTCAGACCTGGTACTTGGACAGTGGTTCCTCCAAGCATATGACAGGCAGCAAGGATAATCTACCTAATTACAAGTCCAAGCTAGGGCCAAAGATGATCTTTGGTGATTCAAATAGTGGCCAGTCTAAAGGATATGGAGCAGTAATGGTTGGAACAGTTACTTTCAAGAGAGTAACATATGTAAGAGAACTCAAACATAACCTAATATCCATAATCCAATTATGTGATGAAGGTTATCAGGTGCACTTTAACTCTACCTCATATTCTATTATTAATAATGAAAACAAAACTGTTTTAATTGAAACTAGACAAGGTAACATATATCTAGTAGATTTTATTTCTGCCAAAACTGATGTTTGTTTACTCAATATCACTAGTAACCAAAATGAGTTGTTGCATAAAAGATTAGATCATGTAAACCTTAAGAATATAACTAGGTTATTAATGAGTCCACATTTTACACTGATTTTTGTACTCATCTGGGCTTGTTTTATCGTCTTAGCGCTACACTTGAGAGCCTTTATTGCTTATTTGTGCTTATGTACCTATTTCACGATTAAGTGCACTGTAGGCCCACTTCTGTGTGCTTTCTGTATTTCTTTATTGTTGTTATTCTTTAGCCCTATCTCGAGGATGTGGTGTGCACGTTCTGGTGGCCTATCTGCCCCTTCTGCTGGTACAGTGGTCGTGTGCGTGCTCCGGAACTGCTCAGGAGACTCCGACGATGCAGGAATACTGCGCACAACCACTAGACTTACTGCGCACGACCACTGGTCGTGCGCCCCTGATCGTGGGCATTACACCCCCTTTTTCATAATCCTGTCTCGGTAATCGCACGAGCACTGGCCGTAGTGAGCACGACCACTGGTCGTGCGCCACTGCTCGTGCGCATATATGTTGATGCTTCTTGTCCAGGTTGCAGGTTTATTTGGAAAAGCCGTACGATCATCGACCTACAGTGCGCACGACCACTGGTCGTGCGCCACTGATCGTGTGCACTGCTTTTGCTGCCTCCGTATTTAAGGCCCTGCTCCTCATTTTAGGTCAACGCCTGTCATTTGCTGCGATCGGAGAGTGCGCGGGAATCACCATTTCACTTCTCCAGCTGCTCCATCACTTCCACCTTCGTCGGGAAGCCATTGCCAACTACTCCGAAGCTTTTCAACTCTCCGGCGAAGCCCTCGGCCATTGATGACTTCAACTCCAAGCTTTCCTGTGGAGTTGGTGAAGTGGATAACCTAGAGAACGGACTTAAAGGCCTTCGAGGTGACAGCTCGTTGGTACCGGAAGCCTCCTTGGACTGAGCCCGGAAGCGGATTGACAACTCGCTACTCCGGCCACGACCTGCGGTGGATCTTCAATCTCTTTTGGTTTACTCCTCTTCCCCTTCCTCTGTAGTATGAATGTTTTGAGCAGTGTAATGAACATTTCCATACATGAACATCAAGTTTATTTTATAGCTAATGGAATGTTAGTATTTTCTTTTGCTTGTGAGTATTGTCTGTGAATGTGCCTCGCTCACCTCGCATCCACTTCATTCCCGTGTCTTGTCCGATTGCAATCCACACAAGAACACTGCAATCCATTAGCTTCCCTTCCACTCGCCCAACTGAAGTTCGGAATCGCGGCCAACAAACCCACTCCACCTTGCGAAGCGGTGCCTTCGACCCGCATAGCTTTTACTAGTTCAGTAGATCAAACATCCACATTCTCTCAAGTCCTCTATTTCCTTTTTGTTCTATTTATAACTCTCATAACGATATTCTCGGTACTGTTGCCATTCTACACCAATTGCATTCCTCAAGAGACCGACACTCGGGGATTTATTCCCAAAACTTTATTACTTGTGCGACCGGTGCGCTTGCCGATTTACACGCATCAAGTTTTTGGCGCCGTTGTAGGGGAATGCAACTGTAGAGCGACTTCGGATGACTCAGAATTTCGTTATACGAGTTGTTTTGTTGTTTTTGATCCCTTTTCTCTTGTGTTGTTATTCCGTCAGATGGAATTGTTAGTTTTTTTTCGCAGAATCTATGCCAAGTAGTTGTTTCCCTTATATTTGAAATCGCTGCAATGTGGGCCAATTTCAATATCAATTGCCGTCATTGTGGAGACATCTCTCATGCTAGCGACAGATGCCCTCAGAATTATAGTAGTCAGGAAATTCATGAATCAGCATATCGTCGACATAAGCTGGTTAGCTACCAACCTGCGGAGCCATTGCCTCACTACTTTTATTCAGCTTCAGCACCCGTTGCACCGCCAAAGCCGGCTAAGTAGTGTCTTTTTTGTCGAAGCTGGGATCATGCATTGAAGGATTGCGCCGCGTACCTAGCTGAGCTAGCGGTGGATGACGAGCCGGACTTTCGGATTGTCTCCACTTCAACCTTGGGCAGCATCCCTTCTGTATCGGGGTATGTACCATTGCCATCTCTATGTTATGGAGAAGACATCCTAGGTATGTGCACTGATACATGTGCTTATCCCCATTCCGACACTGCTATTTATACTCCTGAAGTGCATACTTCACCTAGCATAGAATCTTTTAGTTGTGAAGAGCCAGCGCTCAACGTTCTACCGAGCTTCGTGCCTTCACCTTCTTTGCGTAACATTCTTTCTTCTTCTGACAGTGTTGTTGAGATTGAATCGCAGGTGGAAATTAGCATTTCCCGCGTTCTGTTAGATCCAGTCGAGGAGGACGACTCCGTGGCAGAGGTTGCAACCTCCACCCCATGTGAGGATGCCCGAGGCATGGGCGAGGCAGATACAGCTTCAGAACATTCCTGCAATAGCTTAGACAGCTGTTTGGAAGCACCCACAATTCCGCTGACGGGGGATGACTACGGGATCATCCCCAAGATCGAGGTCCGTTTATGTTATTCTTCTAGTTTATTTCTTGACCCTGCTCTCGTGTCTACTTCCATGCAGGACCACATAGTGGAATTGGTCCAATCAGTACAAGGGCCTGTAATGCGACCTAGGACTTATTGTAACCAGATGCAGATGGAGTTGGAGCCGATGAGCTTCCCAAGTTACTTTCTGCCCATGCCTGAAACTTCCGATAGGTATACGTATACAGGTATTGCGGCTTAGGTTCTATCTCCGTTCCGGTACCCGCTACTGCAGGGTGACCATGAACCTCTGCCTGAGCATTTCCAGTTTCATTCGCCCATCAGTTAGGAAATGCTCAGATTTTGAATAAGTCCTGTTGGGAGACAATAAACCCAACAGTTATCTAGGATAATGTTTCTTTTGTTACATTTTTGTTTGTATTTCATAATTTGGGTGTGGTAGCCCAGCTGTGTGTTGAGCTCTCTGTTGCACCACGTGGTCAGCAGTGTGAAATAGACTGAAAACTCAGGCGTGTGAAAAATTTCACTGCGCACGACCACTGGTCGTGCGCACTACTTATAATCACACGACCACTAGTCGTGCGCATGCCCGGTTTCTTTTAATTTCCAGCCGTTGTCCACTGTGTGTGCGCCCTAATCTCCCGCTTGGTCCGCTACGCGTGCGTTGTCGGCGCTCATCCTCTTCCGATTCCTCTCCGGTGGTTCGTCTCTCTCTCTCTCTCTTCCGGTAGGATCCCTCAACTTCATATCTCTCTTCCTCACTTTGCTGTAATGGAGCCTGGATGCCGCCCTATAGTCAAGGCCTATCAACGATCCGGTCGTGCTTCAGCAACCCCTGCACAGATTTTGGGAAGAATGGGAACCTTTGCTAAGGCAGAGCATACTCAACGCTATAATTCCTTGAAGGACAAGTCATTCCTCTATCAGCGGCTTGTTGACTGGAACGAGCTGCGTTCCATTGGGGATGACGGTGCATTAGCAGAGGCCGTGCTCATTCTCTACTCTTTTGATTTCTGGAGTAAGTTATTCGAGTGCGACGAGCTTGGTTTCCGGGAATTGACATTGGAATTCCTTTCCACATTCACTTGGGAGACAATGGCGGACAACCACTATCTCCCCACTTGTTCCTTTCGGATGATGGGAAATGTCTTCACTGTCACTCTGCCCGAGCTTGCCATTCATGCAGGCGTCTATTCCAAGGCAGAAGCATCTCAGATTAATTTCCCCGCATTGTGCACTGATTTTCCAGAGGGGGTGACTCCGCGGTCCGCTTGGCATTCTCTGACCGGAGGGCACGAGGAGTACGTAGCCCGCCGGGCCAAGTCAACAAAGATTGTCTCCCCCGCTCTCAGGTTTATACAGCATTTGCTTAGTCACTCACTCACCGCTAGGGCCCTGAGCAAGAATGTGGTGGGGTGGCAGGATTTGATCTCCTTATTTAGCATGCAGCAGCAGTACCCCCTCCATTTGGGGTATATGCTGGCCTATTTCTTCCACCACGAAGCCACTTATGGTCTCGCGAGCGCGATCGGGGGTGCTTACTACATTACCCGCATTGCCAAAAGTTTGGGAGTTTGGAGCCAGCTACCTCCGATGGTGCAGGTCACTGCCCCATCCATGATCTCCAGGGCTAACCTGGTGAGTTGCCATTTGCTACGTGTGGTTGGGAGAAAAGGTGGCCGGAAGTTTATTGTCCGCATGCCTGGTTCTGCGCCTGCGGGTAGAGATGAAGGGGAAGATGAAGGAGAGCCGTGTGAATCTTCCGCTATGGGTAGGTGGAGTGCAGGAGTGCCACCTCAGCAGAGTCAACAATAACTGAGGCCTCCCATAAAGCATGAGGGGCAATCTAGCAGCCAGTTCGGCTCAGCTCAAGAGCGGGGCGTCCCATATTTGTCCGAGCGCCTTGCTGATCTGGAAGCTTCCCAGTTTTGGATGCATGATTTTATTTATCAGCAAGCAGTGCGAGGCGGGATGAACATTCAACCACCGCCCACTTGTGTTGCCCCATCAGCACCTGGTCCACGTCCGTCGCCCATCGAGATTCACGCAGTGATAGTGAGGGGGAGTGAGTGGAGCTCACCACAGAGCTAGTCTACCACGCCTTCTGATTCTTTTCTATTATTTATATTTTCTGAACAAGACAGCTACTATATTTTTGTGAGCGCCCATCTGGGAGCCGACTGTTGTCTTTTCTTTTTTTTTATGAATCGATATTCTATTTGAACTGCTAATACAGGTATTTGGTCCACCTTAAGGACGGTAAACAAAAGGGCTTTCGGGAGACAACCCAAGTTGTACCGTTTGGTCCTATGCTGTGTTTTGAGTTCTGTTTATTTCTTCATATATATATGTGTCCATATTTTGTTTGGCTGACATCCTTTAATCGCATGTGCAGGAATATTTGAGGCGCGGCAACTTGGCCGCACTTGGACATCTCATTGCACGACTGGTATGCTCAATTTTGAGCATAGGTACTTCCTACCCTAGCTATTTATCATATTTGGAATGCTTATTTTTACTAGTTGTCAACTTTAAGTCTGGGGGGAAGAGCATGACTGTGGTCACTTCACCACACTTTATGTTGCATACCAGTTTCTTGTTTACTTATTTCTTGCTTTATGTTGCACACACTGAATCACCCACGCGAGTGCGTTCTTACCCACGCGCACAACCCGAGTCAAATTTATTGCTTTTGTGTAAACTTTAAAATAGTGGTACTGGCTTAGGATTTCAGGATTGAGTAGTTCGAAACTCATGTAGTGCTCCTAATCGAATACCCATGGTTTGTGTAGAGTTAGGATAGAACTAATTTTTCTTTATGCTCGTAGATTTATTCTTTTCTGCACACTTAAATATTATTTGTACTGCTCAAAATCTGAATCTGGGATAATCAAACGATAATGTAGGAATGTGTGTAGCCGCCACTAGACTCGTATTGCTCGAGTTGGGAGGAAGGATCATCTTTCTTGGTGGCTAATAACTTGCCCTAAGCTACTCTCGAAGCATTGGTGCACGGTTAGTCAAGCGTGAGCATGACGTAGGCCTTCATTTTGGCTAGTTTGAGGCTTGTTTAGCCATTCCTACCTGTTAACCATTGCATGCCAAATTTGTTCCTACCCTTCCTTTGATCCAGCTCCACTCACTTTCACCAAGGCCTGAAGCTAAACCCACCTTCGCAATCAAATGCTTGAGCTGATTTGTATTTACTGTTTTGCCAAGGTTGTGATAAGTGGACATTGTTTTTGGGGGTGCTGAATTTATTCCCGTTTTGATTGCTCTGTTTGGGGATTGCTAGCGCAGAAAAGAAAACAACAATTTACGAAAATAAAAAGCTGCTAGCGCAAAAGAGAAAAAAAATATTATGAAAGAATTGCTTTGAGATTTCGATCCCCATCCTCTTTATTGAATTTGGTCGGGTTCAGCCGTGTTCACACACGGATTTCAAGCTAAGTCTGGGGGCGTGTGCCCCATTCTTTTTTTAAGTGGTTGTTTTGGTTTGGGTTGTTTTCGCTCGCTTTGGTTGCATAAAGCCTTCATGTTTATCTTTGACTGCCAAGCCGTCGCCTAAGCCTCATTTTCTCCTACAAGTCCTACTGATTCACGCTTGAGTCTAACCCGCGCCGTGGAGAGAGTGTGAACGTGCAAGCGTATGGTCCCCGACATTGGTGGATTCCTTTTGAGGTGATCCTGAGTCCCAAACTTTGTCAATGCTCACCTTAGTGGCCTGCCTACTTTCTTCCTGCACATGATCGCAAGATTCTCCAGAATTCTAATTTTGAGCAATTACAATATTTATTTACGTCTGTCGAATAGTTTAAACTACGTTGTATAATGAAAAAGTTTTTCTATTATATCTTCTATACCCATGATATATTTGATTTCTCCTCTTACTTCTTTTTGAAATTTCTGAGCCAGTTAGATATCTTCGAGTCCATGGAGTAATGATTTGCTCGGGACGTGCAAATGGTTAAGTCTGGGGTGTGATGAGTCCACATTTTACACTGATTTTTGGACTCATCTGGGCTAGTTTTATCGTCTTAACACTACACTTGAGAGCCTTTATTGCTTATTTGTGCTTATGTACCTATTTCACGATTAAGTGCACTGTAGGCCCGCTTCTGTGTGCTTTCTGTGTTTCTTTGTTGTTGTTATTCTTTAGCACTATCTCGGGGATGTGGTGTGCACGTTCTGGTGGCCTATCTGCCCCTTCTGCTGGTACAGTGGTCGTGTGCGTGCTCCGGAACTGCTCGAGAGACTCCGACGATGCAGGAATACTGCGCACGACCACTGGACTTACTGCGCACGACCACTGGTCGTGCGCCCCTGATCGTGCGCATTACACCCCTTATTCATAATCCTGTCTTGGTAATCGCACGAGCACTGGCCGTAGTGCACACGACCACTGGTCGTGCGCCACTTCTCGTGCACATATATACTGATGCTTCTTGTCCAGGTTGCAGGTTTATTTGGAAAAGCCGCACGATCATCGACCTACAGTGCGCACGACCACTGGTCGTGCGCCACTGATCGTGCGCACTGCTTATGCTGCCTCCGTATTTAAGGCCCTGCTCCGCGTTTTAGGTCAACGCCTGTCATTTGCTGCGATCGGAGAGTGCGCGGGAATCGTCATTTCACTTCTCCAGCTGCTCCATCACTTCCACCTTCGTCGGGAAGCCATTGCCAACTACTCCGAAGCTTTTCAACTCTCCGGCGAAGCCCTCGGCCATTGATGACTTCAACTCCAAGCTTTCCTGCGGAGTTGGTGAAGTGGATAACCTAGAGAACGGACTTAAAGGCCTTCGAGGTGACAGCTCGTTGGTACCGGAAGCCTCCTTGGACTGAGCCCGGAAGCGGATTGACAACTCGCTACTCCAGCCACGACCCGCGATGGATCTTCAATCTCTTTTGGTTTACTCCTCTTCCCCTTCCTCTGTAGTATGAATGTTTTGAGCAGTGTAATGAACATTTCCATACATGAACATCAAGTTTATTTTATAGCTAATGGAATGTTAGTATTTTCTTCTGCTTGTGAGTATTGTCTGTGAATGTGCCACGCTCACCTCGCATCCACTTCATTCCCGTGTCTTGTCCGATTGCAATCCACACAAGAACACTGCAATCCATTAGCTTCCCTTCCACTCGCCCAACTGAAGTTCGGCATCGCGGCCGACAAACCCACTCCACCTTGCGAAGCGGTGCCTTCAACCCGCATAGCTTTTACTAGTTCAGTAGATCAAACATCCACATTCTCTCAAGTCCTCTATTTCCTTTTTGTTCTATTTATAAATCTCATAACGATATTCTCGGTACTGTTGCCGTTCTACGCCAATTGCATTCCTCAAGAGACCGACACTCGGGGATTTATTCCCAAAACTTTATTACTTGTGCGACCGGTGCGCTTGCCGATTTACACGCATCAGTTATCTAAAGACAACCTTGTTAGAGGTCTACCTTCTGCTCCCTATAAAAAGTAAGGTCTCTGTAGGGCTTGTCAATTAGGCAAGCAAACTAAAACTAGCTTCAAATCAATTAATAAGAGTGATTCACCTAGGATCTTGTACTTGCTACACTTGGATCTTTTTGGACCCATTGCAGTACAAAGCCTAGGAGGGAAATCCTACACCTTGGTTATTGTGGATGACTTCTCTAGGTTCAGTTGGGTATTCTTTCTGAGAACAAAGTCAGATACATTCAAGGTTCTTACAGATTTTCTCAGGACCATATAGATTGAGTTCTTTACTCATGTTGCATTGATTAGAAGTGATCATGACACAGAGTTTGAGTCTCTTCTTATGCATGAGTTCTGTGAGAAGGAAGGTATCAGGAATTGCTTCTCAGCTCCTAGAACTCCCCAACAAAATGGGGTAGCTGAAAGGAAAAATAGAACACTCATTGAAGCTGCAGGTACATTACTTGCTGATGCATATATGCTGAAAGTACAGCTAGATCTGATATACTCTAGAGGGGGTGAATAGAGTATATGGTGCTTGAAAACTTTTTACAACAATTGTTGTAATCTGAGTGAACAGGGAAGCAATTATTAAATCTAATCACAGAACTAAACTAATCACAGAACAATCACAGTCAGAAACAAAAATAAAGACAAGCAATCCAGATCACACAAGAAGCTATAGTGGTTCCCCTAAACTTGGGTACATCCACTCTTCTACCACCCTAGGTAGGAATCCACTGCAGGATGAGTTGATCAGGTGTCCTGGGCACCAATGAGCTTTTGATAAGGTGCTCAAAAACCAAATCAGATTTTTTGATCAGGTGTCTTGCCACCAATGAGCTTTTGACAAGGTGCTCAAAAACCAAGCTCAAACTTTTGAAGGGAGTTTGAGAAACCCTTTACAGAGATGGGGGTGAGAGAGTGATGGAAGTCTTCTCTTTCTCAAAGCAGCTGAGAAGACTATGTGGATTTGATGGTGTCAAAGCTCCCCCTGAGTCCTTGAGATGTTCAGGAAAAGAAGCTTTGTTGTAGGGTGATAGGCCTTCAGAAGTTGATCTCCAGCAAATGATGATTTCAGCAACAGCTGAAATGTTAGGTGTCTGGAGTCTTTGAAAGATGTTGGCCTTGAACACTTGAGACAAGAGAGATCAGAAGATTTCAGAAAGTTTGATCTCCTTGGATGTGTGTTCTTCAGAGAATTCTTTGAGACAGAGAATATGTTGTTCTTATTCTTCTTGTCTGTGTTCTGAGGATAAGTGATGTCTAAGAGAGATTCAAAAATCTTGTCTTTTATTCTCTGGTACTGAATAGAAAAACATCCTCTGTCAAGAATAGCCGTTGGCCTGCATTAATTGCATCCTTAATTGCAAAATGTCTTCTGGAGGAAAGTCCAAAGAAACATTCCTTGATAATCCCTTGAAACTTGGTCCAGAAATAAATGAAAACGGCTAGAAAATCTTCTGAATTAATTGCTGAATAACTCCTTAACTGATCTGAATTTGAATCTTAAAAATCCTTGAAGTCATCAGAAAACGTCGAACTGAGCTCTGTTATCGTCGAACTGAGCTCAGCGATATGGATTTAGAAAGCAATAAAAATCGTCGATCTGAGCTCAAAGATCGTCGAACTGAGCTCAGAGATAGAGATCCAATGCTGAGTCAAGATCGTTGAACTGAGCTCGCAGATCGTCGAATGGAGTTCGACGATTTGTTGAAGTTGAGCTCAGCGATCGTCGAATGGAGTTCGACGATCTTTCGAAGTTGAGCTAGACGATCGTCGATTGGAGTTCGACGAATCGTCGTGCTGAGCTCGACGATATGACGTAGTCTCAAACTGAAAAATTCTTGGTCTTGAGGGCAGCTTCCAAACCTAGACTTCTAACCCTTAGACTCAATTCTAATTGACCTTTAGATCTATACAGGAGGTCAAAAACTGGTTTCCTAGAGACATAGTGATCCTGACCCAAATTAGTAATAGGGTGTTCCAACAATCTCACCCTATTTGGGTTAGGATTACTATTTACAGAATTTGGAAAAATTAAATAACATAACAACATACAAGCAACAATACAGAAAAGCAAAAAGCTGGACAAGCAGAACCACAGATATATATCATCCCAGATAATAATCAGAAATCAAGATGATTGTCACCTTACATAATCATTTCTTCTCCTTGCTCTTAATGAGTTTGATTTCTCTATTGGGGTTGAGAGCTTCCTTCTTTGATCTTGTATCGTCTGCTGCACCTAAAGAGGTTTGCTGTCTGGGCCTTGGAACTACAGCTTCAAGATGCAGCTCCATGTATCTATCAGAATCAAAGAATTTGCTTGAACCATATCTTTCCAACTCTTTCTTTCTCTGTTCAGATAATTTAGTAATGTTGGAAGAGCCTTTGCCTTACTCTCTAGCTTTCTTAATCTGGTCCAGTGCAGCAAGCTCTTTCATCCTTGCAGTCCAAGCAGTTGGATTGTTTTCAGGATCTTCAAATGGCACTGGTGGCTCATATCTATTTGATGGATTGTCCTGAGGAGGCCTGGGAGAAACTACTTCCTTCAGTTTATAGGGAAAAGGACCAGAGGTTGTGTCAGATGAGATTTGTCCTTCCCTGGAGTAGGGATGTTGCCTTGAATATCCTTTGGAATAAACCTGGAATTCTCTTTGATTTCCTCTATAATTTCCTCTTCTGGATTGAGAGCCCCTGGACTGGCTTCCCCTATGATAGGATCTGGCATGTGGCTGATAGGGGGATTGGCTTCTAGCAGAGGGCTGAGCAGCTGAACTTCCACCTGCACCTGCATCAGGAGGAGGTGGTGGAGGAGGATGAGGATGTTGAAATTGGGAAGATCCTTTTTCATATTTCCTTTTCTTCTTCATTGCTTTGAGTTGATTCTTTGAGTACTGCATCCAGTGCTCAGTTATGGGGCAATCATGAAGAATATAATATGGTATGTCATTGTTGTCCTTGATCTTGGCTGGAGGTACTCTCTTCATGGCTTTGCTCCTTGCCTTTCTCTTTCTGGCAATGGTAGCAGAAGAATCATCAGAATCTGTCCTGAACTCATCACTTTCAGAACTTTGATCATCATAAAGAGCATAAATCTTTTTCATCAAATCTTTCTTGAGCTGGATTGAAGCAGATGAGGCAGTAGAGGTTGGAGCAGCAGATACAACACTTGTAGCAATTGTGGTTGAAGCAGAAGCAGAGGTTGAAGCAGCAGCAACAGCAGCAGATACTGAAGGTTCTGGAGCAGTAATAACAGTAGTTGGGGCAGCAATAGTTTCACTTACAGAAACAGCAATATCAGCAGCAGGAATATCATCAGAAAACACAGAGGGCTCAAAATCATGTGCCTCTGTCATAAGGATATCAGCAGAAACTGGAACAGCAGTAGCAGCAGCACTGACAGTACTAATAGCAACAGATACATCAACACTATCTTCAGCAGGAGGGACAGCAGTATCAGAAACAGCAACCAAGCTTTCAGCAGGAGTAGCAGCAGCATAAACTGAGTTAACAAAGGAAGTTATGATGTTGGGGTCACAACAAGAGAAGGGCACAAGGGCCTTGGACAAATCCTCTGATGGCTGGAGTGCAACTGTCTCTGGAAGACAACTAAGGTAGGTTGAATCAAATGCTGACAGCAGAGACCTGAGGTCTATTGAAAAGACTGCAACAGGAGGTGGAATTGGATCTTGAAGAACAGCAGCAGCAACAACAAAAGCTGAAGAAACAGCAGACACAGCAGGCAGGCTCACTTCATAGGGCATCTCCCCCTGCCTAGATTCAGACAAGGCTGGATCAAGGCACACTGCTGAAGGGGATGCCTGAGGGAATAAGGAAGAGAGCCTGGAAAAGAGATCTGCCACTGACTGGAGTAATGGAGCCAAGGAGGTCTCCAAAAGAAGAGATAGTCTGGGGGCTAGCAATTCATATATCCTGTCAGCAAGGGCTGGAAGATCTACTTGCTCAGCAGTGACTGGAGCAGAGGTAGAGGATGGAGGAGGAGCTGTTGGTGATGGTAGTGGAGAGCTAGAGTATTGGGGAAGGGATGGTTGAGGTGTGGGTAAAGTGGTGATTGAGGACAGTGGGATGGAGATAGATGGTGTGAAGGTGGGTTGATACTTGATCTCTTGTAGAAGGTCTTGGTAAGAGGTTGATGATGAGGGCAGCTCGGGAGGAGAGGAGGTTGAGTCATCCATGAAGGAATCATCAATAAGGTTGAATGAGGGAATGGAGGGTGATGAAGTGGCAATATCTGGTTGAGGGTAGGAGTATAATGGATGGAATAGTTCTTCTGTTGTTGGTAGAGTATGGATTGGAGATGGTATAGATGTTGGAGAGGGGCTGGAGATGATGATGGTGGATGGAGTTTGAATGGTGGATGGAATTGGAAGAGATGGAATTGGAGGAGGAGGAGGAGAAGCAGCAGCAAGCAGGTCATCTGCAGGGGCAGAGACCTGAGGGGAAGTGACTCTGACAGTCCTAGAGCCTGAAGGTGTGCTGGAAGAGGGCCTACTGGGCTTGAGGATCTGCCTGTCCCATTTACCAAATAGGGCATAGGACAGTCTCTTGGAAGCATTTATGTGTATCCCAGAGGATACTAGCAATGTAGGGCATCTGTTCTGCAGAAAGATTCCTAAAATCCTTCCAAAATTTACAAAACTCTTATTAATTTTCTTCTTAATTAGGTCAAAGAAGACCTCTCCCCAGTTCAAACTCTTCTTGTCCACTATATCTCCCATTAAGCAGAGTTGATACCTGGAAATTGTATCATGGGCAGAGTGCTTAGCCAATAGGACCTTTCCAACTACATCAGCCAGGAATCTATATTCCACAGACAGATTCTTTTTCAACAGCTTGTTATGGTTAGCCTCAGAATGACCCATTCTTGCAAGCAAGTTAGCATATTCTTCTCCAGATAAATCAGGAGAATCTCCACCAGTACTTAACTCAAAAACCTCTGTCAGAATTGCTGGGGTCAGGGGTACCTGTGTGCCAGAGATTGATCCAACAATGGTGTTTTGATCCTGATTGTGGGCAGTGTAAACCCATTCTTTAATTTCATCAGCAGCAAGTTTAATCCTGGTTGTCATGATTGTAGCAAGTTTCTGCTCTTTGACCAACTCCAAGATGTCCTGGAAAACCTGATCTGTCGTGCTGAAGGATTCCATGTCAATGTCAAAGCCGGCATCAAATTTCATGGCGGCGAGAACAGCAACAGAAACGGCCATAGTTACCTGCAAAGAATCAACAAACAAAATGACCAAGTGCATACATTTTTGGAGGGAAAGAAAGTTTTTGCAGAGAAATCGAAAGCGCAAAGGGAGAACGACGGCGAAAAATGAATTTTATATTAGGGTTCGACGTAAAAAAAGAAAGATCGTTGAACTCAGTTCGACGATCGGGGCTTCTAAAGGAATCTGAAGAGCCTTCAATATCGTCGATCTCCGTTCGATGATATTGGAGAGCGTTGAGCTCCGTTCGACGATAGTTAAGAGAACAAAATCGTCGAGCATCGTTCGACGATCGCTGACCGGAAGAGATAGTTCATACTATCTGAGAAATGCTGATCTCAGGTCGACGATTTGAAATGATCTCCGTTCGACATCGGGGGGACAAGTTCAGAGACCAGAAAAACTCTGCCTGAAAAATCAGTGTTTGCATCTTGGTCATATTTTAAAATCATATTATTTAAGCTTCATCTAACATTCCTAACTGATTTAGGAAGAAGGTGTGTTTCAGTTGAAAATATCTCCCCTTTGCAAATCAGTTGATATATTGTAGTTCAATTTTATTCTTTTCAACATTATCCCTTAAGAAGTTTAATCTCTATGTTTTTGTCTTATGGAGGACAAAAATAGCCTGGTGTTAAGAGACTTCTCTAAGTTGTAGCTGTCAGGAGTTGGTTTTGAATCCAAGGAACAACAACTGACAATATATTCAGTTCAGAAGTTTGTTTCACAAAACCAAGAGACAAGTGTCACCAAGTGCTTTTCCTGTCAATTCTGCATCCAGCATAATCAGCATCAGAAAATCCAGTTAAATCAAATGCTGAATCTTTTGGATACCAGAGACCTAGATTTGGACAACTCTTAACATACCTGAGAATCCTCTTTACTAATGTTAGGTGTGACTCTCTAGGGCTTACTTGGAACCTAGCACATATACATGTAGCAAACATTATATCTGGTCTACTGACTGTAAGGTACAGTAGAGAGCCAATCATTGCTCTATATGTTGTCTGATCAACAGGTTTCCCATGTTCATCAGCATCCAATACAGCATTAGTAGGCATAGGTGTTTTCATACAAGATGCTTCAGACATGCCAAATTTCTTTACCAATTCATTTGCATACTTGGTTTGAGAAATAAAGATGCCTTCAGCATGCTGTTTGACATGCAATCCTAGGAAGAAGGATAGCTCACCCATGCTACTCATTTCAAATTTAGAATGCATTAGGTTGGAAAACCTTCTGCACAATTTTGAGTCAGTAGAACCAAAAATAATATCATCTACATAGATCTGTACTAGTAGGGTATGGGACTTATGGGTTCTAATGAAAAGAGTTTGGTCTACTCTACCCCTTATAAATCTATTTTCCAAAAGAAAGCATGCTAGGGTCTCATACCGTGCTCTAGGAGCTTGCTTGAGACCATATAATGTTTTGTTCAATCTAAAAACATAATCAGGATAAGTTGGAGAGATAAAACCTGGAGGTTGTCTGACATATACTTCTTCTTTGATGTCTCCATTTAGAAATGCACTTTTGACATCCATCTGATATACCTTGAATCCTTTATGTGCTGCATAAGCCAAAAATATTCTGATGGCTTCCAATCTTGCAACTGGTGCAAAAGTCTGGTCATAGTCTATTCCTTCTTCTTGAGAATATCCCTGAGCAACTAGCCTTGCCTTGTTCCTTACAATTACTCCTTAATCATCCAGTTTGTTTCTGAACACCCACTTTGTTCCAATAATGGAATGATCCTTAGGCTTTGGCACTAGTTCCCACACTTTGTTCCTTTCAAATTGATGCAACTCTTCTTGCATTGCAATGATCCAGTGTGGATCTTGTTCTGCATCTTGAATGGACTGAGGTTCAATTTGAGATAGGAAGCAGGTGTGCAACAGGTTTTGGTTGACCTGATTTCTGGTTTGCACACCAGCTGAGATGTCTCTAATTATTTGGGAAATTGGATGATATCTTGATGTTACTAAATCAACAGGGGGTGTTGATTGTTCACCAACCTGTGTTGTTGTTTCCTCTTGTGGTACAACAACTGGCTCTTCAAGTTGTTCTTTACTATGTTGAATACTTTCTTCATCTTCACTGCTTTCCACTTTTTGAGTGACCTGTAACTTGTTCAAGTCTTCAACAAGGGAATGTTCCTGCAAAGGTTCTATGGTAGAAGAGATCTTCTCCTTGAAAGACATGTTAGATTCATCAAATGATATATGAACAGATTCCTCAATTTTTAGAGATGATTTATTATAAACCCTATAAGCCTTGCTGATCATGGAGTATCCCAGAAACACTCCTTTATCAGCTTTAGCTTGAAATTTTGCTAAATATTTCTTGTCATTATTATGTATGTAGCAAATACAACCAAAACTCTAAAATAATCAACTTTAGGTTTCTTCCCTTTGAGTAATTCATAGGGAGTCTTTCCCTTTAGTTTATATATCAAACTTCTATTCAGCACATAGTTGGAGGTGTTCACTGCCTCTGCCCAAAAGGATAGAGGAAGGTGAGCATCTGACAATAATGTAGTGGCAGATTCAATAAGGGTTCTATTTTTCCTTTCAGCTACCCCATTTTGTTGAGGAGTTCTAGGAGCTGAGAAAGTATGCATGATCCCTTCACTCTGACAGAACTCTTGCATAAGAA
Organism: Platanthera guangdongensis; assembly: GCA_039583875.1. Classification (NCBI taxonomy): domain Eukaryota; kingdom Viridiplantae; phylum Streptophyta; class Magnoliopsida; order Asparagales; family Orchidaceae; genus Platanthera; species Platanthera guangdongensis. The sequence goes on from CM077148.1 coordinate 138,424,094, forward strand.
GAGAATCAAACTCTGTCCCATGATCACTTCTGATCAGGGCAATGTGAGTATTGAACTCAATCTGTATATATTTGAGAAACTCTGTCAGACACTTAAAGTTATCAGACTTCTTCCTTAGAAAGAACACCCAAGTGAATCTAGAGAAGTCATCTACAACTACTAAAGTGTAAGATTTCCCTCCTAGACTTTGTACTGTGATGGGTCCAAAAAGATCCATGTGTAACAGATACAATATCCTAGGTGAATCACTCTTATTGAGTGACTTAAAACTATTTTTAGTTTGCTTGCCTAATTGACAAGCCCTGCAAAGTCCTTCCTTCTTGTAGGGGCCAGAAGGTAGTCCTCTAACAAGGTTGTCCTTGGATAGTCTAGCAATAGTTCTAAGGTTTAGGTGTCCTAGTCTCTTATGCCATAAAATATTTGGTCTACAAATAGAATTGAACAGGCAAATATCTACATCTGTTGAAAGAAAATCTACTAGATAGATGTTACCTTTCCTTTTACCTGTCAACACGGTTGTGTTGTCCTCTGACTTGATTTTGCATAATGCTTTGCTGAAGGTCACCTGGTAGCCTTCATCACACAGCTGACTGATGCTTATTAAGTTATGCTTCAGTCCTTCCACATAAGCCACCTTCTTGAATGTTACTGATCCAATCTGGACTGCACCATATACTTTAGTTTGTCCAAAGTTTGAATCACCAAAGATAACTTTGGGTCCAAGCTTGGCTCTAAAGGATGTGAGGTTGTCCTTATTTCCTGTCATGTGCTTAGAGCACCCACTATCCAAGTACCATTGCTGGTTAGATGTTGGATAGGTCTTCACCTGCACATAAGATAATTCATTTGTTTCTGACCTAGTTTACCTTGGGCCTAGGTTGATAACCTTTAAACTCTGAAATAAAAGACATCCCAGGTTGACTCTTATAACCTTCAGGATGATATCTCCTTGGAGGTATAATCCATTCAGTATAAGGGTTAAAGATTTGGGATGAAGGACCCTTAGGATTGGATTTTGATTTGCCCTTGAAAGAATTTCCAGAGCTCTGACCTCTGTTCGACGATCGTGGAGCTCCGTTCGACGGTCGACTATGGCAGAGTTCAGGAACTTGAGATCGTCGACCTGAGTTCGACGATTTTGCCTGAGATCGTCGATCTGCGTTCGGCGATCGTCGATCTCCGTTCGACGATTTCTACTGGGACTTAGTTTTATTGGGCAGATCAGAATTTTTCCTAGCTACCTCTACAACTCCCTTTCCTTTATCAGAAATGAATTTGATTGGAGTTGTTAGAACTATGGGTTGGCTGGATGAAGCACCCAAGCCCAGTGTACTATTAAATCTGGAGTTCACTGTGCTTGTGATGTCCATCAGCTTGATACTTCTCCCATTAAGGGATTCTTCAAGCTTCTTGGCCTCAGATAGCTCACCTTTCAGTGAAGCTATCTGCTCCCTACAGCACTCCAACTCCTGAGAGAGTTTGAGGTTTTCTGACTTTAAGGTATTATGTTCAGATAAATGATTTCTGAGAGAGATAATTTCTTTCTCAGATTTTAGCAGGTCTAAACATAATGCTTTAAACTCAGATTTAAAGTCCTCTGAATTAAAATCAAATGAACTAATTACCTGATCTTCTTCAGGTTGAGTCTCTGAATCTGACTCTGACTCTTCTTCATCTGAATTATGTTGAGAGGCATTGATTGCCATCATGCAGAACTCTTTCTCTTCTGCATCATCTTCATCATCACTGGAGCTGGATGAGGCTTCTGACTCCTCTTCAATCTCACTCTAGGATTCAGCAACAAACCCCTTTCTTGTGTGTTTGTTTTTTCTTGAGGAGGGTTTGCCATTGTCATTCCTCTTGGAGTCTTTCTCCTTTCTTCTTTCTTTCTTGTCCCTTCTGTCCTTGTTTTTGTTTTCTGGACAGTCAGGAACAATGTGCCATGGTTTCCTGCAACCAAAGCAAACAATTTCCTTATTATTAATTGACTTATCATACCTTGGCTTATCATGCTCCTTGTATGATCTCCTTCTGAAGTTCTTTCTGGCCATCTTGTAAAATCTTTTTGCCAAGAGACTGAGCAGTTCATCATTGCCTGTGACTTTGTCTTCAGGCTGATCTTCAGTTGCCTTGAAGGCTATTGTCTTCTCTTTTCTTGTGGCTGGTGAGGCAGCCTTCTGTTCTTCTTCTCTATTCTTAATGAGTAGCTCATAAGATTTGAGCTTACCCAATAGAGCTTCTGTGGTGATCTCATTCAAACTTCTGGCATCCATGATTGGCCAGATTCTTGAATCCCAAGTGCTAGGGAAGCACATTAGAATTTTGTCATTAAGTTCAGTTAGTGAGATCTCTTTATCCAAGGTCCTGAGTTCACTGACTATTAGACTGAGCCTGTTGTACATATCTCCCACTGACTCAGTTTCTCCCTTCTTGAAATTCTCATATTGAGATATGAGGTGGGATATCCTATCCTTTCTCTCATCAGATGAGCCTGAGATTATTTCAGAGAGTTTATCCCAGATTTCCTTTCCTGAATTGCATTCAGCTACCTTTTGAAAGATGTCATCAGACATGGTCTGGGCTAAGATGTTCATAGCCTTGGCATCAGCTACCTTCCATTTCTTGATATCAGCATCTATTCCTGATGGAGGTGGAACAGCATTTGTACATGAGTTCTCTGGAGGTCTTGGATAAACTGTCAAAACAGAGTTAAAAATATCCTCGTCAATAGAATTCATGTATAATCTGATCCTTGCTTTCCAAAGTGCAAACTTGGATAGATTGCACACTGGAGGTCTGGTGCTAGCATAATCTTTCTTTTGGGCCATGATTTGTGAAAACAAAATCTAATACTAAACTCAAAAGAAAACAGATCTAACTAGGAATCTTTGGGTTCAGGTGTTAGCCTGTGCAACCACCAAGGTGTGGTATGTTTAACCAACCTCCCTCTGATACCAATTGAAAGTGCAGCTAGATCTGATATACTCTAGAGGGGGTGAATAGAGTATATGGTGCTTGAAAACTTTTTACAACAATTGTTGTAATCTGAGTGAACAGGGAAGTAATTATTAAATCTAATCACAGAACTAAACTAATCACAAAATAATCACAGAACAATCACAGCCAGAAACAAAAATAAAGACAAGCAATCCAGATGACACAAGGAGCTATAGTGGTTCCCCTAAACTTGGGTACATCCACTCTTCTACCACCGTAGGTAGGAATCCACTGCAGGATGAGTTGATCAGGTGTCCTGGGCACCAATGAGCTTTTGATAAGGTGCTCAAAAACCAAATCAGATTTTTTGATCAGGTGTCTTGCCACCAATGAGCTTTTGACAAGGTGCTCAAAAACCAAGCTCAAACTTTTGAAGGGAGTTTGAGAAACCCTTTATAGAGATGGGGGTGAGAGAGTGATGGAAGTCTTTTCTTTCTCAAAGTAGCTGAGAAGACTATGTGGATTTGATGGTGTCAAAGCTCCCCCTGAGTCCTTGAGATGTTCAGGAAAAGAAGCTTTGCTGTAGGGTGATAGGCCTTCAGAAGTTGATCTCCAGCAAATGATGATTTCAGCAACAGCTGAAATGTTAGGTGTCTGGAGTCTTTGAAAGATGTTGGCCTTGAACATTTGAGACAAGAGAGATCAGAAGATTTCAGAAAGTTTGATCTCCTTGGATGTGTGTTCTTCAGAGAATTCTTTGAGACAGAGAATATGTTGTTCTTATTCTTCTTGTCTGTGTTCTGAGGATAAGTGATGTCTAAGAGAGATTCAAAAATCTTGTCTTTTTTCTCTAGTACTGAATAGAAAAACATCCTCTGTCAAGAATAGTCGTTGACATGCATTAATTGCATCCTTAATTGCAAAATGTCTTCTGGAGGAAAGTCCAAAGAAACATTCCTTGATAATCCCTTGAAACTTGGTCCAGAAATAAATGAAAACGGCTAGAAAATCTTCTGAATTAATTACTGAATAACTCCTTAACTGATCTGAATTTGAATCTTGAAAATCCTTGAAGTCATCAGAAAACGTCGAACTGAGCTCTGCTATCGTCGAACTGAGCTCAGCGATATGGATTTAGACAGCAATAAAAATCGTCGATCTGTGCTCAAAGATCGTCGAACTGAGCTCAGAGATAGAGATCCAATGCTGAGTCAAGATCGTCGAACTGAGCTCGCAGATCGTCGAATGGAGTTCGACGATTTGTTGAAGTTGAGCTCAGCGATCGTCGAATGGAGTTCGACGATCTTTCGAAGTTGAGCTAGACGATCGTCGATTGGAGTTCGACGAATCGTCGTGCTGAGCTCGACGATATGACTTAGTCTCAAACTGAAAAATTCTTGGTCTTGAGGGCAGCTTCCAAACCTAGACTTCTAACCCTTAGACTCAATTCTAATTGACCTTTAGATCTATACAGGAGGTCAAAAACTGGTTTCCTAGAGACATAGTGATCCTGACCCAAATTAGTAATAGGGTGTTCCAACACATGCCACTAACCTTTTGGGTAGAGGCTGTAAGCACAGCAAACTATGTCTTGAATAGGAGTTTAATTCACAAACTAAAGAATAGGACTCCCTATGAATTGCTCAAAGAGAAGAAACCTAAAATTAACTATTCCAAAGTATTTTGTTGTATATGCTATATACACGATAACAACAAAAAATACATTAGAAAGTTTGAGGCTAAGGCTGAAGATGTAGTTTTTCTAGGATACTCCCAAGTAAGCAAAGCCTATAGGGTTTTAAATAAATCAACATTAAAAGTAGAAGAGTCAATTCATATTTCTTTTAATGAAACTAACATGTATTGCAAGGAGAAAGAAGTTTCTACCATTAGCAACTTGCAGGTACCCCACCTGTCTGAGACATTGGATGGACTAAACCTCACACAAGAGGTTCCCACTCATCCCTCTCCACAGGTCATTGAAGACAGTGAAGAAGATGAAGCTGAAGAGCATGAGACTCAACCAACAGCAAATATAATCCCACAAGAGGAATTTATTCAAAATGCTGTTGCACAACCAACTCCACCCACTGATTTTGTCACACTTAGGGATCACCCCAGATCTCAAGTAATTGGAGACATATCAGCAGGTGTATAGACAAGTCATCACCTCAACCAAGACTTGATGCATGCCTGTTTTCTCTCTCAGGTTGAACCTCTCACCATCCATGAAGCTGAGCAAGATCCCGACTGGATCCTTGCAATGCAAGACGAACTAAACCAATTTGAGAGATGTAGAGTCTGGGATTTGGTTCCAAGACCCCAAAACTATCCAGTTATTGGAACCAAATGGGTTTTCAGAAACAAGGCTAGGCTTGATGCCCAAGGAGTCATTGTGAGGAACAAGGCTAGGCTTGTTGCTCAAGGATATAGGCAAGAGGAAGGAATTGACTATGATCAGACCTTTGCACCAGTTGCAAGGTTGGAAGCTATAAGGATTTTCCTTGCCTATGCAGCTTTCAAGAAGTTCAAAGTCTTTCAAATGGATGTGAAAAGTGCATTCTTAAATGGAGTGCTACAAGAAGAGGTTTATGTAGAACAACCTCCAGGTTTTGTTTCACCAACTTATCCCTCTTATGTTTTTAGATTAAATAAGGCTCTTTATGATCTAAAGCAAGCTCCAAGAGCTTGGTATGAGACCTTGGCAAGTTTCTTATTAGTGCATAAATTTACAAGAGGAACTGTAGATAAAACCCTTTTCACTAGACATCATAAGGACCAAATTTTGTTAGTACAAATATATGTAAATGACATCATATTTGGCTCTACAGATTTAAAATTGTGCAAGAGGTTTTCTGACCTCATGCATTCTAAATTTGAAATGAGTAGCATGGGAGAGCTTTCATATTTCCTTATTCTCCAAGTGAAACAACTCCCTGATGGCATCTTTATCTCTCAAGCAAAATATGCTAGAGAACTTCCAAAGAAGTTTGGGATGGCTGATGCCTCAGCTAAGAAAACTCCTATTCCAACAAATGTTGTTGTGGACTCTGATATACCAGGAAAACCTGTAGATCAGAAACTTTATAGGGGCATTGTTGGGTCCCTATTATACCTCACAGCAAGTAGGCCAGATATTATGTTTGCTACATGCCTTTGTGCTAGGTTTCAAGTGAACCCTAAATAATCCCATCTTATTTTCTTAAAAAGGATTTTAAGGTATATGAAGAGTTGTCATGATCTAGGCCTTTGGTATCCTGCTGAATCAGAATTTGAGTTAACTGGATACTCTGATGCTGATTTTGCTGGATGCAGGGTAGATAGAAAAAGTACTTCAGGAACTTGTCAGTTCCTGGGTATGAGATTAGTATCATGTTCTGTAAAAAGCAAACATCTGTGTCCACGTCAACTGCTGAAGCAGAATATATTGCAGCAGGAAGCTGTTGTTTACAGATGCTCTGGATACAGAATCAGCTTCTAGATTATGGGTTCAACTTAAATAATTCAACCATATTCTGTGATAATACTAGTGCTATAGCCATAGCACAAAATCCAGTTCACCATAGTAGGACTAAGCATATTGATATAAGACATCATTTCATTAGGGAGTGTGTAGACAAAAATAAGATTAAGCTTGTCTATATCTACACTGATTTACAGAAAGCTGATATATTCACCAAACCTCTGGATGAGAAAAATCATGCTTTCTTTCTAAATCAGCTGGGGATGATCAATGGAGAAGACTTAGCTTAAGTTCTGTCTGCATTCGACGAATTTTCCAAAGTTCGTCGAACGGAGTTTGACGAACCAGGGAAAGTTTGAGAGATACTCATCGAACGTAGTTCGACGAACTCTCTGTGAGTGAAACAAGTTTCGTCGACCAGAGATCGACGAACCTTGCTTCAGAAGATATTCGTCGACCAGAGTTCGACGAATTGTCTTCAAGTCTCCTGAATGAGTTCGACGAATTACTTATTATTAAATCATTTCGTCGACCTCAGTTCGAAGAACTAATTTTATTTTCGTGTAACGGAGATTGTCGATTCATATTCTGGAAAACCTTATATCTAGGTTTTCTTCGACCTTCATCCCGCGCTTTCTGTTCTCTTGCACTTGATCGTCATTTTCTTTGTCTATCTTGCAGGTGATCTCAATGGCGATTCCAGCACGAGCTCTAGCCATAATGAAGTTTGACACTGGATTTGATGTCGACTTCGACTCATTCCAGCACTCAGATCCAATCTTCCTCTATATTCTGGAACTTCTGGAAGAACAGAATCAGAAGAACCTGATGAACACCAGGATAAAGTTGGCAGGAACAGAAATCAGGGAATGGGTCTATACTTCAACCACTTCTGAAGACAATACGATGACAGGATCAATCGCTGGTAACCCTGTTTCCTTAACCCCCGCGATTTTAACTGAAATATTTGGTTTGACAAATGGCGAAGAGGACTTAGAGATTGATTCTGAAGAGTTTACTGTGATGCTCAATCTGATGGGTTATGCTGGTGACAACCCAAATAAACTATTGAAGAGGCATTTGTCTGTAGCATACAAGTTCCTGACAGACATTGTTGGGAAGGTCTTGCTTGACAAGCATACTGCCCATGACTACATCACAAGACATCAGTTCTTGGTCATGTGTGCAGTAATAAATAAGAAGCAAGTGGACTGGGTTCAGATCTTCTTTGATCTGATAAAGAAGAAAAATAACAAGAAAGAAGTGTGTTTTGGAAGGATCCTAGGGATCTTCCTCAAGGAAAAGGCTGCTGAATCACTGGTCTCCCAGACCATATTCATTAATGCTAGTAAAAGGCTCACCTGTGCCTTATTTGGCAGGTGGGAGAGGACAATCACCAAGCCCACTAAGGCTTCTACCTCTTCCACCCTAGCTTCTGAAGGCACCAGGGTTGTTAAAGTCACTCCCACACGTGCTGAGGAGATTCATCCCACTCCACCATCTCTTCCAGCACTCCTTCCAGCAAAACAACTCACTTCCACTCTCATTATTTCTTCAACACCTCAATCACGACAGCATACTCATGTGCCTACTCCACCTCCATCTTCCCCTATTCAAGCAAATCAACAACCAACCCCTCCTGCTTCCCCACAAGACACCTATATTCCTACACCACCACAGTCTCCACTTCTCCCACATTTATCCTCCATCCCATCTTACATCCTACCATCAGACACTGTAATGCCAGATGCCACCCTTCCATCCTCATCACCATCCACTCCTCACACACATGCTGTTACACCCTCCATTCCATCACTAGTTACTCCCTTTTCCACACCAAATGCACCATTATCTCCCACTTTCTCATTGGATCCCACTACCATATCCTCTATCCTCACCATCATCACCCCCTTCTGAAATCCCTTATAGCAGAGGCCATTACACCTCTTGCTACCACTATTCAATCCTTATCTGCCCAAATCTCTGCTCTTACTGCTGCCCCCTCCTCAGTTAGGGGCCTAGCCTCAGTTCCCACTGAAACCAGGCAGGGGGAGATGCCTGATAATGAAGCAGCAACAACATCTTCAGATACTTCAGCTCCAGCACCAGTAGATATTTCAGTCCCCACAACAGCATATACAGATTGTATAGATACATATTTAATTGATTTAATTGATTTTATTGATACTGGACATTGATGAAACTGTTGGTAATTTTATCATCAATCCCACAGTTAATTTACAAGAATTGCTGACAAATTTTGATACTGTATATATCCATCCTCCTTCAACAACATTCACTAAGACACAGTTGGTTATTATGCCTTATACTTCTCCTGTTAGTCCAGCAGTTGCTAAGCAACTCCGTGACAGTTTTGAAATTCCAGTTTCTGCTCCAACCTCTGCAGTTATTCCATCCTCTCCAGAAGCTATCTCAGCACCCATCTTTGTGATGGATGACTCAACTATGCCAGATCTAGATAATCCCTTGAAACTTGGTCCAGAAATAAATGAAAACGGCTAGAAAATCTTCTGAATGAATTGCTGAATAACTACTTAACTGATCTGAATTTGAATCTTAAAAATCCTTGAAGTCATCAGAAAACGTCGAACTGAGCTCTGCTATCGTCGAACTGAGCTCAGCGATATGGATTTAGACAGCAATAAAATCATCGATCTGAGCTCAAAGATCATCGAACTGAGCTCAGAGATAGAGATCCAATGCTGAGTCAAGATCGTTGAACTGAGCTCGCAGATCGTCGAATGGAGTTCGACGATTTGTTGAAGTTGAGCTCAGCGATCGTCGAATGGAGTTCGACGATCTTTCGAAGTTGAGCTAGACGATCGTCGATTGGAGTTCGACGAATCGTTGTGCTGAGCTCGACGATATGACTTAGTCTCAAACTGAAAAATTCTTGGTCTTGAGGGCAGCTTCCAAACCTAGACTTCTAACCCTTAGACTCAATTCTAATTGACCTTTAGATCTATACAGGAGGTCAAAAACTGGTTTCCTAGAGACATAGTGATCCTGACCCAAATTAGTAATAGGGTGTTCCAACAATCTCCCCCTATTTGGGTTAGGATTACTATTTATAGAATTTGGAAAAATTAAATAACATAACAACATACAAGCAACAATACAGAAAAGCAAAAAGCTGGACAAGCAGAACCACAGATATATATCATCCCAGATAATAATCAGAAATCAAGATGATTGTCACCTTACATAATCATTTCTTCTCCTTGCTCTTAATGAGTTTGATTTCTCTATTGGGGTTGAGAGCTTCCTTCTTTGATCTTGTATCGTCTGTTGCATCTAAAGAGGTTTGCTGTCTGGGCCTTGGAACTACAGCTTCAGGATGCAGCTCCATGTATCTATCAGAATCAAAGAATTTGCTTGAACCATATCTTTCCAACTCTTTCTTTCTCTGTTCAGATAATGTAGTGATGTTGGAAGAGTCTTTCCCTTGCTCTCTAGCTTTCTTAATCTGGTCCAGTGCAGCAAGCTCTTTCATCCTTGCAGTCTAAGCAGTTGGATTGTTTTCAGAATCTTCAAATGGCACTGGTGGCTCATATCTATTTGATGGATTGTCCTGAGGAGGCCTGGGAGAAACTACTTCCTTCAGTTTATAGGGAAAAGGACCAGAGGTTGTGTCAGATGAGATTTGTCCTTCCCTGGAGTAGGGATGTTGCCTTGAATATCCTTTGGAATAAACCTGGAATTCTCTTTGATTTCCTCTATAATTTCCTCTTCTGGATTGAGAGCCCCTGGACTAGCCTCCCCTATGATAGGATCTGGCATGTAGCTGATAGGGGGATTGGCTTCTAGCAGAGGGCTGAGCAGCTGAACTTCCACCTGCACCTGCATCAGGATGAGGTGGTGGAGGAGGATGAGGATGTTGAAATTGGGAAGATCCTTTTTCATATTTCCTTTTCTTCTTCATTGCTTTGAGTTGATTCTTTGAGTACTGCATCCAGTGCTCAATTATGGGGCAATCATGAAGAATATAATATGGTATGTCATTGTTGTCCTTGACCTTGGCTGGAGGTACTCTCTTTATGGCTTTGCTCCTTGCCTTTCTCTTTCTGGCAATGGTAGCAGAAGAATCATCAGAATCTGTCCTGAACTCATCACTTTCAGAACTTTGATCATCATAAAGAGCATAAATCTTTTTCATCAAATCTTTCTTGAGCTGGATTGAAGCAGATGAGGCAGTAGAGGTTGGAGCAGCAGCAGATACAACACTTGTAGCAATTGTGGTTGAAGCAGAAGCAGAGGTTGAAGCAACAGCAACAGCAGCAGATACTGAAGGTTCTGGAGTAGTAATAACAGTAGTTGGGGCAGCAACAGTTTCACTTACAGAAAAAGCAATATTAGTAGCAAGAATATCATCAGAAAACACAGAGGGATCAAAATCATGTGCCTCTGTCATAAGGATATTAGCAGAAACTGGAACAGCAGTAGCAGCAGCACTGACAGTACTAATAGCAATAGATACGTCAACACTATCTTCAGCAGGAGGGATAACAGTATCAGAAACAGCAACCATGCTTTCAGCAGGAGTAGCAGCAGCATAAACTGAGTTAATAAAGGAAGTTATGATGTTGGGGTCACAACAAGAGAAGGGCACAAGGGCCTTGGACAAATCCTCTGATGGCTGGAGTGCAACTGTCTCTGGAAGATAACTAAGGTAGGCTGAATCAAATGCTGACAGCAGAGACCTGAGGTCTATTGAAAAGACTGCAACAGGAGGTGGAACTGGATCTTGAAGAATAGCAGCAGCAGCAGCAACAAAAGCTGAAGAAACAGCAGACACAGCAGGCAGGCTCACTTTATAGGGCATCTCCCCCTGCCTAAATTCAGACAAGGCTGGATCAAGGCACACTGCTGAAGGGGCTGCCTGAGGGAATAAGGAAGATAGCCTGGAAAAGAGATCTGCCACTGACTGGAGTAATGGAGCCAAGGAGGTCTCCAAAAGAAGAGATAGCCTGGGGGCTAGCAATTCATATATCCTGTCAGCAAGGGCTGGAAGATCTACTTGCTCAGCAGTGACTGGAGCAGAGGTAGAGGATGGAGGAGGAGCTGTTGGTGATGGTAGTGGAGAGCTAGAGTATTGGGGAAGGGATGGTTGAGGTGTTGGTAAAGTGGTGATTGAGGACAGTGGGATGGAGATAGATGGTGTGAAGGTGGGTTGATACTTGATCTCTTGTGGAAGGTCTTGGTAAGAGGTTGATGATGAGGGCAGCTCAGGAGGAGAGGAGGTTGAGTCATCCATGAAGGAATCATCAATAAGGTTGAATGAGGGAATGGAGGGTGATGAAGTGGCAATATCTGGTTAAGGGTAGGATTATAATGGATGGAATTGTTCTTCTGTTGTTGGTAGAGTATGGATTGGAGATGGTATAGATGTTGGAGAGGGGCTGGAGATGATGATGGTGGATGGAGTTTGAATGTTGGATGGAATTGGAAGAGATGGAATTGGAGGAGGAGGAGGAGAAGCAGCAGCAGGCAGGTCATCTGCAGGGGCAGAGACTTGAGGGGAAGTGACTCTGACAGTCCTAGTGCCTGAAGGTGTGTTGGAAGAGGGTCTGCTGGGCTTGAGGATCTGCCTGTCCCATTTACCAAATAGGGCATAGGACAGTCTCTTGGAAGCATTTATGTGTATCCCAGAGGATACTAGCAATGCAGGGCATCTGTTCTGCAGAAGAGTCCTAAAATCCTTCCAAAATTTACAAAACTCTTATTAATTTTCTTCTTAATTAGGTCAAAGAAGACCTCTCCCCAGTTCAATCTCTTCTTGTCCACTATAGCTCCCATTAAGCAGACCTGATACCTGGAAATTGTATCATGGGCAGAGTGCTTAGCCAATAGGACCTTTCCAACTACATCAGCCAGGAATCTATATTCCACAGACAGATTCTTTTTCAACAGCTTGCTAGGGTTAGCCTCAGAATGACCCATTCTTACAAGCAAGTCAGCATATTCTTCTCCAGATAAATTAGGAGAATATCCACCAGTACTTAACTCAAAAACCTCTGTCAGAATTGCTGGGGTCAGGGGTACCTGTGTGCCAGAGATTGATCCAACAATGGTGTTTTGATCCTGATTGTGGGCAGTGTAAACCCATTCTTTAATTTCATTAGCAGCAAGTTTAATCCTGGCTGTCATGATTGTAGCAAGTTTCTGCTCTTTGAACAACTCCAAGATGTCCTGGAAAACCTGATCTGTCGTGCTGAAGGATTCCATGTCAATGTCAAAGCCGGCATCAAATTTCATGGCGGCGAGAACAGCAACAGAAACGTCCATAGTTACCTGCAAAGAATCAACAAACAAAACGACCAAGTGCAGAAATGTTTGGAGGGAAAGAAAGTTTTTGCAGAGAAATCAAAAACGCAAAGGGAGAACGACGGCGAAAAATTAATTTTATATTAGGGTTCGACGCAAAAAAAGAAAGATCGTTGAACTCAGTTCAACGATCGGGGCTTCTAAAGGAATCTGAAGAGCCTTCAATATCGTCGATCTCCGTTCGACGATATTGGAGAGCGTCGAGCTCTGTTCGACGATAGTTAAGAGAACAAAATCGTCGAGCATCGTTCGACGATCGCTGACCGGAAGAGATAGTTCAAACTATCTGAGAAACGCTGATCTCAGGTCGACGATTTCAGAAATCGTCGATCTCCGTTCGACGATCGGGGGGAAAATCGTCGAGCGCAGTTCAGAGACCAGAAAAACTCTAGACACTAAGAAAAATCAAGATGTTTTCCTAGTCTTGGTCAATTTTTAAACTTTTAAAATCTTGGATATTATTTAAGACTTCCTCCATCTAACATTCCTAACTGATTTAGGAAGAAGGTGTGTTTCTTTTCATCCAAGGGCTTGGTGAAAATATCTCCCCTTTGCAAATCAGTTGTGATATATTATAGTTCAATTTTATTCTTTTCAACATTATCCCTTAAGAAGTGATGCCTAATCTCTATGTGTTTTGTCCTACTATGGAGGACTGGATTTTGAGCTATAGAAATAGCACTGGTGTTATCACAAAAGATTTTAGACTTCTCTAAATTTTAGCCATAGTCTAGGAGTTGGTTTTGAATCCACAAGATTTGTGAACAACAACTGCCTGCAGTCATATATTCAGCTTCAGCAGTTGAGGTTGACACAGAAGTTTGTTTCTTACAAAACCAAGAGACAAGTCTGTCACCAAGGAACTGACAAGTTCCACTGGTGCTTTTCCTGTCAATTCTGCATCCAGCATAATCAGCATCAGAAAATCCAGTTAAATCAAATGCTGAATCTTTGGATACCAGAGACCTAGATTTGGACAACTCTTAACATACCTGAGAATCCTCTTTACTAATGTTAGGTGTGACTCTCTAGGGCTTACTTGGAACCTAGCACATATACATGTAGCAAACATTATATCTGGTCTACTGGCTGTAAGGTACAGTAGAGAGCCAATCATTGCTTTATATGTTGTCTGATCAACAGGTTTCCCATGTTCATCAGCATCCAATACAGCATTAGTAGGCATAGGTGTTTTCATACAAGATGCTTCAGACATGCCAAATTTTTTTACCAATTCATTTGCATACTTGGTTTGAGAAATAAAGATGCCTTCATCATGTTGTTTGACTTGCAATCCTAGGAAGAAGGATAGCTCACCCATGCTACTCATTTCAAATTTAGAATGTATTAGGTTGGAAAACCTTCTACACAATTTTGAGTCAGTAGAACCAAAAATAATATCATCTACATAGATCTGTACTAGTAGGGTATGGGACTTATGGGTTCTAATGAAAAGAGTTTGGTCTACTCTACCCCTTATAAATCTATTTTCCAAAAGAAAGCATGTTAGGGTCTCATACCGTGCTCTAGGAGCTTGCTTAAGACCATATAATGCTTTTTCAATCTAAAAACATAATCAGGATAAGTTGGAGAGATAAAACCTGGAGGTTGTCTGACATATACTTCTTCTTTGATGTCTCCATTTAGAAATGCACTTTTGACATCCATCTGATATACCTTGAATCCTTTATATGCTGCATAAGCCAAAAATATTCTGATGGCTTCCAATCTTGCAACTGGTGCAAAAGTCTGGTCATAGTCTATTCCTTCTTCTTGAGAATATCCCTGAGCAACTAGCCTTGCCTTGTTCCTTACAATTACTCCTTGATCATCCAGTTTTGTTTCTGAACACCCACTTTGTTCCAACAATGGAATGATCCTTAGGCTTTGGCACTAGTTCCCACACTTTGTTCCTTTCAAATTGATGCAACTCTTCTTGTATTGCAATGATCCAGTGTGGATCTTGTCCTGCATCTTGAATGGACTGAGATTCAATTTGAGATAGGAAGCAGGTATGCAACAGGTTTTGGTTGACCTGATTTCTGGTTTGCACACCAGCTGAGATGTCTCCAATTATTTGGGAAATTGGATGGTCTCTTGATGTTACTAAATCAACAGGGGGTGTTGATTGTTCACCAACCTGTGTTGTTGTTTCCTCTTGTGGTACAGCAACTGGCTCTTCAAGTTATTCTTTACTATGTTGAATACTTTCTTCATCTTCACTGCTTTCCTCTTTTTGAGTGACCTGTAACTTGTTCAAGTCTTCAACAAGAGAATGTTCCTGCAAAGGTTCTATGGTAGAAGAGATCTTCTCCTTGAAAGACATGTTAGATTCATCAAATGATATATGAACAGATTCCTCAATTTTTAGAGATGATTTATTATAAACCCTATAAACCTTGTTGATCATGGAGTATCCCAGAAACACTCCTTCATCAGCTTTAGCTTGAAATTTTGCTAAATATTTCTTGTCATTATTATGTATGTAGCAAATACAACCAAAAACTCTAAAATAATCAACTTTAGGTTTCTTCCCTTTGAGTAATTCATAGGGAGTCTTTCCCTTTAGTTTATGTATCAAACTTCTATTCAGCACATAGTTGGAGGTGTTCACTGCCTCTGCCCAAAAGGATAGAGGAAGGTGAGCATCTGACAACAATATAGTGGCAGATTCAATAAGGGTTCTATTTTTCCTTTCAGCTACCCCATTTTGTTGAGGAGTTCTAGGAGCTGAGAAAGTATGCATGATCCCTTCACTCTGACAAAACTCTTGCATATGAAGAGAATCAAACTCTGTCCCACGATCACTTCTGATCAGGGCAATGTGAGTATTGAACTCAGTCTGTATACATTTGAGAAACTCTGTCAGACACTTAAAGTTATCAGGCTTCTTCCTTAGAAAGAACACCCAAGTGAATCTAGAGAAGTCATCTACAACTACTAAAGTGTAAGATTTCCCTCCTAGACTTTGTACTATGATGGGTCCAAAAAGATCCATGTGTAACAGATACAATATCCTAGGTGAATCACTCTTATTAAGTGACTTAAAACTATTTTTAGTTTGCTTGCCTAATTGACAAGCCCTGTAAAGTCCTTCCTTCTTGTATGAGCCAGAAGGTAGTCCTCTAACAAGGTTGTCCTTGGATAGTCTAGTAATAGTTCTAAGGTTTAGGTGTCCTAGTCTGTTATGCCATAAAATATTTGGTCTACAAATAGAATTAAACAGGCAAATATCTACATCTGTTGAAAGAAAATCTACTAGATAGATGTTACCTTTCTTTTTACCTGTCAACACGGTTGTGTTGTCCTCTGACTTGATTTTGCATAATGCTTTGATGAAGGTCACCTGGTAGCCTTCATCACACAGCTGACTAATGCTTATTAAGTTGTGCTTCAGTCCTTCCACATAAGCCACCTTCTTGAATGTTACTGATCCAATCTGGACTGCACCATATCCTTTAGTTTGTCCAAAGTTTGAATCACCAAAGATAACTTTGGGTCCAAGCTTGGTTCTAAAGGATGCGAGGTTGTCCTTATTTCCTGTCTTGTGCTTAGAGCACCCACTATCCAAGTACCATTGCTGGTTAGATGTTGGATAGGTCTTCACCTGCACATAAGATAATTCATTTATTTCTGACCCAGTTTACCTTGGGCCTAGGTTGATAACCTTTAAACTCTGAAATAAAAGACATCCCAGGTTGACTCTTATAACCTTCAGGATGATATCTCCTTGGAGGTATAATCCATTCAGTATAAGGGTTAAAGATTTGGGATGAAGGACCCTTAGGATTGGATTTTGATTTGCCCTTGAAAGAATTTCCAGAGCTCTGACCTCTGTTCGACGATCATGGAGCTCCGTTCGACGGTCGACTATGGCAGAGTTCAGGAACTTGAGATCGTCGACCTGAGTTCGACGATTTTGCCTGAGATCGTCGATCTGCATTCGGCGATCGTCGATCTCCGTTCGACAATTTCTGCTGGGACTTAGTTTTCTTGGGCAGATCAGAATTTTTCCTAGCTACCTCTGCAACTCCCTTTCCTTTATCAGAAATGAATTTGATTGGAGTTGTTAGAACTATGGGTTGGCTGGATGAAGCACCCAAGCCCAGTGTACTATTAAATCTGGAGTTCACTGTGCTTGTGATGTCCATCAGCTTGATACTTCTCCCATTAAGGGATTCTTCAAGCTTCTTGGCCTCAGATAGCTCACCTTTCAGTGAAGCTATCTGCTCCCTACAGCACTCCAACTCCTGAGAGAGTTTGAGGTTTTCTGACTTTAAGGTATTATGTTCAGATAAATGATTTCTGAGAGAGATAATTTCTTTCTCAGATTTTAGCAGGTCTAAACATAACGCTTTAAACTCAGATTTAAAGTCCTCTGAATTAAAATCAAATGAACTAATTACCTGATCTTCTTCGGGTTGAGTCTCTGAATCTGACTCTGACTCTTCTTCATCTGAATTATGTTGAGAGGCATTGATTGCCATCATGTAGAACTCTTTCTCTTCTGCATCATCTTCATCATCACTGGAGCTGGATGAGGATTCTGACTCCTCTTCAGTCTCACTCCAGGATTCAGCAACAAACCCCTTTCTTGTGTGTTTGTTTTTGCTTGAGGAGGGTTTGCCATTGTCATTCCTCTTGGAGTCTTTCTCCTTTCTTCTTTCTTTCTTGTCCCTTTTGTCCTTGTTTTTGTTTTCTGGACAGTCAGGAACAATGTGCCCTGGTTTCCTGTAACCAAAGCAAACAATTTCCTTATTATTAATTGACTTATCATACCTTGGCTTATTATGCTCCTTGTATGATCTCCTTCTGAAGTCCTTTCTGGCCATCTTGTAAAATCATTTGGCCAAGAGACTGAGCAGTTCATCATTGCCTGTGACTTTGTCTTCAGGCTGATCTTCAGTTGCCTTGAAGGCTATTGTCTTCTCTTTTCTTGTGGGTGGTGAGGCAGCCTTCTGTTCTTCTTCTCTATTCTTAATGAGTAGCTCATAAGATTTGAGCTTACCCAATAGAGCTTCTGTGGTGATCTCATTCGAACTGCTGGCATCCTTGATTGGCCAGATTCTTGAATCCCAAGTGCTAGGGAAGCACATTAGAATTTTGACATTAAGTTCAGTTAGTGAGATCTCTTTATCCAAGGTCCTGAGTTCACTGACTATTAGACTGAGCCTGTTGTACATATCTCCCACTGACTCAGTTTCTCCCTTCTTGAAATTCTTATATTGAGATATGAGGTGGGATATCCTGTCCTTTCTCTCATCAGATGAGCCTGAGACTATGTCAGAGAGTTTATCCCAGATTTCCTTTGCTGAATTGCATTCAACTACCTTTTGAAAGATGTCATCAGACATGGTCTGGGCTAAGATGTTCATAGCCTTGGCATCAGCTACCTTCCATTTCTTGATATCAGCATCTGTTCCTGATGGAGGTGGAACAGCATTTGTACTTGAGTTCTCTGGATATCTTGGACAAACTGTCAAAACAGAGTTAAAAATATCCCTGTCAATAGAATTCATGTATAATCTGATCCTTGCTTTCCAAAGTGCAAACTTGGATAGATTGCACACTGGAGGTCTGGTGCTAGCATAATCTTTGTTTTGGGCCATGATTTGTGAAAACAAAATCTAATACTAAACTCAAAAGAAAACAGATCTAACTAGGAATCTTTGGGTTCAGGTGTTAGCCTGTGCAACCACCAAGATGTGGTATGTTTAACCAACCTCCCTCTGGTACCAATTGAAAGTGCAGCTAGATCTGATATACTCTAGAGGGGGTGAATAGAGTATATGGTGCTTGAAAACATTTTACAACAATTGTTGTAATCTGAGTGAACAGGGAAGCAATTATTAAATCTAATCACAGAACTAAACTAATCACAAAATAATCACAGAACAATCACAGCCAGAAACAAAAATAAAGACAAGCAATCCAGATGAAACAAGGAGCTATAGTGGTTCCCCTAAACTTGGGTACATCCACTCTTCTACCACCATAGGTAGGAATCCACTGCAGGATGAGTTGATCGGTGTCCTGGGCACCAATGAGCTTTTGATAAGGTACTCAAAAACCAAATCAGATTTTTTGATCAGGTGTCTTGCCACCAATGAGCTTTTGACAAGGTGCTCAAAAACCAAGCTCAAACTTTTGAAGGGAGTTTGAGAAACCCTTTACAGAGATGGGGGTGAGAGAGTGATGGAAGTCTTCTCTTTCTCAAAGTAGCTGAGATGACTATGTGGATTTGCTGGTTTCAAAGCTCTCCCTGAGTCCTTGAGATGTTCAGGAAAAGAAGCTTTGCTGTAGGGTGATAGGCCTTCAGAAGTTGATCTCCAGCAAATGATGATTTCAGCAACAGCTGAAATGTTAGGTGTCTAGAGTCTTTGAAAGATGTTGGCCTTGAACATTTGAGACAAGAGAGATCAGAAGATTTCAGAAAGTTTGATCTCCTTGGATGTGTGTTCTTCAGAGAATTCTTTGAGACAGAGAATATGTTGTTCTTATTCTTCTTGTCTGTGTTCTGAGGATAAGTGATGTCTAAGAGAGATTCAAAAATCTTGTCTTTTATTCTCTAGTACTGAATAGAAAAACATCCTCTGTCAAGAATAGACGTTGGCCTGCATTAATTGCATCCTTAATTGCAAAATGTCTTCTGGAGGAAAGTCCAAAGAAACATTCCTTGATAATCCCTTGAAACTTGGTCCAGAAATAAATGAAAACGGCTAGAAAATCTTCTGAATTAATTACTGAATAACTCCTTAACTGATCTGAATTTGAATCTTGAAAATCCTTGAAGTCATCAGAAAACGTCGAACTAAGCTCTGCTATCGTCGAACTGAGCTCAGCGATATGGATTTAGACAGCAACAAAAATTGTTGATCTGTGCTCAAAGATCATCGAACTGAGCTCAGAGATAGAGATCCAATGCTGAGTCAAGATCGTCGAACTGCGCTCGCAGATCGTCGAATGGAGTTCGACGATTTGTTGAAGTTGAGCTCAGCGATCGTCGAATGGAGTTCGACGATCTTTCGAAGTTGAGCTAGACGATCGTCGATTGGAGTTCGACGAATCGTCGTGCTGAGCTCGACGATATGACTTAGTCTCAAACTGAAAAATTCTTGGTCTTGAGGGCAGCTTCCAAACCTAGACTTCTAACCCTTAGACTCAATTCTAATTGACCTTTAGATCTATGCAGGAGGTCAAAAACTGGTTTCCTAGAGACATAGTGATCCTGACCAAAATTAGTAATAGGTTGTTCTAACACATGCCACTAACCTTTTGGGTAGAGGCTGTAAGCACAGCAAACTATATCTTGAATAGGAGTTTAATTCACAAACTAAAGAATAGGACTCCCTATGAATTGCTCAAAGAGAAGAAACCTAAAATTAACTATTCCAAAGTATTTTGTTGTATATGCTATATACACGATAACAACAAAAAATACATTAGAAAGTTTGAGGCTAAGGCTGAAGATGTAGTTTTTCTAGGATACTCCCAAGTAAGCAAAGCCTATAGGGTTTTAAATAAATCAACATTAAAAGTAGAAGAGTCAATTCATATTTCTTTTAATGAAACTAACATGTATTGCAAGGAGAAAGAAGTTTCTACCATTAGCAACTTGCAGGTACCCCACCTGTCTGAGACATTGGATGGACTAAACCTCACACAAGAGATTCCCACTCATCCCTCTCCACAGGTCATTGAAGACAGTGAAGAAGATTAATCTGAAGAGCATGAGACTCAACCAACAACAAATATAATACCACAAGAGGAATTTATTCAAAATGTTATTGCACAACCAACTCCACCCACTGATTTTGTCACACTTAGGGATCACCCCAGATCTCAAGTAATTGGAGACATATCAGCAGGTGTATAGACAAGTCATCACCTCAACCAAGACTTGATGCATGCCTGTTTTCTCTCTCAGGTTGAACCTCTCACCATCCATGAAGCTGAGCAAGATCCCGACTGGATCCTTGCAATGCAAGACGAACTAAACCAATTTGAGAGATGTAGAGTCTGGGATTTGGTTCCAAGACCCCAAAACTATCCAGTTATTGGAACCAAATGGGTTTTCAGAAACAAGGCTAGGCTTGATGCCCAAGGAGTCATTGTGAGGAACAAGGCTAGGCTTGTTGCTCAAGGATATAGGCAAGAGGAAGGAATTGACTATGATCAGACCTTTGCACCAGTTGCAAGGTTGGAAGCTATAAGGATTTTCCTTGCCTATGCAGCTTTCAAGAAGTTCAAAGTCTTTCAAATGGATGTGAAAAGTGCATTCTTAAATAGAGTGCTACAAGAAGAGGTTTATGTAGAACAACCTCCAGGTTTTGTTTCACCAACTTATCCCTCTTATGTTTTTAGATTAAATAAGGCTCTTTATGATCTAAAGCAAGCTCCAAGAGCTTGGTATGAGACCTTGGCAAGTTTCTTATTAGTGCATAAATTTACAAGAGGAACTGTAGATAAAACCCTTTTCACTAGACATCATAAGGACCAAATATATGTAAATGACATCATATTTGGCTCTACAGATTTAAAATTGTGCAAGAGGTTTTCTGACCTCATGCATTCTAAATTTGAAATGAGTAGCATGGGAGAGCTTTCATATTTCCTTATTCTCCAAGTGAAACAACTCCCTAATGGCATCTTTATCTCTCAAGCAAAATATGCTAGAGAACTTCCAAAGAAGTTTGGGATGGCTGATGCCTCAGCTAAGAAAACTCCTATTCCAACAAATGTTGTTGTGGACTCTGATATACCAGGAAAACCTGTAGATCAGAAACTTTATAGGGGCATTGTTGGGTCCCTATTATACCTCACAGCAAGTAGGCCAGATATTATGTTTGCTACATGCCTTTGTGCTAGGTTTCAAGTGAACCCTAAATAATCCCATCTTATTTTCTTAAATAGGATTTTAAGGTATATGAAGAGTTGTCATGATCTAGGCCTTTGGTATCCTGCTGAATCAGAATTTGAGTTAACTGGATACTCTGATGCTGATTTTGCTGGATGCAGGGTAGATAGAAAAAGTACTTCAGGAACTTGTCAGTTCCTGGGTATGAGATTAGTATCATGTTCTGTAAAAAGCAAACATCTGTGTCCGCGTCAACTGCTGAAGCAGAATATATTGCAGCAGGAAGCTGTTGTTTACAGATGCTCTGGATACAGAATTAGCTTCTAGATTATGGGTTCAACTTAAATAATTCAACCATATTCTGTGATAATACTAGTGCTATAGCCATAGCACAAAATCCAGTTCACCATAGTAGGACTAAGCATATTGATATAAGACATCATTTCATTAGGGAGTGTGTAGACAAAAATAAGATTAAGCTTGTCTATATCTACACTGATTTACAGAAAGCTGATATATTCACCAAACCTCTGGATGAGAAAAATCATGCTTTCTTTCTAAATCAGCTGGGGATGGTCAATGGAGAAGACTTAGCTTAAGTTATGTCTGCATTCGACGAATTTTCCAAAGTTCGTCGAACGGAGTTTGACGAACCAGGGAAAGTTTGAGAGATACTCGTCGAACGTAGTTCAACGAACTCTCTGTGAGTGAAACAAGTTTCGTCGACCAGAGATCGACGAACCTTGCTTCAGAAGATATTCGTCGACCAGA
The DNA here is from genome assembly GCA_039583875.1 of Platanthera guangdongensis. Taxonomy (NCBI): domain Eukaryota; kingdom Viridiplantae; phylum Streptophyta; class Magnoliopsida; order Asparagales; family Orchidaceae; genus Platanthera; species Platanthera guangdongensis. Next base: position 138,446,467 of record CM077148.1, read on the forward strand.
GTTCGACGAATTGTCTTCAAGTCTCCTGAATGAGTTCGACGAATTACTTATTATTAAATCATTTCGTCGACCTCAGTTCGAAGAACTAATTTTATTTTCGTGTAACGGAGATTGTCGATTCATATTCTGGAAAACCTTATATCTAGGTTTTCTTCGACCTTCATCCCGCGCTTTCTGTTCTCTTGCACTTGATCGTCATTTTCTTTGTCTATCTTGCAGGTGATCTCAATGGCGATTCCAGCACGAGCTCTAGCCACAATGAAGTTTGACACTGGCTTTGATGTCGACTTCGACTCATTCCAGCACTCAGATCCAATCTTCCTCTATATTCTGGAACTTCTGGATGACAGAATCAGAAGAACCTGATGAACACCAGGATAAAGTTGGCAGGAACAGAAATCAGGGAATGGGTCTATACTTCAACCACTTCTGAAGACAATACGATGACAGGATCAATCGCTGGTAACCCTGTTTCCTTAACCCCCGCGATTTTAACTGAAATATTTGGTTTGAAAAATGGCGAAGAGGACTTAGAGATTGATTCTGAAGAGTTTACTGTGATGCTCAATCTGATGGGTTATGCTGGTGACAACTCAAATAAACTGTTGAAGAGGCATTTGTCTGTAGCATACAAGTTCCTGGCAGACATTGTTGGGAAGGTCTTGCTTGACAAGCATACTGCCCATGACTACATCACAAGACATCAGTTCTTGGTCATGTGTGCAGTAATAAATAAGAAGCAAGTGGACTGGGTTCAGATCTTCTTTGATCTGATAAAGAAGAAAAATAATAAGAAAGAAGTGTGTTTTGGAAGGATCCTAGGGATCTTCCTCAAGGAAAAGGCTGCTGAATCACTGGTCTCCCAGACCATATTCATTAATGCTAGTAAAAGGCTCACCTGTGCCTTATTTGGCAGGTGGGAGAGGACAATCACCAAGCCCACTAAGGCTTCTACCTCTTCCACCCCAGCTTCTGAAGGCACCAGGGTTGTTAAAGTCACTCCCACACGTGCTGAGGAGATTCATCCCACTCCACCATCTCTTCCAGCACTCCTTCCAGCAAAACAACTCACTTCCACTCTCATTATTTCTTCAACACCTCAATCACGACAGCATACTCATGTGCCTACTCCACCTCCATCTTCCCCTATTCATGCAAATCAACAACCAACCCCTCCTGCTTCCCCATAAGACACCTACATTCCTACACCACCACAGTCTCCACTTCTCCCACATTTATCCTCCATCCCATCTTACATCCTACCCTCAGACACTGTAATGCCAGATGCCACCCTTCCATCCTCATCACCATCCACTCCTCACATACATGCTGTTACACCCTCCATTCCATCACTAGTTGCTCCCTTTTCCACACCAAATGCACCATTATCTCCCACTTTCTCATTGGATCCCACTACCATATCCTCTATCCTCACCATCATCACCCCCCTTCTGAAATCCCTTATAGCAGAGGCCATTACACCTCTTGCTACCACTATTCAATCCTTATCTTCCCAAATCTCTGTTGTTACTGCTGCCCCCTCCTCAGGCAGGGGCCTGGCCTCAGTTCCCACTGAAACCAGGCAGGGGGAGATGCCTGATGATGAAGCAGCAACAACAGCTTCAGATACTTCAGCTCCAGCACCAGTAGATATTTTAGTCCCCACAACAGCATATACAGATTCCATAGATACATATTTAATTGATTTAATTGATTTTATTGATACTGATATGGACATTGACGAAACTATTGGTGATTTTATCATCAATCCCACAGTTAATTTACAAGAATTGCTGACAAATTTTGATACTGTATATATCCATCCTCCTTCAGCAACATTCACTAAGACACAGTTGGCTATTATGCCTTATACTTCTCCTGTTAGTCCAGCAGTTGCTAAGCAACTCTGTGACAGTTTTGAAATTCCAGTTTCTGCTCCAACCTCTGCAGTTATTCCATCCTCTCCAGAAGCTATCTCAGCACCCATCTTTGTGATGGATGACTCACCTATGCCAGATCTAGATGAGCTGATCTTGGCTGATATTGAAGAAGAAAATAACGCAGCAGTTGAAAGCTCTGTCCCAATTACTTCTGATGCTTGTACAGTCTCTTCTTCAACTACTGCTGAAACTCCAGTTTTTCAAACTTCTGCTCCTACTACAGAAAAGACTGTTATTGATGATAAATCCTTGAAAGCATTGGATGCTTTATATGATAACCCTCAGGGTTCTGGCAGTGAAGATGATGAAGATGATGATGAAGAAGATTCAGATGAAGAAGTTGCCAAGAAGAAGAAGCAAATGTTATCAAAGAAGAGAAAGGCTCCTCCTCCTCCTGCTCCTAAGCTCAATCCAACAGTTGACACTCCCTACTATATCTTGCATAATGTTACTCCTTATAAGGGAATGCCTGCATGGATGTGGTTGTCTAAGAACCAGCAAAAGGAGAGGAAATGAAGCAGAAAATATTCTCCTCCACCAGTTCATAGATACAGAAAAGATCCACCTCCTCCACCTCCTCCAGCACCCGGTGCCACTGGCTCTAGCTCTCAGGGATCTGCTCTATGCAAACTTATCAGAGACATCAAGGGCGATCCTCTGTAAGCAGTCAGCAAACACATCATTCTTCAGGAAATCAACAACAGCAACATCAACAACATCAGCAGCAACAACAACAAATCTCTGCACAACAGAAAGCTAAGAGTCCTGAAAGACCAGATTCACCTCCTATTCCTTTTGAGGATCCTGAAACAGCTAACACTGCTAAAATGGCCAGATTCTAGGAAATTGGTTGTCTATCCTTGATAAATAAAGTAAAAGCTGAAGGCAAAGACATATCAGAATATACAACTATGTCAAAATACAGGAAGGAAGAACTAAAACGATTTGATAAATCCAACAAACTATTTAATGTTGATGATTACATGAAGCTCCATCCTAAAGCAGTTGTCCCCAGAACTACATCACTGAAGATTATTGGGGCAGCTGACATGACAATGACACGGGTACATGCCTTAAATCCAAACAGAGAAATTATCTTTACAAGGCCAGGCGAGAAGACAAATGAAGACAAGTCCATGCAGAAGAAGCAGAAGAAGTAATCTTTACTATGTTTTAATTTCTTTCTGCATTTGCTTTCAAACTATGATATTTGTTTAAACAAAGCTTATGTACATATATATCTGCTGCATGTGTTAGTAATTCTCTACCAAATATATCTTTTTTCTTGCTTTGTTTATCTGTATGTTTATGTTTTGAGTCTATCAGTGACCTCACCCAAATAGGGGGAGATTATTGGATCCCTAGTTGATTTGGGCTAGGTTCACTAACTTAAGATGTGACCCAACATGTATAGCCAGGGTCAAATTTGTGTCCTACAGTCTAGGCCAAGTCCTTAGAGTCAATATCAGATGGACCAGCTATCAACAAGACCATCAGAGACTCAAGACTTAGAAGATTTCAAGACCAAGTAAAATGAGTTCGACGTTCGTCGAACTCAGTTCGACAAAAGGCATTCTCAGCTCGATGATCTTGAGATATTTCTCTGAGCTGAGCTCGACGATCTTCATTCTCTGTTCGACGAAAAATGGGACACTCCAGCAAAATAAAGTCAGGGTAACTCCAGATTTTTCTAAGTCCAACTTCAGGCTTTGGTCGACGAACAAGATTATGAGCTCGACGAACTTGGACCTCAAGTTCACAACTTCTCAGGTCGATGAAGTCAACTTCTCAGGTCGACGAACTCAGTACTCTACTCGACGAATTATGGAATCAGAGGATTTGTGTTGACACTTAGGGCATGTGTCGACACCAACTTATGTCGACACCAGAAAACTTATGTCGACGCCAGAAAAACTTATGTCGACACCAGAATATTTGTGTCGACACCAAGATTAATCAGTCGACACCCACCTGTGTCGACACCAGAAGTTTTCATGTCGAGACACAGAAGATCAGTCAACACAAAATATTTAACTAAGTCCAGAACTGTTGCTGATCTCCAGTCGACGAATGCAATTGTCAGCTCGACGAACTAAAGACAGAAAAGGCAAAGGTTTTGAAGCATGCAAGTTCTGTTATCAGCTCGACGAACAGAAGCTGTCTGGTCGATGAACAAAGAATCTCAGCTCGACAAACTGTTAACTCAGCTCGACGAATTCTGTTATACGTTCGACGATGCCAGACTTAGCCATTTCTGGTATTCAATCCTCACTCAAATGCAATAATTCCTGACAGATTAAATTCTCAAATATTCTCTGAATGTAGCCGTTAGAGGATGCATTAATTACAGTCTTCTTCAGGAATATTACTTGCAGATTTTCCACGAGACAGTTGAGGAAATGATTTAATGATGATTATTCTCAAGGCGTCAGCATTAATTACAGAGGATTCAAATTTTTTGAATACACAGAAGAAAAGTAGATCGATACAAAGCAAGCTACACAGTGCTAGAACGTAAGAACAAGAAAGGAAATTACACTCAGTCAGAAAAACACACAGATACAGACTGACTGGAGGATTTCATATAGCACCAGAAAAGCTTCACACAAAAACTGATACTGAAGCTTACAAGTGACAAACAGTGATATTCATTCATTCAGAAGAAGAACAACTATATTATATCAAGAGTCTTCTTCTTCAACATTCTCTCTAGGACTTCCAAGCCCAACAGATATCAAATCAGTCAAGAAGATCCTGCATCACTGCTTATCCAGAACTCCGATTGAAGACCTATCATCCTACAGCAAAGCTCCAGATCTTCCCTGAAACATTCTACATCTCAGGGGGAGCTGTTTGCTAACATCATTCCACATAAGTCTTCTCTGTGATTGTTGACAGAGAAGATATAATCACTCTTTCACCCCCACCTGTACAAAGTGTTGTCATCTCCCTTCAAAAGTGATTCCTGGTTACAAGTCTCCTTCTAAAAGACTTGAGTTGGTTTTTGGGGACCTGATCAAAACCCATTGGTGTCAGGCACCTGATCAAAAACCTGAGTGGATTCCTACCAAGGGTGGTAGAAGAGTGGATGTACCCAGTTGAGGGGGAACCACTATAAACTTCTTGTGTCGTCTAGTTGCTTATCTTTTCTTTTTGTTCTTGTTGTGTGGATGTGATTAGGTTTAATATCATCTATATTTCAGTTTTCTATTTAGTGCACATTTTCAGCTTACAGCAAAAGTTGTAACATCACCTTTTTGAATTGGGACCTAATAAATTTTAAACATACTCTATTCACCCCCCTCTAGAGTATTGTAGACCTAACCCTCACTTTCACTTGGAGTGGTAAAGAAGCTTGAGAAAAAGAATGATGTAGTAGTGGAAGAAAATTCTTCCAGTAAATCTGATGGATTAGAGAGTTCAAGCTCAGATGACCAAGATGTTCCAGCACTAAAAATTTCACATAGTCCCTCATTTGGAACTAGGGAACAAATGTATGGGGAGATAATACGAGAGAAGGAACACATTGAAGAAGAAAACCTCAATGTGTTTCCAACTTTAGAAAGTGAAATTGCTGGCAAAACAGTGATGGATGTGCTCCATGACCTGAACAAGGAGGAAAGACTAAATGATGAAACTGTAAAAGATCTGCAGTTAACAGATAAAGATACTGAAAATGAAATCAATAAGGATACTGAAGAAGAAAATCTATTGGATAAAATAGATGACATTCAGGGGGAGATAACTCTAACTTCTAAGAACCTATCTCCTGATGTTGAAGTTTAGCAAGATGAAGTTCACTTGGAGGACATCGATATTGATAAAGAAGATGCAAGGATTATGGAGGAATTAGACCCAGATACTGAAAAACCAAAGAGACACCAATAATTGAAGAAGAAAGTTCATCTGAATCTGAGGAAGAAGAAGAGTCCTTGTTGAAGAAAAGGAAATTATCTGAAATGAAAAAGAGAAGTAGATGCTATAAAAGGTTTATTCAGTCTGAACCAACTCCAGTTCCTCCAATGGACCCAAGCTCACTACTTGTGCAACTACAAAATATGCTTGAACAACAAAGAACACAGCTTGAAAAGTATGTTGATGGAAGGAATAAGGAAATGCAGTTTCACCTGGCTCAGGATATAAAGTCTATAAGATTTGAAGTAAATCTCCTGAAAAAAGACATGACTAACGTCTTCCAGAAGGGAGCAAATGCTATAGTTTATATTGATAAACAACAGCAAGAAGCAAAGAAGACTGAAGATGAAATGGTTGTCAAACAAGGCTATGTCCTTGAAAATTAAAGAATCTTAGATGAAAACATGACTGTCATGCATACAGAAACATTGGTCAAGCTGACAGAGCAACCTACTAATTTAGAAAACAAACTAGTTGCTGCTACAAAAGACAGGGAAACTCAGCTGACAACCCATTCAACATCATTGCTTAAAGATATAAAGGCTTCTGACAAAAGTTTGGATAACAATTTGCTGAAAGTGAAGAACACTGTAACCTCAGGAATCAATTATCTAGATGGACAAGTGAGATTTCACAAGAATGATTTGAGAGATCATATGGAAAGAGAAGTCGCAAAGGGGGAGATGGTAATGATAAGGGCTAGTTCTGAATATGCTATCTAGATATCTAACAATATCAGAGACACTTTAGGCCATCCTCCCCTATGGTATGATGGTGACCAAACTACTGAGTATGGTTGTCAACCAACTCAATTTTAATCTACTCATGTTGCTGAGCAAACTATGTACAATCCTACAACACAAGATCCTTTTGAGGCTATCCAAGCTGCTGTCCAAACCATGTACATCCCTCCACCACAAGTTCAAAATATTATATGTGAAGAGGTGGATATGTCTGCATCTGCTATACTTAAAGAAAAAGAAGCTCAGTTGTCAAAGAAAAGGTTTAGAGAACAAGCTGAAGGTAGACCAAACTTCGAACAATGGAGCCCAACCTCCAGATCAATAATTCTCACTACATGGAATGCAGTTAATGTTAATGCTATAGATAGGGGAAAATGATATCAAGAGCAAGAATGGGCTAAACATTTAAAGCAACATGAGGTTATCCAGAAATTCAGACATGATCTGAAGACAAGGAAGATTCATGCTAATTCAGTTGAGCCCAACAAATATTTTCCAAAGCCTTATCACTATTTTGAAAGACAAAGGCTTAAGGCAGAACATATCTCAAAATCCAAAATTGACACAAGGAAAAAGATAGCAGATGACAAGGTACATGAAGTAAAAGCAAAGATACAATCTAAAAAGGGTATAGTCATCAAAGAACCAGAGGAACATTAGAATTAATTTTCTAGGCATTTTTGTACCTTTACTTTTAGATCAGTATAACAAATCAAACAAATATAATCCTGAACAGATTCATAATCAAAATTTTTGTTACACTATGTTATTTATATGTGTTATTAACTATGTCATTTCATATGTTATTCAGCACTGTTGAATTTATAACTCGGTCATCATATCTTGGTATCGTGTTGTATATCATTGAATTGGGGTTATGACTTCTCCAAATAGGGGGAGATTGTTGGGTACATTTGTCACAATGTATTGGATTTGGAGAAGCTCTTTCAACTCAATGATATACAATATTTGTATTTGTTGTATATTTCAGTTTATGTTTGCATGATTACATATTGATTGGACAGCTGGACACAAGAAGCTAACTTAATTTTGAAGAAAAATTGTCAAAGTTCAAAAGTGTAACAACCCCTCTCCATCGCATAGCATATAGCAGTAGGTCTGGCCAGGGCCCGACGCCATATACTACAGACAGACCGGGTGGTTACTCAATGGAAACCATCCAACAAATCCAACGTCCTACACACAGCATTCTAGCGGAAGCAGTTTTATAAGTTGCAATTAAAAGAACCCAGCATGAAAGTGCAGCTAGATCTGATATACTCTAGAGGGGGTGAATAGAGTATATGGTGCTTTGAAACTTTTTACAACAATTGTTGTAATAAGAGTGAGCAGGGAAGCAGTTGAAAATCTAATCACAAAACTAAACTATACAAAAACTAATCACAGAATAATCAAGGCCAGAAACAAAAATAAAGATAAGCAAAACCAGAAGACACAAGGAAATATAGTGGTTCCCCTAAACTTGGGTACATCCACTCTTCTACCACCCTAGGTAGGAATCCACTGCAGGATGAGTTGATCAGGTGTCCTGGGCACCAATGAGCTTTTGATAAGGTGCTCAAAAACCAAATCATATTTTTTGATCAGGTGTCTCGCCACCAATGAGCTTTTAACAAGGTGCTCAAAAACCAAGTTCAAACTTTTGAAGGGAGTTTGAGAAACCCTTTACAGAGAGGGGGTGAGAGAGTGATGGAAGTCTTCTCTTTCTCAAACAACTGAGAAGACTATGTGGATTGTTGATGTCAAAGATCCCCCTGAATCCTTGAGATCTTCAGGAAGAAAAGCTTTGCTGAGGGTGATAGGCCTTCAAAGATTGAACTCCAGCAATAGATGATTTCAGCAATAGCTGAAATGTTAAATGTCTGGAGTCTTGAAATATGTTGGCCTTGAACACTTTGAAACTAAAGAGATCTGAAGATTTCTGAAAAGATTGATCTCCTTGGATGAGTGTTCTTGAGAATTCTTTGAGACAGAAGATTTTGTTGAAGATTATTGATGTTTTTCTGTGTGTCTGTGTATCTCTTAGTAATTCAAAAAGAAGAAAATCTCTCTTTTATTCTCTGGTACTGAACAAAACATTCTCTGAGAAGAATAGTCGTTGGCCTGCATTAATTGCATCCTTAATTGCAGAATCTCTTCAAGAGGAAAGTCCATAGAAATATTCCTTGAAACTTGGTCCAGAAATGAATGAAAACGGCTAGGAAATCTCTGATTTAATTGCAGAATAACTCCTTAACTGATTTGAATTTGAATCTAGAAACATCCTTGAAGTTATCTGAAATCATCGAACTGAGCTCTGCTATCGTCGAACTGAGCTCAGCGATCTGGAAATATACAGCAGCAAAATATCGTCGATCTGAGCTCAAAGATCGTCGACCTGAGCTCAGAGATAAAGATCCAAAGCAGAGTCAAAATCGTCGACCTGAGCTCACCGATCGTCGAACTAAGTTCGACGATATGATGAAGTTGAGCTCAGCGATCGTCGAATGGAGTTCGACGAACTGTCGAAGTTGAGCTAGACGATCGTCGATTGGAGTTCGACGAATCGTCGTGCTGAGCTCGACGATAAGACTTAGTCTCCAGATAGAAAATCCTGGGCTTGAGGGCAGCTTCCAAACCTAGACTTCTAACCCTTAGACTCAATTCTAATTGACCTATTGAGCTATACAGGAGGTCAAGCATTGATTCCTAGAGACATAGTGATCCTGACCCAAATTAGTAATAGGGTGTTCCAACAATCTCCCCCTATTTGGGTTAGGATTACTATTTACCAACTTTGGAAAAATTTAATAACAACATACAAGCAGCAAAACAGAAAAACAACAAGCTAGACATTGCAGAACCACAGAGATATATAACATCCAGATAATCAGAAATCACAGAGAATGACACCTTACATTATCATTTCTTTTCCTTGCCCTTAACAAGTTTGATTTCTCTGTTAGGATTGAGGGCTTCCTTGTTTGATCTGGTATCATCTGCTGCACCTAAGTATGTTTGCTTTTTAGGCCTGGAAACTACAGCTTCAGGATGTAATTCCATATACCTGTCAGAATCAAAGAACTTGCTTGATGCATATCTTTCTAGCTCTTTCTGTCTCTGTTCAGACATTGTTGAAATGTTGGATGAATCTTTTCCTTGCTCTCTAGCCTTTTTGATCTGATCCAGTGCAGCTAGTTCTTTTAATCTGGCAGTCCAAGCAGCTGGATTGTTCTCAGGATCCTCAAAAGGTACAGGTGGCTCATATCTGTTAGAGGGATTGTCCTGAGGAGTCCTGGAAGACACATTTTCTTTCAGCTTATAGGGAAAAGGACCAGATGTGGTATCAGTTGAAATTTTTCCTCCCCTAGAATATGGGTGTTGCCTTCAGTACCCTTTGGAGTAGACTTGGAGATCTCTTTGATTTCCTCTGTATCCTCCTCTCCTGGATTGAGATCCCCTGGATTGGCTTCCACTATTATAATATCTAGCATGAGGCTGATAGGGAGCCTGACTTCTGGCTGGGGGTTGAGCAGCAGAGCTTCCACCTGCACCTGCATCAGGAGGAGGTGGTGGAGGAGGATGAGAGTGTTGGAATTGGGAGGAACCCTTCTCATATTTTCTCTTCTTTTTCATTGCCTTCAGCTGATTCTTAGAGTATTGCATCCAGTGCTCAGTAATAGGGCAGTCATGTAGAATGTAGTATGGAATATCATTGTTGTCCTTAACCTTGGCAGGAGGTACCCTCTTCATGGCTTTGCTCCTTGCCTTTCTTTTCCTGGCAATGGTAGCAGAAGAGTCATCAGAGTCTGTTCTAAATTCACCACTTTCAGAACTCTGGTCATCATAAAGAGCATCTATTTTCTTCATCAGATCCTTCTTGAGCTGTACAGAAGCAGATGAGGCAACAGATGGTGCAGTAGTAGGTGTTGAAGCAAAAGCAGAACTGACAGCAGCAGATACAGTAGAAGCAGTAATAGCAGCAGCAGCAACTATAGGCTCTGGAGAAGTGACATCAGCAGCAACAGTCTCACTAACAACAGCAAAGAAATCATCAGAAACTGTAGAAGGCTCAAACTCAGGTGCCTTTGACAAAAGAGTTTCCTTGGAAATTGGTTCAACAGTAATAACAGAAACTTCAGCAGCAGTATAGGCAACAATATCAGAAGCAACCATGATGCTTTCATCAGAAGAAGCAGCAGCATCAAACATTTTCAACATTTTCAGCAGCAGCATACACTGAGTTGACAAAAGAGGTGATAATGCTTGGGTCACAGTAAGAGAATGGCACAAGTGCCTTGGATAGATCCTCTGGAGGCTGGACAGCATTGACCTCTGGCAGACAGCTGAAGTAAAATTGATCAAAATTTGATAGCAAAGACCTGAGGTCTATTGCAAGGACTGCAGCAGGAGAACTTTGTGCTTGAGGCACAGCAACAGCAGCAAGATCAGAAGCTGAAGAAGCAGCAATAACAGCAGCAGTAGCAGCAGACAGGCTTACAGAAACAGCAGCAGCAGCAGCATGAAGGCTCACTTCATAGGGCATCTCCCCCTGCCTAGATTCAGACAAGTCTGGATCAAGGCACACTGCTGTAGGGGCTGTCTGAGGGAATAGGGAAGAGAGCCTGGCAGAGAGAGCTGTCACTGACAGGTGTAGTGGAGCCAATGAGGTCTCCAATAGAAGAGAGAGCCTGGGGGCAAGCAACTCATACAACCTGTCATCAAGGGCTGGAAGGTCTATTTGGTCAAGGGTGACTGGAGGAGAGGTAGAATATGTAGGAGCAGCTGAGGGTTTTGGTAGAGGAGAGCTGGTGAATGGTGGAAGGGATGGCTGAGGTGTGGGTAAGGTGGATATGGAGGACAGGGGAATGGAAATAGATGGAGTGAATGTGGGTTGGTCAATAATTTCCTGTAGAAGGTCTTGATATGAAGTGGAGGAGGAGGGTAGCTCAGGAGGAGAGGATGGGGAATCATCCATAAAGGAATCATCAATGAGGGTGAAGGATGGATGGGAGGGTGATGAAGTGACATCTAGTGGAGGGTAGGAGAATAAGGGATGGAATTGATCTTCTGATGTTGGAAGAATAGGTACTGGAGATGGTGTGGATGTTGGAGAGGGGCTGGATATGATGATGGTGGATGGAGCTGGAATGGTAGATGGTATGGGAAGGGATGGAATTGGAGGTGGAGGAGGAGAGGCAACAACAACAGGCAGGTCATCTGCAGGGGCAGAGACCTGTGAGGAAGTGACTCTGAGAGTCCTTGTGCCTGAAGGAGTGCTGGAGGAGGGCCTGCTGGGCTTGCTGATTTGTCTGTCCCACTTTCCAAAGAGGGCACAAGACAGTCTCTTGGAAGCATTGATATGGATTCCAGAGGAGACCAGCAAAGCAGGGCACCTGTGCTGCAGAAACACCCCAATAATCCTTCCAAAGTTTACAAAACTTTTGTTGATTTTCTTCTTGATAAGGTCAAAGAAGATTTCTCTCCCAATTCATATTTTTTCTGTCCACAAGAGCTCCCATGAGGCAGAGCTGATACCTTGAAATTGTATCATGGGCAGAGTGCTTAGCCAGTAGCACTTTCCCAACAACATCTGCCATAAATCTGTATTCCACAGATAGGTTCCTTTTGAAGAGCTTGCTAGGGTTGCCCTCTGAATGACCCATTCTGGCAAGCAGTTCAGCATACTCTTCTCCAGATAAGTCAGCAGTATCTTCACCATTCCTCAACTCAAAAACTTCTGTTAAAATTGCTGGGGTTAAGGGTACCTGGGTGCCAGATATAGACCCAACAATGGTGTTGTTATCTTGATTATGGGCAGTATAAACCCATTCCTTTATCTCATCAGATGTCAGCTTGATCCTTGTGGTCATAATTGGGCAGTCAAGTTCTGATCTTTGAACAATCCCAAAATATCTTGAAAAACCTGGTCGGTTGTGCTGAAAGAATCCAGAATCCATGTCAATGTCGAAGCCAGCATCAAACTTCATTGCGGCGAGAACAGCAGTAGACACAGCCATGGGTACCTGCAAAAGTTCAACAAACAAAACGACCAAGTGCAGAACTGTTTGGAGGGAAAGAAAATTCTTGCAGAGAAATCGAAAGCGCAAAGGAGAACGACGGTGAAAAATGAATTTTATATTAGGGTTCGACGCAGAATTGGAAAGATCGTTGAACTCAGTTCGACGAATCGAGGCTTCTAAAGGAATCTGAAGAGTCTTCAACATCGTCGATCTCCGTTCGACGATATTGGAGAGCGTCGAGCTCCGTTCGACGATCGTTCAGAGAATAAAATCGTCGAGCGTCGTTCGACGATCGTTGACTGGAAGAGATAGTTCATACTATCTGAGAAACGCTGAACTCAGGTCGACGATTTTGGAAATCGTCGATCTCCGTTCGACGATCTTGGGGCAAATCGTCGAGCGCAGTTCAGAGATCAGAAAAATTCTAGACACTAAGAAAAATCAGGATGTTTGCCTAGTCTTGGTCAATTTGTAAGCTTTCAAAATCTTGGATATTATTATAGACTTCCTCCATCTAACATTCCTAACTGATTTAGGAAGAAGGTGTGTTTCTTTTCATCCAATGGCTTGGTGAAAATATCTCCCCTTTGTAAATCAGTTGGGATATAGTGTAGTTCAATTTTATTCTTTTCAACATTATCCCTTAAGAAATGATGTCTAATCTCTATGTGTTTTTTGTCCTACTATGGAGGACTGGATTTTGAGCTATAGAAATAGCACTGGTGTTGTCACAAAAGATTTTAGACTTCTCTAAGTTGTAGCCATAGTCTAGGAGTTGGTTTTGAATCCACAAGATTTGTGAACAACAACTGCCAGCAGCCATATATTCAGCTTCAGCAGTTGAAGTTGACACAGATGTTTGTTTCTTACAAAACTAAGAGACAAGTCTGTCACCAAGGAACTGACAAGTTCCACTGGTGCTTTTCCTGTCAATTCTGCATCCAGCATAATCAGCATCAGAGAATCCAGTTAAATCAAATGCTGAATCTTTTGGATACCAGAGACCTAGATTTGGACAACTTTTAACATACCCGAGAATCCTCTTTACTAGTGTTAGGTGTGACTCTCTAGGGCTTACTTGGAACCTAGCACATATACATGTAGCAAACATTATATCTGGTCTACTAGATGTAAGATACAGTAAAGAGCCAATCATTGCTCTATATGTTGTCTGATCAACAGGTTTCCCATGTTCATCAGCATCCAATACAGCATTAGTAGGCATGGGTGTTTTCATACAAGATGCTTCAAACATACCAAATTTCTTAACCAGTTCATTTGCATATTTGGTTTGAGAAATAAAGATGCCTTCAGCATGTTGCTTGACTTACAATCCTAGGAAGAAGGATAGCTCACCCATGCTACTCATCTCAAATTTAGAATGCATCAGGTTGGAAAACCTTCTACACAATTTGGAGTCAGTAGAACCAAAAATAATATCATCTACATAAATTTGTACTAGTAGGGTATGGGACTTATGGGTTTTAATGAAAAGAGTTTGGTCTACTCTACCCCTTATAAAACCATTTTCCAAGAGAAAGCATGCTAGGGTCTCATACCATGCTCTAGGAGCTTGCTTGAGACCATATAATGTTTTATTCAATCTAAAAACATAATCAGGAAAAGTTGGAGAGATAAAACCTGGAGGTTGTCTGACATAAACTTCCTCTTTGATGTCTCCATTTAGAAATGCACTTTTGACATCCATCTGATATACCTTGAAGCCTTTGTGTGCTGCATAAGCTAGAAATATTCTGATGGCTTCTAATCTTGCAACAGGTGCAAAAGTCTGGTCGTAGTCTATTCCTTCTTCTTGAGAGTATCCCTGAGCAACTAGCCTTGCCTTGTTTCTTACAATTACTCCTTGATCATCCAATTTGTTTCTGAATACCCATTTTGTTCCAACAATGGAGTAATCCTTAGGCTTTGGCACTAGTTCCCATACTTTGTTTCTCTCAAATTGATGCAACTCCTCTTGCATTGCAATGATCCAGTGTGGATCTTGCTCTGCATCTTGAATGGACTGAGGTTCAATTTGAGATAGGAAGCAGGTGTGCAACAGGTTTTGGTTGACCTGATTTCTGGTTTGCACACCAGCTGAGATGTCTCCAATTATTTTGGAAATTGGATGGTCTCTTGATGTTACTAAATCAACAGGGGGTGTTGATTGTTCACCAACCTGTGTTGTTGTTTCCTCTTATGGTACAACAACTGGCTCTTCAAGTTGTTCTTCAATATGTTGAGCATTTTCTTCATCTTCACTGCTTTATCCCCTTGAGTAACCTGTAACTTGTTCAAGTCTTCAACTAGAGAATGTTCCTGCAAGGTTCTATGGTAGAAGAGATCTTCTCCTTGAAAGACATGTTGGATTCATCAAATAATATATGAACAGATTCCTCAATTTTTAAAGATGATTTGTTATAGACCCTATAAGCCTTGCTGATCATGGAGTATCCCAAAAACACTCCTTCATCAGCTTTAGCTTGAAATTTTGCTAAATATTTCTTGTCATTGTTATGAATGTAGCAAATACAACCAAAGACTCTAAAATAATCAACTTTAGGTTTCTTCCCTTTGAGTAATTCATAGGGAGTCTTTCCCTTCAGTTTATGTATCAAACTTCTATTCAGCACATAGTTGGAGGTGTTCACTGCTCTGCCCAAAAGGATAGAGGAAGGTGAGCATCTGACAACAATGTAGTGGCAGATTCAATAAGGGTTCTATTTTTTCTTTCTGCTACCCCATTTTGTTGAGGAGTTCTAGGAGCTGAGAAAGTATGCCTGATCCCTTCACTCTGACAGAACTCTTGCATAAGAAGAGAATCAAACTCTGTCCCATGATCACTTCTGATCAGGGCAATGTGAGTATTGAACTCAATCTGTATACATTTGAGAAACTCTGTCAGACACTTAAAGTTATCAGACTTCTTCCTTAGAAAGAACACCCAAGTGAATCTAGAGAAGTCATCTACAACTACTAAAGTGTAGGATTTCCCTCCTAGTCTTTGTACTGTGATAGGTCCAAAAAGATCCATGTGTAACAGATACAATATCCTAGGTGAATCACTCTTATTAAGTGATTTAAAGTTATTTTTAGTTTGCTTGCCTAATTGACAAGCCCTGCAGAGTCCTTCCTTCTTGTAGGGGCCAAAAGGTAATCCTCTAACAAGGTTGTCCTTGGATAGCCTAGCAATAGTTCTAAGGTTTAGGTGTCCTAATCTCTTATGCCATAAAATATTTGGTCTACAGACAGAATTAAACAAGCAAATATCTACATCAGTTGAAAGAAAATCTACTAGATAGATGTTACCTTTCCTTTTACCTGTCAACACAGTTGTGTTATCCTCTGACTTGATTTTGCATAAGGCTTTGCTGAAGGTCACCTGGTAGCCTTCATCACACAGCTGACTGATGCTTATTAAATTGTGCTTCAGTCCTTCCATATAAGCTACCTTTTTGAAAGTTACTAATCCAATCTGGACTGCACCATATCCTTTAGTCTGTCCAAAATTTGAATCACCAAAGATAACTTTGGGTCCAAGCTGGGCTCTAAAGGAAGTGAGGTTGTCCTTGTTCCCTGTCATGTGCTTAGAGCACCCACTATCCAAGTACCATTGTGGGTTAGATGTTGGATAGGTCTTCACCTGCACATAATACAATTCATTTATTTTTGACCCAGTTTATCTTGGGCCTAGGTTGATAACCTTTAAATTCTGAAATGAAAGACATCCCAGGTTGACTCTTATATCCTTCAGGATGATATCTCCTTGGAGGTATAATCCATTCAGTATAAGGGTTAAAGATTTGGGATGTAGGACCCTTAGGATTGGATTTTGATTTGCCCTTGAAAAATTTTCCAGAGCTCTGACCTCTGTTCGACGATCTTGGAGCTGCGTTCGACGATCTTGGGTCAGATCGTCGAGCTCTGTTCGACGGTCGACTATGGTTGAGATCAGGTACTTGAGATCGTTGAGCTGCGTTCGACGATTTTGGCTGAGATCGTCGAGCTGCGTTCGGCGATCGTTGATCTCCGTTCGACGATTTCTACTGGGACTTAGTTTTCTGGGGTAGATCAGAATTTTTCCTAGCAACCTCTACAACTCCCTTTCCTTTGTCAGAAATGAATTTGATTGGAGTTGTTAGAACTATGGGTTGGCTGGATGAAGCACCCAAGCCCAGTGTACTATTGAAACTGGAGTTCACTGTGCTTGTGATGTCCATCAGCTTGATGCTTCTCCCATTAAGGGATTCTTCAAGCTTCTTGGCCTCAGAGAGCTCACTTTTCAGTGAAGCTATCTGTTCCCTACAGCACTCCAACTCCTGAGAGAGTTTGAGGTTTTCTGACTTTAAAGTA
This sequence comes from Platanthera guangdongensis, assembly GCA_039583875.1. Taxonomy (NCBI): domain Eukaryota; kingdom Viridiplantae; phylum Streptophyta; class Magnoliopsida; order Asparagales; family Orchidaceae; genus Platanthera; species Platanthera guangdongensis. The sequence goes on from CM077148.1 coordinate 138,463,441, forward strand.
TTGTGTTCAGATAATTGATTTCTGAGAGAGATAATTTCTTTCTTAGACTTTAGCAGGTCTAAACACAGTGCTTTAAATTCAGATTTAAAGTCCTCTGAACTAAAATCAAAAGAACCAATTACCTGATCTTCTTCAGGTCGAGTCTCTGAGTCTGACTCTGACTCCTCTTCTTCTGAATTATGTTGTGAGGCATTGATTGCCATCATGCAGAACTCTTTTTCTTCTGCATCATCCTCATCATCACTGGAACTGGATGAGGCTTCTGACTCCTCTTCAGTCTCAATCCAGGATTCAACAACAAACCCCTTCCTTGTATGTTTGTTTTTGCTTGATGAGGGTTTGTCATTGCCATTCCTCTTGGAGTCTTTCTCTTTTCTTCTTTCTTTCCTGTCCCTTCTGTCCTTGTTTTTGTTCTCTCGACAGTCAGGAACTATGTGCCCTGGTTTCCTGCAACCAAAGCAAATAATGTCTTTATTATTATTATTAATGGACTTGTCATACCTTGGCTTATCATGTTCCTTGTATGATATTCTTCTGAAGTCCTTTTTGGCCATCTTATAAAATCTTTTGGCCAACAAACTGAGTAGTTCATCATTGCCTGTGGCTTTGTCTTCAGGCAGATCTTCAGTTGCCTTGAAGGCTATGGTCTTCTCTTTTCTTGTGGCTGGTGAGGCAGCCTTCTGTTCTTCCTCTCTATTTTTGATGAGTAGCTCAAAAGATTTGAGCTTACCCAATAGAGCTTCAGTGGTGATCTCATTCAGACTTCTGGCATCCTTAATTAGCCAGATTCTTGAATCCCAAGTGCTAGGGAAGCACATTAGGATCTTGTCATTGAGTTCAGTTAGAGAGATCTCTTTGTCCAATGTCCTGAGTTCACTGACAATTAGACTTAGCCTGTTGTACATGTCTCCCACTGACTCAGTTTCTCCCTTCTTGAAATTCTCATATTGAGAGTTGAGATGGGATCTCCTATCCTTTCTCTCATCAGCTGAGCCTGAGACTATTTCTGAGAGTTTGTCCCAAATTTCCTTTGTTGAATTGCATTCAGCCACTTTTTGAAATATGTCATCAGACATTGTCTGGGCCAAGATGTTCATAGCCTTGGCATCAGCTACCTTCCATCTCTTGATATCAGCATCTATTCCTGATGGAGGTGGAACAGCATTTGTACTTGTGTTCTCTGGGAGTCTTGGACACACTGTCAAAACAGAGTTAAAAATATCTTCGTCAATAGAATTCATGTACAGTCTGATCCTTGCCTTCCAAATGACAAACTTGGATAGATCGCACACTGGAGGTCTGGTGCTAGCATAATCTTTGTTTTGGGCCATGATGTGTGAAAACAAAATCTAACAATAAAATACAAAAGAAAGCAGATCTAACTTGGGATCTTTGGGTTCAGGTGTTAGCCTGTACAACCAATCAGGTATGGTATGTTTAAACAACCTCGCTTTGATACCAATTGAAAGTGCAACTAGATCTGATATACTCTAGAGGGGGGTGAATAGAGTATATGGTGCTTTGAAACTTTTTACAACAATTGTTGTAATAAGAGTGAGCAGGAAGCAGTTGAAAATCTAATCACAAAACTAAACTATACAAAAACTAATCACAAAATAATCAAGGCCAGAAACAAAAATAAAGATAAGCAAAACCAGAAGACACAAGGAAATATAGTGGTTCCCCTAAACTTGGGTACATCCACTCTTCTACCACCCTAGGTAGGAATCCACTGCAGGATGAGTTGATCAGGTGTCCTGGGCACCAATGAGCTTTTGATAAGGTGCTCAAAAACCAAATCAGATTTTTTGATCAGGTGTCTTGCCACCAATGAGCTTTTGACAAGGTGCTCAAAAACCAAGTTCAAACTTTTGAAGGGAGTTTGAGAAACCCTTTACAGAGAAGGGGTGAGAGAGTGATGGAAGTCTTCTCTTTCTCAAACAACTGAGAAGACTATGTGGATTGTTGATGTCAAAGCTCCCCCTGAATCCTTGAGATCTTCAGGAAGAAAAGCTTTGCTGAGGGTGATAGGCCTTCAAAGATTGAACTCCAGCAATAGATGATTTCAGCAATAGCTGAAATGTTAAATGTCTGGAGTCTTGAAATATGTTGGCCTTGAACACTTTGAAACTAAAGAGATCTGAAGATTTCTGAAAAGATTGATCTCCTTGGATGAGTGTTCTTGAGAATTCTTTGAGACAGAAGATTTTGTTGAAGATTATTGATGTCTGTCTGTGTGTCTGTGTATCTCTTAGTAATTCAAAAAGAAGAAAATTTCTCTTTTATTCTCTGGTACTGAACAAATATTCTCTGAGAAGAATAGCCGTTGGCCTGCATTAATTGCATCCTTAATTGCAGAATCTCTTCGAGAGGAAAGTCCATAGAAATATTCCTTGAAACTTGGTCCAGAAATGAATGAAAACTGCTAGGAAATCTCTGAATTAATTGCAGAATAACTCCTTAACTGATTTGAATTTGAATCTAGAAACATCCTTGAAGTTATCTGAAATCGTCGAACTGAGATCCGCTATCGTCGAACTGAGCTCAGCGATCTGGAAATATACAGCAGCAAAATATCGTCGATCTGAGCTCAAAGATCATCAACCTGAGCTCAGAGATAAAGATCCAAAGCAGAGTCAAAATCGTCGACCTGAGCTTACCGATCGTCGAACTGAGTTCGACTGTACAACCCCATATTCGCTGAGCCAGACAAGGAGGCACAATGGTCACAGGAGGGTTAGCCGAAGTGGTCCCGCCCTAAGGAGGATCTCGCCCACAGAAGGCGGAAACGCTCTCGCCGGATGCTATAAAAGAGAAACCGTAGGCCGAGAGCGCCAAGCGCGGACTACGCGGAAGCGCTCTCGCCCAAACCAAGCCTCAGTCCCGGAGAGTTCTCGCTTGCGCTGGGCGAGAACGTTCGCGCCACGCCCTGGGCCGAAAGGTCTCGGCACCAGCTCTCGCCGAGTGGGGCCCAGGGTCTTTGGAAGAATGTCCTAATTGCCCTCAGGAGAAATTACTTCAGTACCCCAAGAGAGACAGCGGGATTTGGCTATTGGCAGACCAACCAGGGGCTTTTCAGTAATTCCAGGACAACCAAATGCTATAAATAGACCCATAAGGGCTCCTTAGAAAAAAAGCTATCATTGTCTCCCGAATTCCAGCGCTTTCTGAGGAGCTCCTAGCCCAGCTTTGGCTTTGGAGGGGAAGCTCTCAGAGATCTTCCGGGTGTGAGGTGGGACCTCCCTGCTGAGGCTTTTGGGTCAGTCTTAGGTCTTTAGAATCCAGTCAAGGGGTGAGACTTGAGAGAAGTAGGTTTTGGCTGCACCCCCTTTTTCTTCGAACTTCAGTTGGGGTCATATTTGGCTTCAACAGTTCTGGTGCGGTGAGCGTGGAAGGCAGCCGATTCAAGAAAGCCTTAAGTTTGGTCCCATGGCTGGGGGTGAAGGTGAAGGGTCAGGTTCTGGAGGATCCCCCACCCGGGGAGAGGAAGCAACAAAGACGATGCTGGATGAGTTCAGGCGAGAGGTCTTGCAAACAATCAATTTAGCCTTCTCGGCGAGAGGCGAGTGGGCCACACCTCAGGTCCCCATAGAAGAGGTCCCGCTCTTGGGCGAGAACGCCCCAGGCCAGCGCCCAGGAAAGGAGGTCCCGGGCGAGGCTGGCGAGAGAGATGTGGCTGCGCGGGAGCTCTTCCCTGGCCAGAGCCAGCGCCAGGGCAAGGAGGCGCTGACAGAGCCAGGCGAGAAGGAGGCGGCGGTGCGGGAACTCTTCCCAGGGCTCGGTCTCGCGGATCGGGCAAGCCAGCCGAGGTCGCGAGACGTGCCTTCTCGCCAGGCAGGAGGCGAGAGCCCATTTAGCGAGCTCATTATCTCGGCTACGGTACCGGAGGGGTTCCGGGAGCCCGACATGTCCTATTACTCAGGGAAGGATGACCCGATGCAACACGTACAGTGGTTTGAAGACGTTGTGTCAATAAGGCAGATGACAGATGCCTTCAAGTGCCGGCTGTTCGCCATCACGTTGAAGGAGAAGGCTCGGGACTGGTTCCACCAGTTGCCAGTGAGATCGATCTACAGTTTTGAGGATCTGCGGAGAAGTTTCCTGTTGAGGTTCTCTACCTCGAAGAAGCGGAAGAAGGAAGCGGAGTGTCTGTTTGCGGTGAGGCAGAGGCCAGATGAAACGCTGGGTCACTATGTTGACCGGTTCCAGGAGGAGATCCTTTTGGTCCAGGAGGTCCCAGGGTACGCTCTGATGCTGGCCTTCACCCTGGGGCTGAGACCGGGATTCTTTAGCATGGAGTTGAAGAGGGTGCCCCCCCCCCCCTCTCCTTTGAGGAGCTTATGGAGAGGGTGGCAAAGGAGATTGATTTCGAGAGAGCAAACCCAGCATTCGCCAGGAAGTTGGCCAAGCTAGCAGAGGATGACGGGAAGGAACCAGCAGCGGGAAGACAGAAGGAGTCGAGAGAGTAGAGGGAGCTGAGGGAAGAAAGGAGAAGGGAGGAGCCCCGAAGGTTTGGGCAGCAGCAGGGTTGGGGGGCCCGGGAGCCAGTCAACCGGTTGGGTTGGAGGCCCCAGGAGGGTCGCCCCCAAGGCCCAGGAGAAGGCTTTCGGGGGAGATATAACCTGCGGGAGCCCCGGAGGTTCGATCGACCGGCATGGAGGCAGGAGCCGAGGGATCGTCCCCCACCACCGCAGGAGGCCATGGAAGTAGGAAGGGGGAGAGGAGCAGCCAGGGGAGCTCGAGGAGGAAGAAGAGGAAGGGGAGACGGGAGAAGGGGCGGGGAGGCGTTGCTCTTTTGTGACTTCCACCAGGAGGAGGGTCACGCAACGGCCACCTGCCCAGAGTTCTTAGAGCTGAGGGAGGCCAGAGGAGCAGGGAGGCAGGAGCCACCGATGAGGATAGTGGAGGTGCAGCAGGGCGAAGCGGAGGACAGGTGCGAAGACCGGGTGGATGTAGGGACCCGGGGAGGAATCGGGGTGATTAATGGAGGAGTGGGGATTGAGGCAACCCGTAAGGGGAGCCTTCAAACCATGTACCGGAGAGGGGTGGCCTCAACCTCCCAGGTTCCTCCACCAGAAGAAAAGATTACTTTCTCATCAGCGGACATGCCAGACTATGAAGATCCATTCTGCGACGCCCTGGTGATCCAGACGGCGGTGGAGAACTATACCGTTTCAAGGATACTGGTAGATAACGGGAGCTCGGTTAATGTCATCTTCAAGAAAGCTTTTGATGAGATGAGGGTTGAAGGGAAGAGGGTCTTGGCATCGGATGGACCTCTGTTCGGGTTCTCCGGGGAGAGGAAGGAGGTAGAAGGAGGAGTAGGGTTGCACGTAAGGTTGGGGGGCGTGTCGCGGAACTGCAGGTTCGTGATCGTGGACGCCCCAAGCAGCTATAACGCCATCTTTGGGCGTCCCCTTATCAGCGCCTTTCGCTGCGTCCCCTCCTCGTTCCATCAGTGCCTCAAGTTCAACAATGGGGGGGTGCAGGTCAGGGTCAGGGGAGACCCGAAGGTGGCAATACAATGTTACGTTACAGCAGTCAACACCATTTCGTGGATGGCGGAGGCGGAAGAGTTGGAAATAGAGATGATGGCCCTAGAGGAGGTTGTGGAGGAAGAGGAGATGGTCCTCGAGGAGGTAAGAAAGGAAGCTGGAGAGGAAGCCGGAGAGGAAGAGACAGAGAAGATGCGAGGGGATGTGCAGGTGGTACGGAGGAGCGATGGGCAGAAAAGCCCGGAAGGGGCAATGAAAGTAGAAGAGCAAGTGGCAGGAGAAGTCGAGGGAGAGGTCCCGGGGGGCATAGAGGCCGAGCAGCAGCAGCAGAGGGGGATAGAAGCGATGGAGATTGAGGAGGAGGAAAAAGGAGAGCTGGAGCTAGAGGAAGAGGCAAGGACCGGTTGGGAGCAGTCGTGGCTGGAGCCGGATGAAGAGTGGTGGAGGTGGAGGTCTTCACTAGAGCAGGAAAAGAACAAAGGGTACGGGTCAGCGGGGGGTTGAGTCTCGAGGCCCGGGAGCAGGTGCGAGCTTGCATTCAAAGCAATGTTGACATCTTCGCTTGGAGCGCGGTGGACATGCCGGGCATCGACGCCGACATAGCCTGCCACCGCCTGAACTGGATCCCCGCGCCCGCCCCATCCGTTAGAAGATGAGAACCATCGCTACAAAGCTGGAGGAGCCCATTCGCGAGGAGGTCAAGAAGCTCCTGGAGGCGGGCTTCATCTCAGAGATCCAGTATCCAGGCTGGATCTCCAATGTGGTAATGGTGAAGAAAGGATGTGGTAAATGGAGGATGTGTGTTGACTTTTCTTTGTTGAATAAATCATGCCCCAAGGATTGCTATCCCTTGCCTCGGATCGACGCGCTGGTTGATTCAGCCGTCGGTTTTTCTGTCATGAGTTTTTTAGATGCTTTTTCAGGTTATCACCAGATCCGGATGCACCCTCCTGACACCAAGGATGTTTCCTTCATCACGAGGGATGGATGCTTCAGTTACAAGATGATGCCCTTTGGGTTAAAGAACGCAGGGGCTACCTATCAGCGCATGATGGATCGGGTCTTCCGGGATCAGAGGGGGAGGAACTTGGAGGTCTACGTCGACGACCTAATGATCAAAAGCAAGAGCATAGTTTCACACCTGCAAGACCTCGAGGAAACTTTCGCCACCCTGAGAAGTTTTAAAATGAGGCTGAATCCCTTAAAGTGTGTCTTCGGGGCCAGCCGCGGGAAGTTCCTCGGGCATCTTCTGACTCAGGCAGTGGTGGAGCCCAACCCGGACAAGGTCAAGGCCATCCTGGATCTGGAGTCACCACGTGACACCAAGGAGGTCCAGCGCTTGATAGGCAAGCTGGCTGGGCTAAGCAGGTTCCTCTCCAGGGCAGGATACAAGTGTTCTTCATTCTTTAAGGTGTTGCGGGGGAATCAAAGGTTCGAATGGACGGCCGAGTGCGAAGAGGCCTTCCAAGGGCTGAAAAGACAACTCTCTCAGGCTCCCCTCCTTCAGAGCCCAAAAGATGGGGAGGACCTGACCTTGTACCTCGGAGTAGGGGCGGAGGTGGTGAGCTCCGTCCTAGTAAGGGAAGAAGGAAAGAAGCAGCTTCCCATCTATTACGTCAGCCGGATATTGAGAAAAGTAGAGCTTCGCTACCCCATCCTGGAAAAGCTCGCTTATGCCTTGGTCATCTCGGCCAGAAAGCTCCGGCCGTACTTTCAAGCGCATTCGATTAGGGTGGTGACCGACCACCCTCTTCGCAAGATCTTCGAAGGAGTGGAGCACTCGAGGAGGCTGGATAAGTGGTCCATTGAGCTAAGCGAGTTCGACATCTCCTTTGTACCAAGACTCTCCATCAAGGCACAGGCAGTGGCGGACTTTCTAGCAGACTACGTTGTTGAGGTTGAGGGGAAGAGCAACAACCGTGAGAAGCATGGAAGTTGATGGTTGATGGGGCCTCAGGAAGGCACTCCCTAGGAGCGGGGGTGGTGTTGACAAGTCCCGGGGGGTAACCATAGAGCAGGCAGTTATTTTACATTTCCCAGTGACCAACAACCAAGCGGAGTATGAGGCCGTGATCGCCGGCCTCCGTCTGGCAAAGGAGCTAGAGATTCAGGACGTGGAAGTCTTCACTGATTCAAAGGTAGTAGCATCGCAGATCCGGGGAGAATTTGAAGCTCGGGAGCCTACCCTCATCAAGTACCTCTCCAAGGTAAGGGCGATCATCGGAGGTTTCCGGTCATTCTCAATTCAACATATTCTAAGGGAAGAAAGTGTAGCCGCCGATCGACTAGCCAAGTTCGGACCTCGCGGGGGGGGGAACCTTGGCGGAGCTATTCCGACCGGCTATAGATGAAGGAGAATTGATGCTGGTGGATCGGCAACTCTCGTGGGTGGATCCATTTGTGACTTTCCTGTCCACCGGTGAACTGCCTGAGGGGACCAAGGTCGGGAGAAGTTTGATAACTCTAATTTTGTCCAAGTTTTTACATTATTTTTATTTAATAATTAATTAATTAATAATTATATTTTGTAATTTTATTATTGAATTTTTCTAATTTCTTGTTTCAGGGCAATCTGGGCTGCAAATCGCAATTTGGAGTCTATAGGGTTGATCAGGAGACAAAACTGCGCAAAAGCAGGAAAATTTCAAAAGAACACGCCAACGTCACGGGCGTGACCAACATGGTCACGGGCGTGACATCCGGGCTAGAACCCGGCTCGTGGAAGGAGTTACCTGCCACGTCAATTAAAATTACACGCCTTAAGGTCACGGGCGTGACCATCATTACACGGGCGTGTACTCCAGGCGTGACATCCAGTGCCCTGCCCTGATGTCCAGTCAACGGCAGTTTAACAAGTCACGGGCGTGACACACTTGCCACGGGCGTGACATACCCCGTGACAGCCCGGCGTGCCGACTTAATGCTACAGTTTCACTCGCTGGGAGTTTTCTCAAGACACGCCCATGGTCACGGGCGTGACCAGGGGCGTGACCCCTCCAACAACGGCCGGAGTTATTCCCGCCGTTTCTGCTTCCCGCCGTTCTTCAACAACCGTCAAGACACGCCCTAGGTCACGGGCGTGACCTAGGGGCGTGACCCGCAAATTAACAACTTTTGGCGGTTTCGCGCCAACGTTCAGAAGACTTGAAGACGACGGTTCCGAGACCGACACGCCCTAGGTCACGGGCGTGACCTAGGGGCGTGACCACCCAGCAACTTTTTCTATAAATTCCAGACAGCTTCAGATGGCGAGGAGGAGTTTTTTGGGAGCTTAGTTCTATTTTATTTACTGTTTTTCCTGCATTCTAATTTCATTTTGTACCTTTACTTTCAAGCCTTCTTTTTAATCATGTCTTTCTTCATGTTTTCATGTAATTCTCTCATCATGATGAGTAGCTAATTTCCCAATTAGCACTTGATCATGATGAACTTTGGAATGGAATAAAATTCTTATTTTTGTCTCAAATTCGCAAGCATTCTATTTTCTAAACTTTGATTTATCTTTGATTTAATTTTTCTTCGAATTCATAAGTTGCAAATTATGTTTATTCGAGCTTAGATTCGTATCCTAGATTTACCGAGAGGTTGTGGATACGAGTAGATCACTCAAGGATAAAGAGAATTTCTTGCACCCCTCGAGAGAGGAACGCAAAATTCTTCCGCCTTGGAGTCAAATCCATTAGTGAGGTTCACCGCCTAAAGCAAGCTTAGGTCTTTCGACTGGCCGAGAGGTCTTAATCGATCTACCTAAGGTTAGTCGATTGCGTATTCTCGAGAGAGGCGCTTCGTAGCTTTGGAACCTCCGCGGTCAAAGTTAATAATTTAGATGCTTGTGCTCTTTAATTTCGTGGATTTTATTCTAGCCCAAAGGGATTCTAGATCAAGTGCTAGCCTTTTAATCATCGAATTTCTCCTCTTCATTTAACGTTCGTTTTCGTTTCTCGCAAAATCAATTTTCCGATCGATAAAATAATAGTTCGTCCTTGTGAGTACAAATACTCAACGGTCCCCGAGTTTAAATACGATATTCCATATACTAAATTTCGATAGGTGCACTTGCCTAGTTGAGAGTTTAGTTTGGATCATTTTTCAAAACTTATAAAATTCCTCATCAAGTTTTTGGCGCCGTTGCCGGGGACATTTTTTTGTTGATATTTTGAAAGCAAGGCTCTATTAATTTTATCATTTTCTTTTTGTTTTAGAAATATCAAAATCACAAAAAAAATTTTATTTTGTTTTATTTTGGTGTATGACCCGAGGGAATCCGTCGCCTCTTTTTGATTTGGATCCGGAAATCGAGCGAACCCTTCGGCATCGCTTACGATTTCAAGTTCCGAATTTTCAAGATACGGACTCCTTAGGAGACACTCCTAATCCTTCATTAATCCTCTCTCCGTCACCGCCTTCTTCTTCTCCTTCTTCATTTAGTTCTTCTTCTCATTCTCCTAGATCTCCATCTTCTGCTTCTTCCAATATGGGTGAGCCAAATGCGGTTGAACAAAGGACTATGTCCTATTATGCCCGTCCAAACTTGGACGAGACTCAATCTAGTATTGTTCGCCCCGCTATTGCCCCCAATAATTTTGAGTTGAAGCCAAGCATCATCCAAATGGTACAACAATATGTACAATTTGATGGGCTTCAAGATGAAGATCCAAACGCGCATATTTCAAATTTCTTAGAAATATGCGATACTTTTAAAATTAATGGTGTATCCGATGATGCCATCCGGCTAAGGTTATTTCCATTTACATTGCGCACTAAAGCCAAGCAGTGGTTGGGTTCTCTACCAAGAGGATCCATCACAACATGGGCTCAAATGACGGAAAAATTTCTTACGAAATACTTTCCGCCGGCTAAAACGGCTAAATTGCGCAATGATATCACTTATTTCTCCCAAATTGATTCAGAAACGTTATATGATACTTGGGAGCGTTTCAAGGAATTGCTTCGTCGATGTCCTCATCATGCAATTCCGGATTGGTTACAAATCCAAACCTTCTATAACGGCCTAAATTCTCAAACTAGGCAACATATTGATGCCGCCGCCGGTGGAACGCTTAATAACAAAACACCGGCGGCCGCACAAGAGCTTATAGAAGGTATGGCTTTGAATACCTATCAATGGAGTACACCTCGGTCTAAACCACCTAAACCGGCCGGGATGTATGAAATCGATACGGTTTCAAGTTTGTCTCTCCAGGTTGAGCAACTGCAAAAACAGATGAACGAGATGTCTGCTTCCTCGTCCAAATCTACCTGTGAGCCCCAATATTGGGAGCCTTCTACTATTGCCGAGCATGTGGATTACATGGGTAATCCGAATCGGCCACCTTATAATCCGGGTAACAATTTTGGCAATACCTATCACCCGGGTATAAGGAATCACCCCAACTTCTCTTGGAGTAATCCGGGGAACGCGGCGCGCCCACCGAACACGATTCCACCCGGCTATTTTCCACCGCAAGCTCCCAAAGCTCCCAATCTCGAGGAATTGTTCACTAAATATACAACTACAAATGACGCCAACATCCGGAATCTCACCGGATCTCTTCGAAGTTTGGAGACGCAAATCGGGCAAATCGCTAAACTGCTCTCCGATCGTCAACAAGGAGCGCTACCGGGCAATACGGAGCCCAACCCCAAGGAGCATGCAAAAGCCATCACCCTACGGAGCGGGAAGGAGGTAACCACTTCCCCAAATCCGGTTGATACTTCTCCAATTCCGGTTGATACGGAGGTAATAATTTCTCCATCTTCTCCTCCGTCTAAGCCTTCTACTCTTAATAAACCAAAAGCTTATCAACCACCTCTTCCCTATCCATCTAGAATGCAAAAAAATCGGGTGGATGAACATCACGGTAAATTTTTGGACATGTTTAAACAAATCCAAATTAATCTACCGTTTTGTGAAATAATCGCACAAATGCCGAAATACGCCAAGTACCTCAAGGATCTTTTATCCAATAAAAAGAAACTTGAGGATATCTCCACGGTTCAATTAAATGCGGAGTGTTCGGCAGTTTTACTTAATAAATTACCTAAGAAATTACCCGATCCGGGTAGTTTCTCCATTCCCTGTTTGTTTGGTGATTTATTAGTAAAACGTGCGTTAGCCGATCTAGGCGCCTCAATCAATTTAATGCCTTATTCTTTAGTTAAGAAGTTGGGATTAGGAGAACCTAAACCCACACGAATGTGCATTCAATTGGCTGATCGGTCTGTCAAGCTCCCTATGGGGATCATAGAGGATGTGCTTGTCAAAGTTGACAAATTTATCTTTCCGGTAGATTTCGTCATCTTTGACATCGAAGAGGACACCGAGGTCCCACTCATTCTCGGTCGCCCTTTCCTTGCCACCTCGCGCGCAATTATAGACGTTAGTAATGGGAAACTTCTCCTTAGAGTCGGAGATGAAGAAGTTACCTTTACTATTGATACGTCTATGAAAAACTCGCTCTCAAATGACGACTCATGTTATTATTTGGAGGCTTCTCCTGAAGAAGACTCTCTTCTTTTTTCTGAACAATCTTTATCTTCTATTGATCATGATGCCGATTTAGAACATTTAGATTTAATTGCTCATGAAAATAGTGATAATCTCTCGATCACGCACGCACCTATTTTTGAACTTTTAGACATTGGTAGTGATCGTTTGAAAACTTCTTATGATGAACCTCCCGCGTTAGAACTAAAACAATTGCCTGATCATTTAGAGTATTTATTCTTAGCGGAGGATTCAAAACTTCCGGTTATTGTGTCGGCCTACTTGACCAATGAAGAAAAAATTAAATTATCTCATATTTTAAAACTTCATCGCCGCGCAATTGCGTGGAAGATCACGGATTTGAGAGGGATTAATCCCTCCTTTTGCACCCATAAAATTTTTTTAGAAGAACACGCTCACAAAACTATTCAACCTCAACGCCGGCTAAATCCTAACATGAAGGAGGTAGTCAAGGCCGAGGTCATAAAATTATTAGATGCGGGTATCATCTATCCAATTTCGGATAGCTCTTGGGTGAGCCCGGTCCAAGTGGTGCCCAAGAAAGGAGGGTTAACGGTAGTGCCTAATGATAAAAACGAGTTAGTTCCCACTCGAACCGTTACCGGATGGCGGGTGTGCATCGATTACCGTAAATTAAATGATGCCACCCGTAAGGATCACTTTCCTTTGCCGTTTATTGACCAAATACTTGAACGGCTATCCGGGCACTCATTTTATTGTTTTCTTGATGGTCTCTCGGGATATTTTCAAATCCCAATCGCGCCCGAGGACCAAGAGAAAACAACCTTCACTTGTCCGTTTGGCACCTTCGCTTATCGAAGGATGCCTTTCGGTTTGTGCAACGCGCCGGCCACCTTCCAAAGGTGTATGCTAGCAATCTTTGACGAATTAGTGGAGGATATCATGGAGGTTTTCATGGACGATTTCTCCGTTTTCGGAGATTCGTTTGATTTATGTTTGGCAAACCTTTCCCGTGTACTCCAAAGATGTGAGGACACGAACCTAGTTTTAAACTGGGAGAAGTGCCATTTTATGGTACGGGAGGGTTTGGTCTTAGGCCATAAAATTTCTAGTAAGGGCATAGAAGTAGATAAAGCAAAAATTGAAACTATAGAAAAGCTACCTCCCCCTTCAAATGTTAAGGCCGTTCGTAGTTTTTTGGGGCATGCCGGTTTCTATCGCCGGTTTATTAAAGATTTTTCTAAAATAAGTAAGCCCCTAACCCACTTGTTAGAAAAAGACGCGCCGTTCATTTTTGACGAAAATTGTTTGCGTGCTTTTTCTCTTATTAAAGAAAAATTGATTAACGCTCCTATCATGATCGCTCCCAATTGGGAGCTTCCCTTTGAGATAATGTGCGACGCTAGTAGTTTTGCCGTTGGTGCGGTGTTAGGACAACGCATAAATAAAAACTTTCATCCTATCTATTATGCAAGCAAAACATTAACCGCCGCACAGGAAAATTACACGACCACCGAAAAAGAATTATTAGCCGTAATTTTCGCATTTGATAAATTCCGCTCATATCTCACTTTGTCTAAAATTATTGTTTTTACTGATCACTCGGCTTTGAGATATTTATTAGCAAAAACAGATGCAAAGCCGCGATTGATTAGGTGGATCCTACTACTCCAAGAATTTGATTTGGAGATTCGCGACAAGAGAGGAGCGGAGAACTTGGCGGCTGACCATCTTTCGCGGTTGGAGAACCCAAATTCGGGGGAGCTCATGGAGGAGGACATTGACGACACTTTCCCCGAGGAGCGCCTTCTCGCCATTCATAAGGTAATCACCCTCCCCACTCCTTGGTTCGCCGATCTCGCAAATTATCTTGTTGCGAGATTCCTCCCGAATGGTTTTTCTTATCAAGAAAAGAAGAAATTCTTTTCTGATTTGAAAAATTATTTTTGGGAGGATCCCTTCCTTTTTCGTGTTTGTGCGGACCAAGTAGTGCGGAGGTGTGTTTCTCATGAGGAAGGCGCACAAATTTTAAAGCATTGTCATGAGGGACCCGCCGGTGGGCACTATAAAGCTAATCGGACGGCTCGGAAGGTACTTGAAGCGGGCTTCTATTGGCCAAGCATCTTCAAGGATGCTCACGCCCATGTAAGTCGTTGTGAACAATGCCAACGCTCAGGTAATATTTCCCGCCGCGATGAAATGCCGTTAAATACATTTTTAGAAATAGAAGTTTTTGATTTATGGGGGATCGACTTTGTTGGACCGCTACCAACATCCTATGGAAATAAATATATTTTGGTAGCGGTCGACTATGTGTCACGGTGGGCGGAAGCGCAAGCCTTCCCCACTAATGACGCCCGAGTCGTGACCCAATTTCTCAAAAAACTATTTTCACGATTTGGAGCACCGCGGGCAATAGTTAGTGATAGGGGCACCCACTTTTGTAACGCACAATTCGCTAAGATTTTGTCTAAATATGGCGTTACACATAGGTTAGCCACCCCCTATCACCCTCAAACAAGTGGCCAGGTAGAAGTAGTTAACCGTGAAATCAAACGAATTTTGGAGAAAACGGTTTCTACTAATAGGAAGGATTGGTCGGTCAAGCTTGATGATGCTCTTTGGGCTTATCGGACCGCGTACAAGACCGCTATCGGTTGTACGCCGTACCGATTGGTCTATGGGAAAGCATGTCACTTACCGGTTGAGCTTGAGCACCGCGCCTTTTGGGCGCTTAAATTTTTAAATCTAGATGAAAATTTGTCCTCCGAGCTTCGGAAATTCCAAATTAACGAGCTCGATGAGTGGCGCTCCTTAGCCTATGAAAGTAATAAACTTTATAAGGAGCGCACAAAATTTTATCATGATAAAAAAATTAAGCACCCTAAAGATTTCAAACCGGGAGACCAAGTCCTTCTTTACAATTCGCGCCTCCGACTTTTTCCGGGCAAACTCAAGTCCCGATGGTCCGGCCCTTTTATTGTAAAAGAGGTATGGCCATATGGGACAGTGCTTATCTCGCACCCGGAACAAGGCGAATTTAAAGTGAATGGGCACCGGTTGAAGATATTCCTCGCCGGTGATACTACTAATGAGTACCGGGAGGAAATTAACCTCCCGAACCCATAAACGAGTGCCCCGCTTGGGTCGAGCTCAACGACCATAAACAAAGCGCTTGTGGGAGGCACCCCATGCTTATCTTTTCCTCTTATTTTTTTTTTAAATTAAATTTTCGCAGGTTTGAAGGACATCTTTTTCGGCGTGACGATCGAAGGAGTTGAGCGTCAAGTCTACGCGTTTCTTCAAGTCGGTAACTTTTGTTTTATTATTGTTTAGTTGACCATCAAAAAATTTTTTTTTTTTTTTTTTTATAAACAAAAACACAAAAAAAAATCAAAAGAAGAAAAAAAAAAAAAAAAAACAATAACAAAAACAAAGAAAAAAATTTTCTGCTCCGACACGCCTCTGTCACGGGCGTGACCTATGGGTCACGGGCGTGACCGAGACGTGTTTAGTTCGTCGAGCGAAACCCGAGAGTGGTTTCGTCGTGCGCAGCGTTCCGTTCGTCTTTCGGTCCTATCACGGGCGTGACCATCATTGGTCACGGGCGTGGCTAGCCCGAAACTTCGTTCGACGAAGTGAAGCTGGAAAACTTCACTTCCTGCCCAGTCATGGCCGTGACAGTGTGTGTCACGCCCGTGACACTCACTAGTCACGGTCGTGACTAGTCTGAAAAAAATATTCCTAAAAAAAAAAATATATTTACTCGTATTCAGATACACGCCCCAGGGTCACGGGCGTGACCCTGGGCCGTGTCGTCGAATCCGAGGCGTGACCCCGGGTCAACGCCTCGGATTCCTTTTAGTTTTTTTTAGTATGAGACACGCCCATGGTCACGGGCGTGACCATGGGCGTGACCTTGGAATCCAATGCCAGTGCATTGGATTCCTGCGCCAATCACGCCTTACACGCCCAGAGTCACGGGCGTGACTCTGGGGCGTGACCAGGGAATCCGAGGCAGGAGGCCTCGGATTCTCCTTTTTTTTGTCCCGTGCTTGTCACGCCCCCTGTCACGGGCGTGACAGGGGGGCGTGACCAACCCGAAAACCCCTATAAATAGGGCTTTTCCCCCTCTTCTTCCTCCACACCATCCACCCTTCTCTTCTCCCTTTGCTAACCCGATTCCTTCCTTCTTCTCCCCTCTACCAAAATGCCTCGCCACCACCCTCGCTCCACCGCTTCCTCCTCCGAGCACCCCGCGGATCCCGCAGCAGCGGAAGCCATGCTTCTTTTCCAAAACCAAACCCAGCAAGAGCGCAGCGAGCGCCTACGCGCCAAACCCCTTGGCGTGTTCCGCATTTTAGATTGGGCGATACTCGCCACATTTGGAGCTGCGGATTTGGTGCGGGGATTTCTGTCCACCCCTGGATGGAGTTCTCTCTTCTCTATTTCCGAGCATGCCTTTCTTGAACTCACCGTTGAGTTCTTGGCTTCATTCGAGTTCCGCTGGGCGGCCGATGACGACTTCATCATCTTTCGCCTAGGTGGGATGGTGCATCAGCTCACCATCCGCCAGCTCAATGTCGTCATGGGCTTCTGCTCGGAGGTTTTTTCCCAATCTCCCGCCTATCTCGATTTACTTACTGATTTCCCGACCGATTTCAACCTTCTCGCCTTTTGGGCGGAAATCAGTAGTGACACCGCCCCCTACACCCCAAAGAAATCCAAAGGCAGCCAACTCATTTCTCCCGCCTTACGTATTCTCCACAACCTCCTTACCTTCACTATTTCTGGTCGCGGCGATAGCCACGGGGTGGTGACTCGGGCAGACTTACTATATTTATATAGTATGTTTTACCGGGTTCCCCTCAACCTTGGTTATCTGCTCGCCATTTTCTTTCGGCACCAGGCCGAAAATGCGAGGTTGGGAGCAGTGCACGGCGGGAACTTCATCACTTTCCTCGCAAAGCAACTCGGCATTTGGGATGCTCTTCCACGCCTCAGCTGCGTCCAGACGCCGCAAGTTATCCAGTTCCAGACCCTTCAGGCCCTCGGCCTAGCGCGGCGACGTGATGGAGAGTTTGAGGCTATTCCCCCCGCAGTCGTTGGTGGAGATCTTGGCCTTGATTACGGTGCCGGTCCCAGCGGCACTATTCACTCTCCCCAGATTCCTCCACCACCGCAGGACCCTTCTTCCGAGCCCGGCCCTCAGAACTATTGGGATCGTCAGTTTGCGTCTCTTCACACACGCTTAGATACGATGCAGGCCGATTTTGATGCTCGATTTGTGAGTTTTGACACTCGATTTACCACGCTAGCGACAAATCAGGCCTCCTCCATGGCACGTATTGAGCGTGAGTTTTCCGACCTCCGGACGCACTATCAGGAGCCGCGGCAGCATAGCGATGAGGATTAGCCTGCTTTCTTTTTTTTCTTTGGGATTGTAGACCGCCCTCTTGTATCTTTTCTTTTCCTTTGTCTTGTATCCTTTCTTTTTCGTACAATAAAAAAAAATATGTTTTGCTTCAGTTTTGTCTTCCAGGTACATTTTGGTGCTGCATGACCCGTTTCAGGGAAGTCTCCTATCTTTTCTCTTTATTTATTTATTTTTCATTGGGGACAATGTCTTGTTTAAGTATGGGGGGATATTTCTCAAGCAAAACATACAAAAATTATGCTAATTTAAAAAAAAAAAAAAAAAAAAAAAACAAGAAAAAAAAAAGGAATTTATTTCTTTTGTGTAATTTTGTTTTTTCTTATTTTACAAAAATACAAAAAAAAAAATTTTTTTTTTAAAAAAAAAAAATATACAAAAAATAGGATTACTTTCAAAATTAGGGAGATCTTTATTTCTCTATTTACTCACATGCGACATTCTAGGTATTCAACTTTTACATAAGTTTAGAAAATTTTTGATGCTTTAAATTGAATTTTGAATTTTGTAGTAGAACTGTTGGCCATGCTGTGTTTCTAGTTAAGTGCACATGTTAGTAGAATTTGAGTAGAATTAAATATTCAGCATACAATTAGATTTTTCTTTTTCTGAATGCGTAGAAATAGTTTATTTTACTTATTCTTGGAAACCGACAAAATCTAAAAATATTTTAGGAGAGTGTGTAGAAGTTTACTAGAGAGATATTTCGCGGATCAAGAAAGAGGTATTCTTTCTCGATGTCTAGAACTTGCCCTCTAGCTATTCTCAAGACTTTGCATAGGTTAAACTCATTAGCATGAAAATGATTTAGGCATTTCTTTTGGCTAGTTTGAGCCTTTGCACCCGTACCTAACGTTTTACCCTTGCTAAGCCAATTTGAGCCTATATCCTTCCTTTTGTTATAGCTCCACCAACACTTTACCAAAGCCTAAAAAGCATCCTAATTACACACCTAAAACCGAGCTTGAAATTATAGATAAAACTAGTTTATGTGTGATTAGAAGTCATTTTATTTTGGTGGCTTTTGAAAAAATATACAAGAGTTGTTCTATTTTTCACTTCTCCTCTAAAAAAAAAAAAAAAAAAAACCAAAAAAAAAAAAAAAAAAAAAAAAAAAAAAAAAGAAAAAAAAAAGAAAAAAAGAGGAAGTTGAAAAAATATTCAACATATTGAAAAAAAAAACAAAAGGAATTGGCGAAGTTTTTCAATTTATTTTGTGCAAGCTCTCTTTAGGTTTTGGTGTATCTACCCATCGCATTTATCTTTGTTTTTCCAGACCAAGAACCTAAGCCTACATTTCAACCTACTTAAGTCCTACTGATTTGTGCTTATAAGTTAACCTAGTGCCGTGGCGAGAGTGTGAAAGGGCAAGCCTATGGCCATCGACATTGATGGATTTCTTTGGAGGGTATCCCGATCTTCGATTTGTGCAATGTTATCTTAGCAAACACGCTACTTTCTCCCTAAACATGATTCGAAGATTTTTCGTGTTTCCATCTTTGAAGTAAAAATAATAAGTGGAAACACATTTTAGAAAATTAAAAAACTAATTTGTATGCTGAGTAGGTTCTTCTACAATAATTACTACAAGCATAGGCATAAGACTTCGCATTCTACTCCTTATATTCAATTTTCGTTTTTAGCGTTAAAATTTTTCTACTCTCCATGTGAAGTTGTTTGCTCGGGACGAGCAAACGAATAAGTATGGGGGTATTTGATAACTCTAATTTTGTCCAAGTTTTTACATTATTTTTATTTAATAATTAATTAATTAATAATTATATTTTGTAATTTTATTATTGAATTTTTCTAATTTCTTGTTTCAGGGCAATCTGGGCTGCAAATCGCAATTTGGAGTCTATAGGGTTGATCAGGAGACAAAACTGCGCAAAAGCAGGAAAATTTCAAAAGAACACGCCAACGTCACGGGCGTGACCAACATGGTCACGGGCGTGACATCCGGGCTAGAACCCGGCTCGTGGAAGGAGTTACCTGCCACGTCAATTAAAATTACACGCCTTAAGGTCACGGGCGTGACCATCATTACACGGGCGTGTACTCCAGGCGTGACATCCAGTGCCCTGCCCTGATGTCCAGTCAACGGCAGTTTAACAAGTCACGGGCGTGACACACTTGCCACGGGCGTGACATACCCCGTGACAGCCCGGCGTGCCGACTTAATGCTACAGTTTCACTCGCTGGGAGTTTTCTCAAGACACGCCCATGGTCACGGGCGTGACCAGGGGCGTGACCCCTCCAACAACGGCCGGAGTTATTCCCGCCGTTTCTGCTTCCCGCCGTTCTTCAACAACCGTCAAGACACGCCCTAGGTCACGGGCGTGACCTAGGGGCGTGACCCGCAAATTAACAACTTTTGGCGGTTTCGCGCCAACGTTCAGAAGACTTGAAGACGACGGTTCCGAGACCGACACGCCCTAGGTCACGGGCGTGACCTAGGGGCGTGACCACCCAGCAACTTTTTCTATAAATTCCAGACAGCTTCAGATGGCGAGGAGGAGTTTTTTGGGAGCTTAGTTCTATTTTATTTACTGTTTTTCCTGCATTCTAATTTCATTTTGTACCTTTACTTTCAAGCCTTCTTTTTAATCATGTCTTTCTTCATGTTTTCATGTAATTCTCTCATCATGATGAGTAGCTAATTTCCCAATTAGCACTTGATCATGATGAACTTTGGAATGGAATAAAATTCTTATTTTTGTCTCAAATTCGCAAGCATTCTATTTTCTAAACTTTGATTTATCTTTGATTTAATTTTTCTTCGAATTCATAAGTTGCAAATTATGTTTATTCGAGCTTAGATTCGTATCCTAGATTTACCGAGAGGTTGTGGATACGAGTAGATCACTCAAGGATAAAGAGAATTTCTTGCACCCCTCGAGAGAGGAACGCAAAATTCTTCCGCCTTGGAGTCAACTCCATTAGTGAGGTTCACCGCCTAAAGCAAGCTTAGGTCTTTCGACTGGCCGAGAGGTCTTAATCGATCTACCTAAGGTTAGTCGATTGCGTATTCTCGAGAGAGGCGCTTCGTAGCTTTGGAACCTCCGCGGTCAAAGTTAATAATTTAGATGCTTGTGCTCTTTAATTTCGTGGATTTTATTCTAGCCCAAAGGGATTCTAGATCAAGTGCTAGCCTTTTAATCATCGAATTTCTCCTCTTCATTTAACGTTCGTTTTCGTTTCTCGCAAAATCAATTTTCCGATCGATAAAATAATAGTTCGTCCTTGTGAGTACAAATACTCAACGGTCCCCGAGTTTAAATACGATATTCCATATACTAAATTTCGATAGGTGCACTTGCCTAGTTGAGAGTTTAGTTTGGATCATTTTTCAAAACTTATAAAATTCCTCATCAAAGTTTCAGGCGTAAAGCGGCTCACTACTTGATGATGGAGGGAGGTCTGCATCGTAAGATGTTGTCAGGGCTCCTAGCCAAATGTGCGACCGAAGAAAAAATCCCGAAGATTTTAAGGGAGGTGCATTCGGGCGAGTGCGGCAGTCACTCTGGAGGAAGGACACTGGAGGCTAGGGTGGTCAGACAGGGGTACTTCTGGCCCACCCTAAGGAAGGATGCCATGGAGTTTGCAAGGAGGTGTCAAAAATGTCAGCTCTACGCCCCCCCTTCAACGCTTGGCAGCTCAAAGACTCCGGAGTATCACGGCACCATGGCCATTTGCTATCTGGGGAATGGACTTAGTTGGGCCCTTTCCTCCGGCTAGTGGACAGAGGAGGTTCCTTTTGGTCATGATTGATTATTTCTCGAAGTGGCTAGAGGTTAAAGCCTTAGCCAAGGTCACCTCGCAGGTTATAAGGAATTTCATCTGGGGGGAGATCATTTGTAGACATGGGTTGCCCCAAGCAATAGTGACCGATAACGGCCCCCAGTTTGCCAGCGAGGAGTTCATCAGCTTCTGCACTCAACTGGGAATAGATCTCCGGTTCGCCTCCATCCATCACCCTCGGAGTAACGGCCAAGTGGAAGCAGCAAACAAAATCATTGTGAACCTACTGAAGAAAAAGGTGGAGAACTTAAAAGGGAATTGGGTGGAGCAGCTCCCGTCGGTCTTATGGGCACTACGAACGACCCCGAACACGGCCACCGGTGAGACCCCCTTCAAGCTCTCTCATGGGTGTGAGGCCGTCCTACCAGTGGAGTTCGAGGTCCGGTCACCGCGAGTCATAACCGCGGGCGAAGGTGACGAGACTTGGAGGGTGGAGAATGAAGAGGGGCAGCGCCTCTCGTTAGATATGGTGGAGGAACTGCGAGACGTGGCGGCTATCAGGCAAGAAGAAATCAAGCGACGGATGGCCAAGCATTTTGATAAGCATGTCAGGGTCAAGCAATTCGCAGAAGGGGATCTGGTGCTGAGAAAGGTCGACGCGGCGGGAAGATCGGCTCCCGTGGTTAAGCTCCACCCGAACTGGGAAGGTCCATACATTGTAAAGAAAGTCCTCGGAACATGGGGATACTACCTCCAGGACGTGGAGGGAAGAGCCCTAAGCCACACTTGGAGTGGTGATGATCTAAAGAGCTTCTACCCCTGAGGGGGGAAGGATGTAACCATGTATCTCAAAAATAAACTTGTTATATTATACCGATTGATTCTCCTTTAACTAGTGTCGAATTTTTCATGGCATAACATAGTTGAATGTTTTGTGATACCCCGAGCTCGGCTCGGCCCCAGGTAGACCCGCTGCGCAGGCTCTCATCTAGCTGGCAGGTCCGAAGGCTCGCCTGTGGGGGATAGGTTTGGTCGGTTTGAGATCTTCATCGGCACCCCGAGCTCGGCTCGGCCCCAGGTAGACCCGCTACGCAGGCTCCCATCTAGCTGGCAGGTCCGAAGGCTCGCCTGTGGGGGATAGGTTTGGTTGGTTTGAGATCTTCATCGGCACCCCGAGCTCGGCTCGGCCCCAGGTAGACCCGCTGCGCAGGCTCTCATCTAGCTGGCAGGTCCGAAGGCTCGCCTGTGGGGGATAGGTTTGGTTGGTTTGAGACCTTCATCGGCATCCCGAGCTCGGCTCGGCCCCAGGTAGACCCGCTGCGCAGGCTCTCATCTAGCTGGCAGGTCCGAAGGCTCGCATGTGGGGGATAGGTTTGGTTGGTTTGAGATCTTCATCGGCACCCCGAGCTCGGCTCGGCCCCAGGTAGACCCGCTGTGCAGGCTCCCATCTAGCTGGCAGGTCCGAAGGCTCGCCTGTGGGAGATAGGTTTGGTTGGTTTGAGATCTTCATCGGCACCCCGAGCTCGGCTCGGCCCCAGGTAGACCCGCTGCGCAGGCTCTCATCTAGCTGGCAGGTCCGAAGGCTCGCCTGTGGGGGATAGGTTTGGTTGGTTTGAGATCTTCATCGGCACCCCGAGCTCAGCTCGGCCCCAGGTAGACCCGCTGCGCAGGCTCCCATCTAGCTGGCAGGCCCGAAGGCTCGCCTGTGGGGGATAGGTTTGGTTGGTTTGAGATCTTCATCGGCACCCCGAGCTCGGCTCGGCCCCAGGTAGACCCGCTGCGCAGGCTCCCATCTAGCTGGAAGGTCCGAAGGCTCGCCTGTGGGGGATAGATTTAGTTGGTTTGAGATCTTCATCGGCACCCCGAGCTCGGCTCGGCCCTAGGTAGACCCGCTGCGCAGGCTCTCATCTAGCTGGCAGGTCTGAAGGCTCGCATGTGGGGGATAGGTTTGGTTGGTTTGAGACCTTCATCGGCACCCCGAGCTCGGCTCGGCCCCAGGTAGACCCGCTGCGCAGGCTCTCATCTAGCTGGCAGGTCCGGAGGCTCGCCTGTGGGAGATAGGTTTGGTCTAGTTGGCTTGGTTAATGTAAGACACGAAGCACGTTGGGAATACCAAATGAAAAGTGAAAAAGAGGAGATAGATCTCGGCAGAGATAGATCTCGGCAGAGATAGATCTCGGCAGAGATAGATCTCGGCAGGGATAGATCTCGGTAGGAGAGTCCCCGTCAAAGGGATCTCAAAGTGGGGAGGCTTTCGCCAAAAAGGTTCCTCTCAGTGTTCTCGAGCAATCAGGCGAGATCGTTATGCGATGGGCCAGTGGGGACTCGCGCAGTCTAGAGGGGACGGTCCCGTCCTAAGGATTCGAGAGTCGCGCTTCCGGCTGGCTGGTTACCGCGGGTTCTTGCTGATTCATCGCTAAGGATTTCCTAAGAAGGCCAAGGGCCTTGGCGGAAGCATACGCCGAAAGCGTTCAACCACGACAATTACATCAAACACATTCGCAAATAACAAGATGAAATGTTCACAAGAAAAACATTTGCATTAATAATACTGTATGGGTACAAAATGATAGCGTCTCGCGCTTTACAGAGAGGTGAAAAACAAAAGCGAGAAGGGGACCCTCAAGGGGACAAACTGTACCCCTCGGAAGTCTCGCTGGAGCTCCCGCTGGAGCTTCCACCGGAGCTCCCCCCTGAGGTCTCGCCACCCGCGGCGGGGGACTTTGAGACATCCGAGGGAGGGGTATCGGGGGCGCCCAGGGGCTTTGGAATGGGCTCGAAGAGCCATGGGACAAGTTGTTGAGCGGTGATGTCTTTGCCCCTCCCGTCCCAGCAGTTGATGTCGCGCAGCGTCTCCAGCGTCAACTTTACAGTGGCTTGCGCGTTCCCCTGGAGAAGCTTGTCGATGTCATAAGCCGAGTAGTACTGGCTCTTCAATCTCTCGTCCAGCGGAGGGGCTGCACTCGCCTCGAGGCGCGCGATCTGCTCCCGCAGGAGAACGTTGTCATATCGGGCCTGAGACAGCTCCTCGCGAAGTGCGGCTTGAGCGGAATCCTGAACAGCGGAAGGTTAGCAAAAGAGAAGGGTTAGGAAGGCGAGAACAAGTGATTGTGGAAGGTCTCGCTTACCCCTTCCGCTTGGCGCGAGGATGACAGTTGCTGGGTCTCGGCCAGCTCCTTGGCCAGAGAGGCCGCCTGGGCCACCGCATCGTCCCTCGCCTTGAACATGTCTTGGAAGTTGCGATCTATCGTAATACTTCGTCGGGCGCACATGTGCGCAAGCTCCAGCCCACGCATTAAAGCGCGAGTGGAGTCGTATGCCAACAGCCGGGTCGACATCCTGTCGTAGACGCTAGCGTCCTCCCGGCTGTAGAGGCCATAGCCTAAGGCGAAAGCTTCGTCGGTGACCTCGTCTCGCTCCGCCCAGCTCGGCAAAAGGGACAAGATCGTGACCTTGTTGGCGTCAGGGTCCCATTGCAGCAGTGGCTTGTTCTCCGCGTCCAGACACCTCACGCCGAGTCCAAAGTTACGATGACCCCGCGGCACCTCGTCAGACAGGGGTTGGCCGGAGGTCCCGGCGGCGGCACCCTCGCTCTCGGCGGCGCCAGGGGTCCGAGGGTTCTCGGCAGGTGTCCCGAGGCCGCCCCTGGTGGCCGCAATCCTGCTTACTGCCTCCAGGACCTCCTCGAAGGAGCGGCCGGCGGGGAGTGGTTGGACGGGCGGTACAACAACAGCCTTGCCCTTCTCGGTATCCGTGGTCTTGTGCCTCTTGATTGGCTGAGGTGCGGAAGTACCCGGCTTTCGCTTCACAACACCGCTGGAGGGGGGAGGCTCGGCTCTTTTCGGCAGGCCTGCGCGGCGGCTTTCGCGAGAGCCAGCGGGTCCTTAGGAGTTTGGCTCTCTCTGGCGCGAGCCTCGTCGAAAGGCTGGCGGAGAGGGATCTCGCGCTCTCCTGCGAAAACAATAGCGATAAATTCCAACCTTGGAAAAAGCAAGAAGGCAAATACAGGCGAGATCTTACATTCTCCCGGAAGTACAGGATGAAGAGAATCGACGTCTTGCCGGAGGTAGAGGACGTCGAAATCCTTGGTTCCGAAGAACTCAAGGAGGGCGCTCTCGCGGGAGCCCAAGGACGGAGGCTTGTAGGCGGCATCCTCGTATTGGATGGGGGCGAGGGGTACGTTCCCGAAGTCGCCGGAAACATAGATGAACCTCTCGCCCCAGTGATGGTGCTTGTTGGCGAGACCGATCGTTTTCAGCAGTTGCCCAGAGAAGAACACCACGCCTCCCTTCGCGCGGAAAGTAAATAACTTGCGGAAAATCGGCAAGCTAAACTCAATCCTCTCCGACCGCATATAGAATATGAAGGCCACGAGGATCGCCACGGAGTTAGGGTTCAGCTGCGCGGGAACCACCCCGTAGTACTGGAGAGCCTGCCGCATCTCAGGCCATAGCGGAAGGCGGAAGCCCACCTCGAAGTGTTCGATAGGGATGGCGAGCTCCCCCTCTCCTGCAGTGTTGACTTTGTCATGACTGCCCGGGGGCCGCGCGACGAAGCCGGCGGGAACGTGCTGGGTCTTGATCAGATTGAACTCGTCTAGAGTGAGAGTGCAGGAAGGGAAGAGATGCTTTTGGAAGGCTTCCGCGCGGTTGGATCGTCCTTCACCACCGCCCGGCATCACAATAAGGTTTGAGGGCGAGATCTACGAGGAGAAGGCGAGAGCGAGAACGGGGAGAGAACGGAAGTGGAAGGGTGAGACGGGCGAGAGCTTTGCGAAGACCGCGAGAACAACAACAAAGGGGAGAGAGACTGGAATCAGAGAAATGAATGTGGTAGGTGAGCCTCCTATTTATAGAAAATCGTGGTAATGATGGCTGTTTTCAAAAAGGCGGCGGGGGTACAGCCGGCGCGTCCTAGGTCAGCGGCGCTTCGTTTTTCCCGCCCGAATCTGACAGCGACTGATTAACTAAGCAGCTGGCGCAAATGTTGCGAAGTGTCATACGGCCGGTAAGGCAGGCGGAAGCAAAGTGGCTCTCGTCACCCCAAAGACCTGGGAAGATAACTCATACGCATACAAAGATATTAAAGACAGAGCTATTGCTCTCGCTGAGCGGGAACGCGATAAAATAATATGCAAATAAAGTGCGGGAACATTAGTTTCAACTCCAAGCGAAAAAATAAGGGTACATTAGAGAAGGGAAGGCCAGGGGAAGAGGAGGGGAGGTCTCGCGCTTCAGTACGGCTCCCAGCGCCATTTCCCTTGCTCCCAACTCCATTTGCCTCGGTCCCGCAGCTTGGTCCGGGGGGCGCCTGCGGGTTGAAGTAGGATGACAGAATGCTGCATCCCAGGTCAACCCGGCGAGACAGATCCCGGATTCTCTCGATGCATCTCTCAGGTGAGGACCCGGCGGTAGCTCCCCCGGGGCGGTCCATCTCGCCTAGAAGGAAATCTCGCTCCAGGGACTCCAGCCTCTTCTCCACTGACTGGCGAAACTCTCTGGCCGCAAGGTCGCGGACCCGTTCTCGCCGGATGAGTTTCGATAGAATGGCGGCAACCTTCTTCCCTCGTCTTCTCGCGCTCCCGGCACCGGTCAGGATCTCCTCCATCTCGTCAGATGAAGGGAAGGGAGAGCTCTCGCCATCTTCTCCCTCTCTTTCTTCTTCTTCTTCTTCTTCTTCCTCTACCTCAGCGCCAGGCCGCGAGTCCATGTCCCCTGTCGAAAGAATCCCCATTTTAGCGGAAGCTGAAGGATAGCAGCGATAAAATTGCCGTATACCTTCAGAGTGACGAGGCCCCCCGGTCGACGGCAGGCGAGAAGGCCCAGCCCCCCCCCCCCCCCCCCCCCCCTCAGCTCCAAAGAGGAGGTGGATTGGCTTTCCTTTGCCGGGGGGGGGGGGTAAACTTTGCGGATGGTGATCCCGGCCTGATCGAGAGCGGGGGAGCGGGTCTCCTCAGCCGCTGGAGGGCTAGCATCTAGCGGTGGCGTAGGGATCTCGGCATTTTTTCCTCTCGCCGGTAGGGAGGAATCAACCGCATGGGCAGACTGATTCGCAGTTCTCGCCCCACCATCCCGGGTGGCGAGATCTGGAGGTGCGGAAACTGACGCTGCGAGGAATCAGGTCAGCATTTAAAAATACCAGGCGAAGCCAAGAAGGGAACCTTTACCAGCGGTGTTCGGGTCTGGCGGAGGAGGCGCCTCGGGAACCTGCGGTTGATCATCGTGATGGCTAGAGGGTGGATCCAAACGTTCTCGCGGGGATGCGGCAGCGTCAGGAACCGTCTCCTGCGAGAGGTATCAAGTTAAACAATTGAGCAACTGGTTGTTGATTGGTATATCAAGCTTACCTTCCGCGGCGAGGTGCCGTCCGCGCAACTAGAGGTCGGGGTGGGCGGGCTCCTGTTCTCGCGGGATAGGTCCCGCTGAACCACCTTCGCCTTCTTCTTCTTCTTCTTAGGCAGAGAAGGCTCAGCAACTGACGACTGTCTCGCTAGCCATGGGGCGACCAGGGCACTGTTAGCCCTAGCTCGCGCCTGCGCCGCGTTAATGCGGTCCTGCAGATCCTGCGGAAGCGGTTTATCGGCACGCTTGGAAGGCATAGCGAGAGAGGGCGAGAGCTCAGGGGGAGAATGACGGCTCGAGGGAAGTGTTATGACCGTCTATCGGCACTCATATTTATAGGCGCCGTACGGCCCACCGAAAGATTCCCTGACGTTGACACGTGCTCAGTGAATATTTTGGGTTGAACATGTCTTTTCGAGCGCGGCGCTAGCTCAAAAAGAGCGGGGATTGTGTACAACCCCATATTCGCTGAGCCAGACAAGGAGGCACAATGGTCACAGGAGGGTTAGCCGAAGTGGTCCCTCCTTAAGGAGGATCTCGCCCACAGAAGGCGGAAACGCTCTCGCCGGATGCTATAAAAGAGAAACCGTAGGCCGAGAGCGCCAAGCGCGGACTACGCGGAAGCGCTCTCGCCCAAACCAAGCCTCAGTCCCGGAGAGTTCTCGCTTGCGCTAGGCGAGAACGTTCGCGCCACGCCCTGGGCCGAAAGGTCTCGGCACCAGCTCTCGCCGAGTGGGGCCCAGGGTCTTTGGAAGAATGTCCTAATTGCCCTCAGGAGAAATTACTTCAGTACCCCCAGAGAGACAGCGGGATTTGGCTATTGGCAGACCAACCAGGGGCTTTTCAGTAATTCCAGGACAACCAAATGCTATAAATAGACCCATAAGGGCTCCTTAGAAAAAAAGCTATCATTGTCTCCCGAATTCCAGCGCTTTCTGAGGAGCTCCTAGCCCAGCTTTGGCTTTGGAGGGGAAGCTCTCAGAGATCTTCCGGGTGTGAGGTGGGACCTCCCTGCTGAGGCTTTTGGGTCAGTCTTAGGTCTTTAGAATCCAGTCAAGGGGTGAGACTTGAGAGAAGTAGGTTTTGGCTGCACCCCCTTTTTCTTCGAACTTCAGTTGGGGTCATATTTAGCTTCAACATCGACGATATGATGAAGTTGAGCTCAGCGATCGTCGAATGGAGTTCGACGATCTGTCGAAGTTGAGCTAGACGATCATCGATCGGAGTTCGACGAATCATCGTGCTGAGCTCGACGATAAGACTTAGTCTCCAGACAGAAAATCCTGGGCTTGAGGGCAGCTTCCAAACCTAGACTTCTAACCCTTAGACTCAATTCTAATTGACCTATTGAGCTATACAGGAGGTCAAGCATTGATTCCTAGAGACATAGTTATCCTGACCCAAATTAGTAATAGGGTGTTCCAACACAGCACCAAGCATGAATGTCCACTAAACATCAAATAGGAATGTAGTGCATACACAAGTACAGGCCTTAAGGCCTTACAAAATGGTTTACTTCAAATTACATGTTTTACAAACCACGGTACGCAGGCCAGTCATACATGAATAAAAGAAAGTAAACACTTCAATTAGGCCTTCAAGGGTCGGCTTCGCACTTTGGGCTTTAGCCCGCTATTGACCACTTGGTCTAGCAGCACCTGCAAGCAACAAACCATCGCTCGGTGGCAAACAAAAGCAACGGTTAGCAATACTGACCAAATTATAACGATCCCGCCCCCAATTCGGGGCGGCGATGCTCCTTCCCAGCATTTTATTAGCACAACCAAGCAGTATATAAATTCATGGCATCACAAGCGTTGGCACGCATGGCCACATTCCCCGTGCTCTTAGGGCACATTCTCGGTAATCAAAGTCTAAGCCCGTTGACTCACCACCATCCCTAGGACGGCAATCTCTCGTGAGCAATTTGTTCTTTTAGGCAGATGTTACGACACTTTAATATCATCAGCAACCTATGTCACGACACTTTAATATCATCGACAGCAAAGACCCGACCTCTATGCCTCGGCATAAAGCAGGAACGGTTCCACTCAACCCGTTGCTCACTTGCCACAACACTTTAATATCATCGGCACGAGTTAAGTTTCCCCAAAGCCCGTGAATCGAACGTACAATATTACATAACCCAGTTATGTTCAAGTTGGCTCTCAGGCCACCAAGTTGGCAAGATCACGCATCCGCCCAGTTTTCCGGATGCACCTTTGGGTTAATCCACAAGGCTCCCTGTTGCAATCTACCATGTAGAAAACCCGAAAAACAAACAATCGCACGGAGTCTTCTCCGGCATTTATGCAATACAACATCACCGATCCAGACCAACATGTCCGGGTAGGCTTCACACATCATGCCTATGTCCGTTCTCAAATACGGACTCTAAACAATGAGGACTTTACATATCTACCCGAAGGAATGCCTCCAACTCACCGCAAACTCGTGAGAGCGGGCTTCCAATGCAAAGAAGGAGAGCTTCACATGCTCAAGAAGAGAATCGTTACCCTAGCGTTCTTCCTCGGCGCCATGGAAATGTAAGCGGATGAAAAGCACCGCACTCTCTTTGCCTCCGTAGATCCGAAGTCGGCTCGCGATTTGGAGCTTCGAAGCTCCTCCAATGGCCGGATCTAAGCTTCTTCTTCTTCCTTTACTCTCCTCTCTCTCTTGACTTAGAAAGAGAACCACTCAAAAGAAATGAGGGTTTCAAGGGTCCAATCCTTTGTATATCACATCAGGAACAACCCCCAGCCGTTGGATCCCGAATTAAAGAAACGAACGGCCACAATCCAGATCTCAAATGCTAAAACTGGGCCGAACACGGCCTGCGATAAGCCCGTGTCCAGGGCCGTGTCCCCCATTCGCCGTCAAAATCGACGCGCCTGGAACAACACACGGGCATCCAACACTCCTGTGTTCGACCTGACACGCCCGTGTTCCAACTGATACGTCTGTGTGGTCGGTCGTGTGTCCCCATCGACACAGCCCCGAAAATAACCCGAGAGACACATGGGTATTGGACATGCCTGTGTCCACACCCATGTCACACCGAACACGCCTGGGCTTCAGGCCGTGTTCACAGTCTCGACACTTCGTCGAGAAAAGTTCGTCAACCACACGACACGGCCTTGGACACGCCCGTGTCCCAGGCCGTGTGCCTTGTATTGACATATCGTCGAGCGAAATTCGTCGACTCCCCGGGCCGATCATCGACACGGGCTTGACACGCCCTGAGACACGTCCATATCTCAGGTCGTGTGCCCCGTCTCGACACATCGTCGAGCAAAAAACGTCGACCTCGCGGCCAAATCGTCGACTCAAGCCTGACATGCCCTGGGACACGCCCGTGTCCCAGGCCGTGTGCCTCCTGCCAAATTCCAGATTTGGCCCAAAATGCCTCCCATCGCTCTTTTGAGTTTCGGGGCGTTACAAAAAATGTCCACACACTTCAACTGTGTTGACACCTTTGTAGTAGCTGTGTCGAGATAAGACAGCACAGTCTATATTCAGCAACTTGTAGTGGAAAAAATTGACTAAGTACAAAAATGTCGACACACTTCAACTGTGTCGACACCTTTAAAGAAGTCGTGTCAAGACAAGTCAGTTAACTCGACACATAGAAGATTTAAGATAGATGTGTCGAGACAAGTCAGTTGTCTCGACACTTTAAAGACAAAGTCAGCTTACTCGACACTGTAAAGCTTAAAGCAGTTGTGTCGAGATAATTGTGTCGAGACAATACAATTGTCTCCACACAAAGAAGATAAGAAATTTTACTAAGTAAAATTGTGTTGAGACAAATCAACTGTCTCGACGCAATGAAGAATTAAAGATAGACTTTCCGACATCAGGTAGATAGTTGTGTTGAGATAACCCAGCTGTCTCGACACAAGGCAGAACAAAAGATGTCGACACAGACAACGCTTGTGTCGAGACAAATCAACTGTCTCGACACTCAAGTTTCAGTTGAAAATTCTTTCAAGTAGAATTGTGTCGAGACTGCTAAGATGTCTCAACACAAGTATCGAGACACTTTGGGCATCTCGACACTTATATTTCAGAAAATGTGCAAAGTCAACACAGAAGTGCCAAGATGGGTCAGAACTGTCACATCAGGTACAAGAATAAGATATTTCAACAGAAATAGTCTAAGGAAGGATTTAAAGTATGATGTCGGATGCTGATGTCATCATTCAGTAACTACCCATCCATTAAGGCTATAAATAGAGGGGTAGACTACCCCAACAAGAGAGAGAGAATCGATCAAGCAAATAGAAAATTTTCATTCATATTCCAATCCCGAGGAGGAGGAAGAAGACGAAGGTCTTCAAGAAAATCTCTAGATCCTTTATATAAATCGAACTGAAGATCAAGGTGGATCTGATCTACAATTTCTTCGAGGTTATCAATCCGATCAACATCAAGAAGATATTAGATCCAGAAAAGTAACTTTCCAGCCATCCAATTTATCAAGAAGACATTCATTGCTGTTGATTTGAAGAATTTGTGTTAACAGATATATCAAATTACATATATTCTGTTTTCTGTGAAGTAATTTTTAATTTTTACTTCTAAATTTTGTAAGGTCTCCTTGAGATCTGAGTGGGTAGGAGATCTTATCTCTGAGATGTAGGCCTATTTTATAAAGACTGAGTTAGGGTTCTTGAGGGACCTGAGGTAGGTTGTTTTGGGTGAATCACTGAGTTGTAGGCCTATTTTATAAAGGCTGAGGTAGGGTTCTTGAGGGACCTGAGGTAGGTGGTTTTGGGTGAATAACTGAGTTGTAGGCCTATTTTATAAAAGCTGAGATAGGAGATTGGGAGAATCTCTGAGATAGGACCTGTTGGTCTGAGTGTAGGTTTCTTAATAGAAATTGAGCCTGTAAGATCTTTGGATCTGAGTTAAAGAGGAGGAGCTATAACCTTATCTAACATATTGTTAGTGAGGAAGAAGGGGAAAAGTGGATGCACCTAAGAAAGGAGAACCACTATAAATTTTGTGTGTGCTGTGGATTAATTTTGCTTTTGCTGTGTTCTGAATTCTCTAACTGCTAAATTTGTTAAGTGATAAAGATTTGCTAAAGTATTTTAAAAAGTCACCTATTCACCCCCTCTAAGTGATTATCTACCCATAGGATTATCTTTCAGTGCCCTTATAGACCACTCACCCAGTGAGGTCCAGAGGCAGAATTACCTGGATTCCCTTGAGGGTCTGCAGGTAGCCTTTCAGAACAGCGGAGTTACGCTGTTGGTAGACCCTATTGAGCTGCATTTAGTATTTTTGGACAGCGGAGTTACGCTGTTATATGCTGCTTTTTAGTATATGTTGTGGCCGGACCTTCTAGTATATGTTGTGGGGCGTGTTCCTCCTGAACACTTCGTCGAATGCATTTTTCATCGAACTCTCGACGTCTCCGCACCCGAGCAGGACACGCCCTGGGACACGGGCGTGTCTAGGCTGACACGGGCGTGTCTGGGCTGACACGGGCATGTACCCTGGGAATGACATGTTTTGGGATAAGGCGGTTTGAGCACCGCTTAGAGAACACGGCCTGTGACACGGGCGTGTCACATGGCGTGTCGGATCCGAAAAGTGATTTTACAGCTTTTTCGTGGCCGTTCATTTTCTTCAGCTAGGATCTAAGGGCTGAGAGAGCTTCCTGCTTCCTTAAGGCCGAGATTTGAGAAAGAAGTCTCATTATGTTCTTGCCTTCATCTTTCTAAAAAGCTTAGAGAGAGAAAGAGAGAGGAAGAAGGAAGAAGAAGAAGAGGGGCTGATCTCTGGTGGAGCTTGAGAGTGTCAAGCTGAGATCCGAGGCCATCTTTGCGGAGGAAGAGCTGTAGAAGTTCTTTCTAGACAGCTAGGAGTTCATGGCACCGAAGCTGTCGTCAAGGGTAATGACTTTTCTTCCTAACCATGTAAAGGTTTCCTTTTGGCATATGCATATGATTCCCCCCCCCCCACCAGAGGGTGGTTTGTTGTGGGAATCTTTGGGTAGATTAATGGAATCCCCTCTTGTTTGACATATAGATCCGAAATTTGAGTACGGAATAGGCATGCTTTGTGAAGCCCATCTGGACAGGTTGGTCAGGATTGGTGATGTTACATACGAACCGGAGAAGACTCCGTGATAAACGCGTAGTTTAGGAGTCGACGGATTGGACCTGTGAAAGGAAGTAGGAGGAAGTATTGGAGTTGTAGTCCAGGAAAATGTCCATGTTATGCTTGTGCTATTGGGTTATACCCGTGCAAGGAAGTAGCAGGAAGTACTGGATTGGAATTCCAGGAAATACCCTTTGTGATGTTTAATGTTTATAGGTGGTACTTGTGAAATGAAGTAGCAGGAAGTACTGGCGTGGTAGCCAGGAAAGACCCCTGACATTTGTGAAATTTGTGGAGTCATACCTGTGAAGAGAGTAGCATGAAGTACTGGTGCGCCCAGGAAAGATCCGCTAATGATGTGTGATACGAATGGGTGTAATGATAAGTACTGGTGCACCCAGGAAAACACTCAGGCTTGAATGCTAGAACAGGATTGGTGAGACCAACCCGCAACTTTGATTTAGCCACGAGTACATTGTGCTCGGTGATGGCAAGGCGATTTGAGCAACGAGGTTGGAGGATCCGACCTGCGCTATGTCCGTCCGACGTGAGACCTGAAAGTGCGGTCTGTTGGAGTGCATAGCAAGAGTCTTAGGCCTGCGTGCCGTGATACAATGGGGGGGGCTATGGGCCAATCCCGGTTCACTAAGACTATAAAACCCCGGCTGCACGCCATGGAGTAAATGCTCAAGTGAGTTGTCGTTGGGTTGCGACCTTGATACGGTGGTGGGCAACTGGTTCGCCTGTACACCAAAAATGTGTCATGAGTGCACGAACCATCGGGCCGGGTGGCTGACGGTTGTGATGGCATGTGTGCGTGAAAGCACATTATATGAGATATATATACAAGCGTGTGATATGCTATGCCTGCAGGGAAGAATACTGCTGCCCCGAGAAAGGGGTAGGGTTGTTATAATTTGGTCAGCTGAATGCTGACCGTTGCCTCTGTTTGCCAACCTTGGGTGGAATGTTCCTGTGCAGGTGCTGGAGAACCGAGCGGGTTGAAGCGAGTCCAAGAGAAAATGAGACTGGAAGTGGAAAAGCCAGAGTTTAAAGTACCACAGTCGGAGCAGTCGGAGTTTAGAAGACGAGAGAAGAAAAGGTTTAGACCTGTTGAATCAGCTCCGTCGACTATTTCTTCAGGGGTAACGTATGGGCAAGGACGTGTTGATACACGTATCTGTGATAGCAGCAGGGACACATTGCTAAATTTTGTTGAAAGATCCCTTCTGGAAGTGAGAAAAAGATAGTTGCGTCGTATGAAGATAAGGGTAAAGTAATGGCTGAGTCATCTACATTCCGGACGCAACCTCGATTGTATAATTTTGAAGGACAAGAGCCGCAAAGCTCAGTTGGTACAATACAGCCGCGAGTATTCAATTTGGGACTGCAAGAGCCGATAAAACAATATTTGCAAACTCAGGCGGCTGAGTAGCGAAAGGAAACGTAGAATAGAGATCAGATGTACTATGACTGATGTGCTTATGAGCTATGTATGATGATGATACTATTGTACATATAGGTGTTATGGTATGTGGAATAATAACAGGTTGGTGCACGCTTGTGATATGGAAGTGATCACCCAATTGTGATATAGCTCGATGATATGTTTGTTTTTCGATCACTTTATGAATTTTGTGGCTGAATGTGCACAGATGGGAGTTAGGTATGTATGTATGTGTTGTATGTATTGTTTAGTTGGCTCGCGTATTTGAGTGCTCGGTTGCACATTGCGTGGTTATGTGGCTGATTGGGGTGAGCCAAATTTCGGGGACGAAATTTCTTGAAGGAGGGGAGGCTTGTAACAACCCAAATTTCAGAATGGGAAACAATTGGGTGACACGGCCTGGGACACGGGCGTGTCCTAGGGCGTGCCCTGCTCGGGTTGAGCAGATGGGTGCGTGGTCGACGAAATTCATTCGAAGAATTTTCGGGAGGTACACGCCCGTGAGACGGGCGTGTCAGGGGGCGTGACCTAGGGCGTGTCCTCCCTTGGTCGACACCAAAGTTGTGGTCGATTAATTTTGGGTCGACGATCGTCGAGTATGGGGTACACGGCCTGTGACACAGGCGTGTCATAGGGCGTGTCCCACTGTATCGAGTAGTCGACACATTTCTCTCGAGTAGGTGGAAAAGTACTCGAGTAGGGGGGGTGACACGGGCGTGTCATCCCTGTGACACGAGCGTGTCCTATCTGAGTACTCAAGTAGTTGGTTTTCTCTCGAGGACGTCCTCTCGAGTAGGTCTCGAGTGGGTTACACGCCCTGTGTCATGTACGTGACTAGGCTGACACATGCATGGCATGGGTGTGTCATGGGCGTGTCACCTTGTCGTAGATAAGTAAGTATGAGTTGGTTCGTGTACCGCTTAAGTTACACGCCCTATGACACGGGCGTGTCACAGGGAGTGTCAGGGCCGAAAGGTGATTTTTCAGAGATTTTGTGGCCATTCATTTCCCTATCCTGAATCCAAGGGCTGGGCTCTGTCCAGGTGCTTACATGGCCGAGAACTAAGAGCAATTCCCCTTTATCTTCATCTTCTTCTTCATCTCATTTCAAGAGAGAAAAAGAGAAAGGGAGAGCAAGGGAAGGAAAGGAGAAGGCAAGCTAGCTGTTGGAGGAGCTGCGGAGTGCGGATTGAAGATCTGAGAACGGATTCATGCAGGCAAAGCCGAGGCGGTGACTTCCATCCGGCTACTTCATGGCACCGAAGCGATCTTCAAGGGTAATGATATCCTTCTTGGACATCGAAGTCCTTTCTTTATGCATGTGCGTGGGATCCTCCACCAAGAGGTGGATTTCATAAGCGATTTCGTGGTTGAGTCTGCATCTAGAGCTGGAAGTGTGGAGTACAGCATAGGCATGCTGTGTGAAGCCCATCTGGACGGGTAGTCTGGATTGGTGTTGATCATGGGTAAATCGGAGAAGACTCTTTGGATTTGATTATATGAAAAGTTTATGTGTTGTGTAATGAATGTATGTTTGGATGTGTATTATGGCTGTAAGGAGGCTTTGTATAAGCTCCTGTTGAGCGATCAATGGGTAACATGGCTGGGGAAAATACGGGATGAACCTAGATTGTTACACCACATGGTGTGGGTTGGTCCGTATTAGTGAGGATCGATGGGGGGCAATGTTTGGGGAAAGTGAGGAGGACCCTACTTGCTGCACCACAGTTGTGGGTCGATCAGAAATAGGTGAGGGGTTGATGGGTGGTACTGCCAGGGGAGCCTCGATAGACCTGGCTGCCACACCACATGGTGTGGGTCGATCTGCTCTGGTTGTTTGTGTATGCTGCGAGGTAGTACCTCTGAGTGTTATGGACGGGATGTCTCCAATAGTGAAATTGGTGGACTAGGCTTGAACCGCCCAACCAACATGTGAAGAGCCTCGATCGGCGGTGTATGACTGGTATATCCGGTACAACAATAAGGTGCCTTGAGTGCACGAAGCATCTGGTGGATACCGGCGTTTGTGATATGATTGTGATTGGCAGATTAGATGGATAAAGATTATGATATGGCAATGCAGACAGGGAAGGAACCACTGCCCCGGATAAGGGGTAGGATCGTTATAATGGGTCAGCTAATGCTGACCGTTACTTTGTTTTCTGTTTGGATTGGATGGCTAATTGCAGGTGTTGCTGCTTGGATGGAAATGAGCGGAATGGAAGGATTACTGCTAAAGGCCCTTGAAGGCCGTGCGAATCGTGGTTGGATTTCATGTGTGGCCGGTTTGCGTGCCGATGTACGAAAATGTATTTGTTCATAGAGAAATCTGTAAGGCCTTAAGGCCAGTGTGTGTGAGTTGTATACATTCCTGATTTGGATATATAAATGTGGAGTTTATATATTAGTGGACATTCTCTGAGTTGAGTTCATGTTAACGTAAAATACTGCGCTAGAATGGATTGAGTTAGGATGCAAGTAGATTTTGATTTCCACAAGTAATTCCGCCGCTTGTCTGTGACATATGGCGTGGGGCCCCGGCCGGACCCACCGTTATATACCATGTGATGAGTGGGGGCGTTACACGCTGTTGGCAGACCAAGTTTAGAAATCTATAAATAGAATCGAGGGGGCACCTTTGGAGAGACAGATCGACAGTTTCTCTTATTCTCTTCTTCTTTAGGCTCTCTTCAAGGTTTCCAAGCTCGGCATTGGCTTAGGAGGGGAAGCGCTCTTAGATCTTTCGGGTGTGAGGTGGGACCTCCTTACTGATAACTCAGTTCTATTCCAAGTTATTTAAGCCTTTGGTGTAGTGTGCCAGTCATAGGGAAGTCAGTGTGAGGTCATACCCTTTTGGGACCCCAGAACTCCACAGAGAATGATTCTCAGTTTTAACAGTGATTAAATCCTGCAGGCTCATAACTTGAAAGAATCATCAAATACAACTGAATTCATCTTGGTTCAAGGGTGACTTATTCAAAATAGTGTTATTGTGGGAAGAATACCTAACACTAGCAAAAAAAATTTAAATTACAATAATCCACAATCAGGAATGCCAACATATTTAAATACCATGAAATGATAATACATATAAGTTTGGCCTTAAGGCCTTACAATTTTTTTTAATGTTTACACCATACTATGATTTATATACATCATTACGCAGGCCAACAAAAAATGAAGGCAGTAAGGAAACACTTGGGACTTCGAGGGTTAACACAACATCAGTCACCAACCTGCTATTTCGCACTTGGCTCGCCAGCACCTGCACAAGTACATTCCATGAAGACGTGGCAAAACAAAACAATGACCACAATTATAATGACCCACCCATTCCTGGGGCGGTGGTATTCCTTCCCTGCAACCAAGTAGTATGATAGTATATATAATTGCACATTCATCACCAACATTGGCACGCATGACCACATGCTTCGTTCTCTCATGACACACTTTTGGGGGTAATTCTCTTGCACGATTAGACCAATCATATCCGAGTATTGCCAACTCAGACTCTCTTTGAGCATTCACTAGTCAAGTCTAATAACCCTGACTCTTTCATACCAACAACTGTCAATTACTTTAGGTGCTCTCAGGCTGAATGATATGGTGCAGATTCGGTTAAACTAATGCTTGTTGCTCAAATCCCCATGTCTAGATAAACACGAGGCAAGACAACTTCCGCTTGACACATTCTCATCTCTTACGGTCGGCACACAAGGCCTTAAAGCTAGGCACTGCAGGCCTTTCTTACTAATACTACAGACACAATCCTCAATACCTGGGCTTCACATCCACACAAAAAGCTCATTGGGAGCTATCGACAACGATAATGCTATTGTACGTGATAGCAACAGAAACTCGATTTCTGTTGTAACCTCGAGTATTTATTGGAGAGTATCTCTAGTACTTACTGCAACAACCTGCATACCCCAAAATCATGTAAAATACTCGTTCTTCCACAGAGTCTTCTCGGACAAGCAAATCAAACGCCACCAATCCAGACCAACTTGTCACAGATGGGATTCACACATCATGCCTATGTTCGTACAACGATCCAGACTCTTGATGCGATTTCTATCGGGGATAGTCCATATCTACATGTTAAATTCACCTCCTACTAATTAGTGGAGATGCTTTCATGCAACTATGCCAATTTAAAGGACAAGCATGTCCTAGTATTCAGAAAGAGAGTCGTTACCCTCGAAGATCGTATTGGAGCCATGAATTCATAGTTGATCCAGACAAAAGGATTCACATCACCTTCTTCTCCAGGGATCTACCGTTGGCTCACGATTCCAAGCTCAAATGCCCTTCTAATGACTGAATTTCAGCCCTCTTATTCTCCTTCCTCTCCTTTCCTTTCTCTTTTTCTTAACATGAAGAGAGAGACTGTGAGAAAGAGAGAATGAGAAGAGCAAAGATTTCTCAGCCACTTAAGTTTCTCAGGCCTATTCCCAACCACAAGATCTTCAAGCCAAAATGAATGGATGACCCAGATTTAATCTGAGAAATCTATTTAAATGCTATTGTCGGGCGATATTGCTATGTCGAGCGATATCTCTATTGTCGGGCGGTGGTTGCTTGACCACGTAAGCGCTGCTTAACAGCCGCTTCATAAACAACTATCACGTGGTTGTCTACTACTTCTCGCACTATCAGGTGGCGATATCATAATCTCCAACCGTAGCTCTAAAAGCCAAAATTATTGTTTTTAATGGTGAGAAAATTGGAGTGTTACAGTGGGACTACTGTGAGGAGATTTACAAGACCAACCCGGATACCCCAATTAAGGTAAAATATAAGCACAATGTAGTTCCTCAAACATGCATTTTCAAGATAGTTTACATATGTTGGGCGGCATTGAAGAAGGGATTCATGGCTGGTTGCAAACAAGTCATATGTTTGGATGACACTCACATTAAAACAACTACAGGTGGGGTACTATTGTGAAAGTGATGTGTTAGATCTGAAATACTCTAGGGGGGTGAATAGAGTATCCTAAAATTCTTTAAAAAACTTCACAACTTTTGCTGTAAATAAAAACTGTAGAATAATAAATAAATAACCACAAACACACAACAGACCTAGCTAGCACAAACACAGCAAGAACAAAAGAAAGGGCAACCAGACAACACAAGAAATTATAGTGGTTACCCAACCTGGGAATATACACTCTTCTACCACCCTGGTAGGAATCCACTCAGATTTTTGATCAGGTGCCTGACACCAATGAGCTTTTGATCAGGTGCTCAAAAACCAAACCTCAAGTCTTTTGATCAGGTGACTTGCAACCATGAATAACTTTTGAAGGGAGTTATAACCCTTTATACAGTGGGGGATGAGAGATGATATTGTCTTCTCTTTCTCAATATACAACTGAGAAGACTTAAGTGGAAATGATGTTAGCAAAGACCTCCCCCTGAGATGTAGAATGGTTCAAGGAAAAACTGGAGCTTTGCTTCAGGGTGATAGACCTTCAATCTTTAAGCCTTGACCAGAAAGATCTCCAGAAACTTCTTGACATATGGAATAGTTGTTGTCCTTTGAAGTGTCCTGGAGAGTTGAAGAATGAAGACTCTTGATTTTGATTGATTGTTCTTCTTCTTCAGATAGCAGATGTTCTTCTGGTCTAGGGCTTCTTCTCTATATCAGAGATCTATGAAAGAAAGAGCAGAGAATTCCTTTATTCAGACTGATTGTATTTGTTGTCTGTGTATCTATGTTCTCTATCTATCTTCTGTGTCTTCTGTGCAGGAAAAGGGAGAAAATCTCTTTTATATTTCCTGTCAAAATTTGTCTTTCGAAATTTGAAATCCTCTACAATCAATGTTGACGGCCTTGAGAATAAACTGCATTGATTTATTTCCCCAACTGTCCCATGGAAAAACGGCAAGCAATAATCCTGGAGAACACCATAATCAATGCTCCTTTTAACGACTATATTCAGAGAATGTTTGGGCATTAATTATATAGGAATTATTGCAGTAAGAGGGGGACAGAAGGAAGGAAATAACTAAGTCTGGATTCATCGAACAGAGAACAGAAATCATCGAGCTAAGTCCATAGTTTGTCGAGCTGAGATGCTGTGTTTATCAAACAGATGGCTTCTGTTCGTCGAGCTGAGTTCCAAGATCGTCGAGCAGAGAGTAGAACTGTATTGATTAGAAACTTTGAAAATTCTGTGTATGGAGTTCGTCGAGCTGAGAGCTGATTTCGTCGAGCTGATAACTTGTTGACAGAACATCTGGGGAATGTGTCAACACAAGTCCTGGGTGTCGACACAATTACTTCTTGTCTCGACATGGTTGTTGTGTTGACAGAAATCTGGAGTGTGCTGACATAAGTCCTGTGTGTCGACACAATTGCTGTTGGTGTCGACACAAGTCTTACTTCTTGTGTGAAGTGTTGAAGTATCTAGAAATTGTCAACCTGAGAATCTGTTTCGTCGAGCTGAGGACCACTAACAGTTGTCGGATAACTCTAGCCAAAGTGATCAAAGTTTGTCTAGCTGAGAATCTTGAATTCGTCGACTGAAGATGATTCTGGACTTAGAAAAATTGGGAAACTTCTGGAATAATAAGTTGAAGTAGAGAACCCAAAAATCATCAAGCAGAGAACTAAGTTCGTCGACTGGAGTCTAGAGAATAAAGTCTGGACTTGGAATGCTGAAGGTAAAGTCCAAAGATCGTCGACCTGAGAATCAAGTTCGTCGAGCTTAGCTCAAAGAATTTTCTCTGAGATCGTCGAGCTGAGCACGACAATCGTCGACCAGAGTTCGACGAACGTCGAACTCATTTTACTGAGTCTTTGAAAAATCTCTAAGTCTTGATCCTCTGGCAGTCTGATGATGGCTGGTCCATGTGATGTTGAAACTAAGGACTTCGCCTAGACTCTAGGACATAACTATGACCCTGGCTATACCTGATGGGTCATAAGATCCTAACTTAGTGTACCTAACCCAAATCAAACTAGGGATCCAACAGTCTCCCCCTGTTAGGGTGAGGTCACTAATTACAGACTCAGACTAAACTGAAAATAAACAAAGCAGGAAAAAAATATATCTAGCAGAGAAAAATGAACACATGCAGCAGATATATATATATATACAGATAAGCTTTGTTCAGAAATAAGAAAGCAGTTATAAACATAACAAAAATTAAATAGCTCAGAACTCATTTCTTTTGCTCCTTCTCTTTTGGCTTCTCTTCTTTGATCTTGTCTCCAGGCTTGGTAAAAACAATCTCTCTATTTGGATCAGAAGCTTGCACTTTGTCATGTTCATATCAGCAGCCCCTATAATCTTCAAAGATATGGCTCTGGGGACTACTACTTCTGGGTGCAATTTCATATAATCATCAACATTGAAAAACTTATTAGCTTTCTCAAACCTCTTAAGATCTTCTTTCCTATACTTTGACATTGTTGTATATTCTAAGGGATCCTTTCCTTCAGCTCTGGCTTTGTTGATCATAGAAAGGCCAACAAGTTCTTGGAACCTGGCCATCCTAGCTGAAGTACCTGTTTCTGGATCTTCAAAGGGTACAGGAGGAGCAGGAGGTCTGTTGGAGCTTTCAGCTTGTTGATGTTCAGGGAATTGTTGTTGTTTTTGTTGTTGATGTTGCTTCTGTTGTTGAGGCTGGTGCTGCTTGTCAGAAGGATATTGTCTTTGATGGATGCTATCTGAAGATGAGGACCTACCCTGATGTCTTTGATAAGTTTGAAATTGGGTAGTCCTTTGAGAAGTTGAACCTGAAGCACCAGCAGCTGGAGGAGGTGGAGGAGGAGGGTCCCTTCTGTATTTCTAAGTTGGAGGAGGGGAGTATCTTCTGCTTCTCTTCCTCTCTTTATGTTCATTCTTGGATAACCACATCCAAGCTAGCATCCCTTTATATGGAGTTATCTTCTGAAGAATATAGTAGGGAGTGTCATTGGTG
This sequence comes from Platanthera guangdongensis, assembly GCA_039583875.1. Classification (NCBI taxonomy): domain Eukaryota; kingdom Viridiplantae; phylum Streptophyta; class Magnoliopsida; order Asparagales; family Orchidaceae; genus Platanthera; species Platanthera guangdongensis. The sequence continues at coordinate 138,506,413 of CM077148.1, forward strand.
GGATTTGGTCTAGGAGCAGGAGGAGGAGGAGCTCTCCTTTTCTTAGACACTTTCTTCTTCTTTGGATCCTCATCAGAATCCTCATCCTCCTCCTCATCATCATCAGATCCCGGAGGATTATCATATAGATCATTTAAAGCTTTCAGGGCCTCAACAGAAATAATAGGCTTCTCAGATATAGATGGAACTGCAGAAGGAGCTGGAGAAAGAACTGGAATTAGATCTGGAGCTGGAGAGCTGTCTATGACAGTGCTTTGAGCAGCTGCCTTATTCTCTTCTTCAATGTCAGCAAAGATCAAGACATCAAGATCTGGCATTGGAGAGTCATCTATAACAAAACTGGGGGCAGAAATAATTTCTGGAGGGGATGGGATGACTACAGGTTCTGGAATAACAAAACTGTCTCTTAGTTGCTTGGCAACTTTAGGACTGATAGGAGAAGAATATGGAACAATAGCCAAAGATGGCTTAGTATAATCTGTTGGAGGGAAGCTCAAAAATGCAGTATCAAAAATTTTCAACAAATATTCTAAATCTACTATGGGATTAATGATGAAATCATCAATAGTAATTATCTCTTCTGGAGCTGACTCTTCTATATCTATGTCAGTCTCAATAAAATGAATGAAATCAATAAAATATGTATCTTCTACTGTTGCTGCCTCTGCATCTGCTGGAGCTGGAGCTGTAGCTGCTAAAACTAAAACTATTGCTACTACTGGAGCTGTTACAGCTTCATCATCAAGCATCTCCCCTGCCTGGTTTCAGTAATAACTGTAGCCAGGCCCTTAAATGAAGAGGGAGCAGTAGAAATGGCAGAGATCTGGGCAGAGAGGGGGGAAATAGAAGTAGAAGGAGGTGTAATGGCCTCTACTATGAGAGCTTTGAGGAGGGGTGTAACGCCCCGAAACTCAAAGGAGCAGAGGGGAATAATTTGGGCCAGTTTGAGTTCTGGCTGCAGGCACACGGCCTGGGACACGGGCGTGTCCCAGGGCGTGTCAAGCCTGTGTCGACACTAAGGCGTGAAGTCGACACTTTGGTCTCGACATTGTGTCGAGACTGGGCACACGGCCTGCGACACGGGCGTGTCGTAGGGCGTGTCGACCCGTGTCGACACTTAGCCGTGAAGTCGACACAGTGCTTCGACGTTGTGTCGAGACACGGCACACGGCCTGCGACACGGGCGTGTCGCAGGGCGTGTCAACCCGTGTCGACACTCGTCCCGCGAAGTCGACACTTTGGTGTCGACAATGTGTCGAGTCACGGCACACGGCCTGCGACACGGGCGTGTCGCAGGGCGTGTCAACCCGTGTCGACACTCGTCCCGCGAAGTCGACACTTTGGTGTCGACAATGTGTCGAGTCATGGCACACGGCCTGCGACACGGGCGTGTCGCAGGGCGTGTCGACCCGTGTCGACACTTAGCCACGAAGTGTCGAGACCATGTACACGGCCTGGAGCCCAGGCGTGTCAAGGTGACACGGGCAAGGACACGGGCGTGTCCTAGAACCCGTGCAGTGCTCGGGTTGAAAACGGCGAAAAATCATGGGGTACACGGCCAGCTACACGGCCGTGTCAAGTGGAACACGGGCGTGTCAGCTCGAACACGGGCGTGTTCAATACCCGTGTGAGGTTCCAGGTGATTCGATTTTGACGGCGAATGAGGCACACGGCCCTGGACACGGGCGTGTGCCAGGTCGTGTTCGGTCCAGATTGGGCATTTCAGTCCCGAATCGAAGCCGTTCGTTTCTTTGACTGAAGATCCAACGGCTGGGGGTTGTTCCTGAAGGGATATACCCGGGTTTTGACTTAGAAAACCCTCACTTTTTCCACTTGTTCTCTCTCCAAACCCTTGGAGAAAGAAGAGCTAAGGCAAGAAGAAGAGGAGCTAGATCCGCCATTGGAGGAGCTTCGGAGCTCCGAATCGCAAGCCGACTCCGGATCCACGGAGGCAATGCAAGTGCGGTGATTTCCATCCGATTACTTTTCGATGGCGCCAAAGAGGACCGCAAGGGTAACGATCCTCATCTTGAGCATGAGTCGCTCTCTTTCTTTGCATAGGAAGCCCGCTCTCGCGAGTTTGCGGAGAGTTGGAGGCGTTCCTTCGGGTAGATATGTGAAGTCCCCGTTGTTTAGAGTCCGTATGCGAGAACGGACATAGGCATTTTGGTTGAAGCCTACCCGGACATGTAGTTCGGATCGGTGATGTTGCATTGCATAAGGCCGGAGAAGACTCCGTGCTATTGGGTGTTTTTCGGGTTTTCTACGCGGTAGATTGCAGCAGGGAGCCTTGGGGACTAACCCAAAGGTGCACCCGGAAAACTGGGCGGACACGAGGTCTTGCCAACTTGATGGCCTGAGAGCCAACTTGAACATAACGGGGTTATGTGTCTTACGGTAGAATGGGACTCGGTGAAAGTTTGACCCGCGCATATGGCTTAAATTGTCGTTGCGATGTGAGCACGGGTTAGATGGAGCCGTACCCGCTTTATGTCGTTCGGGTTAGAGAGACCTAAAGTTACATGGCACTCGCCGTTGGCATAAATGGGGGTCTTCGGTGGTCGATGGCTTAAATTGACGTGACCAATACCATGAAGACGAATTGCTCATAGGAATGGCCGTCTAAGTGACAGTGGTGAGTCCGGAATGTTGATGGCTTTAATTGACGTAACATCGACCGGTTCACCGAGAATGTGCCCTGAGTGCACGGGACATGTGGCCGTACGAGCCAACGTCTGTGATGAAATGGCTATGGTTATATGCATTGCTCTCTTGTGCTAATGAAATGCAGGGAAGGAGCATCGCCGCCCCGAGTTGGGGGCGGGATCGTTATAATTTGGTCAGCATTGCTGACCGTTGCTTTGTTTGCCACCGTGCGGTGGTTTGTTTGCTTGCAGGTGCAGCTGGACCAAGCGGTCAATAGCGGGCTAAAGCCCTTTTTGCGAAGCTGGCCCTCGAAGGCCCGAATGGAAATGTTTTATGTTTTATTCATGTATGGCCGGCCTGCGTGCCGAGGTTTGTAAATCATGTGTTAAACAAGTGGAACGTTCTGTAAGGCCTTAAGGCCGAATTTGGGTATTTTGTAATAACATTCCTATTATCATGTTAGTGGACATTCATGCTTGTTGCTGGGTTCTTGTTTTGCAACTTATATAAACTGCTTCCGCTAGAATGCTCTGTGTAGGACGTTAAGATTGGTTGGATGGTTTCCATAAGTAACCACCCGGTCTGTCTGTGGTATATGGCGTCGGGCCCCGGCCGGACCTACTGCTATATGCTATGCGACGGATAGGGGGTGTTACAATTTGGTATCAGACTACTGGTTTTGGTCGGGCTTGAACTGAATTCGTGGGCGAATTCTTTTTAAGGGGTGGTGAGCACATTGTGTGCGTCATCGTTATAACAGTAAAAAGAACCCATGAATGTCCACTTAGGAATGAAAATACTCGTGTTTGAGGAACCTGCGTGTTCCTATAATTACTGTTTGCAATTTATTTGGTCGCTTAACGGTGTTTTGTACCACTATAGGTGACCAGAAGTGGTGTTGGGCCGTCAGAACGTCGAGGTTCTGAGGCTAGTAGTGCACCAGAAGTTGCTCCAGCAACACCTTTGTCGGCTGAAAATATACGATTGGTTGCTGAAGCGGTGTTGGCCGTGATCAATGCGCAGCCTGGAAGGCAAGCGCAGCAGCCCGCTCCTGTGATGGAGCAAGTACCTCTTCAAGAGGCTGAGCCGAGGAGGATGGAGCAAGTGGTTGTAGAACCAATAGTGCCAAGGAGGGCGACTGAGAGGCAGTTGAAGCATGTAATGAGCTTTAACCCTCCGTTATTCTCGGGGTTGGGAACCCCATCTCAGGCTGAAGACTGGCTCTCTAGGGTGAAGAGAGTCATGACAGCGACGGAGACGGAGGAGTGGCAGATGACCACCATTGCTACGTTCCTGCTGGACGGTGAAGCGAGGATGTGGTGGGAAGGTTTGGAGCTGCATCATCTGCGAGGTAGACAACTGATAGACGTTCCGATGGAAGAGTTCTCGGAATTGTTCTTAGCAAGATACCTCCCTTCTACTCAGAGGATTTCAATGGAGAATGAGTTCCTGAAGTTGGTACAGGGTGAGAGGAGCGTGGATGAATATCTCCACGAGTTTACGCGATTGAGTCGTTATGCTAGCTCCACCATCATGGATGAGGAGCGCAAGACTAATCGTTTTTATAAAGGCTTGAGGGATGAGCTGAGATTGTTACTGTCGGGACCAATGACGCAGGGTTTCTTAACCTTGGTCAATACTGCCCGGTCCTTGGAGAAGGACATGAAGAGTGTACAAGCGAAGAAAAGCTTGGGTGAAAAGAAATCTGAGTTCAGAGTGCCGACTACTTCAAAGTCAGGCTATCGGAGGACTTTCAAGAAGCATAGGACTTCGGGTCCAGCTCCTTCTGGCGCTTCTGGGGCGACTACGGGTCGGACCCCGGGTGCGTGTTTTACTTGTGGCAAGACGGGGCATTTCGCCCGTGATTGTTGGAGCGGACGTCCTAAGTCCGAAAGGAGGCCTGGAGCTACTTATGAAGAGAAGGGCAAGGCGGTGGAATCGACCGCATCCCATTATGCTCCGGCCCAACCAAGGGTTTACAATCTTGGCCAACAGGAGGCCATTAAACAAGCTGACGTGGTGACAGGTACGGTTTAATTTATAGCAAGTCAATTCCTTTATATGCTTGTTATGCACATGTTACCTTACCACTACTTGTTTAGGATTTGTGTTGATTTGTGAAAATCCGGCACGAGCACTCTTTGATACGGGAGCTTCACACTCCTTCTTGTCCGAAGGATTTATATTACGCATCGGAGTCCCTTCTTCGATGGCGAAGGATAAGTTGGATGTGTTGTTGCCAAATGGGTGTTCGATGCGAGCGGATAGAATCTGCGAGGTTAAGACTCGTATTGGAGAGCAGGAGTTTGACCTGCGGGCGTCCTTACTTCCGTTGGTGGAGTTCGACGTCATATTTGGAATGGACTGGCTCTCGGAGCAGCAGGCCCATATAGATTGCGGTAGCAAGGAAGTAAAGCTGGGAGCAAGTCGTGAGACGACTTTTACGGGCTTAAAGGGGTCGAGCAAGACGTTGATGTCTGCTCTTCAGGTGGTGAAGGCGGTTCGTGCCGGAGCAGAACTGTTCTTTACACTAGTGGAGGTTGCAAAGCCGAAGCCCGCGATGGATTGTATTTCAGTGGTATCGGAATACCCTGATGTGTTCCCCGCAGATCTTCCTGGAGCCCCGCCTCAACGGGAGATAGATTTCACTATCGAGCTAGTGCCAGGTGCAAAGCCTGTGTCACGATCTCCGTATCGGCTAGCGCCTAAGGAAATGGCAGAGCTGAAAGTTCAACTACAAGAGTTGTTGGAGCAAGGGTATGTGCGCCCGAGTTCTTCGCCTTGGAGCGCACCGGTCCTCTTTGTTAAGAAGAAGGACGGAAGCTTGAGGTTATGTATTGATTATCGGGAGCTAAACAAGCTGACCGAGAAGAACAAGTACCCGATCCCCCGGATTGATGATCTCTTCGATCAGTTAGTCGGGTCGACGGTGTACTCGAAGTTAGATCTCAAGTCTGGGTACTATCAGCTGCGGATAAGGGAGAGTGATATCCCGAAGACAGCGTTTAGTACGAGATACGGGCATTATGAGTTTACGGTCATGCCGTTTGGGCTGACTAATGCGCCGTCAGTGTTCATGGATTTGATGAACAGAACGTTCAGGGAGTACTTGGACCATTTCGTGATCGTCTTCATCGACGATATCTTGGTGTACTCGCAAAGTGAGGAGGATCACTTCAAGCATCTCCATTTGGTGTTGGAGACACTCAGGAGAAATCAGTTGTATGCCAAGTTCTCGAAGTGCGAGTTTTGGCTATCCTCAGTGGCGTTCCTCGGGCATATAGTGAGTGGAGAGGGTATTGCTGTGGATCCGGCGAAGATTGTTACGATACGGGAGTGGCCTGAGCTTGCTACGGTAGCAGAAGTCCGGAGCTTTTTGGGGCTTGCCGGCTATTATAGGCGCTTCGTAGAGAACTTCTCGCGGTTAGCGTTACCTCTCACTACTTTGACGAGGAAGGATCATAAGTTCGTTTGGACGCCGGAGTGCGCGCGAGCTTTTGAGGAGTTAAAGTGTCGGTTGACCACGGCGCCTGTGCTGAGTTCGCCGGTTGGAACCGAAGGCTATGAGATATATAGCGATGCTTCGGGCAGCGGTTTGGGTTGCGTGCTATTGCAGCACGGCAGCGTGATAGCTTATGGCTCGAGACAGCTAAAAGTGCACGAGAGGAATTATCCGGTCCACGACTTGGAGTTGGCGGCCGTGATTTTTGCCTTGAAGCTATGGAGACACTATTTATACGGTGTGAAGATTGATATCTACACCGATCACAAGAGTCTAAAGTACCTGATTGATCAGAAAGATCTGAATATGCGGCAGCGTAGGTGGATGGAGTTCCTGGGGGACTATACATTCAAGATCCACTACGTGCCTGGCAAAGGGAATGCGGTTGCGGACGCGTTGAGTCCGCCGAGCCCCAGCTCAAGCGAATTGGCTATCAGTGCATGATGAGCGGTTGGTGCAGGAGCTGGAGGCGTTGGAGATTGTTTGTGTGGATAGACAATCTAGTGCTGAAGCAGTGCTGAATTGGACTGAAGTCCAATATGACCTGGCTGATCGGATTCGGCAGGCTTTGGATATGGATGCTCATATGAAGCAGTTCATGTTAGAGGCTCTGGATGGGTCAAATTCCCAATTCGTTGTGGAGGACGGATTGCTGTGGAAAGACGGTCGTTTGTGCGTCCCAAGTGTGGGCAATTTACGGGTGGAGTTGTTGTACGAGGCGCACCATACCAAGTACTCGATTCACCCGGGGAGCACGAAGATGTACCGTGATGTAAAGAAGCTATTTTGGTGGCCGGGTTTAAAGAAGGATGTGGCGCTATACGTAGCGAAGTGCCAAACTTGCGCCTTGGTAAAGGCGGAGTGCCAAAAGCCGGGAGGATTTCTTAAGTCCTTGCCTATTCCGGAGTGGAAATTCGACGACATCTCTATGGACTTTGTGCGTGGTTTGCCAAGGTCGCAGAAGGGGAACGACGCCATTTGGGTGGTGGTCGATCGATTAACAAAGGTGTCGCATTTTATTCCGCATAGGAAGGATGATCCGGTGGAGAAGCTGGCAAAGCTTTATGTGGATAACATAGTGCGGCTTCATGGTGTGCCCCGCAGCATCGTGAGTGACCGTGATGGGCGGTTCACGTCCAATTATTGGAGGCTGGTGCAGCAAATGTTGGGAACAAAGCTGAAGTTTAGCACAGCCTTCCATCCGCAAACGGATGGGCAGACCGAGAGGGTCAATAGAACCATGGAAGACATGCTTCCGCATGTGTGTCTTGGACTTTGGAAAGCAATGGGAGGACCACCTTTATTTGGTGGAGTTCGCATACAACAACAGCTACCAAGCAAGTATTCAGATGGCGCCTTTCGAGGCCCTTTATGGTAGACGATGTCGCACGCCGTTGTCTTGGTTAGAAACGGGCGAGTCGAAGTTGTATAAGCGATCGGAAGTGGAGGATGCTACTTCGTTGGTGAGAACCATTCGGGAGAGGTTGCTTATCGCTCAGGACCGGCAAGCAAAGTACTATAATGCCAAGCACAGGAACGTGGAGTTCGCTGTGGGCGATTATGTATACTTGAAGATCAAGCCGTTCAAGGGTGTCTCGCGGGTGCGGCGATTGAAAAAGCTAAGCCCGAGGTACCTTGGACCGTTCGAGGTTCTGGAGCGAGTAGGAGAAGCGGCCTATCGGCTGAAGCTTTCAGTGGAGCTAAGTGGTTTACATGATGTATTCCATATTTCGGTGCTTCGGAAGGCGGTGCAAGAGCCTACGCAAGTGATCGCGGTCGATCAAGTGCCGGTGGATAGTGGGCTAACGACAAAAGTCAAGCCCGTGCGTATTGAGGACTCGGAGGTCAAGCGGCTACGCAATAAAGAGATCAGGATGGTCAAAGTCCGGTGGGACAATTGCGGTCGTGAGGAGCTCTCTTGGGAGCGAGAGCAGACGATGCTTGATGAATATCCGGAGTTGTTCCGCTCAGGTACAAATTTTGTTTTGTACATGTTTTTCCCTTTATGTGATTTCGTGGGCGAAATTCTTTTAAGAGGGGTAGAGTTGTAACGCCCCGAAACTCAAAGGAGCAGAGGGGAATAATTTGGGCCAGTTTGAGTTCTGGCTGCAGGCACACGGCCTGGGACACGGGCGTGTCCCAGGGCGTGTCAAGCCTGTGTCGACACTAAGGCATGAAGTCGACACTTTGGTCTCGACATTGTGTCGAGACTGGGCACACGGCCTGCGACACGGGCGTGTCGTAGGGCGTGTTGACCCGTGTCGACACTTAGCCGTGAAGTCGACACAGTGCTTCGACGTTGTGTCGAGACACGGCACACGGCCTGCGACACGGGCGTGTCGCAGGGCGTGTCAACCCGTGTCGACACTCGTCCCGCGAAGTCGACACTTTGGTGTCGACAATGTGTCGAGTCACGGCACATGGCCTGCGACACGGGCGTGTCGCAGGGCGTGTCAACCCGTGTCGACACTCGTCCCGCGAAGTCGACACTTTGGTGTCAACAATGTGTCGAGTCATGGCACACGGCCTGCGACACGGGCGTGTCGCAAGGCGTGTCGACCCGTGTCGACACTTAGCCACGAAGTGTCGAGACCATGTACACGGCCTGGAGCCCAGGCGTGTCAAGGTGACACGGGCAAGGACACGGGCGTGTCCTAGAACCCGTGCAGTGCTCGGGTTGAAAACGGCGAAAACTCATGGGGTACACGGCCAGCTACACGGCCGTGTCAAGTGGAACACGGGCGTGTCAGCTCGAACACGAGCGTGTTCAATACCCGTGTGAGGTTCCAGGTGATTCGATTTTGACGGCGAATGAGGCACACGGCCCTGGACACGGGCGTGTGCCAGGCCGTGTTCGGTCCAGATTGGGCATTTCAGTCCCGAATCGAAGCCGTTCGTTTCTTTGACTGAAGATCCAACGGCTGGGGGTTGTTCCTGAAGGGATATACCCGGGTTTTGACTTAGAAAACCCTCACTTTTTCCACTTGTTCTCTCTCCAAACCCTTGGAGAAAGAAGAGCTAAGGCAAGAAGAAGAGGAGCTAGATCCGCCATTGGAGGAGCTTCGGAGCTCCGAATCGCAAGCCGACTCCGGATCCACGGAGGCAACGCAAGTGCGGTGATTTCCATCCGATTACTTTTCGATGGCGCCAAAGAGGACCGCAAGGGTAACGATCCTCATCTTGAGCATGAGTCGCTCTCTTTCTTTGCATAGGAAGCCCGCTCTCGCGAGTATGCAGAGAGTTGGAGGCGTTCCTTCGGGTAGATATGTGAAGTCCCCGTTGTTTAGAGTCCGTATGCGAGAACGGACATAGGCATTTTGGTTGAAGCCTACCCGGACATGTAGTTCGGATCGGTGATGTTGCATTGCATAAGGCCAGAGAAGACTCCGTGCTATTGGGTGTTTTTCGGGTTTTCTACGCGGTAGATTGCAGCAGGGAGCCTTGGGGACTAACCCAAAGGTGCACCCGGAAAACTGGGCGGACACGAGGTCTTGCCAACTTGATGGCCTGAGAGCCAACTTGAACATAACGGGGTTATGTGTCTTACGGTAGAATGGGACTCGGTGAAAGTTTGACCCGCGCATATGGCTTAAATTGCCGTTGCGATGTGAGCACGGGTTAGATGGAGCCGTACCCGCTTTATGTCGTTCGGGTTAGAGAGACCTAAAGTTACATGGCACTCGCCGTTGGCATAAATGGGGGTCTTCGGTGGTCGATGGCTTAAATTGATGTGACCAATACCATGAAGACGAATTGCTCATAGGAATGGCCGTCTAAGTGGCGGTGGTGAGTCCGGAATGTTAATGGCTTTAATTGACGTAACATCGACCGGTTCACCGAGAATGTGCCCTGAGTGCACGGGACGTGTGGCCGTACGAGCCAACGTCTGTGATGAAATGGCTATGGTTATATGCATTGCCCGCTTGTGCTAATGAAATGCAGGGAAGGAGCATCGCCGCCCCGAGTTGGGGGCGCGATCGTTATAATTTGGTCAGCATTGCTGACCGTTGCTTTGTTTGCCACCGTGCGGTGGTTTGTTTGCTTGCAGGTGCAGCTGGACCAAGCGGTCAATAGCGGGCTAAAGCCCTTTTTGCGAAGCTGGCCCTCGAAGGCCCGAATGGAAATGTTTTATGTTTTATTCATGTATGGCCGGCCTGCGTGCCGAGGTTTGTAAATCATGTGTTAAACAAGTGGAACGTTCTGTAAGGCCTTAAGGCCGAATTTGGGTATTTTGTAATAACATTCCTATTATCATGTTAGTGGACATTCATGCTTGTTGCTGGGTTCTTGTTTTGCAACTTATATAAACTGCTTCCGCTAGAATGCTCTGTGTAGGACGTTAAGATTGGTTGGATGGTTTCCATAAGTAACCACCCGGTCTGTCTGTGGTATATGGCGTCGGGCCCCGGCCGGACCTACTGCTATATGCTATGCGACGGATAGGGGGTGTTACAGGGGTGTGATCAGAGCAATGACAGAAGAGATGGTGGAGGGGTCCAGTGTTGGAGTGGCAGAAGGTGTTACAGAAGGTATTGAGGTGGAAGCAGTTGGAGGGATGGTAGTTGTTGGTGAGGTTGGTGGGATGGCATCTTGCATTTGGGTGTCTAGAGGAGAGGGATAGTTGAGGGAAGAGGAAAGTAAATCAAAACTTGGTATGGTGGAAAGGTGTGGGGGAAGAGGTGATAATGGTGGTGATGGAGCTGGTGAAGCATGAGGAGATTGTGGAGGGGTAGGAAGATGAGTGGTTGTTGGAGAGGTATGAATGTGGAATGATGGAGGTGTGGAAGTTGGAGTGATGGTGTGGGTTGTAGAAGGGATTTGGATGGCTGGAAGAGATGGTGGTGAGGGAATGCTCTCTTCAGCAGGGTGGGGAGTGGCTCTACCAGCCCTTGTGCTCTCAAAAGCTGTGGTGGAAGAGGTTGAAGCCTTAGAGGGCTTGGATATTGTCATCTCCCACCTGCCAAACAGGGCACATGTTAGCCTTTTGCTGGCATTTATGAATATGGTCGGGGAGAACAGTGATTCAGCAGCCTTTTCCTTTAAGAAGATCACTAGGATCCTTCCAAAACAAACTTCCTTTTTATTGTTCTTTTTCCTGATTAGATCAAAGATGATCTGAGCCCAAGCCACTTGCTTCTTATTAACTACTGCACACATAACCAGAAACCGATGCTTGGTTATATAATCATGTGCAGTGTGCTTGCCTAGCAAGACTTTCCCAACAATATCTGCCAGAAACTTATATTCTGCATATAAGTGCTTCTTCAACAATTTATTAGGGTTATCTCCAGCATAACCCATCATGCTTAATATCATATCATATTGCTCATTCTCAATTTCCAGTTCATCTTTTCCATTGCTCAATCCAAATATTTCAGTCAAAACGGCGGGAGATAAAGAAATGGCGTTACCATAATTGTTCCAATCATTGTATTTTCCTCTATGGTTGAAGATGTATAGACCCATTCTCTAATCTCAGTTCCAGACAGTTTGATCCTTGTTGTCATCAGATTCTTCAGATGCTGCTCTTCTAGAAGTTCCAGAATATTCAGAAATATCGGGTCCGAATACTGAAAAGTATCAAAGTCGACATCGAAGCCGGTGTTGAACTTCATCGCAGCCAATGTTCCTACTTGAATCGCCATGAGATCACCTGCAAGAGAGAAAACGACGATCAAGTGTAAAGGGAACAGAAAGCACGGGACGGAGGTCGAAGAAAACCTTGATATAGGGTTTTCCAGAATATGAATCGACAAACTCCGTTCCACGAAAATTAAAACATTCTTCGAGTTGGATTCGACAAAATAATTTAGAGTTAAACAATTCGTCGAGCTCAGTCTGAAGATTTGAAGACATTTCGTCGAGCTCCATTCGACAAAAGTTTTTTGAAGTGGATTCGTCGATCTCCGTTCGACGAAAACAACTTCACTCACAGAGAGTTCATCGGCCTCCGTTCGACGAATATCTCCCGAACTATCCCTAGTTCGTCAAACTCCGTTCGACAAACTCTGGAAAATTCGTCGAGTGCAGACAAAAACTAAACTAAGTCTTCTCCATTGATCATTCCAAGCTGATTTATAAAGAACAGATGGTTTCTTTCATCCAGAGGTTTGTTGAAAATGTCAGCTCTTTGTAAATCAGTGTAGTTATAGACAAGTTTAATTTTGTTTTTGTCTACACACTCTCTTATGAAATGATGTCTAATATCTATATGCTTGGTCCTACTATGATGAACTGGATTCTGTGCTATGGTTGTAGCACTTGTGTTATCACAAAGTAGAGTTGAATTATTTAAGTTGAGACCATAGTCTAGTAGTTGATTTTGAATCCACAACATCTGAGAACAACAACTGCCAGCTGCAATATATTCTGCCTCAGCAGTTGAGGTAGACACAAATGACTGTTTCTTACAAAACCAGGACACTAATCTCATACCCAGGAACTAGCAGGTTCCTGAAGTACTTTTCCTGTCCACCCTGCATCCAACAAAATCAACATCTGAGTATCCATTTAACTCAAATTCTGATTCAGTGGGATACCATAGGCCTAAACTTGGACAACTCTTTATATATCTCAAAATTCTTTTAAGGAAAATTAGATGAGATTCTTTAGGGTTCACTTGGAACCTAGCAAAAAGGTATGTGGCAAATAAGATATCAGGCCTGCTAGCTGTAAGATATAGTAGGGACCCAACAATACCCCTATATAACTTCTAGTCAATAGGTTTCCCATGTGGATCAGAGTCTATTACAGCATTTGTAGCCATAGGTGTTTTCTTTGCTGAGGCATCAACCATCCCAAACTTTTTGATAAGGTCTTTTGCATATTTAGCTTGGGAGATGAAGATGCCATTAGGGAGCTGCTTCACTTGGAGATGAAGGAAGTAGGAGAGCTCACCCATGCTACTCATTTCAAATTTAGAATGCATGAGGTCAGAGAACCTCTTGCATAATTTGGAATCAGTAGACCCAAATATGATGTCATCCACATATATTTGTACTAACAATGTTTGGTCCTTATGATGTCTAGTGAAAAGTGTCTTATCTACTACACCTCTAATGAACTTATGCTCTATCAAAAAGCTATCTAAGGTCTCATACCAAGCTCTTGGAGCTTGATTTAGACCATAAAGAGCTTTATGCAATTTAAAAACATAAGAGGGGTGAGTTGGAGAGACAAAACCTAGAGGTTGTTCAACATAAATCTCTTCTTTTAATACTCAATTCAGAAATGCACTATTCACATCCATTTGATCGACCTTGAATCTCTTGTAGGCTGCATAGGCAAGGAATATTCCGATTGCCTCTAACCTTGCCACAGGTGCAAAGGTTTGGTCATAATTTATTCCTTCCTCTTGCCTATATCCTTGAGCAACAAGCCTAGCCTTGTTTCTCACAATCACTCCTTGGGCATCCAGCTTGTTTCTGTAAACCCATTTGGTTCCAATTACTGGGTAGTTTTGGGGTCTTGGAACCAAATCCCAAACTCTACATCTCTCAAATTAGTTTAATTCCTCCCACATTGCAATGATCCAGTGGGAATTTTGCTCTGCATCATGGATGGATAGAGGTTCAACCTGAGAGAGAAAACATGCATGCATCAAATCTTGGTTGAGTTGATGCCTTGTCTGTACACCTGCTGATATGTCTCCAATCACTTGAGATCCGGGGTGATCCCTTAGTGTGACAAGATCAGTGGGTGGAGTTGGTTCTGCAACAGCATTAGGAACTAATTCCTCTTGTGAAATTATGTTTGTTGTTTGGGGAAGATCAATTCCGTCAGTGCCTTCATCTTCACTTTCTTCAATGACTTATGGAGAAGGATGTGTTGGAACCTCTTGGGTGAGGTTTAGTCCATCAAAATTCTCACACAAATGAGGTACCTGCAAAGTACTTTTGGTAGAAATCTCTTTCTCCTTGCAAGACATGTTAGCTTCATCAAATGTAACATGAATAAATTCTTCAAATTTTAGAGGTGATTTATTAAAAACACTATAGGCTTTGCTTACTTGGGAATATCCTATAAAGATTCCCTCTTCAGCCTTAGCCTCAAACTTTCTAATGTATCTTTTATTGTTGTTGTGAATATAACATATACATCCAAATACTTTAAAATAGTTGATTTTAGGTTGCTCCCCTTTAAGTAATTCATAGGGAGTCCTGTTCTTTAGTTTATGTATCAGGCTTCTGTTCAAGACATAATTTGCATTGTTTACAACCTCTACCCAAAAGATTAGTGGCATGTAAGCATCTGCAAGTAATGTACCTGTAGCTTCAATTAGTGTCCTATTTTTCCTTTCAGCTACCACATTTTGTTGGGGAGTTCTAGGAGCTGAGAAGCAGTGCCTGATACCTTCCTTCTCACAGAACTCATGTATAAGAAGAGACTCAAACTCTGTGCCATGCTTACTTCTGATCAATACAACATGAGTAGAGAACTCAATCTGTATGGTCCTGAGAAAATCTGTAAGAACCTTAAAGGTATCTGACTTAGATCTCAGAAAGGACACCCAAGTGAACCTTGAGAAGTCATCCACTATAACTAAGGTGTAGGATTTCCCTCCTAGGCTTTGTACAACAATGAGTCCAAAGAGATCCATGTGTAGCAAGTATAATATCCTAGGTGAATCACTTTTATTAACAGATTTAAAACTAGATTTAGTTTGCTTGCCTAGTTGACAAGCCCTGCAGAGACCTTCCTTCTTGTAGGGACCAGAAGGTAGACCTCTCACAAGATTGTCTTTTGATAGCCTAGCAATGTTTTTCAAGTTTACATGACCTAGCCTTTTATGACATAAATCATTCTGATTACTAGTTATATTAAGTAAGCAGATATCAGAATTGGCAGAAAAAAAATCAACTAAGTATATGTTACCTTGTCTATTCCCAATTAAAACAGTTTGTGTTTCTTTATTAGCAATTGTGCAAGAAGATGAGTTAAAGTGTACCTGATAACCTTCATCACATAACTGACCTATGGAGATGAGGTTATGCTTGAGTCCTCTAACATATGTCACTTTCTTGAAAGTGACTGCTCCAATCTTCACTTTTCCAAAACCTTTAGACTGGCCACATTTTGAATCAACAAAGATAACCTTTGGTCCTAACTTGGACTTATAGTTGGTTAAGATGTCCTTGCTACCAGTCATATGTTTGGAGCATCCACTATCCAGATACCATGTTTGATTATTTACTAGACAGCTCTTCACCTATAATGAAAAACAATTAATTGTTCTTGACCCAGGTTACCTTGGGTCCTTTGTATTGTTGATATGAAAAACTAGATATAATAGAGAATTCTGGTTGAGATTTATATCCTAGAGGGTGATATCTTCTAGGTGGTATTACCCAATCAGCTACAGGGTTAAATGGTTTTCTAGAATTATTAGAGTTGCTGTTATAATTAACATTCCTGTTAAGTCTTTCTCGGTTCGACGAATTTCTGTGAGTTCGTCGACCAGAGTTCGACGAATTGGGTTGAGAACATCGATCTCTGCCCAGAGAATGAACATATTCATTTTCTATGCCCCACGTTCATCGACCTCTGCTCGACGAACCATACAGAGTTCGTCGATCGCAGTTAGACGAATAATTATAGCTAAAATTTGCGTTCAACGTTCGTCGAGTTGGGTTCGACGAACGGGCAACATCTCATCGATCTAAGTTCGACTAATTCTGTTGAACATTGTTTTTACTTGTGGTTTTCTGATTTTTATTACTTTGACCATTTGATTTTGGAATTTGTTCTATGGTTTGATTATAGTTTATTATTTCTTTTCCTTTAGCTGAAACAAATTTGATGGGGGTTGATAAAATGTTTTTCTTGAGAATGGGGGGCAAACCTGATGATGCACCCAAGCACAGCTTGCCATTCAATCTGACATTAATTATGCTTGTTATGTCCATCAGCTTGAGGCTTCTCCCATTGAGAGATTTCTCAAGTTGTTTAGCCTCACATAGCTCAGTCTTTAACAATATAATTTGTTCATTAGCTAAGGTTAATTCATCCTTTAACCTATTGTTTTTTGAATTAACATTCTCTAGGTTTCCTAATTTTTCCGTAAGAGTCTTAATTTCCTTTTCTGAGTTAATTAAGTCTATGCACATTATTTTAAATTCAGATTTAAATGAATTAGAACTGTAATCAAAGGAAGATAATACCTTGTCATCTTTAGAATTTGAAACTGCTTCATTATCTGAATCTTCTTCTTCTGAATGGCTCCTGGAGGCATCAATGGCCATGAGGCAAACTTCTTTGGCCTTTGCCTCTTCTTCCTCTTCACTGAAGCTGGAGGATGTTGATTCATCCTCAGTTTCACTCCAAGATTCAGCCACAAAGCCTTTGTCCTTCTTCTTATATTTGCTGGAGGAAGGCCTGCTGTTGTGCTGTCTTCTGGTATCTTTCTCTCTTCTCTTTTCCTTCTTTTGATTCTCTGGACACTCAGAGATGAAGAGTCCAGGTTTCCTACAAATAAAACACACCACTTCTTTAGTTGGTGTTTTGTCATACCTTGGTTTGTCATCCTACCTTGATGACTTTCTCCTGAAGTCTTTCCTTGCCATTTTGTAGAATCTTTTGGCAAAAAGACTCATCATCTCTTCATTTGTGGTTGAAGTCTCTGTCTCCTCAGCAGCTTTGAATGCAATGTTGTGCTCTTTTCTTGCTGGAGGAGGTGTTCTTTGCTCAGTTGCCTCTCTGGATTTGATCAGCTGTTCATAGGACTTAAGCTTTCCTAAAATTGATTGAGTGGAAATCTCATTTAGGCTTCTGGCCTCCTTGATGGGCCAGATCCTTGAATCCCATGAGCTTAGGAAGCACATAAGGATCTTATCATTCACCTCAGTGAGGGTGATGTCCTTGTCCAAGGTTTTTAGCTCATTGATGATTGAGCTTAACCTATTGTACACATCACTGCCACTTCCTCCTTCTTGAAATTCTCATATAGATATCTCCTGTCCTTTCTTTCATCTGACATTATTTGGGAGACTCAAATGCTTTGGCAGTGCATTCAGCCACTAAAGATTCATTGCCTTGCCATCAACAATCTTTGCCTTTTTCTGGGCTTCAGTCCACTCAGGTGGTTGAACTACAGTTGTGCTTGAAGATGTTGCAGAAGTAGATGCTTGAGGGGGACCTGTCAAAATGGAGTTGTAGATATCTTCATCAATTGAGTTCAAGTACAACTTAATTCTTGTCTTCTAGATGGCAAACTTATTCAGATTGCATACTGGAGGTCTGGTGCTTGCATAGTCATTATTCTGTGTCATGCTGTGTGACTATAAAACTAATGGAAATGAAAAGACAGATCTAACTCAGGATCTTTGGTTCAAGGGTTAGCTTGTACAACCAAGGGAATCCTGCTCTGATACTAATTGAAAGTGATGTGTTAGATCTGAAATACTCTAGAGAAGGGGGAGGGTGAATAGAGTATCCTAAAATTCTTTAGAAAACTTTACATGTTTTGCTGTAAATAAAAACTGCAGAATAATAAATAAATAACCATAAACACACAGCAAACCTAGCTAGCACAAACACAGCAAGAACAAAAGAAAGGGCAACCAGACAACATAAGAAATTATAGTGGTTCCCCAACCTGGGTACATCCACTCTTCTACCACCCTGGTAGGAATCCACTAAGATTTTTGATCAGGTGCCTGACACCAATGAGCTTTTGATCAAGTGCTCAAAAACCAAACCTCAAGTCTTTTGATCAGGTGACTTACAACCAGGAATAACTTTTGAAGGGAGTTATAACCTTTATACAGTGGGGGATGACAGATGATATTGTCTTCTCTTTCTCAATATACAACTGAGAAGACTTAAGTGGAAATGATGTTAGCAAAGAGCTCCCCTTGAGATGTAGAATGGTTCCGGGAAAAACTGAAGCTTTGCTTCAGGGTGACAGGCCTTCAATCTTTAAGCCTTGACCAGAAAGATCTCCAGAAACTTCTTGACAGATGGAATAGTTGTTGTCCTTTGAAGTGTCCTGGAGAGTTGAAGAATGAAGACTCTTGATTTTGATTGATTGTTCTTCTTCTTCAGATAGCAGATGTTCTTCTGGTCTAGGGCTTCTTCTCTGTATCAGAGATCTATGAAAGAAAGAGCTGAGAATTCCTTTATTCAGACTGATTGTATTTGTTGTCTGTGTGTCTATGTTCTTTGTCTATCTTCTGTGTCTTCTGTGCAGGAAAAGGGAGAAAATCTCTTTTATATTTCCTGTCAAAAATTGTCTATCGAAATTTGAAATTCTCTATAATCAATACTGACGGCCTTGAGAATAAACTGCATTGATTTATTTCCCCAACTGTCCCATGGAAAAATGGCAAGCAATAATCCTGGAGAAGACCATAATCAATGCTCCTTTTAACGGCTATATTCAGAGAATGTTTGAGAATTAATTACACAAGAATTATTGCAGTAAGAAGGGGACAGAAGGAAGGAAATAACTAAGTCTGGATTCGTCGAACAGAGAACCGAAATCATCGAGCTGAGTCCACAGTTTCTCGAGCTGAGAAGCTGAGTTTGTCGACCAGATGGCTTCTGTTCATCGAGCTGAGTTCCAAGATCATCGAGCAGAGAGTAGAACTGTATTGATTAGAAACTTTGACAATTCTGTGTATGGAGTTCGTCGAGCTGAGAGCTGATTTCGTCGAGCTGATAATTTGTTGACAGAACTTCTGGGGAATGTGTCGACACAAGTCCTGGGTGTCGACACAATTACTTCTTGTCTCGACATGGCTGTTGTATTGACAGAAATCTGGAGTGTGTTGACATAAGTCCTGTGTATCGACATAATTGCTGTTGGTGTAAACACAAGTCTTGCTTCTGGTGTCGACACAAACTTCTGGTGTGATGTGTTGAAGTATCCAGAAATCGTCGACCTGAGAATCTGTTTCGTCGAGCTGAGGACCACTAACAGCTGTCGGATAACTCTAGCCAAAGTGGTCAAAGTTTGTCGAGCTGAGAATCATGAATTCGTCGACTAAAGATGATTCTGGACATAGAAAAATTGAGAAACTTCTGGAAAAATAAGTTGAAGTAGAGAACCTAGAAATCGTCGAGCAGAGAACTAAGTTTGTCGACTGGAGTCTAGAGAATAAAGTATGGACTTGGAATGCTGAAGGCAGAGTCCAAAGATCGTCGACCTGAGAATCAAGTTCGTCGAACTCAGCACAGAGAATTTTCTATGAGATCGTCGAGCTGAGCACGACAATCGTCGACCTGAGTTTGACGAACGTCGAACTCGTTTTACTGAGTCTTTGAAAAATCTCTAAGTCTTGAGTCTCTGGCAGTCTGATAATGGCTGGTCCATGTGATGTTGAAACTAAGGACTTAGCCTAGAGTCTAGGACACAACTATGACCCTGGCTATACATGATGGGTCACAAGATCCTAACTTAGTGAACCTAGCCCAAATCAAACTAGGGATCCAACAATCCCCCCCTATTTGGGTGAGGTCACTAATTACAGACTCAGACTAAACTAAAAATAAACAAAGCAGGAAAAATATATATCTGACAGAGAAAAATGAACACATACACCAGATATATATATATATAGATAAGCTTTGTTCAGAAATAAGAAAGCAGTTATAAACATAACAGAAATTAAATAGCTCAGAACTCATTTATTTTGCTTCTTCTCTTTTGGCTTCTCTTCTTTGCTCTTGTCTCGAGGCTTGATAAAAACAATCTCTCTATTTGGATTAGAAGCTTGCACTTTGGTCATGGTCATATCAGCAGCCCCTATAATCTTCAAAGATGTGGCTCTGGGGACTACTGCTTCTGGGTGCAATTTCATATAATCATCAACATTGAAAAACTTGTTAGGTTTCTCAAACATCTTAAGCTCTTCTTTCCTGTACTTTGACATTGTTATATATTCTGAGGGATCCTTTCCTTCAACTCTGGCTTTGTTGATCATAGAAAGGCCAACAAGTTCTTGGAACCTGGCCATCATAGCTGAAGTACCTGTTTCTGGATCTTCAAAGGGTACATGAGGAGAAGGAGGACTGTTGGAGCTTTCAGCTTGTTGATGTTCAGGGAATTGTTGATGTTTTTGTTGTTGATGTTGCTTCTGTTGTTGAGGCTGGTGCAGCTTGCCAGAAGGATATTGTCTTTGATTACTGCTTTCTGAAGATGAGGACCTACCCTGATGTCTTTGATAGGTTTGAAATTGGGTAGTCCTTTGAGAAGTTGAACCTGAAGCACCAGCAACTGGAGGAGGAGGAGGAGGGTCCCTTCTATATTTCTAAGTTGGAGGAGGGGAGTATCTTCTGCTTCTCTTCCTCTCTTTTTGTTCATTCTTGGATAACCACATCCAAGCTGGCATCCCTTTATATGGAGTTATCTTCTGAAGAATATAGTAGGGAGTGTCATTGGTTGGATTTGGTTTAGAAGCAGGAGGAGGAGGAGCTTTCCTTTTCTTAGACACTTTCTTCTTCTTTGGAACCTCATCAGAATCCTCATCCTCCTCCTCATCATCATTATCAGATCCTTGAAGATTATCATATAGATCATTTAAAGCTTTCAGGGCCTCAATAGAAATAATAGGCTTCTCAGATATAGATGGAACTGCAGAAGGAGCTGGAGAAAGAACTACAGTTACATCTGGAGCTGGAGAGCTGTCTATGACAGTGCTTTCAGCAGCTGCCTTATTCTCTTCTTCAATGTCAGCAAAGATCAAGGCATCAAGATTTGGCATTGGAGAGTCATCCATAATAAAACTGGGGGAAGAAATAATTTCTGGAGGGGATGGGATGACTACAGGTTTTGGAATAACAAAACTGTCTCTTAGTTGCTTGGCAACTTTAGGACTGATAGGTGAAGAATATGGAATAATAGCCAAAGATGGCTTAGTATAATCTGCTGGAGGGAAGCTCAAAAATGCAGTATCAAAAATTTTCAACAAATATTCTAAATCTACTGTGGGATTAATGATGAAATCACCAACAGTAATTATCTCTTCTGGAGCTAACTCTTCTATATCCATGTCAGTCTCAATAAAATGAATGAAATCAATAAAATCTGTATCTTCTGCTGTTGTTGCCTCTGCATCTGCTGGAGCTGGAGCTGCTAAAACTAAAACTGCTGCTACTGCTGGAGCTGCTGCAGCTTCATCATCAAACATCTCCCCCTGCCTGGTTTCAGTAATAACTGGAGTCAGGCCCCTAAAATAAGAGGGAGCAGCATAAAGGGCAGAGATCTGGGTAGAGAGAGGAAATGGAAGTAGCAAGAGGTGTAATGGCCTCTGCTATGAGAGCTTTGAGGAGGGGTGTGATGAGAGCAATGACAAAATAGATGGTGGAGGGGTCCAATGTTGGAGTGGCAGAAGGTGTTACAGAAGGTATTGAGGTGGAAGCAGTTGGAGGGATGGTAGTTGTTGGTGAGGATGGTGGGATGGCATCTTGCATTTGGGTATATGGAGGAGAGGGAGAGTTGAGGGAAGAGGAAAGTAAATCAAAACTTGATATGGTGGAAAGGTGTGGGGGAAGGGGTGATAATGGTGGTGATGGAGCTGGTGAAGCATGAGGAGATTGTGGAGGGGTAGGAAGATGAGTGATTGTTGGAGAGGTATGAATGGGGAATGATGGAGGTGTGGAAGTTGGAGTGATGGTGTGGGATGTGGAAGGGATTTGGATGGCTAGAAGAGATGGTGGTGAGGGAATACTCTCTTCAACAGGGTGGGGAGTTGCTCTAACAGCCATTGTGCTCTCAAAAGCTGTGGTGGAAGAGGTTGAAGCCTTAGAGGGCTTGGAGATTGTCCTCTCCCACCTGCCAAACAAGGCACAGGTTAGCCTTTTGCTGGCATTTATGAATATGGTCGGGGAGACCAGTGATTCAGCAGCCTTTTCTTTTAAGAAGATCCCTAGGATCCTTCCAAAACAAACTTTCTTTTTATTGTTCTTTTTCCTGATTAGATCAAAGATGATCTGAGCCCAAGGCAATTGCTTCTTATTAACCACTGCACACATAACCAGAAACTGATGCCTGGTTATATAATCATATGCAGTGTGCTTGCCTAGCAAGACTTTCCCAACAATATCTGCCAGAAACTTATATTCTGCAGATAAGTGCTTCTTCAACAATTTATTAGGGTTATCTCCAGCATAACCCATCATGCTTAACATCATATCATATTGCTCATTCTCAATTTCCAGTTCATCTTCTCCGTTGCTCAATCCAAATATTTCAGTCAAAACGGCGGCAGATAGAGAAATGGCATTACCCGCAATTGTTCCAATCATTGTATTTTACTCTGTGGTTGAAGATATGTAGACCCATTCTCTAATCTCAGTTCCACACAGTTTGATCCTTGTTGTCATCAGATTCTTCAGATGCTGCTCTTCCAGAAGTTCCAGAATATTCGGAAATATCGGGTCCGAATGCTGAAAAGAATCAAAGTCGACATTGAAGCCAGTGTCGAACTTCATCGCAGCCAATGTTCCTGCTTGAATCGCCATGAGATCACCTGCAAGAGAGAAAATTACGATCAGGTGCAAAGGGAACAGAAAGCGTGGGATGGAGGTCAAAGAAAACCTTGATATATGGTTTTCCAGAATATGAATCAACAAACTGCGTTCCACGAAAATTAAAACATTCTTCGAGGTGGGTTCGACGAAATAATTTAGAGTTAACCCATTCATCGAGCTCAGTCTGAAGATTTGAAGACATTTCGTCGAGCTCCGTTCGACGAAAGTTTTCTGAAGTGGATTCGTCGATCTCCGTTCGACGAAAACAACTTCACTCACAGAGAGTTCGTCGACCTCCGTTCGACGAATATCTCCCAAACTATCCCTAGTTCGTCGAGCTCCGTTCGACGAACTCTGGAAAATTTGTCGAGCTCCGTTCGACAAACTCTGGAAAAATCGTCGAGTGCAGACAGAAACTAAACTAAGTCTTCTCCATTGATCATTCCAAGCTGATTTATAAAGAACAGATGGTTTCTTTCATCCAGAGGTTTGGTGAAAATGTTAGCTCTTTGTAAATCAGTTTAGATATTGACAAGTTTAATTTTGTTTTTGTCTACACACTCTCTTATTAAATGATGTCTAATATCTATATGCTTGGTCCTACTGTGATGAACTGGATTCTGTGTTATGGCTATAACACTTGTGTTATCATAAAGTAGAGTTGAATTATTTAAGTTGAGACCATAGTCTAGTAATTGATTTTGAATCCATAGCATCTGGGAACAACAACTGCCAGCTGCAATATATTCTGCCTCAGCAGTTGAGGTAGACACAGATGACCGTTTCTTACAAAACCAGGACACTAATCTCATACCCAGGAACTGGCAGGTTCCTGAAGTACTTTTCCTGTCCACCCTGCATCCAGCAAAATCAGCATCTGAGTATCCAGTTAACTCAAATTCTGATTCAGTGGGATACCATAGGCCTAGACTTGGACAACTCTTTATATATCTCAAAATTCTTTTTAGAAAATTAGATGAGATTCTTTAGGGTTCACTTGGAACCTAGCACAAATGCATATGGCAAACATGATATCAGGTCTGCTAGCTGTAAGATATAGTAGGGACCCAACAATGCCCCTATATAACTTCTGGTCAACAGGTTTCCCATGTGGATCAAAGTCTATTACAGCATTTGTAGCCATAGGTGTTTTCTTTGCTGAGGCATCAGCCATCCCAAACTTTTTGATAAGCTCTTTTGCATATTTAGCTTGGGAGATGAAGATGCCATCAGGGAGCTGCTTCACTTGGAGACCAAGGAAGTAGGAGAGCTCACCTATGCTAATCATTTCAAATTTAGAATGCATGTGTAACACCCCCTATCCGTCTCATAGCATATAGTAGTAGGTCCAGCCGGGGCCCGACGCCATATACCACAGACAGACCGGGTAGTTACTCAATGGAAACCATCCAACCAATCCAACATCCTACACAGAGTCATTCTAGCGGAAGCAATTAAAAGTTGCATTAATAAAGAACCCAACACTAGCATGAATGTCCACTACAAAGCCAAAAGGAATGAAGTACAAATACACAAGTACTGGCCTTAAGGCCTTACAATTGTTTTCCTCAAATTACAAGTTTTCCAAACCTCGGCACGCAGGCCGGCCATACATGAATAAAAGAAAACACACAAAATTAGGCCTTCGAGGGCCGGCTCAACAACTTGGGCTTTAGCCCACTATTTACCGCTCGGCTCCGCAGCACCTGCAAGTAACAATCCACCACACGGTGGCAAACAAAAGCAACGGTCAGCTATACTGACCAAATTATAACGATCCCGCCCACGAACTCGGGGCGGCGATGCTTCTTCCCTGTACTTTATTAGCATAACCAAGCAGTAATGTAACAACACTACAACACAGGAGCAGGCACGCACGGCCACACGCCCCGTGCTATCAGGGCACATTCTTGGTGATCACGGTCAAAGTTCGCTGACTCACCACCGCCCCCAGGACAGCAATATCTCGTGAGCATCTGGTCTTTCTGGCCACTGCCTAAGACCCTCCATCTATGCCAACGGTAAGTGCCAAGTAACTTTAGGTCTCTTTAACCTAATGACATAGATCGGGTACAGTTCCACCTGACCCGTTGCTCACACTGCAACGTTAATTAAGTTGTTTGCGCGGGTCAAGCTTCCCCGAGTCCTGTATCTCCCACACATATCACATAACCAGTTATGTTTAGGTTGGATCCCAGGCCACCATGTTGGCAGAATCACGCATCTGCCCAGTTTTCAGGGTGCACCTAGGGGTTAATCCCCAAGGCTCCATGTTGCAATCTACAACATAGAAAACCCGAAAAACAAACATTCGCACGGAGTCTTCTCCGGCCATTTATGCAATGCAACATCACCGATCCAGACCAACTTGTCCGGGTAGGCTTCACACATCATGCCTATATCCGTTCTCGATTACGGACTCTACATGTAAACAACGGGGACTATTCATGTCTACCCGAAGGAACGCCTCAAACTCACCATAAACTCGCGAGAGCGGGCTTCCCTATGCAAAAGAAGTAGAGCTTCACATGCTCAAGTAGAGAATCGTTACCCTAGCATTCTTCCTAGGCGCCATGGAAAAGTATGCAGATGAAAAGCACCGCCCTCTCCTTGCCTCCGTAGATCCGAAGTTGGTTCGCGATTTGGAGCTCTGAAGCTCCGCCTGTGACCGGATTTAGACTTCTTCTTCCTCGTTTCTCTCCCCTCTCTCTAGAACTTAGATAGAGAACCAGCGAACAGAAGATGAGGGTTTTGAAACCCTACACTCGGGTATATCCCAATAGGGATAACCTCCAGCCGTCGGATCCCAACATAAAGAATGTACGGCTACGATCCAGGTCTGACATGGAAAACCTGGGCCAAACACCGCACGGTTCACAAACCGGAGTAGGACACGTCAGCGACAAACTCAAACTGTGTCGGGACATTTAGCCGAGACCCTGCCAAGAACCCTGTGTCGACACTCTGTGTCGACACTACACAACCTGTGTCGACACTCTGTGTCGTGTCGACACATCACAACCTGCACACAGCACAGCCTGGCTGTATCGACACAGCAGGCCCTGTGTCGACACAGCAGGCCCTGTGTCGACACAACAGGCCCTGTATCGACACAACAGGCCCTGTGTCGACACAACAGACTATGTCAAACACGCCACACCCCGCCTTCAACCTGCGAAGGACACGGCCTATGACACGCCCGTGTCCCAGGCCGTGTGACCCCTGCCAAATTCCAAATTTGGCCCAGAATGCCTCCTGTCGCTCTTTTGAGTTTCGGGGCGTTACAACTCTCTCCCTCTTAAAAGAATTTCATCCACGAAATTACATAAAGGAAAGATAAGCATAAAACTTAAACGGTACCTGAGCAAAACAACTCTGGGTACTCCTCAAGCATAGTCTGCTCTCGCTCCCAAGAGAGCTCCTCCCGACCGCAATTGTCCCAACGGACCTTGACCATCCTGATCTCTTTATTGCGTAGCTGCTTGACTTCCGAGTCCTCAATATGTACGGGCTTGACCTTCGTCGTCAACCCACTATCGACCGGCACTTGATCGACCGCGATCACTTGCGTAGGCTCTTGCACCGCCTTCTGTAGCAAAGGTATATGGAATACATCATGTAGGACACTAAGCTCCACTGACAGCTTCAACCGATACGTTGCTTAACCAATCCGCTCCAGAACCTCAAACGGTCCAAGGTACCTCAGGCTTAGCTTCTTCAAGGGCCGCACCCGCGAGACACCCTTTAACAGCTTGATCTTCAAGTACACCCAATCGCCAACAGCGAACTCCACGTTCCTGTGCTTGGCATTATAGTACTTAGCCTGGCGGTCCTGAGAGATTAGCAACCTCTCCCGAATCGTTCGAACCAATGAAGTAGCATCTTCCACCTCTTGTCACTTATAGAACTTTGACTCACCCGTTTCCAACCAGGACAACGGCGTGCGACATCTTCTACCATAAAGGTCCTCGAAGGGCGCCATTTGAATGCTCGCCTAGTAGCTATTGTTGTAAGCGAATTCCACCAAGTGTAGGTGATCTTCCCATTGCTTTCCAAAGTCCAGGACACACATGCGAAGCATGTCTTCCATTGTCCTATTGGCCCTCTCGGTCTGCCCATCCATTTGCGGATGAAAGGCTGTGCTAAAACTCAGCTTTGTTCCCAACATCTTCTGCACCAACCTCCAATCATTGGATGTGAACCGCCCATCTCGGTCACTCACAATGTTGCGGGGCACACCATGAAGCCGCATAATATTATCCACATACAGCTTTACCAATTTCTCAACCGGATCATCCATCCTATGCGGAATGAAGTGCGACACCTTCGTTAGACGATCTACGACCACCCAAATGGCGTCGTTCCCCTTTTGCGACCTTGGCAACCCGTGCACAAAGTCCATAGTAATGTCGTCGAACTTCCACTACGGAATAGGCAAGGATTTCAAGAATCCTCCCGGCTTTTGGCACTCCGCTTTCACCAAGGTGAAAGTTTGACACTTCGCCAAGTAGAGCGCCACATCCTTTTTTAGTCATGGCCACCAGAACAATTTCTTAACATCGCGGTACATCTTCGTGCTCCCCGGGTGAATTGAGTACTTGGTATGATACGCCTCGTACAACAATTCCACCCGCAAATTGCCCACTTTTGGGATGCATAGACGACCGTCTTTCCAAAGTAATCCGTCCTCCACAACGAATTGGGAATTTGACCCATCTAGAGCCTCTATAATGAGTTTCTTCATGTGGACATCCATATCTAAAGCCTGCCGAATCCGATCAGCCAGGTCATATTGGACTTCAGTCCAATTCAATAATGCTTCAGCACTTGATTGCTTATCTATGCAAGAGATCTCCAACGCCTCTAACTCCCGAACCAACCGCTCGTCATGGACCGACAGCCAATTGGCTTGAGCTGGGGCCCGATGACTCAACGCATCCGCAACCGCATTGCCCTTACCAGGCACATAGTGGATCTTAAACGTATAGTCCCCCACGAACTCCATCCGCCTACCCTGCCGCATATTCAGATCTTTCTGATCCAGTAAATATTTCAGGCTCTTGTGATCGATTTAGATATCAATCTTCACACCGTACAAATAATGTCTCCACAACTTCAAGGCAAAAATCACGGCCGCTAACTCCAAGTCGTGGACCGGATAATTCCTCTCGTGCACTTTCACCTATCCCGATCCATACGCTATAACGCTTCCATGCTGCAGTAGCACGCAACCCAAACCACTGCCCGAAGCATCGCTATAAATCTCAAAACCTTCGGTCCCACACGGTGAACTAAGAACTGAAGCCGTGGTCAACCGACACTTCAACTCCTCAAAAGCTCACGCGCACTCCAGCGTCCAAACGAACTTCTGCTCTTTCCTCGTCAAAGTAGTGATAGGTAACGCTATCCGCAAGAAGTTCTCCACGAAGCGCCTATAATAGCCGACAAGCCCCAGAAAGCTCCGGACTTCCGCTACCGTAGAAAGCTCAGGCCACTCTCGTATCGCAACAATCGTCGTCGGATCCACTGCAATACCCTCTCCACTCACTATATGACCGAGGAATGCCACTGAGGACAACCAAAACTCACATTTCGAGAACTTGGCGTACAATTGATTCCTCCTTAGCGTCTCCAAAACCAAATGAAGATGCCTGAAGTGATCTTCCTCACTCTGCGAGTACACAAAAATATCGTCGATGAAGACGATCATAAAATGGTCCAAGTACTCCCTGAAATTCCTGTTTATCAAATCCATGAAGACCGACAATGCATTGGTCAGCCCAAATGGCATGACCGTAAACTCGTAATGCCCGTATCTCATACTGAACGCTGTCTTAAGGATATCACTCTCCCTTATTGTCAGCTGATAGTAACCAGACTTGAGATCCAACTTCGAGTACACTGTCGACCCGACTAACTGATCAAATAGATCATCAATCCTTGGGATCAGGTACTTGTTCTTCTCTGTCAACTTATTCAGTTCTCGATAATCAATATAAAGCCTCAAGCTTCCATCCTTCTTCTTTACAAAGAGGACCGGTGCGCTCCAAGGCGACGAACTTGGACGCACAAACCCTTGCTCCAACAATTCTTGAAGCTGCACCTTTAGCTCCGTCATTTCCTTAGGCGCTAGCCGATACAGAGATCGTGACACAGGCTTCGCACCTGGCACCAGCTCAATCGTGAAATCTATCTTCCGTTGAGGCGGGGCTCCAGGAAGATCGGCGGGGAACACATCAGGGTACTCAGCTACCACTGAAATACTATCCAACGTAGGCTTTGGCTTTGCAACCTCCACTAGTATAAAGAACAGCTCTGCACCAGCACGAACCGCCTTCACCACCTGAAGAGCAGACATCAACGTCTTGCTCGACCCCTTCAAGTCTGTAAAAGTCATCTCACGACCTACTCCCAACTTGACTTCCTTGCGACCGCAATCAATATAGGCTTGCTGCTCTGAGAGCCAGTCCATGCCAAATATAATGTCGAACTCCACCAGCGGTAGTAACGATACTTGCAGATCGAGCTCTTGATTCCCAAAGCGAATCTTAACACCGCAGATTTTATCCGTGCGCATCGAACACAAATTCGGTAACAACACATCCATCTTGTCCTTTGCCATCGAAGAAGGTACTCCGATGCGCGATATGAATCCTTCAGACAAGGAGTGTGAAGCTCCCGCATCAAAGAGTGCTCTTGCCGGATTCTCACAAATTAAAACAAATCCTAAACAAGCAGTGGTAAGGTAACACGCACATAACAAGTATAAAATAATTTGACTTGCCATAAATTTAAATCATACCTGTCACCACATCCGCTTGTTTGATGGCCTCCTATTGGCCAAGATTATAAACCCTCGGTTGAGCTGGAGCTTAATGGGACGTTGTTGACTCCACCGCCTGCCCTTCTCTTCATAAGTTGCTCCCGGCTTCCTTTCAGACTTGGGACGTCCGCTCCAGCAGTCACGGGCAAAGTGCCCCGGCTTCCCACAAGTAAAACATGCACCCGGGGTCCGACCCGTAATCGCCCTAGAAGCACCGGAAGAAGGAGCTGGACCCGAAGTCCTAGACTTCTTAAAGAACTTACGGTGCCCAGACTTTGAGTTAGCCGGCACCTTGAACTCAGTCCTCTTATCACCCAAGTTTTTCTTCGCTTGAACATTCTTCATGTCCTTCTCAGAGGACCGAGCCGTGTTGACGATGGTCAAGAAGCCCTGCGTCATCGACCCCGAGTGTAGTAGCCTCAAGTCATCTCTCAGACCTTCGTAGAAACGGTTGGTCTTATGCTCCTCATCCACGATGGTGGAGCTAGCGTACCGACCCAAACGAGTAAACTCGTGGAGATACTCATCCATGCTACTCTCTCCTTGTACCAACCTCTGGAACTCATTCTCCAAAGCTATCCTCTGAGTCGAAGGGAGGTACCTAGCTAAGATTAGTCTCGAGAACTCCTCCATCGAGACGTCTATAAGTTGCCTTCCTCTCAATAGATGCAGCTCCAAACCCTCCCACCATAGCCTGACGTCTCCATCCAATAGGAACGTAGCTATAGTGGTCATCTGCCACTCCTCCGTCTTCGTCGCTGTCAAGACTCTCTTCACACGGGAGAGCCAGTCTTCAGCTTGAGATGAGGTTCCCAACCCCGAGAACACAGGAGGATTAAAGCTCATAACATGTTTGAGCTGTATCTCGGTTGCCCTCCTCGGCACCAACGGTTCCACTACTATCTGTTCCACTCTTCTCGGCTCAACCTCTGGAAGAGGTACCTGCTCCATCGCAGGAGCGGGCTGCTGCATTTGCCTTGCAGGCTGCGCATTGATCATGGCAAACACTGCTTCGGCCACCAATCGTATGGTCTCAGCCTTTGGAGGTGTTGTAGTAGCATCGTTTGGTGCACTACTAGCCTCAGAAACTCAGCGTTCTGACGGCCCAACACCACTTATGGTCACCTATAGTTGTACAAAACACCGTTAAGTGACCATACAAAATTTCAAAAAGCAATTATAGGAACACGCAGGTTCCTCAAACACGTGTATTTTCATTCCTAAGTGGACATTCATGGGTTCTTTTTCTGTTACAACGATGACGCACACACATGTGCTCACCACCCCTTAAAAGAATTCGGCCATGAATTCATTTAAGCCTGACCGAAACCAGTAGTCTGATACCAAATTGTAACACCCCCTATCCATCGCATAACATATAGCAGTAGGTCTAGCCGGGGCCTGACGCCATATACCACAGACAGACCGGGTAGTTACTCAATGGAAACCATCCAACCAATCCAACGTCCTACACAGAGTCATTCTAGCGGAAGTAATTAAAAGTTGCATTAATAAAGAACCCAACACTAGCATGAATGTCCACTACAAAGCCAACAGGAATGAAGTACAAATACACAAGTACTGGCCTTAAGGCCTTACAAGTGTTTTCCTCAAATTACAAGTTTTCCAAACCTCGGCAGGCAGGCCGGCCATACATGAATAAAAGAAAACACACAAAATTAGGCCTTCGAGGGCCGGCTCAGCAACTTGGGCTTTAGCCTACTATTTACCGCTCGGCTCCACAGCACCTGTAAGTAACAATCCACCACATGGTGGCAAACAAAAGCAACGGTCAGCTATGCTGACCAAATTATAATGATCCCTCCCCCGAACTCGGGGCGACGATGCTCCTTCCCTGCACTTTATTAGTATAACCAATCAGTAATGTAATAACACTACAACACAGGTGCAGGCACGCACGGCCACACGCCCCGTGCTCTCAGGGCACATTCTCGGTGATCACGGTCAAAGTCTGCTGACTCACCACCGCCCCCAGGACGGCAATATCTCGTGATCATCTAGTCTTTCTGGCCACTGCCTAAGACCCTCCATCTATGCCAATGGTAAGTGCCAAGTAACTTTAGGTCTCTTTAATCGAACGACATAGATTGGGTACGGTTCCACCTAACCCGTTGCTCACACCGCAACGTCAATTAAGTCGTCTGCGCGGGTCAAGCTTCCCTGAGTCTCGTATCTCCCACACATATCACATAACCCAGTTATGTTCAGGTTGGCTCCCAGGCCACCATGTTGGTAGAATCACGTATCTGCCCAGTTTTCCGGGTGCACCTAAGGGTTAATCCCCAAGGCTCCCTATTGAGATCTACCACGTGGAAAACCCAAAAAACAAACATTCGCATGGAGTCTTCTCCGGCCATTTATGCAATGCAACATCACCGATCCAGACCAACTTGTCCGGGTAGGCTTCACACAATATGCCTATATCCGTTCTCGATTACGGACTCTATATGTACACAACGAGGACTATTCATGTCTACCCGAAGGAACGCCTCAAACTCACTGCAAACTCGCGAGAGCGGGCTTCCCTATGCAAAAGAAGTAGAGCTTCACATGCTCAAGTAGAGAATCGTTACCCTAGCATTCTTCCTTGGCGCCATGGAAAATTATGCGTATAAAAAGCACCGCCCTCTCCTTGCCTCCGTAGATCCGAAGTTGGTTCGCAATTTGGAGCTCCGAAGCTCCGCCGGTGACCGGATCTAGACTTCTTTTTCCTCATTGCTCTCCCCTCTCTCTAGACTTAGACAGAGAACCAGCGAACAGAAGATGAGGGTTTTGAAACCCTACACTCAGGTATATCCCAATAGGGATAACCTCCAGCTGTCGGATCCCAACATAAAGAAATGTACGGCTACGATCCAGGACTAACATGGAAAAACTGGGCCGAACACCGCACGATTCACAAACCGGAGCAGGACACATCCGCGACAAACTCAAACAGTGCCGGGACATTTAGCCGAGACCGTGCCAAGACCCCTCTGTCGACACTCTATGTCGACACAGCATAACCTGTGTCGACACTCTGTGTCGACACAACACAGCCTGGCTATGTCAACACAGTAGGCCCTGTGTCGAAACAGTAGGCCCTGTGTAGACACAGCAGGCCCTGTGTCGACACAGCAGGCCCTGTGTCGACACAGCAGACTATGTCAAACACTCCACAACCCGCCTTGAACCTACAAAGGACACGGCCTATGACGTGCCCGTGTCCCAGGCCGTGTGACCCCTACCAAATTACAAATTTGGCCCAGAACGCCTCTCGTCGCTCTTTTGAGTTTCGGGGCGCTACAGCATGAGGTCAGAGAACCTCTTGCATAATTTGGAATCAGTAGACCCAAATATGATGTCATCCATATATATTTGTACTAACAATTTTTGGTCCTTATGATGTCTAATGAAAAGTGTCTTATCTACTATGCCTCTAATGAACTTATGCTCTATCAAAAAGCTATCTAAGGTCTCATACCAAGCTCTTGGAGCTTGCTTTAGACCATAAAGAGCTTTATGCAATTTAAAAACATAAGAGGGGTGAGTTGGAGAGACAAAACCTGGAGGTTGTTCAACATAAACCTCTTCTTTTAATACTCCATTCAGAAATGCACTCTTCACATCCATTTGATAGACCTTGAATCTCTTGTAGGCTGCATAGGCAAGGAATATTCTGATTGCCTCTAACCTTGCCACAGGTGCAACGGTTTGGTCATAATTTATTCCTTCCTCTTGCTTATATCCTTTAGCAACAAGCCTAGTCTTGTTTCTCACAATCACTCCTTGGGCATCCAACTTGTTTTTGTAAACCCATTTGGTTCCAATTACTGCGTAGTTTTGGGGTCTTGGAACCAAATCCCAAACTCTACATCTCTCAAATTGGTTTAATTCCTCCTGCATTGTAATGATCCAGTGGGGATTTTGCTCTGCATCATGGATTGATAGAGGTTACACCTGAGAGAGAAAATAGGCATGCATCAAATCTTGGTTGAGTTGAAGCCTTGTCTTTACACCTGCTGATATATCTCCAATCACTTGAGATCTGGTGTGATCCCTTAGTGTGACAAGATCAGTGGGTGGAGTTGGTTCTGCAACAGTATTAGGAACTAATTCCTCTTGTGAAATTATGATTGTTGTTGGGGGAAGATCAATTCCTCCAGTGCCTTCATCTTCACTTTCTTCAATGACTTGTGGAGAAGGATGTGTTGGAACCTCTTGGGTGAGGTTTAGTCCATCCAAATTCTCACACAAGTGAGGTACCTGCAAAGTGATTTTGGTAGAAATCTTTTTCTCCTTGCAAGACATGTTAGCTTTATCAAATGTAACATGAATAGATTCTTCAATTTTTAGAGATGATTTATTAAAAACCCTATAGGCTTTGCTTACTTGGGAATATCCTAGAAAGATTCCCTCTTCAGCCTTAGCCTCAAACTTTCTAATGTGTCTTTTATTGTTATTGTGAATATAATATATAAATCCAAATACTTTAAAATAGTTGATTTTAGGTTGCTTCCCTTTAAGTAATTCATAGGGAGTCCTGTTCTTTAGTTTATGTATCAGGCTTCTATTCAAGACATAATTTGCAGTGTTTACAACCTCTGCCCAAAAGGTTATTGGCATGTAATCATCTGCAAGTAATGTACCTGTAGTTTCAATTAGTGTCCTATTTTTCCTTTCAGCTACCCCATTTTGTTGGGGAGTTCTAGGAGCTGAGAAGCAGTGCCTGATACCTTCCTTCTCACAGAACTCATACATAAGAAGAGACTCAAACTCTGTGCCATGATCACTTCTGATCAATGCAACATGAGTAGAGAACTCAATCTGTATGGTCCTGAGAAAATCTATAAGAACCTTAAAGGTATCTGACTTAGATCTCAGAAAGGACACCCAAGTGAATCTTGAGAAGTCATCCACTATAACTAAGGTATAGGATTTCACTCCTAGGCTTTATACAGTAATGGGCCCAAAGAGATCCATGTGTAGCAAGTACAATATCCTAGGTGAATCACTTTTATTAACAGATTTAAAACTAGATTTAGTTTGCTTGCCTAGTTGACAAGCCCTGCAGAGACCTTCCTTCTTGTAGGGACCAGAAGGTAGACCTCTCGCAAGATTGTTTTTTGGTAGCCTAGCAATGTTTTTCAAGTTTACATGACCTAGCCTTTTATGCCATAAATCATTCTGATTACTAGTTATATTAAGTAAGCAGATATCGGAATTGGCAGAAAGAAAATCAACTAAGTATATGTTACCTTGTCTATTCCCAATTAAAACAGTTTGTGTTTCTTTATTAGCAATTGTGCAAGAAGATGAGTTAAAGTGTACTGATAACCTTCATCATATAACTGACTTATGGAGATGAGGTTATGCTTGAGTCCTCTGACATATGTCACTTTCTTTAAAGTTACTGCTCCAATCTTCACTTCTCCAAAACCTTCAGACTAGCCACATTTTGAATCACCAAAGATAACCTTTGGTCCTAGCTTGGAATTATAGTTGGCTAAGATGTCCTTGCTGCCAGTCATATGTTTGGAGAATCCAATGTCCAGGTACCACGTTTGATTATTTACTGGATAGCTCTTCACCTGTGATGAAAAACAATTAATTGTTCTTGACTCAGGTTACCTTGGGTCCTTTGTATCATTGATATGAAAACTAGATATAACAGAGAATTCTGGTTGATATTTATATCCTAGAGGGTGATATCTTCTAGGTGGTATTACCCAATCAGCTACAGGGTTAAATGGTTTTCTAGAATTATTAGAGTTGCTGTTATAATTAACATTCCTGTTAAGTCTTTCTCGGTTCGACGAATTTCTGTTAGTTTGTCGATCAGAGTTCGACGAATTGGGTTGAGAACATCGATCTCTTCCTAGAGAAAGAACATATTCATTTTTTTGCCCCACGTTCATCGACCTCTGCTCGACGAACCATACAGAGTTCGTCGATCGCAGTTAGACGAATAATTATAGCTAAAATTTGCGTTCAACGTTCGTCGAGTTGGGTTCGACGAACGGGCAACATTTCGTCGATCTAAGTTCGACTAATTATGTTGAACATTGTTTTTACTTGTGGTTTTCTGATTTTTATTACTTTGACCATTTGATTTTGAAATTTGTTTTATGGTTTGATTATAGTTTATTATTTCTTTTCCTTTAGCTGAAACAAATTTGATGGGGGTTGATAAAATGTTTTTCTTGAGAATGGGGGGCAAACCTGATGATGCACCCAAGCCCAGCTTGTCATTCAATCTGACATTAACTGTGCTTGTTATGTCCATCAGCTTGAGGCTTCTCCCATTGAGAGATTCCTCAAGTTGTTTAGCCTCACATAGCTCAGTCTTTAACAATATAATTTGTTCATTAGTTATGGTTAATTCATCCTTTAACCTATTATTTTCTGAATTAACATTCTCTAGGTTTCCTAATTTTTCCCTAAGAGTCTTAATTTCCTTTTCTGAGTTAATGAAGTCTATGCACATTGTTTTAAATTCAGATTTAAATGAATCAGAGCTGTAATCAAAGGAAGACAATACCTTGTCATATTCAGAATTTTAAACTGCTTCATTATCTGAATCTTCTTCTTCTGAATGGCTCCTGGAGGCATCAATGGCCATGAGGCAAACTTCTTTGGCCTTTGCCTCCTCTTCCTCTTCACTGGAACTGGAGGATTTTGATTCATCCTCAGTTTCACTCCAAGATTCAGCCAGAAAGCCTTTCTCCTTCTTCTTATATTTGCTGGAGGAAGGCCTGTTGTTGTGCTATCTTGTGGTATCTTTCTCTCTTCTCTTTTCCTTCTTCTGATTCTCTGGACACTCAGAGATGAAGTGTCCAGGTTTCGTGCAACAAAAACATACCACTTCTTTAGTTAGTGTTTTGTCATACCTTGGTTTGTCATCCTACCTTGATGACTTTCTCCTGAAGTCTTTCCGTGCCATTTTGTAGAATCTTTTGGCAAAAATACTCATCAGCTCTTCATTTGTGGTTGAAGTCTCTGTCTCCTCAGTAGATCTGAATGCAATGTTGTGTTCTTTTATTGCTGGAGGAGGTGTTATTTGCTCAGCTGCCTCTCTGGATTTGATCAGTTGTTCATAGTACTTAAGCTTTCCTAAAAGAGATTCAGTGGAAATCTCATTTAGTCTTCTGGCCTCCTTGATGGGCCAGATCCTTGAATCCCATGAGCTTGGGAAGCACATAAGTATCTTATCATTCACCTCAGTGAGGGTGATGACCTTGTCCAAGGTTTTTAGCTCATTGATGATTGAGCTTAACCTATTGTACATATCAGCTACTGTCTCAGCTTCCTCGTTCTTGAAATTCTCATATAGGGTTTTGAGATTGGATCTCCTGTCCTTTCTTTCATCTGTTGATCCTGCCACCATTTGATTTAGGGAGTCTCAAATGGCTTTGGCTGAGGTGCATTCAGCCACTTTTTGAAAGATATCATCTGACATTATTTGTGCTAGTATATTCATTGCCTTGACATCAACAATCTTTGCCTTTTTCTCGGCTTAAGTCCACTCAGGTGGTGGAACTGCAGTTGTGCTTGAAGATGTTGCAGAAGTAGATGCTTGAGGGGGACCTGTCAAAATGGAGTTGTAGATATCTTCATCAAAAGAGTTCATGTACAACTTAATTCTTGCCTTCCAGATGGAAGACTTATTCAGATTGCATACTGGAGGTCTGGTGCTTGCATAGTCCTTGTTCTGTGCCATGCTGTGTGACTATAAAACTAATGGAAATGAAAAGACAGATCTAACTCAGGATCTTTGGTTCAAGGGTTAGCTTGTACAACCAAGGGAATCCTGCTCTGATACTAATTGAAAGTGATGTGTTATATATGAAATACTCTAGAGGGGGGGTGAATAGAGTACCCTAAAATTCTTTAGAAAACTTTACAGCTTTTGCTGTAAATAAAAACTACAGAATAATAAATAAATAACCACAAACACACAACAGACCTTGCTAGCATAAACACAGCAAGAACAAAAGAAAGGGCAACCAGACAACACAAGAAATTATAGTGGTTCCCCAACCTGGGTACATCCACTCTTCTACCACCCTGGTAGGAATCCACTTAGATTTTTGATCAGGTGCCTGACACCAATGAGCTTTTGATCTGGTGCTCAAAAACCAAACCTCAAGTCTTTTGATTCGGTGACTTGCAACCAGGAATAACTTTTGAATGAAGCTATAACCCTTTATACAGTGAGGGATGACAGATGATATTGTCTTCTCTTTCTTAATATACAACTGAGAAGACTTAAGTGGAAATGATGTTAGTAAAGAGCTCCCCCTGAGATGTAGAATGGTTCAGGGAAAAACTGGAGCTTTCCTTCAGGGTGATAGGCCTTCAATTTTAAGCCTTGACCAGAAAGATCTCCAGGAACTTCTTGATAGATGAAATAGTTGTTGTCTTCTGAAGTGTCCTGGAGAGTTGAAGAATGAAGACTCTTGATTTTTATTGATTGTTCTTCTTCTTTAGATAGCAGATGTTCTTCTGGTCTAGGGCTTCTTCTCTGTATCAGAGATCTGTGAAAGAAAGAGCAGAGAATTCCTTTATTCAGATTGATTGTATTTGTTGTCTGTGTGTCTATGTTCTCTGTCTATCTTCTGTGTCTTCTGTGCAGGAAAAGGGAGAAAATCTCTTTTATATTTCCTGTCAAAAATTGACTTTCAAAATTTGAAATCCTCTGCAAACAATACTTACGGCCTTGAGAATAAATTGCATTGATTTATTTCCCTAACTATACCATGGAAAAACGACAAGCAATAATCCTGGAGAAGACCATAATCAATGCTCCTTTTAACGGCTATATTCAAAGAATGTTTGAGCATTAATTACATAGGAATTATTGCAGTAAGAAGGGGACAAAAGGAAGGAAATAACTAAGTCTGGATTTGTCGAACAGATAACAGAAATCGTCGAGCTGAGTCCATAGTTTGTCGAGCTGAGAAGCTGTGTTCATCGACCAGATGGCTTCTGTTCGTCGAGCTGAGTTCCAAGATCGTCAAGCAGAGAGTAGAACTGCATTGATTAGAAACTTTGACAATTCTGTGTATGGAGTTCGTCGAGCTGATAGCTGATTTCGTCGAGCTGATAACTTGTTGACAGAACTTCTGGGGAATATGTCGACACAAGTCCTGGGTGTCGACACAATTACTTCTTGTCTCAACATGGCTGTTGTGTTGATAGAAATCTGGAGTGTGTTGACATATGTCCTGTGTGTCGACACAATTGTTGTTGGTGTCGACACAAGTCTTGCTTCTGGTGTCGACACAAACTTCTGGTGTGAAGTGTTGAAGTATCCAAAAATCGTCGACCTGAGAATCTGTTTCGTCGAGCTGAGGACCACTAACAGCTGCCGGATAACTCTAGCCAAAGTGGTCAAAGTTCGTCGAGCTGAGAATCTTGAATTCGTCGACTGAACATGATTCTGGACTTTGAAAAATTGGGAAACTTATGGAATAATAAGTTGAAGTAGAGAACCCAGAAATCTTCAAGCAGAGAACTAAGTTCGTCGACTGGAGTCTAGAGAATAAAGTCTGGACTTGGAATGCTGAAGGTAGAGTCCAAAGATCGTCGACCTGAGAATCAAGTTCGTCGAGCTCAGCTCAGAGAATTTTCTCTGAGATTATTGAGCTGAGCACGACAATTGTCGACCTGAGATCGACGAACGTCGAACTCATTTTACTGAGTCTTTGAAAAATCTCTAAGTCTTGAGACTCTGGCAGTCTGATGATGGTTGGTCTATGTGATGTTGAAACTAAGGACTTAACCTAGACTCTAGGACACAACTTTGACCCTGGCTATACATGACGGGTCACAAGATCCTAACTTAGTGAACCTAGCCCAAATCAAACTATGGATCAAACATATTATGTGTGCATTCCACATTTAAAAGGGAGGGTTAGACCTGATATACTCTAGGGGGTGAATAGACTATCTTGAAAACTTTTTGTAGTTAATAAAATTATCAGAGTAGAGCAACTAATATCAACAGTAAGCAAAAGAACAACCTAAGATAATTTAATCTAACACAGCCACAGCAAGACTAAACTAACACAGCCACAACAAGAACAAAAAGAAAGAGGGCAACCAGACAACACAAGAACTTTTATAGTGGTTCCGCAACCTGGGTACATCCACTCTTCTACCACTCTGGTAGGAATACACTTGCAAGTTTTGATCAGGTGACTGCCACCAATGAGCTTTTGATTAGGTGCTCAAAAACCAACTCAAGTCTTTTGATCAGGAGACTTGCAACCTAGGAATAACTTTTGAAGGGAGTTAAAGAACCCTTTGTACAGTGAGGGGGTGAGAGATTTATGGTGTCTTCTCTTTCTCAAAACAACTGAGAAGACAAGTGGATCTTGATGTTGTCAAAGCTCCTCCTGAGATATTGAATTATTCAGGAAGATTTGAGCTTTGCTTCAGGGTGTAGGTCTTCTATCTTCAGCCTTGATTTGAGAAGATCCAGGAACTTCTTGACTGATAGAAGTTTGTTGTCCTTGAAGAATCCTAGAGTGAAGGTTGAAGAAGACTCTTGATTTTGAATGGATATTCTTCTTCTTCTTCAACAATGTCAAGGTGAAAACAAGATTGTTTTCAGTATAGAGAAGGATTAGAATGTGATTGTTTTTGATCTTCTCTGTGTGCCTTGTATTATCTTTCTAGTTTGGACTATCTTGTTCACTTGTGTATCTGTTGTTGTTAGAGAAGAAAAGAAAAATCACTTTTATATGATCAGTCGAATTTTCTCCTTTGAATTTTTGAATTCCTTTTGCATTAATTGCTGACGGACTGAAGAAAGTAATACGGCTGGATAAAATATCTGCATTAATGGATTTCCCCAACTGTCATATTGAAAAGTAGCAAGTAATAATCCAGATGAATACCATAATCAATGCTCCTTCTAACGGTTATATTCAGAGAATATTAGGAATTGATTATTCAGGAATTACTGTAATGAAATAAGGACAAAAGAAAGAAAAATCCAAGTCTGGATCTGCACAGAATTCGTCGAGCAAAGAACAGATTTCGTCGACCTGAGTCTAGAGATCGTCGACCAGAGAAATCATGTTCGTCGACCAGATAATTCATGTTCGTCGACCTGAGCACCAAGTTCATCGACCTGAGAACAGCTAACTGCTTTCTGATAAAACTTACCAATTCTGTGCTCTAAATTGGTCGAGCTGATAACATAACTTCGTCGACTGGAGTTCAGAGAAAGGATTCTGGACTTAGAATGTTGAAGTTGAACTTCCAAAAATCGTCGACCTGAGCTTGAATATCGTCGAGCTCAACTCAGAGAATTTTCTCTGAGTTCGTCGAGATGAGCACGACTTTCGTCGAGCTGAGTTCGACGAACATCGAACTCACTTTCCTAAATCTTGATTTTTCTCTAAGTCTGGAGTCTTCTGCAGTCTTTTGTTGGCTGGTCCATGCAATGTTGAATCTATGTACATAGCCTAAACTCTAGGACACAGACATGTCCCTGGCTATGCATGTTGGGTCAATAATCCTAGTTAGTGAATCTAGACCAAATAAAACTAGGGATCCAACAATCTCCCCCTATTTTGGTGATGTCACTAATACAAAC
Source organism: Platanthera guangdongensis (assembly GCA_039583875.1). Classification (NCBI taxonomy): domain Eukaryota; kingdom Viridiplantae; phylum Streptophyta; class Magnoliopsida; order Asparagales; family Orchidaceae; genus Platanthera; species Platanthera guangdongensis. The sequence continues at coordinate 138,547,462 of CM077148.1, forward strand.
ACAAATAAAAATAATCACAAAGCAGGAAAATATATCTGGTAGAAAAATTAAAAATATACAGCATATATTTATACAGTGTAGCTTTGTGTCAGGATATAAACAATTTAAGACATACAGAAAAAACTGAACAGTTTATACTCATTTCTTTCTCTTTATCTAATTTTGCTTATCCTCCTTTGCTTTATCACCAGGCTGAGTGAATTTGATTTTCCTGTTGGGATTTGCTTCTTGTGTTTTGGTCATGGTCATATCAGTAGCTCCAATGATGTTGAGAGACGTAGCCCTTGACACAATAGCATCTGGATGTAATTTCATATAATCATCTACATTAAAGAACTTATTAGCTTTTGCAAACCTATTTAATTCTTCTTTCCTGTATTTTGACATTGTTTAGTACTGTGAGGGATCCTTTCCTTCAGCTTTAGCCTTGTTTATCATGGATAATCCAACCAGTTCTTGAAATCTGGACATTCTATCAGTAATAGCTGTTTCAGGATCCTCAAATGGAACAGGAGGAGATTCAGGCTTCTTTGGACTGTCAACTTTCTGAGATTCTGAAGCTTGTTGTAGATATTATTGAGGTTGTTGATGTTGATGCTGTTGATCTTGTTGATGTTGCCTTCTTGAGGAGTACCTGTGCTAGCTGCTTCCAGAATGAGAAGAGGATCTACCCTGTTGTCTCTGATAAGTTTGATATTGGGTAGATCTCTGAGAAGAAGTGCCTGAAGCACCAACAATAGGTGGAGGAGGAGGAGGAGGGTCTTTCATGTATCTTTGAGAAGGTGGAGGAGGAGAGTATCTCCTGCTTTTCTTCTTGGCTTTCTGCTCATTCCTTGACAACAACATCCAAGCTGCCATGCCCTTGTAAGGAGTGATATTTTGAATAATATAATATGAGGTATCATGAGTTGGGTTTGGTTTTGGAGCAGCAGCTGGAGGGGCTTTCCTTTTCTTAGAGATTTTCTTCTTCTTTGCAGAAGAACTGTCATCTTCATCATCATCATCATCTGAGGATTCTTGGGGATTATCATATAAAGAATTAATCTCCCTTAGAGCTTCTGCAGATATCAACAATTGTTCAGCCTGAGGAGGAGCTAAAGATGAAGTTGGAGGACTATGTACAACAGTGCTTTCAGCAACTAATTTATTTTCTTCTTCAATATCTGCCATGATCAACTCATCTAGATCAGGAATGGGACTATCATCCATCTTAAGTGTTGGAGGAGAGATGGCTTTTAGAGGAGATGAAATAATGGAAGAATCTTCTCTTGGTGGAGATGGAATAACTGGAGCCTCTATATTTAAAAAACTGGCCTTGAATTGCATGACAACTTTGGGGCTTATTGGAGAAGGAACTATAGCCATAGAAGGCTTAGGGCTGTCTTCTGGAAGAAAGTTTAAATAAACTGTATCAAAGGTATTTAACAAACTTAAAATATTTACTATGGGATTTATAATGTAATCACCAACAGTGTTTATTTCATCTATAACCGTCTCATCCATATCTATATCAAATTCAATAAAATCAATCAAATCAGCAGGAATAGCTGAGTCTGCTGCTGCTTCTACTACTGCCGCTACTGCTGTTACTGCTCCTACTGCTGCTTCTGCTACTTCTGCTGGGGCTGGAGCTACTTCTTCATGGAGTATATCCCCCTGCTTGGTTTCAGTAGGAACTAGAGCCAGGCCCCTGACTGAAGAAGAAGGGACAGAGAGGGCAGAAATTTGAGCAGCAAGGGATGAGATTGAAGAAGTAAGAGGTGAAATAGCCTCTGCTATGAGGTTTTTGATGAGGGGAGTGAGAATTGCCAGAAGAGGTGGAGTGAAGGAGGGGTCCAATTTCATGAACTCAGAAGGTGTCTGAGTGGATACAGAAGGGTGGATGGAAGATGATGGTGGAGGGGAAGGTAGAGAATCTGACATTGGCTCATCTGGGGAAGATGGGGTATGAATTGGGGGTGAAAGCAGATTGAATGATGGTAGGGATAACAGATTGGAAAGAGGGATGTTAGCTAGATGTTGTGGTAGAGGAGATGAGGGTGGTGATGGAGTTTGTGTATGAGAGTGAATATGTGTTTGTGATGGAGTTGGTGTACCATGGAGTGATGGAGTTGGTGTACCATGTTGTGATGGAGTTGGTGAAGAGAGATAAATTGGGGAGGCTAGAGGAGATGAAGGTAGAACATCTTCAGTAGGGTGGGGAGTGGCTGGAATAGCCTTTGTTCTCTCAGAAGGAATGGAGGGGGAGGAAGCCTGGGATGGCTTAGTTATCCTCCGCTACCATCTGCCAAAGAGGATAGAGGTAAGCCTCTTAGAGGCATTGATGAACACTGGTGTAGTAACCAGATGTCCTTGTGCTTTCTCCTGCAGAAATATCCCCAGAATTCTGCCAAAGCAGACCTCTTTCTTGTTGTTTTTCTTTTTAATCAAATCAAATAGCACCTTTCCCCAATTTGCTGCTTTCTTCTCGACCAGAGCACTCATCACCATGAACTGGTGTCTGGTTATGTAGTCGTGGGCGGTGTGTTTGCCTAGCAGCACCTTGCCGACTACGTCAGCCAAAAACTTGTACTCAGGAGACAAGTTCTTCTTTAGCAGTTTGTTAGGGTTGTCGCCAGATTTACCCTTCTTGGTCAGCATATTAGCATACTCATCAGAGTCCATTTCAATTTCTTCTTCACCATTTTATAGACCGAAAATGTTGGTTAGTATGGAAGGGGAGAGGGTAACTGGATTACGAGAAATTGATCCAGTCATATTATCTTCTTCTGGAGTTGTAGATGTATACACCCATTATTTGACCTCAGTCATCGCTATCTTGATCCTCATTATCATGAACTGTTTCAGATGCTGTTCTTCAAACAGCTTCAGGATTTCGACGAAGATGGCGTCAGAGAACTGGAAGTAGTCGAAATCGATGTCAAAGCCCATATCAAAGTTCATGGAAGAGAGAGCGCTTGCTGGAATCACCATAAATGCACCTGCAAGAGAAAAAACAGAGATCAAGTGCAAAGGGAACTGAAAGCGTGGGATGGAGGTTGAAGAAAAACCTAGATATAAGGTTTATTTTTCAGAATATGAATCAACAAACTCCGTTCGCTGATAAATTAAAAATTCTTCGAACTGAGGTCGACGAAATATTTGATGGTCAAAAGAAATCGTCGATCTCTGTTAGAAGATATGAAAGAATTTCGTCGAGCTCCGTTCGACGAAAGTTTTCTGAAGCAAATTCGGCGATCTCCATTCGACAAAAATAGCTTCACTCACAGTGAGTTCATCGAACTCCGTTCGACGATTTCTCTAAAACTTTTCTCTATTCGTCGATCTCCGTTCGACGAATTTTGAAAAATTCGTCGAGCATAGACAGAAATCAAATTAAGTCTTCTCCATTTATCATACCAAGTTGATTTATGAATAACAGATGATTCATCTCATCCAAAGATTTGGTGAAGATATCTGCCCTTTGTAAATCAGTGTAGATATAGACAAGATTAATTTTATTTTTATCTACACACTCTCTTATGAAATGATGCCTAATTTCTATATGCTTGGTCCTAATGTGATGAACTGGATTTTGTGCTATGGATATAGCACTTGTATTGTCACATAATAGAGTTGAATTATTTAAGTTGAACCCATTGTCCAGGAGTTGATTCTGAATCCACAGCATCTGGGAATAGCAACCACCAGCAGCTATATATTCTGCTTCAGCAGTTGATATAGACACAGATGACTGCTTCTTGCTAAATCATGAGACTAATCTTATACCAAGGAACTGGCACGTTCCTGAGATACTCTTTCTGTCTACTCTGCATCCAGCAAATTCAGCATCCGAGTATCCATTTAACTCAAACCCTGACTCAGTAGGATACCAGAGTCCTAGACTAGGACAACTCTTTATATACCTCAAAATTCTTTTTAAGAAAACTGGATGAGATTCTCTAGGGTTCACTTGGAACCTAGCACAAAGACATGTAGCAAACATTATGTCAGGTCTGCTTGCTGTAAGGTATAATAGGGAGCCAACAATGCCCTTATATAATTTCTGATCAAAAGGTTTCCCATGTTCATCAGAGTCTATTACAGCATTAGTGGTCATGGGTGTTTTCTTTGCTGAGGCATCTGCCATCTCAAACTTTTTAAGAAGCTCCTTAGCATACTTAGCCTGGAATATGAAGATGCCATCAGGTAGCTGCTTCACTTGGAGACCAAGGAAGTAGGAGAGCTCACCCATGCTACTCATTTCAAACTTTAAATGCATGAGGTCAGAGAACCTTTTGCATAGTTTAGAATCTATAGAGCCAAATATAATGTCATCTACATAAATTTGTACTAACAATATTTGATCTGTATGGTGCCTAGTGAATAATGTCCTATCTACAATGCCTCGAGTAAATTTATGCTCTATTAAGAAGCTAGCTAAGGTCTCATACCAAGCTCTTGGAGCTTGCTTTAAACCATAAAGAGCTTTATGCAATCTAAAGATATATGAATGATAAGTTGGAGAGATGAAACCTGGAGGTTGTTCAACATAAACCTCTTCTTTAAGTTCTCCATTCAGAAAGGCACTTTTGACATCCATTTGATAGACTTTAAACTTCTTGTAGGCAGCATATGCAAGAAAAATCATGATTGATTCTAGCCTTGCAACAGGAGCAAAGGTTTGATCATAGTTAATGCCTTCTTCTTGCCTATAGCCTTGAGCAACAAGCCTAGCCTTGTTTCTCATAATTACACCATGGGCATCAAGTTTGTTTCTGAATACTCACTTGGTTCCAATTACTGGAAAGACTTTGGACCTTGGAACCAAGTCCCAAACTCTACATCTCTCAAATTGATTGAGCTCCTCTTGCATTGTAATAATCTAGTGGGGATCTTGCTCTGCATCATTTATGGATTGAGGCTCAACTTGAGAGATGAAATAGGCATGCATCACATCTTGGTTGAGTTGATGCCTTTTCTGTACACCTACTGACATGTCCCCAATCACTTGAGATCTAGGGTGATCCCTTAGTGTGACAAGGTCAGTGGGTGGAGTTGGTTCAGCAACAATATTTGGAGTTAATTCCTCTTGTGGAATAATGTCTTCTGTTGAAGGTGTTCCACTTACAAAAGTTCTTCTTCACTGTCTTTATCAACTTGTGGAGGAGGAGGTGATATAACCTCTTGTATAAGGTTCAACTCACCTAATTTCTCACACAAGTGAGGTACCTACAAAATATATGAGGTAGAAGAGTCCTTCTCCTTATAATACATGTTAGCTTCGTCAAAAGAAATTTGTACAGATTCTTCCATTTTTAGGGATGATTTATTGAAAACCCTATAAGCCTTGCTAACTTGGGAATATACAAGAAAAATTCCCTCTGTAGCTTTAGCTTCAAATTTTCTAATGTGTTTCTTGTTATTGTTATGAATGAAACATCTACACCCAAAAATTTTAAAGTAATTAATTTTAGGTTTCTTCCCTTTGAGTAATTCATAAGGGGTCTTACCCTTAAGTTTTTGTATTAAACTTCTATTCAGCACATAGTTTGCTGTGCTCACAGCCTCTGCCCAAAAGGATAGTGGCATGCGTGCATCTGCAAGCAATATTCCTGCAGATTCAATGAGGGTTCTGTTTTTCCTTTCTACTACCACATTTTGTTGAGGAGTTCTAGGAGCAGAGAAATAATGCCTGATACCTTCCTCCTCACAGAATCTTTGCATGGGAAGAGATTCAAACTCAGTACCATGATCACTTCTGAATCAATGCAACTGGAGTAGAATACTCAATCCTTATGCTCTTAAGAAAGTCTGTAAGGACTTTAATGTTATCTGACTTGTTTCTCAAGAAGAACACCCAAGAGAATCTAGAGAAGTCATCTACAATAACTATAGTGTAAGAATTCCCTCCTAAGCTTTGTACAGCAATGGGTCCAAAGGGATCCATATGTAGCAAGTACAAAATCTTAGGTGAGTCACTCTTATTAATTAACTTAAAGCTATTTTTAGTTTGCTTACCTTCTTGACAAGCCTTGCATAGGCTTTCCTTCTTGTAGGGGCCAGAAGGCAATCCTCTGACAAGGTTGTCCCTAGATAACTTAGAGATGTTCTTATGGTTAAGATGACCTAGTCTCTTATGCCAAAGAATATTGTTATTACTAACTTGATTGAATAAGCATAGTTCTGAATTAGCAGAGTTAAAGTTTACTAGGTATATGTTCCCTTGTCTACAACCTGTTAAAACAGTTTGGTTATTTGAAGAAATGATAAATTTGGAATTAGTAAAGCAAACCTGATAACCTACATCACATAACTGAATTATGGATATTAGGTTATGTTTGAGACCAATTACATATGCCACTTTTCTGAAAGTGACAGCTCCACTGTTGAAGTCTCCATAGCCTTCAGTTTGTCCAAAGCTGGAATCTCCAAAGATCACTCTTGGACCCAACTTTGCCTTGAAATTGATTAGGCTATCCTTACAACCAGTCATGTGCTTTGAGCACCCACTATCCAGATACCACTTATTTTGAGTGATAGGATAGTTCTTCACCTGCAAGGAAACAATTTAGATGTTCTTGACCCAGGTCACCTTGGGTCCCTGTTTCTTTTCATAAGAAAATCTTGAAATGTAAGAATATTCAGGCTAGCTTTTATACCCTAAGGGGTGAAATCTTCAGGAAGGAATTATCCATGGGGTGAATGGGTTGATATTTGCCCTAGGTTGATTGAGGTGATTATAATACTTTCAATGAGAGTTGAAGTTTCTGTAAGATTGATCTGGGATCGACGAACTCTGGTACGTTCGTCGACCTGAGTTCGATGAATTGGGATAAGATCTTCGATCTCTGCTCGAAGAATGAAAGTATTCATTCTCAGGGCACCAATATCATCGATCTTTAGTCGACGAACCAGACTGGTTTTGTCGATCGTGGATCGAAGAATAATTATTATTACAGTTGGCGTTCAGAGTTTGTCGTTCTGAGGTCGACGAACAGTACATGTTTCATCGATCGGAGTTTGACGAAAAATGTTGAACATTGTTCTGGTTATTATTTTTCTTATTCTTTCTTCTTTTCTTTTTCTTGTGTGTAATTTCAGTTAGGTTAAGATTGTTATTTTCTACTTTCTCCTTACCCTTTTCAGAAACAAATTTTATTGGGGTGGTTAATATGTTTTTCTGAATGAGTGGGGGTAGGTTTGATGAAGCACCCAAGCCCAGCTTGCCATTAAGTCTGGCATTCACTGTGCTAGTGATGTCCATCAACTTGATGCTTCTCCCATTCAGGGATTATTCAAGTTTCCTTGCCTCAGTCAGTTTAGATTTTAAAGATATAATTTGTTCACTTGTTAGGGTTAGTTCATCTTTTAACTTAGTATTTTCAGAAATCAAATTCTCTTGATTAGACAGTCTTTCCCTATGCATTTTGATTTCTTTTTCAGAGTTAATTAAGTCTATACACATGGTTTTAAATTCAATTTAAAAACTATCAGAATTATAATCAAATGATGATAGTACCTGATCAGCTTCTAATTCTGAAGCTTCTTCATTATCAAATTCTTCTTCATCATCTGATGGGCTGCTAGAGGCATTGATGGACATGAGGCAAACTTCCTTGGCCTTTGCCTCTTCTTCCTCTTCACTAGAACTGGAAGATGTGGATTCATCTTCTATGTCACTCCAGGTATCAGCAACAAAACCCTTCTCCTTTCTTTTCTGTTTGATGGAGGAAGGCATGCTGTATTATTGTCTTCTGGAGTCCTTCTCTCTTCTTCTTTCTTTCTTCTGATTCTCTGGACATTCTGAGATAAAGTGTCCAGGTTTCCTACACCCAAAACACACTATTTCTTTAGTAGGAGTTTTATCATACCTGGGCTTATCATCCTGCCTGGATGATTTTTTCCCTGAAGTCTTTTCTTGCCATTTTGTAGAATCTCTTGGCAAAGAGACTCATTAGTTCCTCATTAACTGTTGAAGCTTCTGTCTCTTCAGCAGACTTGAATGCTATATTTTGCTCCTTTCTAGCTAGTGGAGGAGTCCTTTGTTCTGTAGCTTCTCTATACTTTATCAGCTGCTCATAAGATTTGAGCTTTCCCAATAGAGATTATGTGGAAATCTTATTTAAAATCCTGGCCTCCTTGATTGGCCAGATCCTAGAATCCCATGAGCTTGGGAAGCACATAAGGATCTTATCATTCACTTCAGTAAGGGTGATGTCCTTGTCTAAAGTCTTCAGCTCATTGATTATTGAGCTCAATCTGTTATACATATCAGCAATAGATTCTGACTCATCCTTCTTGAAGTTCTCATATTGGGAGATGAGAGTTGATCTTATATCTTTCCTCTCATCAGCAGAACCAACTACTATCTGGTTAAGAGAGTCCCAAATAGCCTTGGCTGATGTACATTCAGCCACCTTCTGGAAGATGTCATTAGACATAGTCTGAGCCAGAATATTCATGGTCTTTGTATCAGCAATCTTGGCCTTCTTCTGAGCATCTGTCCACTCAGGTGGTGGAACAGCATGTGTGCTTGATGTTGAAGTAGATGCAGTTGTTGAGGAGGACCTGTCAAAATAGAATTATAGATGTCCTCATCAATGGAATTCATATAAAGTTTAATTCTTGCCTTCTAGATGGCAAACTTATTTAAGTTGCACACTGGAGGTCTGGTGCTTGCATAATCCTTATTCTGTGTCATGCTATGATAATAATCCTAAGAGAAATAAAAGATTGGATCTAACATAGGATCTTTTGGCTCAAGGGTTAGCTTGTACAGCCAAAGGAACACTGCTCTAATACCAATTGAAAGTGAGGGTTAGACGTGATATACTCTAGAGGGGGGGTGAATAGAGTATCTTGAAAACTTTTTGCTGTTAATAAAATTATCAGAGTAGAGCAATTAATATCAACAGTAAGCAAAAGAGCAACTTAAGATAATTTAATCTAACACAGCCACAACAAGACTAAACTAACACAGGCACAACAAGAACAAAAAGAAAGAGGGCAACCAGACAATGCAAGGACTTTTATAGTGGTTCCCCAACCTGGGTACGTCCACTCTTCTACCACCCTGGTAGGAATCCACAAGCAGGTTTTGATCAAGTGACTGTCACCAATGAGCTTTTGATTAGGTGCTCAAAAACCAACTCAAGTCTTTTGATCAGGAGACTTGCAACCAAGGAATAACTTTTGAAGGGAGTTAAAGAACCCTTTATACAGTGAGGGGGTGAGTGATTTATGGTGTCTTCTCTTTCTCAAAACAACTGAGAAGACAAGTGAATCTTGATGTTGTCAAAGCTCCCCCTGAGATATTGAATTGTTCAGGAAGATTTGAGCTTTGCTTCAGGGTGTAGGTCTTCTATCTTCAGCCTTGATTTGAGAAGATCCAGGAACTTCCTGGCTGACAGAAGTTTGTTGTCCTTGAAGAATCCTGGAGTGAAGGTTGAAGAAGACTCTTGATTTTGAATGGATGTTCTTCTTCTTCTTCAGCAATGTCAAGGTGAAAACAAGATTGTTTTCAGTACAGAAAAGGATTAGAATGTGATAGCTATTGATCTTCTCTGTGTGCCTTGTATTCTCTTTCTGGCCTGGACTATCGTGTTCACTTGTGTATCTGTTGTTGTTAGAGAAGAAAAGAAAAATCTCTTTTATATGATCAGTCGAATTTTCTCATTTGAAATTTTGAATTCCTTTTGCATTAATTGCTGACGGCCTGGAGAAAGTAATACGGCTGGATAGAATATCTGCATTAATGGATTTCCCCAACTGTCCTATTGAAAAGCGACAAGTAATAATCCTGATGTATACCATAATCAATGCTCCTTCTAACGGTTATATTCAGAGAATATTAAGCATTGATTATTCAGGAATTACTGTAATGGAATAAGGATAAAAGAAGGAAAAATGCAAGTCTGGATCTGCACAGAATTCGTCGAGCAAAGAACAGATTTCGTCGACCTAAGTCCAGAGATCGTCGACTAGAGAAATCATGTTCGTCGACCAGATAATTCATATTTGTCGACCTGAGCACCAAGTTCGTCGACCTGAGAATAGCTAACTACTTTCTGATAAAACTTGCTAATTCTGTGCTCTAAGTTCGTCGAGCTGATAACATAACTTCATCGACTGGAGTTCAGAGAAAGGATTCCGGACTTAGAATGATGAAGTTGAACTTCCAGAAATCATCAACCTGAGCTCGAATATCGTCGAGCTCAACTCAGAGAATTTTCTCTGAGTTCGTCGAGCTGAGCACGACTTTCATCGAGCTGAGTTCGACGAACATCGAACTCACTTTCCTGAATTTTGATTTTTCTCTAAGTATGGAGTCTTCTGCAGTCTTTTGTTTGCTGGTCTATGCAATGTTGACTCTAAGGACATAGCCTAAACTCTAGGACACAGACATGACCCTGGATATACATGTTGGGTCAATAATCCTAGTTAGTGAACCTAGCCCAAATCAAACTAGGGATCCAACAGCATTTATAGTAACAATAACATTTTTCCTATTTCTTATTCTTATGTTTTGCAAGAAAACACCAAGACTTGAGAATAGTTTATTGCACTTATTATGGAAGTCTTGTGTGTGGAGAACAATCATATGTGGACAATCATTTCTGATAAGCAGAAGGGTTTGATAAAGGCTGTTGAGAAGTTATTATCTAATGTCGAGCATAGGTTTTATGTAAGGCATATGTATAACAACTTTAAGCAAAAAATTTAGGTACTTATAATTAAAGGAGTTGTTATGGAGATCTACATATACTACAAGGGTTGTTGATTTTATTGCTGAAATGGAGAAGTTAAAGGCATGTAATAGAAGGGCTTATGATTGGGTAAGGACTAGACCCAAAAAACATTGGGCAAAGTCTCATTTTAATGTTTGGCCTAAGTGTGGTATGCTATTAAAACTTTTTTGTGAAAGTTTTAACAATGTAATCTTAAAGGCTAGAGATAAGCCAATAATCACAATATTGGATGTTAACCCAAATCCTGTAATGACAGTGGAGAGCATCTGTCGAGCGGGGACATGGTCAGAAAGCAAAAATTTTCAGAGGTCATCAACCTCTCAGGCAAACATCGCAGAGGTCTTACGGGCCTTACCGGGAGAGTGACAATGTTTGCCAAGGATAGACAGCAAGCAGCCTTCGGGCGGCTTCATAAGATGCTGTGCAGAAGTTCCAAATGGGAGTGCATGTAAATAATTCAGCCAAGCCTGCGTGGACTCCTTCGGATTCAACTCAGGCATCCTCGCGCGGCTTTGCACAACTTCACCTTTAGTGTTCACTTCCTGAATCTTCATATTCTTTGTGCAGCTGCGCATTTAATATCGTAATTTATAAGGTATTGAATGCCCGTCAGTTCGTTAATCATCCACATCGTCGACCCTCTAGTATAAAAGGGGGACCAGTGGGCTTGGAAGGACATGCCCAACTTTGCCCAGAACCTGCTCAGTTGTAGGCGCAGATACTAAGCTCCAGTATTTTCTCTCAGTCTTTGTATGCGTGCGCACCCAACGGGTGGTCCCACCATATTGTAATCCTTTTTAAAGATAAATAAAGAGAGGATCGTCGCAAGAGAGGCATTCACCGTGGCGGGTCCAATCCTCCTTACTTGTTTTTTGCGCGATCCGCTGTAGCCAGTCACTTATGAACCACTTTCTCTCCTCTGCAGAACATCCTATCCCGTCATGGAATAACGCACAGAGAGTTGGTGACCATTTTTGGCTCCAACATTAGAGATAATATGGGTAATTATAATGAAAAGACTCCATACTCAACAAGCCAAAAGTACAAGGATGGAATGGAGAGGTGTGCCCTTCTATACAAAATTTTTGGAAAACAACAAGAAAGAAGCAAACAACTATATTTTAGTATGGAATGGTGGCGACGAATTTGAAGTACAAGGATATAATGGAGATAAATGGATGGTGGATTTGACTTTGAAAACTTGTACTTGTAGGAGGTGGGAACTTAGTAGTATTCCTTGTGTGCATGCAACATCATGTTTCTTTTATCGTAAGGAAAATGTTGAGGACTACGTCGATCATTGGTATAAAAGAGAGATGTTCATGAGGGCTTACGAGTACTTACTAAATCCTATAACTTCAAGCAAAAAAGTGGCCTTTAGCTAATTTAAACCCCATTGTTCTATAGACTAACATTCAAAGGAAGCTCGAAAGGCCTTCACAGCATGCTTGAAGAAAAGAAGTTGAAGAATTAGAGGCGAAAAAAATATAGAATTAAGAGACACAATACAAAGTACACATGCTCTAACTGTGGAACGAGTGAATAATAAAAAGAGATGTCTGGAAGCATCCCAAGCGACATTGCCCTCAACGGCCACAAGAAAATTCAAAATTTTGGTAATCATCATTTTCCATATATTTGTTTTGCAACTTCTCTTATTATTCTACTGCTAATATCAAATTTGCATAGAAATATAGGTATGTAGGAACACACGAAGTGTCATGCTTCCGTCAAAGTTTATCCGTCATTTTGGAGCTTGTGGAAATATGATTGAGAATTTTATTTTGTTTCGTACTTGTGTTTTAATATTGTTATATTAGTCAATGAGAACTTTAATGTTATCTTAATTTATATAAGACTTTTGCAAGAGACTAATGTACTCCTTTTTGGAACTTTAATTTTTAGTTGTGCATTGTGATATATTATTACTGCTAATTGGTGAAATGGTGTAATGCTCGACATTTGCTTGGATCAACACTGATGTTTTCTGCTAACAGTCTGTTTCACTAGCAATTTCTAATGTTTTTCGCTGGCCCATTACAAACTCCTAATTTTTTGAATTTATTTGTGCTACCTTTTCTCACATGGTAGTATAAAGAATTAGTTCGGTATTTCTTATTGCCAGCTTTTCTCTGACACTATAAAGAATGTATCTCTGGCACTATTCGAATATATAAATGCTTAATGTCTTGTTGTTAATCAGTTGGAATCTAGTTTAGTTGAAAAATAATGGCAGAAAAATGCTTAATAGAGCTCTCTGCACTGTTCAACGCCCTGAAATGACAAAATACCCATGTTTTACAAGCCTAGGGTGCAAAATAGAAGACTAATGATATTTGGTGGGTGCATTATGCCAATTTTAATAAATTGGGATGCAAAGTGCCAAAAATCCATAATTGGAGGGTCATTGTGCCCAAAGCCCGTATATAATTGTCTTTTCCTAGTTTGTATAGGCATCCAAATAAGTCATGTCGGGCCCTGGACGGGCCCAGACCTGGACTTTTTGATATCAGGCCTTGGCCGGACCCAAATCAAATCAGGCTCAAATTGGGTCTGGGCCCTTGCAAAATAAGAGTGCCTACTGAGCCCATAAAATCGGGCCCAAGTAGGCCCGAATGCTAATGGCTAGCTACTATTTGGCAACTAACGAGCTGTAACGCCCCGAAAATCAAAAGAGGGGAGGGCATCATTTAGAGCCAAGTTTGGTGCTTGGTAAGGGTCACACGGCCTGGAATACGGGCGTGTCCAGGGCCATGTCGTGCTCGGGTTCGACGAAGTTTCCGAGTGGTCGACGAAATGCAGTCGACGATCGTCGAGACAGCGAACACGGCCTGAGAAGGAGCATCGCCGCCCCGATTTAAGGGGCGGAGTCGTTATTATTTGGTCAGCTTTAGCTGACAGTTGCTTTTGTTTGCCACCGCTGCGGTGGATTGTTGATTGGAGGTGCTGCGGAGCCTAGTGGCAAATAGCGGGCTGAAGCCCTGGTTGTGGAGCCGGCCCTTGAAGGCCAATGCGAATGTTTACTTTTATTCTCATGTGTGATCGGCATGCGTGCCGATGTTTGGAAGACACTATTTGTATAAGTAAACTCTTGTAAGGCCATAATGTCAATTACTTTATTTATTTGTACGCTCATTTCTTTTGGGTTATTTTAGTGGACATGCATACTGTGGCTGGGTTCTTACTTTGCAACATTTAAAATGCTTCCGCTAGAATGTGCTCTATGTAGGACGTTTGTTATTGGAAGGATGGTTTCATTTCGTAACCCTTTGGTCTGTCTGTGGTATATGGCGTCGGGCCCCGACCCGACCTATTGTTATATGCTATGTGACGGTTAGGAGTGTTACAATTTGGTATCAGACTACCGGTTTCGGTCATGCTTAAATGAATTCGTGGATGAATTCTTTTAAGTGGTAGTGAGCACATGTGTCTGCGTCATCGTTATAACATAAAAAGAACCCATGAATGTCCACTCAGGAATGAAAATACACATGTTTGAGGAACCTGCGTGTTCCTATAATTGCTCTTTGCGATGTTGTTCGGTCACTTAATGGTGTTTTGTACAACTATAGGTGACCAGGAGTGGTGTAAGGCTGTCATAACACTCGCTTTCTGAGGAATACAGAGCACCCGGCGACGTGCTCGAGACCCCTCCTTCGTTTGAAACCATAAGAAGGGTAGTTGAAGCGGTGTTCGTTGTGACTAATGCACAAAATGGAAGGAATGTGCAACCCTTTGCCCCTAATATGGCTTCAATGCCGGGTGGCGTGATGGAGCAAATGACATTTAGTAGACCATCGGGTTAGCAGTTGAACAAGCGTTTAGTGCAAGGAGCGCACTCAGTTGACGAATATTTGCAGGTTTTTTTTATGATAAGCCGCTACCCATGCTTTGAGTTGGAGAACGAGCAGTTTATAGTCGATAGATTTTATAATGGTTTGCGTGGGGAGTTGCGAATTCTACTACTAGGACCAAAATTATTGGGATTCTGAGCCTTGGTGTAGTCGGCTAGATCTTTGGAAGTAGATTTGGGGAAGACTCACCAGATGCCAGTGAGCAGGGTATCGAACTCTGCAAGTCCTATAAGAACTGCATTCCGCAGAATGCTGAAAAAGGGGGCTAGAACATCGATTAGAAAAGCTACTTACACTTGTCATATTTGTGGCAAGAAAGGGCACTTTGCCCGAGATTGTCGGGATAGTGCTCAGAAGATAAAGAAAGCTATGTCAGGAGCAGTTGAGGACTCTAGTGCAAAGGAAACGGTGTTCGAAATGTCGAACTCCTCAAAGTCTGTGTCCCGTAAGTGGTATAAGAAGGCTAGGACTTCAGATGCAGCCCCTTCTTCTAGTGCATCTAGGGTTACTACGGGCCGAACCTTGGGCACATGCTATAACTGTGGAAAGCCGGGACACTTTGCCTGAGACTGTTGGAGCGTACGTCCAAAGTCCGAGAGGAAGCCTGGGGCAACGTACGAGGAGAAGGGCAAGGCGGTGGAGTCATCCACATCCCTCTATGCTCCAGCCCAGCCTAGGGTGTATAATTTTAACTATGTATCGATTATCGAGAGCTAAACAAGTTAACGGAGAAGAACAAGTACCCAATCCCAAGTATTGATGATCTGTTCGATCAGTTAGTCAGGTCATCGGTGTACTCGAAATTGGATCTTAAGTCTGGATATTATCAGCTGAGGATAAGAGAAAGTGATATCCCCAAGACAGCTTTCAGCACGAGATACGGGCTTTATGAGTTTACCGTCATGCCGTTTGGGCTGAGTAATGCGCCATCCATGTTTATGGATTTGATGAACAGGACGTTGAAGGAGTACTTGGACAAGTTCGTGATAGTCTTTATCGACGACTTATTGGTGTACTCGCAGAGCGAGGATGATCACTTCAAGTATCTGCATATGGTGTTGGAGACATTAAGGAGGAATCAGCTCTATGCCAAGTTCTTCGAATGCAAGTTTTGGTTGTCCTCAGTAGCATTCCTTGGTCATATAGTTAGTGGAGAGAGTATTGAGGTGGATCCAGCGAAGATAGTTGCTATACGGGAGTGGCCTGTGTTGTCTACGGTAGCAGAAGTCCGGAGTTTTCTAGGGCTGGCCGGATATTACAGGCGCGTCGTAGAGAACTTCTCACGGATAGCATTACCCCTCACGACTTTGATGAGGAAAGATCAAAAGTTTGTGTGGTCGCCAGAGTGCGCGCAAGCTTTCGAAGAGCTGAAGAGTCGGTTGACCACGATGCCTATTCTATATTCACCGGTTGGGACCGAAGGATTCAAGATTTACAGTGATGCTTCAGGCAGTGGTTTGGGGTTGTGTACTACTGCAGCATGGGAAAGTGATAGCTTATGGCTCCCGTCAGCTGAAGGTGCACGAGAGGAATTATCCGGTCCATGACTTGGAGTTAGCGTCCGTGATATTTGCCCTGAAGCTATGGAGGCACTACCTATACGGTGTGAAGGTCGATATTTATACCGATCACAAGAGCTTGAAGTACTGGTTGGATCAAAAGGATCTAAACATGTAGCAGCGGAGATGGATGGAGTTCATGGGGGACTACACATTCAAGATTCATTATGTGCCTGGGAAAGGCAATGCGGTTGCGGATGCGTTGAGTCGCAGGGCCCATGTGCAAGCCAACTAGTTGTCGGTTCATGACGAGCGTTTGATTCGGGAGTTGGAGGCATTAGAGATCTCTTGTGTTGACAACCAGACTAGTGTCGAAGTGCAATTGAACTGGATAGAAGTTCAGTATGACCTGGGTGATCGGATTTGACAGGCTCTAGATTTGGATAACAACATGAAGTAAATCATGGTTGAGTCTTTGGATGGGTCAAATTCCCAATTTGATGTGGTGGATGGATTGTTATGGAAGAACAGTCGTCTATGCGTCCCAAATATGGGTAAACTGCGGGCAGAATTGATGTACGAGGCTCATCATACCAAGTACTCGATTCACCCAGGGAGCACGAAGATGTACCGTGATATGAAGAAGCTGTTCTAGTGGCCAGGACTTAAGAAGGTCGTGGCACTTCATGTGGCGAAGTGTCAAACGTGCGCCTTAGTGAAGGCGGAGTGCCAGAAGCCTGGAGGTTTCTTGAAATCCTTGTCGATCCCAGAGTGGAAGTTCGACATTATTTCAAAGGACTTTGTGCATGGGTTGCCAAGGTCGCAGAAAGGAAACGACGCCATCTGGGTGATTGTAGATCGATTGACGAAAGTGTCGCACTTCATTCCGAATAGGAAGAATGATTCGGTGGAGAAATTGGCAAAACTCTTTGTTGATAACATTGTTCGACTTCACGGTGTGCCCCGCAGCATTGTGATTGACCGAGATGTGCGGTTCACGTCCAATGACTGGAGGTTGGTGCAACAAATGTTGGGAACCAAGCTGAGTTTCAGCATGGCCTTTCATCCGTAGACGGATGGTCAGACCGAAAGAGTCAACAGGACAATGGAAGACATGCTTCGCTTGTGCGTCTTGGATTTCGGGATGCAGTGGGAAGATCACCTGTACTTGGTGGAATTTGCTTATAACAATAGCTACCAAGCGAGCATTCAAATGACGCCCTTAGAGGCCCTTCATGGTAGGAGATGTCGCACGCCATTGCAATGGTTGGAAACGGGTGAGTCGAAGTTGTACAAGCGGCAAGAAGTGTAAGGTACAACTTCGTTCGTACGAACTATTCGAGAATGATTGTTAATCGCTCAGGACTGACAAGCTAAATACTATAATGCCAAGCATAGGAATGTTGAGTTTGTTGTTGGCGAATGGGTGTATTTGATGATTAAGCCCTTCAAGGGCGTCTCACGGGTACGGCGCTTGAAGAAGCTAAGCCCGAGGTACCTTGGACCGTTTGAGGTTCTGGAGTGAATTGGTGAAGCAGCTTATCGATTAAAGCTATCAGTGGAACTGAGTGGTCTACACGATGTATTCCACATATCGATGTTGCGGAAGGCGGTGTAAGAGCCTTCGTAAGTGATTGCGGTCGATCAAGTGCCGGTTGATAATGGGTTGACAATAAAGTGCCCGTTCGCATTGAAGACTTGGAAGTCAAGCAACCGCGTAACAAGGACATCAGGACGGTCAAGGTCCGTTGGGACAACTGCTGTCAGGAGGAGCTCTCGTGGGATCGAGAGCAGACCATGCTTGAGGAGTACCCAGAGTTATTCCACTCAGGTACCGTTTAAGTTTTGTGTATCTTTTCCTTTCTGTAATTTCGGGACGAAATTCTTTTTAAGAGGGAGAGAATTGTAACGCCCCAAACTCAAAAGAGGGATGGGCAGCATTTAGAGCTAAGTTTGGAGCTTGGTACAGGTCACACGGTATGGGAAATGGGCGTGTCCAGGGCCGTGTCGTGCTCGAGTTCGACGAACATTCTGAGTGGTCGATGAAATACAGTCGACGATCATCGAGACAGCGAACACGGCCTGCGATACGGGCGTGTCCAGGGCCGTGTCCTGCTCGGGCTATTAGCCGGGCTGTGTTGGGGGAGGAATACGGCCTAGAGCTCAGGCGTGTTCTGGTTGACACAGGCGTGTCAAATTGGACACGGGCGTGTTGAGAACCCGTGTCCTCTTCGGGATGTTTTTGGTCCTGTGTCTATTGAGGAATACGCCCTGCAACACGGGCGTGTACTTATTGACACATGCATGTCAAGGTTAACACGAGCGTGTCTAAGCCCGTGTCTTGGTCAGGATGCGACGGTTTCAGCGTCGATTGTGGCACACGGACTTGGACAAGCGCGTGTCGCAAGCCGCGTTCGGCCCAGAAATGTTATTTTCAGGGCGAATTGTGTCCGTTCATTTCCTTCAAATAGGATCCAACGGCTCAACCTTTCCCCTGCTGGTATAAGGCCGGGAATGGGGTTTGAAACCCCCATTCCACTTGGGGCTTTCTCTTTCTAAAATATTTAGAGAGAGGGGAGAGCAAGGAAAAAGGAGAAGGAGAGTTCCGGCCGCCGGTGGAGCTTCGGAGCCCCAAATCGCAAGACGAGTCCAGATCTACGGAGGCAAGGCCATTGCGGTGCTTTTCATCCATCTAGATCTTCAAAGCGCCAAAGAGAAACGCAAGGGTAATGATTCTCTTCTTGGACATGTGAAGTCCTCTTTCCATTTTGCATAGGAAGCCCGCTCTCGCGAGTATGCGATGAGTGTGAGGTATTCCTTTAGGTAGACATGAATAGTTCCCATTGTTTTGCATGTAGAGTCCGGAATCGAAGAACGGACATAGGCATGGTGTGTGAAGCCTACCCGAACATGTTGGTCTGGATCGGTGATGTTTAATTATGCATGAAAGGTCGGAGAAGACTCCGCGCTGATGGTTGTTTTAGGTTTTCTATATTGTAGATTGCAACAGGGAACCTTGGGGACTAACTCCAAGGTGCACCCAGAAAACTGGGCAGAAGCATGATTCTGTCATCTTGGTGGCCTGGGAGCCAACTTGCACATAACTGGGTTATGTAAAGTATGTGATCGATTTGGGACTCGGGGAAGCTTGACCCGCCCATATGGCTTAAATTGACATTGCGGTGTGAATAACAGGTTAGGTGGAACTGTACCCGCTCTATGTCGTTCGGTTAAAACGACCTAAGGTACATGGTATGTAACGCCCCGAAAATCATTATCGAGTTGGTCGTGTCCAAAAGTAATTTTGGTGCCTGTATAGGGGTACACGGCCTAGGACACGGCTGTATCCAAGGCCGTGTCTGGCATGGTGTTTTGGCCGTCTGTATCCCGAGAAGGACACGATAAGGAACACGGCTGAATGACACGGGCGTGTGCCTACCCGTTTCAGTACCCGTGTTCCCTAGAGTCGTGACGGTTAGCGTGACGGTTATTCGTGACACGCCTTCGGTCACGGGCGTGTTCAAGACCCGACATGGGCGTGTCATGTTGAGACACGGGCGTGTCTTGCTCGTGTGGTTTTTCTGCGTTCGATGATCGTGCCAGGATCGAGGCACACGGCCATGTGCGAGGCCGTGTTCGGTCCAGGTTTGAGGATTTTTGTATAGATCTGAGCCGTTCGTTTTCTTTAAGTAAGATCTGACGGCCCAGGCGTGTTCCTGCTCTGTTAAGGCCTGGAATGGTGGGTTAACTCCTCATTTCTCCCTTAAGCTTTCTCTTTCCAAGGAGTTAGAGCAAGGAGGAAGAAGGAGGAGGATTCCGGCCGCCAGCGGAGCATCGGAGCACCGTTTAGAGAACCGAGAGCGGATCCGTGGAGGAAATCCCGTTGCGAAGACTTCTATCCGTGTAATGTTTCCATGGCGCAAACGCGTACTACAAGGGTAACGATTCTCTTCTTGAGCATGTGAAGCTCTCTTCCTTTTTGTATAGGGAAACCCGCTCCCGCGAGTGTGCGGCGAGTGTGCGGTGTTCCTTGGGGTTGACGGGAATAGTCCCCCTTGTGTTGCATATAGAGTCCGGAATCGAAGTACGAGCATAGGCATTATGTGTGAAGCCTACCCGGACATGTTGGTCTGGATCGGTGATGTTGCATTTGTTATGATTTGCAGGAGAAGACGTCGTGCTTTGGGTTTTCGGGTTTCTACGCAGTAGATTGCAGCAGGGATCCTTGGGGATTAACTCCAAGGCACACCCGGAAAACTGAGCGGAATCGTTGTTCTGCTAACTTGGCGGTCTGGGAACTGTCCTTGAACATAACTGGGTTATGTGATTGTTTGGAAATGGCAGGATCCGAGAGAAGCTTGACTCGTGCTTACGTCTTAAGGTGTACTACGCGTTGTGAGCAACGGGCAAGTGGAATCAGACCTGGGCTATGTGGTTCGGTGCAAGAGACCCGAAAAGGGGACTAGCCATTGGCATAGTCAGGAACCTTACAAAGTGGTCAAAAAGGTTAAAATACTCACGTTGTTGCCATCCCGGGGGTGGTGGTGAAGAAGCTGAAGTGTCAGGATTCACCGATAATGTGCCCTGAGTGCACTGGGTGTTTGGTCGTGCGAGCCTACACCTGTGGCTAGCATGTTTGTACTATATTATTTTAGCTGGGCTAATGAATTGTAGGGAAGGAGCACCGCCGTCCCAAGTTAGGGGCAGGGTCGTTATAATTTGGTCGGCTTTTGGCTGACCATTGCTTTGTTTGCCACCGTGCGGTGGAATGTTTCTTGCAGGTGCTGCGGAGCCGAGTACCAAATAGCGTGTTGGAGCTCATGTTGCTGTGCTGGCCCTAGAAGGCCAAAGCGAATAGTGTACTTTATTTTGTCATGCGTGGCCGGCCTGCGAGCCGATGTATGGAAAACATTATTTAATTAAGTGAACATCTGTAAGGCCATAAGGCCGTGTACCTTTCTGTGTATTTGTTTTCATTCCAGTTGTAGTGGTGTTGGACATTCATGTTATTTGTATACAAGTTTGGGTTCTTTTAACTGTTTAAAAGCTTCCGCTAGAATGCTCTGTGTTAGGATGAGTAGTCTTAATTGGATAGTTTGGTTATTCATACGTAGCCCTTCCGACTGTCCGTGGTATATGGTGTCGGGTTCCAGCTGGACCTTCTACTATATGTCATACAACGGATGGGGTTGTTACAATTTGGTATCAGACTTCTGGTTACAGTCAGGATTAAATGAATTCGTGGGTGAATTCCTTTAAGGGGTGGAGAGCACATGTGTGCGTCATCGTTATAACATCAAAAAAACTCATGAATGTCCCCTTAGGAATGAAAAATACACTTGTTTTATGGAACCTGAGTGTTCTAATGATTGCTTTTAGCAATTTGTGTGTCGTCTAATCTAGGTTCTTTGCTATTATAGGCAGCTAGGAGCGGTGCTGGTCAATCGGAGCATCCGCAATCAGCGAAAAGTAGTGCATCGAGGGATGTGCCTACAACACCTCCTTCAGCGGAAACCATCAGGTTGGTGGCTGAAGCAGGTTTTGCCATGATAAATGCCCAACCTGCAGGGCAAATGCATCATGCACCTCCTGTGAATGAGCAAGAACTGGTTAGGGCGGCAGAGCCGAGAGTGGTGGAGCGCTTGGTGGTGGGTCAGGTAGAGCCGAGGAGAGCTACGGAGAGATAGCTCAAGCATGTAATGGGCTTTAATCCTCCGAGGTTCGATGGGGTTGGAACGCCAGCTTAAGCTGAGGATTGGCTCTCTACGATAAAGAGGGTATTGACGACCACGTTAACAGAAGAATGGCAGAAGACCACCATAGCGACCTTCCTTTTGGATGGTGAGGCAAGGCTGTGGTGGGATGAGTTGGAGTTTCATCTCTTAGTGGGAAGGCAGCTTGCTGATGTGCCTATGGAGGAATTCTCAAGATTGTTCTTGGCGAGATATCTACCCTCTGCTCAGAAGCTTGAGATGGAAAATCAGTATCTTGGGCTGACTCAGGGAGCCAAAAGCGTGGACGAGTATCTCCACGAGTTTACACGGTTGGGTCGGTATGCTGGTGCTATGTTTACGGAAGAAGAGAGGAAGACCAACCGATTTTATGAGGGTCTATGCGGTGACCTACAGTTACTCCTTGCTGGGCCTAAGACACAGGGCTTCCTAGCCTTGGTCAATTTGGCCCGGTCATTGGAAAAGGTTGTGAAGAAAGTCCAAGAGAAGAAGGATCTAGGGGAAAAGAAGGCAGAGTTCAAAGTGCCAAATGCAAAGTCAGGATTCCGTAGATGGAGCAAGAAGCAGAAGAATTCAAACTCATCCCCTTCGTCTGGTGCGTCGGGGGAAACCACAAGTCGAGTTCCAGGAGCTTGCTACAACTGTGGGAAGACGGGGCACTTTGCTCGTGAATGTTGGAGCAGACATGCAAAGTCTGAGAGGAAGCCTGGAACGACCTATGAGGAGAAAGGGAAGGCGGTGGAATCAACTGCGTCCCATCATGCTCCATCCCAGCCTAGAGATTTTAATCTTGGTGTGCAAGAGGCCATGAAATAAGATGACGTGGTGATAGGTATGAGTTAAATTATAGCAGTTTAACTTTATGTAGTTGTTACCTTTTTATACGTTAGCTTATGTTTGTTGGTGCTAGGATTCGTGTAGATTTTCGATCGTCCGGCAAGAGCCCTATTTGATACAGGAGCATCGCATTCCTTCGTGTCCGAAAGATTCATATCGCACGTCGGGGTCCCTTCCTTGATGGCAAAAGACAGGTTGGATGTGTTGTTGCCCAATGGGTGCTCAATACGAGCGGATAAGTTCTGTGTGGTAAAGATTCGGATTGGGGACCAGGAGTTTGATTTGCGAGCGTTGGTTCTACCAATAGTAGAGTTCGACGTAATCTTTGGTATGGACTGGCTCTCGGAGCAGCGAGCTTACATCGATTGCAATCGAAAGGAGGTTAAGTTGGGACTGCATACTGAATGGGAGACTATGTTTGCAGGCATGAAGGGGTCGGGTAAAGTTTTGATGTCGGCCCTTCAAGTGATTAAGGCAGTTCGGTCTGGTGCAGAGTTGTTTGTCACCTTAATGCAGGCTTCAACGCCTAGGCCAAGTCTGGACAGTATCCCAATTGTGTTCGAGTATCCTGATGTGTTCCCAGATGATCTCCTAGGAGCCCCTCCTCAGCGGGAGATTGATTTTACCATTGAGCTGGTACCGGGTACCAAACCAGTGTCACGCTCTCCATATCGGATAGCGCCGCGAGAGATGGCGAAGTTGAAGGTGCAACTGCAGGAGTTGTTGGAGCAAGGGTATGTGCGTCCAAGTTTGTCACCTTGGAGCGCATCGGTTCTTTTCATTAAGAATAAGGATGGGAGCTTGCGACTCTATATTGACTCTCGGGAGTTAAACAAGCTTACGGAGAAGAACAAATATCTGATCCCCAGGATTGACGATCTATTTGATCAATTGGTTGGGTCAACAGTATATTCGAAGTTAGATCTGAAGTACGGTTACTACCAATTGAGGATAAGGGAAAGCGACATCCCTAAGACAGCGTTCATCACGCGGTTTGGGCATTACGAGTTCACGGTCATGCCGTTTGGGCTGACCAATGCGTCATCTGTGTTTATGGATTTGATGAACAGGACGTTCAGAGAATACCTGGATCATTTCGTGATCGTATTTATCGATGATATCTTGGTATATTCGCAGTGTGAGGAGGACCATTACAAGCATCTACACATGGTGTTGGAGACCTTGAGGAGGAATCAGTTGTATGCAAAGTTCTCCAAGTGTGAGTTCTGGTTATAATCAGTAGCGTTCCTTGGTCATGTTGTTAGTGGAGAAGGGATAGCGGTGGATCCGGCGAAGATAGCAGCGGTACAGGAGTGGCCTGTATTTTCTTCAGTGGCGAAAGTTCGGGGCTTTCTGTGGCTTGCCGGCTACTACAGGCCCTTTGTAGAGAACTTCTCACGGATAGCGTTACCACTCACGACGTTGACAAGGAAAGATCAAAAGTTCATGTGGTCCCTAGAGTGTGAGCAGGCTTTTGAAGAATTGAAGAGGCGGTTGACCACGATGCCTATTTTGCGTTCGCCGAGTGGAACCGAGGGTTTTGAGATTTATAGTGAGGCTTCGGGCAGTGGTTTGGGTTGTGTTCTACTACAGCATGGGAGCGTGATAACCTATGGCTCACGACAGTTGAAGGTTCACGAGAGGAATTATCTGGTCCATGACTTAGACTTAGCGGCCGTGATATTTGCTCTAAAGCTGTGGAGACACTAACTGTACGGAGTAAAGGTCGATATATATACCGACCATAAGAGCCTGAAGTACCAGCTAGATCAGAAGGATCTGAACATGAGACAGCGGAGGTGGATGGAGTTCTTGGGGGACTATACCTTCAAGATACATTATGTACCTGGGAAAGGAAATGCGGTGGCGGATGCGTTGAGCCGCAGGGCTCCTGCACAGGCCAGTTGGTTATCGGTACATGATGAGAGATTGGTCCGTGATTTGGAGGCATTAGAGATTTCCTGCGTCGATAAGCAGTCTAGTGCCGGGGTGATATTGTGTTGGACAGAGGTGCAGTATGACCTGGCTGATAGAGTCCGACGGGCTTTGATTCAGGATAGCAGCATGAAGCAGATCTTGGATGAATCTTTGGATGGGTCAAATTCCCAGTTTGCGGTTGAGGATGGACTGCTAAGGAAGGACGGTCGTCTATGCGTCCCTAGTGCGGATAATCTTCGGGAGGAGTTGATGTACGAGGCTCATCATACCAAGTACTCAATCCACCCGGGTAGCACGAAGATGTATAGAGACATGAAGAAGTTATTCTGGTGGCCAGTATTAAATAAGGATGTAGCACTTTATGTGGCCAAGTGCCAAACTTGTGCCTTGGTGAAAGTGGAGTGCCAGAAGCCCGGAGGCTTCCTAAAGCCCTTGCCTATCCCAGAATGGAAATTCGACGACATTTCTATGGATTTTGTGCATGATTTTCCAAAGTCGCAGAGGGGAAACGACGTCATCTGGGTGGTCGTAGATAAGTTGACGAAAGTGTCGCATTTCATCACGAATAGAATGGAAGATCCAGTGGAAAAGTTAGCCAAACTTTATGTGGATAATATCGTACGGTTGCATGGTGTGCCGCGTAGTATTGTTAGTGACCGAGATGGACGCTTCGCGTCGAAGGACTGGAGGTTGGTGCATAATTTCTTGGGAACTAAGCTAAGTATCAGCACAGCTTTCCACCCACAGACGGATGGTCAGACTGAGAGGGTCAACAGGACGATGGAGGACATGCTTCGCATGTGCGTCCTAGATTTCGGAAAGCATTGGGAAGATCACCTGTACATGGTGGAGTTTGCGTATAACAACAGCTTTCAAGCGAGTATTGGAATGACACCTTTCGAGGACTTGTATGGGAGGAAGTGTCGTACGTCGTTGTCTTGGTTGGAGACAGGCGAGTCGAAGTTGTATAAACGTCAAGCTGTGGAAAACGCCACTTCAATGGTACGTACAATTCAGGAAAGGTTGAAGATCGCTCAAGACAGGCAAGCAAAGTACTATAACGCCAAGCATAGGAACATGGAGTTTGGTGTTGGAGACTGGGTGTATTTAAAAATCAAGCCGTTCAAGGGTGTTTCGCAGGTTCGATGCTTGAATAAGCTGAGTCCAAGATACCTTGGACCATTTGAAATCCTGGAGCGTGTTGGTGAGGTAGCCTATATATTGAAGCTGTCGGTGTAGTTGAGTGGGCTACACGATGTGTTCCACGTATCGGTGTTACGGAAGGCAGTGCAAGAGCCTTCACAGATAGTTGCGGTTGATCAAGTACCAATGGATTACGAGTTGACGACAAAGGTCAAGCCTATACGTATAGAAGATGTTGAGGTCAAATGAATCCGCAACAAGGAAATCTGAATGGTTAAGGTTCGTTGGGATAACTGTGGACGTGAGGAGCTTTCTTGGGAGCGAGAGCAAACTATGTTGGAGGAATACCTCGAGTTATTCCACTCAGGTAACATTTAATTTTTGTATACTTTTTCTTAATTTCGGGATGAAATTCCTTAAGGGGCGGAGATTTGTAACGCCCCGAAAATCATTATCGACTGGTCGCATCCAAAAGTAATTTTGGTGCCTGTATAGGGGTACACGGCCTAGGACACGGGCGTGTACAAGGCCATGTCTGGCGTGGTGTTTTGGCCTTCTGTATCCCGAGAAGGACATGACATGGAACACGGCTGAATGACACAGACATGTCATTTGACACGGGCGTGTGCCTACCCGTGTTCCCTATAGTCGTGACGGTTGGCGTGACGGTTATTCGTGACATGCCTCCGGTCACGGGCGTGTTCAAGACCCGACACGGGCGTGTCAGGTTGAGACACGGGCGTGTCTTGCCCGTGTGGTTTTTCTGCGTTCTACGATCGTGCCAGGATCGAGGCACACGGCCTGGGACACGGCCGTGTGCGAGGCCGTATTCGGCGCAGGTTTGAGGATTTCCATACAGATCTGAGCCGTTCGTTTTCTTTAAGTAAGATCTAATGGCCCAGGCGTGTTCCTGCTCTGTTAAGGCCGGGAATGGTGGGTTAACTCCTCATTTCTCCCTTAAGCTTTCTCTTTCCAAGGAGTTAGAGCAAGGAGGAAGAATGAGGAGGATTCCGGTGGCCGGCGAAGCATCGGGCCACCGTTTAGAGAACCGAGAGCGGATCCGTGGAGGAAATCCCGTTGCGAAGACTTCTATCCGTGTAATTTTCCATGGCGCAAAAGTGTACTACAAGGGTAACGATTCTCTTCTTGAGCATGTGAAGCTCTCTTCCTTTTTGCATAGGGAAACCCGCTCCCGCGAGTGTACGGCGAGTGTGCGGTAATCCTTGGGGTTGACGGGAATAGTCCCCCTTGTGTTGCATATAGAGTCCGGAATCGAAGTACGGGCATAGGCATTGTGTGTGAAGCCTACCCGTATATGTTGGTCTGGATCGGTGATGTTGCATTTATTATGATTTGCCGGAGAAGACTCCATGCTTTGGGTTTTCGGGTTTCTACATAGTAGATTGCAGCATGGATCCTTGGGGATTAACTCCAAGGCGCACCCAGAAAACTGAGTGGAATCGTTGTTCTACTAACTTGGCGGTCTGGGAACCGGCCTTGAACATAACTAGGTTATGTTATTGTTTGGAAATGGCAGGATCCGTGAGAAGCTTGGCTCGTGCGTACGTCTTAAGGTGTACTACGTGTTGTGAGCAACGGTCAAGTGGAATCGGACCTGGGCTATGTGGTTTGGTGTGAGAGACCCGAAAAGGGGACTGGCCGTTGGCATAGTCGGGAGACTTAGACAGTGGTCAGAAAGGCTAAAATGCTCACGTTGTTGCCATCCCGAGGGTGGTGGTTAAGACGCTGAAGTGTCAGGATTCACCGATAATGTGCCCTGAGTGCACGAAGTGTTTGGCCGTGCGAGCCTACACCTGTGTCTAGCATGTTTGTACTGTATTATTTTATCTGGGCTAATGAATTGCAGGGAAGGAGCACCACCGTCCCGAGTTAGGGGCGGGGTCGTTATAATTTGGTCGGCTTTTGGCTGACCGTTGCTTTGTTTGCCACCGTGCGGTGGAATGTTGCTTGCAGGTGCTGCGGAGCCGAGTACCAAATAGCGGGCTGGAGCCCATGTTGCTGTTCTGGCCCTAGAAGGCCAAAGCGAATAGTGTACTTTATTTTGTCATGTGTGGCCGGCCTGCGAGCCGATGTATGGAAAACATTATTTAATTAAGTGAACCTCTGTAAGGCCATAAGTCCGTGTACCTTTCTGTGTATTTGTTTTCAGTCCAGTTGTAGTGGTGTTGGACATTCATGTTATTTGGATACAAGTTTGGGTTCTTTCAACTGTTTAAAAGCTTCCGCTAGAATGCTGTGTGTTAGGACGAGTAGCCTTAATTGGATAGTTTGGTTATTCATACGTAGCCCTTCCGACTGTCCGTGGTATATGGTGTCGGGTCCCAGCTGGACCTTCTACTATATGCCATACGACGGATGAGGGTGTTACATGGTACTTGTCGTTGGCATAGATGGAGGGTCTTAGGCATAGGCCGGTAAGACTATAATGCTTACGAGGTTTGTCGTCCTGGAGGCGGTGGTGAGACCATGGATTTTGACCGGGTTCACCGAGAATGTGCCCTGAGTGCACGGGATGTGTGGCCGTGCGTGCCTACGCATGTGATAAAGTGTAATTTCACTACTATTTGACTATGCTAATACAGTGCAGGGAAGGAGCATCGCCGCCCCGAGTTAAGGGGTGGGGTCGTTATAATTTGGTCAGCTTTAGCTGACCGTTGCTTTTGTTGGCCACCGCTGCGGTGGATTGTTGATTGCAGGTGCTGCGGAGCCTAGTGGCAAATAGCGGGCTGAAGCCCCGGTTGCGGAGCCGGCCCTCGAAGGCCAATGCGAATGTTTACTTTTATTCTCATGAGTGACCGGCCTGCGTGCCAATGTTTAGAAGACACTATTTGTATAAGTAAAATCTTGTAAGGTCATAAGGCCAAGTATTTTGTGTATTTGTACGCTCATTCCATTTGAGTTATTTTAGTGGACATTCATGCTGTGGCTGGGTTCTTACTTTGTAACATTTAAAATGCTTCCGCTAGAATGTGTTATTTGTAGGACATTTGTTATTGTAATGATGGTTTCATTTCGTAACCCTTCGGTTTGTCTGTGGTATATGGCGTCGGGCCCCGGCCGGACCTATTGCTATATGCTATGTGACGGTTAGGGGTGTTACGCGAGCTGCCAAATGGTATCTAACTGTTGTCAATAACAAGCTGGGCGGTCAAAGAAGTTGGCCGCCCCGCTTGGGGCCATCACATACCAACAATTTAATGATGGGGTGGCCCCAAAAGGAACAATATTAATCGTGCCTTTTGCGTGGTAGGGCCTAGGCCTGGCCCGGGCTAGGAACTGCCAAAATAAGGGGAACTGGTGAGCCCCCTTAGGACTAGCCAGTGCCTAGCCAGGGCATAACCGACCTTGGCCTAACCGGGCCCAGACCTAATCGGGCTCAGAACCGGGCCGGGCAATAGGGCCCAGGCTAAATTTGCACCTCTATTTGCACCTATGAATATTTTTTTAGTGTTTTACATCTTTAATTATCTAATTTAACACCTATAAATTATTATTGATGAGGTTCCTCCTAAAGATTCTGAAGCCGAACTAGCAAGACTTTGACCAAAACGCTCAAGCAAGTAATTAACTCTAACTAAGCGAGCTGTACGCACAAACCGTGACCGCTCGAAAGGTTTAAAAACACCCTGAAATAGGGGACAAAACCAAGCATACAAAGGAATCACGAACAACCCGCTCACACACACACATGAACACTAGTGCACGATACCACATCATTTGGGTGCACGTGCACCCATTTTTTGAGTGCGTCGCTGCCTCCAGCAGCCTCTATCGACAAGCAACCTGTCGTAGCTACCTGAACTGCCCGAGGGTATGTTTGTCATTGTGGGAAAATTGGAGATCCGGGTGACCGGAATGGAGCAACGTCATTTGTAAGCTCAAGATTCAGTCAGACATATTTACCAATACGACCCTTTAAGAAAGCAATAGAAAGGCCATCAGGCCTTCATTTGAAGACAAGATCCTTGAGTGACTAGATAGAGCTCTGAGGTTTTCTAGTGAGGACGTCGCACTTTGATTGTTCCATTTCTTAGATTATGTTATGCTCCCTCACTAGTGCGCTTACACTCGACATGCTCGCGAAATTAGTAGTATGAGAAGGAAGAAGCTCAGAAGAATGCACTCATAGAAGCTTATGTGGATGCACTCTTCAAGGCTTTGTTGACCTTGCCATTTGCCCATTTCGCTACACCTGAAGATTGTAACAGAGAAGTAGTATGACACCCTCCGAGAAACTCAAATACTCGTGAATATAGGGAAAATAGTGAATTTTGGCCTGACATAAATCCGACCGCGTGGTTTTTCACCCTTTCCTTATTTTCATGTTAAAAATGCCTCTTGTCATTGCTGCTTGGTTTTATTTTGACTATTTGCACTCTCGGTCCGACTTAGGGCTAAGGCGGTCTGATTCTCCGGACCGGAGGAAAACTGGGTGACCTGCAATAGTTTGGCACTGTCTTAGGGACAGTGTTCTTAACTTACAATAAATCCCTAGAAGCAGTGCTTAACTGTAATAGGCACTCCTATCCAACTTTAATTGTAAGGAGGAGTGCACACACTACTAATGAGACTATTCTAGAAGATCACGCTAATCTATCCCCAGCCAACTCGCTTACAAGCAACTCTTGTCTTCTAGGAGGATCAACTGTTGCCATACCAGAAAACTCAGTGGAGGAGCATGTTTGAATATTGAATCCTATCAACCTAGCTATCGCATAAGGGACAAGACCAGTATTCGCTCAGGAGCACATCCCGCCTTGAGACTTGGATCACCTTACAGACTTTCCTACTGACAAGTTGTCTGATGCAGCAAGCATTACCCACGTTGCACGACAGCCAGGGCAACCCGGAAAAGCTCCGCTCAACCCATGCGTAATGGAGGATGATGTTGTACAGGACAAATGAAGCCTCACCCCCAAGAAGTGAAGGATATGATCGAGGAAGAATATGTCTAGGGCAGGTGCAGCTTCGTGAATGCACGATGCCCATTTCACTATGGCTCCCCATTTGCTCCTTAGGTTCTAGCTCACCTCATGCCACACATAATCAAACTACCCCGCTTCAAGGCCTTGAATGGGATGGATGACCCCCTAGAGCAAGTCAAACACTTTGAGACATTCATGCACCTCTTCAATGCGTCATATCAACTACTGTGTTAAGTGTTTCCCACAACTATAAAGGTGTAGGCATGCATGTGGTTTCATTCTCCGAGTGGGAGATCAATAAATTTGAGGAACGCACATGCCTCTTCATCAACCAATTCATAGTAAACCGTCAAATCATCAGAGACCCATATCACTGCCTTGGCATTTGCTATAGTGTGTGGGAAACACTCAAGGAGTTCTTTCACAGCTCACTTTTGAGGAAAGATAAATTCAAAGAGTCGACCCATAATTCCTCCGCGATGTCTTCCTTAGAAAGATCCACCCAAGTTGTATTGACTCCACTTTGATGGTAGAGATGATACTAAGTAATGTAGACCTTCTTCACAACATTGAGGCACAGATTGCGACAGACGAAGCCATAGAGGCACACCGCCAGTAGTTCAAGAGAACCTCTAAGTGGAAGGAGACAGATTCCACTTCACCAACACACAAGAGTAGTGAAGATAGTTATAATAACCCTAAAAAGGACCAAGGCTCTTGCTTACACCATGAATTCACCCCTCTAAACATCGCACAAATGCTAGTGCTTATGGTCATCCAGGACTTCAGTATGCTCTGCTGGCTTAGGCTGCCCCCTCCCCTCGAACTAGTGAGACCAAATGTAGTACTGTGAGTTTCACTTAGGGAATGGGCACATCACTGAGGACTATACCAACCCGAGAGAATAGACATAATGACTTATCCGCTAGGGACATCTGGAGAGGTTCTTGCAGAACCAAGTACCAAATCGACCTCCGCCGCACCAACCATGATGGGAATAACCCCCACACGCCAGGTAGTGCTGGGGGCCGACAAATGGTCAGGGAGGTCAAAACTATCACTGACACTCCCATCTCTGTCACCCAAGTCCTCTTTATAACTAGACGGGAAAAGGACCCAGAAGACCCGAAGACACTACCAAACATAGCTATTAGCTTCAGGGATGAGGACCTGGAGTGAGTGCATATGCCACACCAAGACCCCCCTCATCATCAATGTAGTAATTGACAACCCCTGCTTTAGGGTTATGATAATACATATCAATAGCAAGAGTAACATCCTAATATTGAATTTGTACCAAGAAGTATAGGCATCCCAATATGTACACCACATCACCTTGGAAATAAGTTGGAGTCCTTAAAGGGGAAAAGGTGCACTTAGCCAAGTTAGCTAACTCAAAATACCATTAGCCCCACCCTTGACCCATTGAACTAATGATACCCTCCAATATGATCTAAGTGGGTCAACTCAACCTTTGGCTTCCCAATTAGTGCACAAAATCACCTTGGAAATAAGGCAAGGGCAAAATGACAATTTGCCAAATTTGGCGAAATCATTCCATGTAGTACACTTATATCCAATTGAACTCATCATACCCTTCCTCATAACCTAAGTGAGTCAAAACACCAAATGGCATCCCAATAGGTGCACCACATCACTTTGGAAGCAAGGTGGAGCACTTAAAGAGGAAAAAATGCACACTTAGCCAAATTTGACCAAACAACCTCAATTGTCCCCACCCTTGGACAATTTATGCAACCACCTCCTTCATCAAAACCCAAGGTAGCCTATGCCACTACTGACACCCCAAATTAATGCACCACCACATTAGAAATAAGGTAGAATCCTTAAATTGGGTATGATGTACATTTAACCTAATTGTCTTAAACAACTCAATTGTACGCCCTCTTGTCCAATTGAACTAGCCACACTTGACCAATGACCAAGGCTAGACAAAACCCCAATTGTTGACTTTGGTCAACAAAAAGTCAACCTGAATTAAGCATGGTCAAACTATGTGTTAATTAATGCCTAAGCCCACTTTTGAAAATACCTTAACCCCCATTAACCCAAAAGCCCCCACATTAAATTCTAAACACATTTAAAACCTTAATTCATGATCATAATCAGATGGAAAATGATTTTCCTAATTAAACCAAGCCAAAATTCAAAACTAATTTAAGGAGAAATTACCCAAAATGAAAATAATTTGAAAGGAAGTCTTGGAACACTTATGACAAGTCTTCAAGATGAACTATGGATACACATGGATTCATATCATCTTAGGATTGTGGTTACTTTGCTTTGAAGTAACGAGATAAGAATATAATAGTAGCTCTAAGGAATATTCCTAGGAAGCTGGGAGGAAGGAGGGAGGAAGATGACATCTCCAATTCATCCTCAAACTAAAAAAGCCCCCATTGCCCCTTTAGATTACTCACCCATCTCCCAAGGAATATTTTTGAATTGATAAACTATTGAAAGAGCATTATAAATCCTATAGAATCCATGGCTGATCACCTCCTCCACTGTCTTGGCAACCCAAACAAAAGCTAGAGGGAATTGGCCTCTAAAGGCGAGATTGCTTCCCCTTCCCTTATGTCATTTTTGGGCATGGTCTATCCAGATACAACCCTTAGCCTTAACATGAATATTTTAAACCTTTGAAATACCTTTCCAAATTGTGGTAACCCATTTTTAGGGATTGAGTATATCTCTTTAAATACCATTTATAAGTTGTTATCACCAAAATTGTGCTATTTTTGTATATTATGCATGCTTCCCAATTGTGGGCATGATCCATCAATATCTAACCCTTGGCCTCAACATGAATGTTGTATCCCGTAGAATGGCCTTTTCAAATTGGGGTAACCCATTTTTCAGGGGTTGTGCATATATCTCTAAATTCTATTTTTAAGTTGTTGTCACCAAAACTGTGTTATTTTTGTATATGATATATGCTTCCCATTTTTGGGCATGATCCATCCATATCCAACCCTGGCCTCAACATGAATTTTGTTTCGCCTGGAATGATCTTTCCAAACAGGGGTAACCCATTTTCAAGGGTTGAATATATCTCTCTGTATTCTATTTTTAGGTTGATGTCATTAAAACTGTGTTGTTTTTGCATATGTTGTATGCTTCCCATTTTTGGGCATGATCCATCTAGATTCAACTCTTGGGCTAACCATGAATTTTGTAGCCCTTGGAAAGAGTTTCCAAATTATGATAACCCATTTTCAGTGGTTGAGTATATCTCCGTATTTTCCATTTTTAATTTACTGTCACATTAGGCATGTAGTTTTTTGTGTTTCGTGTATTTCTCTTTCCATACAACTTATGGGTATGATACGTAGTACATGAGTGTAGGATATTATATAAAAAACCACAAGAAGTTTCATAATTTTTGGTGAGGAGTTTTGTATAGTTTGTCAAATATTTGATAATAATACACTTTTGGTATAATTGAAATATATTGATCTTAAACATTCAACTAAACTCCCAATTATTTTGGTGTACTAAAATTGTAATAGCTGACTTTGGTTTCATATTTTGAAAAGGTTTGCTCTTGATTTGACCACTTTATGAAACTATACATATTAAGTGCATAGTTTAAATCCTCATACGTTACACCTTATGTATAAATGAATTAAAATGACTTTAAACCCTTCAATAAATGCCCAAAATTTTTTAATACTCTAATATTGTCATAACAGACCTTGATTTCAAATTTGAAAAGGTTTGAACTTGATTTGACCACTTTATGATACTATACATGTTATGTATATAATTTAAATCCTCATATGTTACACCTTACGTATAAATGAAATAAAGTGACTTTAAACCCTTCAATAAATCCCCAAATTTTTATAACACCCTAATATTGTCATAACTGTCCTTGGTTTCAAATTTGAAAAGGGTTGAACTTGATTTGACCACTTTATGAAACTATACATGTTAAGTGTATAGTTTAAAACATCACATGTTATTAAATTGACTTTAAACCTTTCAATAAAATCCCAAATTCTTATATCATTTTAATATTGTCATGATCAGACTTGGGTTCAATTTTAAATATGTTTGGAATTAATTGATCATCTTAAGATTTATGCATTAAAAGAGTATAATTTTGATTATTCAATTTGTCGCACTAGTGGTTTAGCACACTAGTATATCAATGAGAATTCCCAAATTTGTCACACTAGTATATAAAAGCCCCCATTAAAGTAGCAATAAAATATTTTGATTTAAACATTTAAATAATTCCCAATTTTATGGTGTGCTTATAATCTCATGACTATCCTTGAGTTTAAGTTTTAATATGTTTGGACTTACATTGATCATCTTATGATTTATGCATTCAAAGAGTATAGTTTTGATTATTCAATTTGTCACACTAGTATATCAATGAAATGCTTTGATCTTAAATATTTAAGTAAATTCCTAAATTTTTATGGTGTGATTATAATCTCATGTTAGTCC
Source organism: Platanthera guangdongensis (assembly GCA_039583875.1). NCBI lineage: Eukaryota > Viridiplantae > Streptophyta > Magnoliopsida > Asparagales > Orchidaceae > Platanthera > Platanthera guangdongensis. The sequence goes on from CM077148.1 coordinate 138,582,623, forward strand.
TTGGGTTCAAATTTGAAGATGCTTGGAATTAAATTGATTATTCCATAATTTATGCATTAAAAGAGTATAGTTTATTATTCAATTTGTTACACTAGTGTATCAATGAAAAGTTTTGATCTTAAACATTTAATTAAATTCACAAATATTTATGGGTTTCAATTTTGAGGATGTTTGGGCTTAAATTGATCACTCCATAATTTATATAATTGAAGAGTATTGTTTAATTATTCAATTTAGCACACTAGTGTATTAGTGAAATTTTTTGATCTTAAACATTTAAATAAATTCCGAAATTCTTATGGAACACTTATAATCTCATTACTAACCTTGGGTTAAATTTTGAAGATGCTTAGACTTAAATTGGTCATTTTATTATTTATACATTCAAAAAGTATAGTTTTGATTATTCAATTTTTCACACTAGTGTATCAATGAAATGTTTTGATCTTAAACATTTAAACAAATTCCCAAAAATTTATGGTGTTCTAATAATCTCATAACCATCCTTGGGTTCAATTTGGAAGATATTTGGAGTTAAATCTATTGATCTATGATTTATACATTCAATAAATATACTTTGATTATACAATTTGTCACACTAATGTATCAATGAAATGATTTGATCTTTAACATTTAAATAAATTCCCAAGTTTTTATGGGATACTTATAATCTCATGACTAACATTATGTTTAATATTTAAGGGATATTTATAATCTCAGCACCTTGGAGATAAAGAGCCTATTGGAAACTTGAAGACCCATGAGCTTGAACTAAAAATAAAAGCCAAGGAGTATCCCAGAGAACTAAAGAAGAAGGCGCTGGCACTGAAAGCAGCAAAGGAAAAGAAGGTTGCGGAAGAGTCCAATGATGAAGATGAAGAGAACCTCTACGTTCAAGAATTTAGAATATTTATGAAGAATCCCAAAAGGCAAAGGAAATCAAAAAACTTTCTGAAGATAGGTGCATAAGAGAAGAGGAGATGGACCAAACCGTCGAAGGGGACAGAGAGTGATGAAGAAAAGTATGTACCTGAGTGCTACCACTATCATAAATCTAGGCATATAAAGAGAGAGTATCCAAAGCTCCAAAAGGAAGAGAAAGAGAGACAAAGCCGAGACAAGGGAAAGAAGAAAATGTTGAAGGTGTCAGCATGGGACAATGCTGTTCTGATTAGTCAAGCACATCCGGATCAAGTAGTGAAGACGAGGCAAATTTATGCCTCATGGGGGAACATCATAGTGAATCCGATAACGAATCTAGTGTCCAGAGCGACATTAAGGTAATCTCTCCTTCTTATGATTAACTATTTGAAATCTATGAACAATTATGTAATAATTTTGATGAGGTTCTTCTTGAGAAATGTTTTTTTAAATTTGAAAATACAAAAATGAAAAAGGACTCAAAAAAATTAACTAACAAAGTGATCAAATATGTCAAAGAGAAGATCGAGTGTCATGAGTGCTCTCACTTAGTGGCGACAATCAACTAGTTAAAAGAAAGCATCTCCAAGACCTCCTGAAAAATAAAAAATCTCATAAATGAGAAAAAAGATTTGGAGAAAAAGCTTCAAATGTCTCTTGCACAAGTAGAGGAGGGTAAAACATTTTGCTAATCAGTGTGAAAGTGAGGGATAGATCTCCTTTACACTATAGGGGGGGTGAATTGTGTATTTTAAAATTTTAATTTGTTTTTACAACGGAGTTAAAGCAGATGATAAATAAATATATAAGAAAAGGAAACAATCACAACACACAAATAAAATAACAAAAGGCAATCCAGATGACACAAGGAATTTATAGTGGTTCCCCAACATACCTAGGTACATCCACTCTTCTACCATCCTGGTAGGAATCCACTACAGGTTTTTGCTCAGGTGCCCTGCCATCACAAGTTTTTGCTCAGGTGCCCTGTCACTAGAAGATCTATTTTTTAAGGGAGATCTAGCAACCCTTTGAGCTTTTGATCAGGTGCCCAAAAACCAATCCCAAGTCTTTTGATCGGGTGACTTGTGAAGCAAAAGGTTAACTTTTGAAGGGAGTAAAAACCCTGTACACAGTGAAAGAAAAATGAAAATGATTTTGTCTTCTCTGTCTCAAATCTCTGAGAAGACTAGTGGATTATTGATGATGTCAAAGCTCCCCCTGAGTTGTGTAGAGGATCAAGAGATGGAAGTTTTGCTTCAGGGTGTAGGACTTCAAAGTTGATGTTACTGTTCAGTAAAACTTTCAGACTGATATTTGATTTGTTATCTCTTGAAAGCTTGAAACAGATGATGAAGAACTCTCTATGTATTATTTTATTTATTTTTCTTGGCCTCTACAATTTTCAGAAGGAGTATATATATCGATGTAGATTTCAAAATCTTTGAATATTTAAAATCTTTTCTTGAAATTGTCCGCATAATCTCTGGGAGTTGGAACGACTCAATTTTTACTGAATGCATTTCCATAACTGTCCCAGTAATATGGTATGGTAATAACTCTATGAAATCCATAATTAATGCTGCCTGGTAATGACAATATTCATTGGGAATATTATGCATTAATTATTAGAGTATTACTTAATTGAATTAATTTGAAATCGATATGTCATTAGTTGAACTTAAAAATTGCAAGGAATTAGTCGAATAAAACCTTGAAGGAGTTATTCAAACTCAGTAAATTTTTGTCGACCTGAGCTCTAAGTTCGTCGAGCTGATAACTCTCTTTTGTCGAGCTGAGCTCCAAGATCGTTGAACAGAAAAATTTACTTCTTCAATCTGAGCTCCAAGTTCGTCGAACTGAGAAAGTCCTTCGTCGAGCTGAACTTTAAAGTAGAGAAAGTAGTTCATCGACCACAGTTTGACTTTCGTTAAGCTCAACTCAGAGAAGGAACTCTGAGTTCGTCGATCTGAGATCGACGATCGTCGAACTTAGTTCAGCTTTTGTCAAACAATTTTCTGCATACTTTTAACTGCTTTTTCTCTAAAGTTGTCTGTCTTTGAAGTCTTTTGAAGGTAGGTTCCAAAAATCTAACATCGTGTGACTAACCTTGACCCTGAAAACATCATATGATCCTAGACTATACATGTTGGGTCATCTAATCAATCCTAATAGTGAACCTTGCCCAAACCACAAGTAGGGTTCCAACAATCTCCCCCTGTTGGAACACCCTATTACTGATTTGGGCAAGGATCACTATGTCCTTTAGGAAATTTGTTTTGACCTCCTTGTATAGATCTAAAGGTCAATTAGATTGAGTCTAAGGGTTAGTATTTAGGTTTGAAAGCTGCCCTCAAGACCCTCAAGACCAGATATTTCAGTTCAGGAGACTAAGTCATTTCGTCGAGCTCAGGTCGACGAATCGTCGAACTCCATTCGATGATCTTTGAGCTCACTTCAACGAGTCGTCGAACTCCGTTCGGCGATCTTTGAGCTCAGGTCGACGTTCCTGTCTCTAGTTTGTTTCCCTATCTCTGAGCTCAGTTCGACGATAGTTGAGCTCAGATCGACGATTTCTGCTTCAGTCTAAGTCCAGTCGCTGAGCTCAGTTCAACAATAGTTGAGCTCAGGTCGACGTTTTTCTGGAGAGATCGACGTTTTTCAAGATTCAAATTCAGTCCGTTTTGGTATTCCCTTCTATTTATTCCCAGCATTTATTTCAAGAATCTTGTAGCCGTTTCAATTAATCTGGAGCAAGTTTCAAGGAGATTTTAAAGGAATGTTTTATTGGACTTACCTCCAGAAGACAAAATGCATTTAAGGAAGTCATTTATGACAGGCTAACGACTATCTTGGACAGAGAATTATTCTATTCAGATCTAAGGAATAAAAGATTATTCATTCTGCTGGTTAATGATAACAACAACAAGAAGGGGAGAAAAAGTTGTAGATATTCACAGTCATAGAATTCTTAAAGAAACACACATCACTGAAGGAGATCAATATACTGAAATTTCTAGATCCCTTTTGATTCCAGTGTTCAAAGGTCTTATCATTCAAGACTCCAGACACCACACATTTCAGCTGCTGCTGGAATCATCTTTTGCTGGAGATCTAATCTTCTGAAGGCCTATCACCCTATTGCAAAGCTTCACTTCCTGAACAACTCAAGATCTCAGGGGGAGCTTTGACAACATCCACTATCTTCTCTCTGATTGTTGACAGAGAAGATCATCTCACCTCTCTCTCTCTCTGTTGTAAAGGGTTTATCAAACTCCCTTCAAAAGTTTGTGTTGGTTTCTGAGACCTTATCAAAACTCAGTGGTGGCAAGACACCTGATCAAAAAATCTAGTTTGGTTTTTGAGCACCTTATCAAAAGCTCATTGGTGCCCAGGACACCTGATCAACTCATCCTGCAGTGGATTCCTACCTAGGATGGTAAAAGAGTGGATGTACCCAGATTGATTGGGGAACCACTATAGCTTCTTGTGTCCTCTGATTGCTTCTTTGTATTTTGTTGTGTGTTGTGTTGTTTTATTTCTTGCTTTCATATTTTTATTTTCTCCAGCACTATACACATATTTTTTAAATTAATTCTTCCACTGCAAATAATTTTTATCTTGAAAATTATTTTAATATACTCTATTCACCCCCCTTCTAGAGTTAAGATAGATCTTATCCTCCACTTTCAATTGGTATCAAAGCGAGATTGGTTAAAATACCAGACCCTAGAGGTTGGTTATTATTCAACCAATTCCTCGTCAAATTAGTTGTTCCTTAGGCTAACACCTGAACCAAAAGATCTCTGATAAGATCAATCCTTTATAGAGGGCTCCTATTTTTATTATTCGTATTATATTTATCCTTATATAAAACCATGGCACACAACAAAGATTATGCTAGCATCAGACCTACAGTGTGCAATCTATCTAAGTTTGCACTTTGGAAGGCAAGGATAAGATTGTACATGAATTCTATTGATGAAGATATCTTTAATTCTATTTTGACAGTGTGTCCAAGACCCCCAGAAAATACAAGTACAAGTGCTGTTCCACCTCCTTCAGGAACAGATGCAGAAATCAAGAAATGGAAAGTGGCAGATGCTAAGGCAATGAATATTTTAGCCCAGACTATGTCTGATGAAATATTTCAAAAAGTAGTTGAATGTAACTCAGCAAAGGACATCTGGGACAAGTTATCTGAGATAGTCTCAGGATCTGCTGATGAGAGAAAAGATAGAAGATCTCATCTCATAACTCAGTATGAGAATTTCAAGAAAGGAGAAGCTGAGTCAGTAGCGGATATGTATAATAGACTCAGTCTCATAGTCAATGAGCTGAAAACATTGGATAAAGAGATCTCATTGACTGAGCTCAATGATAAAGTCCTAATGTGCTTCCCAAGCACTTGGAACTCAAGGATCTGGCCAATCAAGGATGCCAGAAGCCTAAATGAGATCACAACTGAAGCTCTCTTGGGCAAGCTCAAGTCTTATGAGCTGCTCATCAAGAATAGAGAAGAAGAGCAGAAGGCTGCTTCACTAGCAGTCAGAAAAGAGAAATCAATAGCATTCAAAGCTATTGAAGATCAGCCTGAAGACAAGGTCACATGCAATGAAGAGCTGCTAAGATTACTGGCCAGAAGGTTTTATAAAATGGCCAGGAAGGATTTCAGGAAAAGATCATACAGAGGGCATGACAAGCCAAGGTATGACAAATCAAAAAACAAAGAGATTATTTATTTTGGATGCAGGAAACCAGGCCACATTGTGCCTGACTATCCAGAAAATGAAAACAAGGACAAGAAAGACAGGAAAGAAAGGAGAAAAGAAAAGGGCTTCAAGAAAAATAGCAATGACAAACCCTCCTCCAGCAAGAACAAAAATACAAGGAAGAGGTTTGTTGCTGAAACTTGGAGTGAGACAGAAGAAGAATCTGGAGCTTCATCCAGCTCTAGTGATGATGAAGATGATGCTGATGAAAAAGAATTCTGCATGATGGCTATCAATGCCTCACAACAAAATTCTGATGCATAAGAGTCAGAGTTAGAATCAGAGACTCAATCTGAAGAGGACCAGGTAATAAATTCTTTTGATTTTAATTCTGAGAACTTCAAGTGTGAATTTAAAGCACTGTGTTTAGATTTATTAAATCTGAGAAGGAAATCATTTCTCTCAGAAATCAGCTATCTGAACACAGCACTTTAAAATCAGAAAACCTCAAACTCTCTGAGGAGTTGGAATGCTGTAGGGAGCAGATAGCTTCACTGAAAAGTGAGCTATCATAGGCCAAAAATTTTGAAGAATCCCTTAATGGGAGAAGTATCAAACTAATGGACATCACAAGCACAGTGAACTCAAGATTCAATAGTACACTGGGCTTGGGTGCCTCATCTAGCCAACCTATAGTATTAACAACCCCAATCAAGTTTATCTCAGATAAAGTTAAGGGAGTTGTAGAGGTGGCTAGGAAGAATTCTGATTTACCTAGGAAAACAAAAGTTCAACAGAAAACGTCGAACGGAGCTCGACGATCGCCGAATGGAGCTCAACGATCTCAGGCTGAATTGTCGAACTCAGGTCGACGATTTCTGAACCCTGAACTCTGGCATAGTCGATCTTCGAATGGAGCTCGATGATCTGACCCAATATCGTCGAACTCAGCTCAGAGATCGTCGAACAGAGGTCAGAGTTTTGAAAAATCCTTCAAAGGTAAATCAAACTTCAATCCTAGAGGTCCTACATCTCAGAGGTTTAACCCTTATACTGAATGGATAATACCTCCTAAGAGATATCATCCTGAAGGCTATAAGAGTCAATCAGAGATGTATTTTATTTCAGAATTTAAAGGTTATCAACCTAGGCCCAAGGTAAACTCCGTCAAAAACAAATAAATTATTTTATGTGCAGGAGAAGACCTATCCAACATCAAACCAGCAATGGTATCTGGATAGTGGGTGTTTAAAGCACATGACAGGAAATAAGGACAATTTCACATCCTTCAAAGCCAAGCTTGGACCCAAAGTAATATTTGGTGATTCAAACTTTGGACTAACAAAAGGATATGGTGAAGTCCAGATTGACACAGTCACTTTCAATAAAGTAGCCTATGGGGAAGGACTGAAGCAGAACTTAATCAGTATCAGTCAACTGTGTGATGAAGGCTATCAAGTGACTTTCAACAAATCCTCATGAAAAATCAAATCAGAGGACAACACAACTGTGTTGACAGGTAAAAGGAAAGGTAACATTTATCTTGTAGATTTTCTTTCAACTAAGGTAGATATATGCTTGTTCAACTCTATTTGTAGACCTAATGAATTATGGCATAAAAGATTAGGACATATAAACCTTAGAACCATTGCTAGGCTATCCAAGGATAACCTTGTTAGAAGACTACCTTCTGGCCCCTACAAGAAGGAAGGACATTGCAGGGCTTGTCAATTAGGCAAGCAAACCAAAAATAGTTTCAAATCACTTAATAAGAGTGATTCACCTAGGATTTTGTATCTGTTACACATGGACCTTTTTGGACCCATTACAGTACAAAGCTTAGGAGGGAAATCCTATACTTTAGTGGTTGTAGATGACTTCTCTAGATTCATATGTGTGTTCTTTCTGGGGAAGAAGTCTGATAACTTTAATTGTTTGACAGAGTTTCTCAAATGAATACAGAGTGAGTTTAATACTCACATTGCCCTGATCAGAAGTGATCATGGGACAGAGTTTGATTCTCTTCTTATGCAAGAGTTCTGTCAGAGTGAAGGGATCAGGCACACTTTCTCAGCTCCTAGAACTCCTCAATAAAATGGGGTAGCTGAAAGGAAAAATAGAACCCTTATTGAATCTGCTACTACATTGTTGTCAGATGCTCATTTTCCTCTATCCTTTTGGGCAGAGGCAGTGAACACCTCCAACTATGTGTTGAATAGAAGTTTAATATATAAACTGAAGGGAAAGACTCCCTATGAATTACTCAAAGGGAATAAACCTAAAGTAGATTACTTCAAAATATTTGGTTGTATTTGCTACATTCATAATAATGACAAGAAATATTTAGTAAAATTTCAAGCTAAAGCTGATGAAGGAGTGTTTTTGGGATACTCCATGATTAGTAAAGCTTATAGGGTATATAATAAATCTACTCTCAAAATTGAAGAATCTGTTCATATATCTTTTGATGAATCTAACATGTCTTTCAAGGAGAAGAATACTTCTACCATAGAACCTTTGCAGGTACACTCTCTTACTGAAGGCTTGGACAGGTTACAAATTATTCAAAAATATGAAAGCAGTGAAGATGAAGAAGTCATTCAACATCTTGAAAAGAATCTTCTTGAAGAGCCAGTTGTTGTACCACAAGAGGAAACAACAACACAGGTTTGTGAACAATCAACACCCCCTGTTGATTTAGTAACATCAAGAGACCATCCAATCTCACAAGTGATTGGAGACATCTCAGCTGGTGTGCAAACCAGAAATCAGGTCAACCAAAACCTTATGCACACTTGCTTTCTTTATCAAATTGAACCTCAATCCATTCAAGATGCAGAGCAAGATCCACACTGGATCATTGTAATGCAAGAGGAGTTGCATCAATTTGAAAGGAACAAAGTTTGGGAACTTGTGCCAAGGCCAAAGGATCACTCCATTGTTAGAACAAAAGATTCAGCATTTGACTTAACTGGATTTTCAGATGCTGATTATGCTGGATGCAAAATAGATAGGAAAAGCACCAGTGGAACTTGTCAGTTTCTTGGTGACAGACTTGTCTCCTGGTTTTGCAAGAAACAAACATCTGTGTCAACTTCAACTGCTGAAGCTGAATATATGGCTGCAGGTAGTTGTTGTTCACAAATCTTGTGGATTCAAAACCAACTCCTAGACTATGGCTACAACTTAGAGAACTCTAAAATATTTTGTGATAATACCAGTGCTATTTCCATTGCACAAAATCCAGTCCTCCATAGTAGTACAAAACACATAGAAATTAAACATCACTTTCTAAGGGATAATGTTGAGAAAAACAAAATTGAACTTCAATATATCCCAACTGATTTGCAAAGGGGAGATATTTTCACCAAACCCTTAGATGAAAAGAAACATACATTCTTCCTGAATCAGTTAGGAATGTTAGATGGAGGAAGTTTAAAATAAGATTCAAGATTTTAAAAATCTAAAAATGACCAAGACTAGGCTAACAATTTGATTTTATTTTGTATCTATAAGGTGTTTCTAGTCTCTGAACTGTGCTCGACGTTTTTCCCAAAGATCGTCGAACGGAGATAGACGTTCTTAGAAATTGTCGAACGGAGTTCAGCGCTTTCTAGATAGTACTAAGCTATCTTCTTCCGGTCAGCGATCGTCGAACGGAGCTCGACACTCCCCAATATCGTCGAATGGATATCGACGATGTTGATGACCTTTCAGTTTCCTTTAGAAGCCCAGATCGTCGAACGGAGTTCAACGATCTTTCCTTATCTGCGTCGAACCCTAATATAAAACTCATTTTTCGGCCGTCGTTCTGCCTTTGCGCTCTCATACTCTCTGCAGAATTTCTCTTTCCCTCCAAACTTTTCTGCACTTGCTCTTGTGTTTGTTCATTTTTTGCAGGAATCAATGGCAGTTTCAGTCGCAATCTTGACAGCCATGAAATTTGATACTGGCTTTGATATAGACATGGATTCTTTCGATAACATCGATCAAATATTCAAGGACATTCTAGAACTCTTCAAGGACCAACAGCTAGTTAACATAATGTCTACAAGGATCAAATTGGCCGCAGATGAAATAAAGGAATGGGTGTATACTGCCCACAATCTGGATCAGAACACTGTGATCGAAACCATCTCAGGAACTCAGGTACCTTTAACACCTGCTGTTTTGACAGAGGTATTTCTATTAAATTCTGGTGAAGATTCTATTGAGCTTTCTGGAGAAGAATTTTCAATTATTCTTGAGAGGATAGGCCATTCAACAGCTAACCCTAATAAATTGCTTAAGAAGAATCTGTCAGTTGAGTATAGATTTCTTGCTGATGTAGTTGGGAAAGTGTTGTTGGCAAAACACTCTGCTCATGATACCATCTCTAGGTATCAGCTCTGTTTGATGGGTACTAGCTGGATCCTAAAATACATGACTCTGGCTGGTGGTAGCCCGGGCAATTTCTCCGGGAATACGTCGGAGAAATCCCGGACCACCGGAACATCTGAAATAGAAGTCTCTGTCCCCAACATCTCAAAGCAAATAAGGTAAACTTCTTCTCCCTGCTCGTGGGCCTTCACAGCCTGTACAGAAGATAACAATGTGTGGCAGATAGGCTGAATACCTTCGATGATAACATGGGAGTCGCCATGCCTTAGTGTGATCCTTATTGATGGACAATCTATCTGAGCATGGTTCCGATGTAACCATGTCATGCCCAAAATCAAGTCAAAGTCCTGCAACTTCAGAATAGTTGCCGGCGCCTCAAATGCCTTGCCGCCAATCTCGGCCTCCATATCACAATGGGCTGAGGTCCGTAGTTCTGACCCATCGGGTAGACGCACCCTCATCTCTAGTCCAGGAAATATTTCCACGCCTTCGAGTCCGTCTATGAAGGCCTCGGATACGAACGAGTGCGAAGCACCCGTGTCGAAGAGAGTATGTGCGGGCTTGCCGCTGATCATAACTATGCCTGAGGTTTGTTTAAGTTAAAATTAACTGTTACCCTATAGTTCCAGGTACTATATAATTGAAAACTCAAGGAACTTAATAATTAACCTTAAGTACATGTGATAACCTCCTCGGGGTTCCTCTGCTCTGTGAGGTCCAAGGCATATATCTGCTCCTGATTGCATCCCCTACCGTGATATCCCCGGGCTCGGCCTCGGACTCGGCCTCGGACTCGGCCCTGCTGTACTAGGGCCACTGGAGGTGGAGGAGGGGGACGAGGATGGAATCGATGCGGGCACTCCGACCTAATGTGCCCGGGCTGGCGGCATCCGTAACAAACTACCTGCCGGTGGCCATGGTCATCCTGTCTCCTCGGATCATGCATCTGTAGAGGTGGGGGAGCCAATGCTGGAGGAGGCCCCTGCTCCTACCTGAAGTTGGGACGACGACGTCCCCCACCCTTCTTGTATCCGATAGTCCTGCCTCTTTGAGAGCCCCTGTTGCCTTCTCATGATGTGGACCCATCAAACGGTCTCTTTCCTCTGCCTTGCACCATCAGCTGGTCAGCCTCCAGCTTCTTTGCCATCTCAATGATCTGCATAGTGCTGCCATGAGAAATGAACAACAAGGCCTGCCTCAAATCGTCCCTGAGCCCCCGGTAGAACCTCTTGGCATACCTCCTATCATCGGTATCCTGAATCCCTGCGAACCTGGCCAAATGAGAGAACTCTTGCTGATACTCGATCACTGATCTAGTCCCCTGCCTGAGGTTCAAAAACCTCTCCTCCAAGGCATCTCTGTCCGTAGCAGAGACGAAGTGATCCAAAAATACATCGCCAAACTCCTCCCATGATATCTCTGACAGCTCGCAGTCTGCATATGTAGACTCCCTCACTGATTTCCACCATCTCTTCGCATGAGCCTCTAGTGCAGAGGTGGCTAGAGGTACTGCCTCGCCAACCGGGCAGCTGATGCCTGCTAAAATCTTGTGTATGGCCTCCAGCCATTCCTCCGTCTTTACCGCATCTTCTGTCCCACAGTACACTGGTGGGGACAGGCTCTTGAAAGCACTCAGCCAGTTCGACCTCGGATTTGGCTGCGGAGCCGGGACTTGCTGGGATTTGAAGGCATCCAGAATCACCGTCAAAGTCTGCCTTATCTCCGTATGTAGGGATGGAGTGGCAGCTGGAGGGGGAGAAGTCGCATTTTGCGGCGCGGCGACCTGTGGAAGTTGCATAAAGGTAAGGTTAAAACAGAACTGGCTTAACTCATTATACTTCGTGGACCATTTTATGTGACTTTTACACATGGTTCACCACGGCTTCCGCTGCATAGTTTGTCCGCAAACTAATGCTCGGGCGAGGGTGATCCGTTGTTGTGGACTTATTCCTCATATGATCGTTGTTCAAGTGATATCAGTTCTGGCGGTTAGACAACCTCGCGGTTAGGCGGCTTGCAGATTGGCGGCTAGAGCATAACATTGGAATAACGGGCAGTCCACGCGGATTGGGTTGCGGTCTGGCGACCTGGAGGATTGTGCGTGTTGAATTTTCTCAAAGTGGTCAGCAAGGTAGCCTAAAGCCAAATTAATATTCTCAGAACTACCCAGTTCACACTTTGATCATGCGGAAGCCCAAGGAGCAAGTTTACCACCAACAAACAATGGAAGAACAAGCGGATCTTTTATTCATTACACTTCTTTACAAGGAAAGGTATACGTAGCAAGACATGATTTCGCTAGTACAACATCTACAAATAGAAAGAACAAACAAGCTGGGCGGACATCACTGGAGACCGCCGAGACCGCCTCGTTCGCCAAGGTCGCCCAAGCCGCCCAAGCTGCAACTGCTACAAGCCGAATAGAACACGGAGTCCGCCGAGACCGCGAGGTCGTGCGGACACACCGTTATTCGCTGCCTGCTGAAGAACAGAGGAACAGACCGCCTACCCGCCTGAGACCGACGGACAGGTTATTGGCACTTGATCAAGCTGAAGTAGAAATCTGACAAGCCGCAGAAGCGACCAGCTGAGACCGTACACTTCAATGCCCAACACCTGGATTCTTAAAGCTAGGCGCGCGACCTGCACACAGCACACCGTCAGCACTACTCAACCCGCGCGGACAGAAAACCGCAGACCGCAACACGTGCCCAAGCCCAACTTATTGTTCACTCCGTTACTGTAGACGTGTCGGGGGGTTCTATTTATAGGCGAGGTGAGGAGTGTGGTCACCACTTTAGTTCATAGAATCACCACCCCAGCTCACGCACTAGCAAAACATCCATCCGCTGAGTCCGCAAGGACTTAGCCGGATCCCAAGAAAACCGCCAGAAGCAAGGCACCAAGGTCACTATTGGGCGGTGTGACACCAGACCGCCCACACTATGCGGACACGATACCGTCCGCACAGTCCGCCCACATCAACATTTGGATAGCCACAGCTCCTTTTGTGACAGTCCGCATATACAAGAGGCAGTCCGCACAACACACGAGCAAAGCCTCCATCCACCATAAGTCCACGACCAAAGGTAGTCCGCCCGGTCAACAACAGACTTGGCGGATACTGCGGGCACACTGGACTTGTCACAAAATGTGACCAAGTCCAGTAAATCACCAAGGGCCTAGCGCGGGCTCGGCGGACAAAGCTCAGTCCGCCAATCATCCAAGCAGATCGCCACACTCTTCCAGAGTTAGGGCAGAGTCCGCAAGCAATCCTCGCAAGACTGCCCAATCAAGCGGCCAACTGCCGGACTCCGAAATCAGTCCGCGCAGTCCCCCACAGCAGTTAGCACATGTTGTACCACCAGAGTTCGGCAAAGGGCCACAACCAAACTCCAGGGTCAATCCTCCATAACGGATACCGCGGACACGCCAGTCCGCAAGCCTCCTGCGGACAGGACCCAATCCACCGGTTAACACACAAGCTTGCAACTCGGCCACTGAACAAAGAGCACTGCCTACAGCCCACAAACCTCTGTCCGCTCAGGCCTCTCCTCAAACAGCCAATCCACCAAGACAGCTAACACCCTGTCCGCAGACAGCAGTCTGCCCAGGCCGCAGACTCAGTCCGCACAGGCCGCTCAGACCGCAGGCTGTTCATTCAGCAAGCCACCAAGACAGCTACTACCCAGGCCGCAGTGAGCAATCCGCCTAGGTCGCGAAACCAGTCCGCACATGCCGCCTGGCCTGCCCATCACCCACTTCCACTTCACAAATTTCAACACTCCCCCTTGAAGTGAGAAGTGGTGATCAAGCCCAGCAAGCTACGTAACCGTTGAAAAGGCCCCTTCGACAGCGGCTTCATGAAGATGTCAGCAAGATTATCTTCACTCCGAACATGCCCGACAAAAAGCGATCCCTCCAACACCCTCTCCCTTATGAAATGGTGTGCGATCTCAATATGCTTGGTCCTTACGTGACACACTAGATTGTTTATCTGTTTGAGAGCACTCTCATTGTCACCCCGGAGTAAAGTAGGCCCTTGCACTTCTTCATGAACATACTCTACAAGTCTCCGCAACCAGATAGCTTCCCGAGCAGCCAAGGCCGAAGCCTTATACTCAGCTTCCGTAGTAGACACAGATACAGAATCCTGCTTCTTGCTACCCCACGAAATACCAGCTGAACCACAAGTGAAAACATAACCCGAAGTTGATCTCCGATCATCCGAGTCACCACCATAGTCAGCATCCTGTATCCAAGCAAAGCAAAGTACGCATCCCTACTATAGAGGAGTCCCATATCAGAAGTTGACTTGACATACTTCAAGATGTGCTTTGCCGCTATCAGATGAGACTTCCTTGGTTCAGCCATATACCGACTTACTCGGCCGACAGCATAAGCAATGTCTGGCCTTGTAATCGTCAGGTAGATCAAACTCCCTACAAGAGCCCTGAACACCAAAGGATCAGGAAGAATCCTTCCTTCATCTTGTAGAAGCTTCAGCCCATGTTCCAGTGGAGTAGAGCAACACTTCCCTTCGCCCATGCCGAACCGACTTACTATGCGATCCGCATATCCCTTCTGGCAAATGAGAATTCCGCACTCATTCCTCTCCACTTCAAGACCGAGAAAGTGATGAAGCTCTCCCAAGTCTTTCATCTCGAAGCGTATAACAAGCTCAGCCCTGAGCCTTGCTACTTCCTCCTCCGAATTCCCTGTGACAATCATGTCATCCACATACAGCAGGACCAAGACATGAAGCTCCCCCTTCTTCTTGACAAACAAGCTAGAATCCGAGTTGGAAGCAAGATACCCGCAGAATTGCAAATACTCTGCTATCTTCCCATACCAAGCTCTAGGAGCTTGCTTCAATCCGTAGAGAGCCTTCCTGAGCTTACAGACATAGTCGGGATGATCTTCAGAAATAAAACCAAGTGGTTGATCCATGAAGATTTCCTTGTCAATCTCTCCGTAAAGAAAAGCATTCTTCACATCAAGCTGCCACATCCTCCATCCCTTGCTAGCAGACAACGCGATCTCCACTCTAACTGAAGTCATCTTTGCAACTGGACTAAATGTCTCCTCATAGTTTTCTCCATACTGCTGTGAGAATCCTCGAGCAACCAGGCGAGATTTGAACCTATCAATGCTCCCATCAGCCTTCTTCTTCAACTTATATACCCACTTGCAAGTCACTGGAGTAATGTCATCAACCTTGGGCACAAGATCCCAGGTTTCATTCTTCTTGAGAGAAGCAATCTCTCCCTTCATGGCATCATCCCACTCCTTGACTCCAGTGGCCTCATTGAAGTTTGTAGGCTCTCTCTCATCCAGAGGACCTGCAAAGAAGCAGGAGACAAAGCTCACTGCATTCCCATCACAGTAACGAGCCGGTGGTTTAATAACCCTCTTCGATCTCCGAAGAGTCTGCTCCTTGCTTACTACATCTGTTGCTCCTTCAGGCTCAGCACCACCTTCAGGCAAGCTTTGAGCAATGCTCCCCCTGCTTCCTAAGCCAGAAGCCTCAGCACCAGAATTTGAAGCAACAGGAGCTGCTGGTGAAACAGCAAGCTCCTCTTCCAGGCCTTCAGCAGCCACCATCAGTTCTACATCAACCTTGCTTCCGGTTAGCTCAACCGAGCCACCTCCATACGACGTCAGCTCGTCAAAGACAATATCTCTTGACACAACGAACTTCTTCATCGCAGGATCCATGCATTTCCATCCCTTCTTCTGCTCATCGTAGCCAACAAAGACAAGCTTCCTTGCTTTTGCATCCATCTTAGTCCGTGAAGCATCCGGGACATGCACATAGCAAGTTGATCCGAACACCCGAAGGTGTTCCACACTAGGCTTCTCCTTCAGCAACATTTCAAAGGGAGTCTTCATGTTGATCGGGCTAAGTGGCCTCCGGTTGATGACATAAGAATCACAAGACATCCCCTCCGCCCAAAAGGACCTTGGAATGTCTTTCGCATGAAGCCATCATTTGCAAGTCTCTGTCAGATGACGGATCTTCCGCTCCGCTACACCGTTGTCTGTTCTAAGCTTCTTGATCCGCAAGCCAAGCCGGCCCTCCACCAACTCCTTGAACTCCATAAACAACTGGAAAGCTTCAGACTTCTCCTTCAAGAAATATATCCAAGTGTATCTTGAGTAGTCATCAATCAGCACAAGCATGTATCTGCTCCCGCCAAAGCTTATAGTGACGGTTGGTCCCATCAAGTCTCCATGGATGCACTCCAATGGTCTCTTGCTCCTCGTTTGCAATTAATCAAACGGAAGGCGATGAGCCTTGCCATACTGACATCCCGCGCAAACGTGACCGTCACCAAATGAAGATAGCTTAGGCAAGCCTCTTACAAGGCTTCTGTTAGCCATAGCCTTCAATTTCTCCATTCCTACATGCCCCAGCCTTTCATGTCATATAGTCGTGCTATTGTTTGCTCTCATCCGATCAACATAAGAATTAGTAGCAAGAACAAATAAGTTCTTCACTCTCCTCCCAACATGAGCAACATCAGCCTTAACTACTGATACGTTGCGGAGGAACTTCACTTCTGTTGGCCCAAACAGAATGTGATAACCCGCGTCTACCGCATTGGTCACCGAGAAGAGGTTCTTCTTCATGCCCGGTACGTGATACACACTCCTTAACGTGAGTGGCCCCTTATCACTACCCAAAGACACAACTCTCTCCTTCTCTACTACATAAACAGTACTATCAGCAGTTATAATAGCTTCATTACCTGAGTAGGCTTGCAGAGAAGAGAACTTCGACTTGTCTCCGGTGAGGTGATGACCACACCCGGAGTCCACGATCCAATCATCATTGAAGTCGACAGCGGACAGGGCACGGACATAATTGCCCGTCATGAAAGCTCCGCCCCATTCAGCTTCCTCACTCTTAGAGTGAGCTTCCTCCTTGCCAGCTACATGCCCATACTGCATTTTGACCTTTCAGTCACGCTTGAAGTGTCCGCGCTGATGACACCTGTAGCACTTCAGGTTCTTCTTCCAGTCCTTCTTAGGAGCAGTGCTCCTCTCTGCCTGATAAGAAGTTGAAGGCTCATTCTCAGCAGCGACTTGCTTCTTATTCCCTTCCCATCTCTTCTTCTTCTTGCCCGTGAAGAGTGCTTCACTGCTTTCCTCAGAGACAGTGACTCCAGCCATCTGCCTTGCCAAGCTTTCCTGTGAAGCAAGCAGATTCTCAAGCTCCAGCAAAGATGGTTGAGTAGCCTAGCCTTAAAATGATGTCACAAAAGCAACATACTCCTTCCGCAAGCCGTGGATTATGTGCCTTTTCAACTTATCCTCGGAGATAGGCTCATCAGGATCAAGCGCTGATATCTCTGCACACAGACTCTTCATCTTCAAGAAGTATTTAGAGATAGTCAGGTCTCCTTGAGTTGTCCTGGCCAACTCATTCTCCAGAAACTGAAGTCTAGCCACATTCTTCCTATTGAACAACTCATCAATGATTGTCCAAATGTCAACAGCAGACTCACATCCAATGATGACTTCAAACTGTTCTGGTGAAACAGCTCTCTTGAGAACAAACTACGCCTTAGCATTTATTTTTCTCCAGAGCCTCACCTGCTCAGCAGTTCCAAAAGCAGCAGTCACTTCCTATCTATCGTCACCACTGACGACCTCCCATAGCTCCTCACCAAGAAGATAACTCTTCATGTACGACTTCCACTTCTTGAAGTTAGTCGGCGTTAATAGTTCAATGCCAAGACCTCTTGCATAACTCCATTCCATTGCAACAACTATTGGATAGCAACCTTCCAGCAGCATAGAGCACTAACACAGGTTGATCACCACTCAAGCACAGAGCAACAACACTGGTTGAACACCACTCAAGCAACTGAACCTCCCTCTGATACCATGTTGAATTTTCTCAAAGTGGTCAGAAAGGTATCCTAAAGCCAAATTAATATTCTCAGAACTACCCAGTTCACACTTTGATCATGCGGAAGCCCAAGGAGCAAGTTTACCACCAACAAACAATGGAAGAACAAGCAGATCTTTTATTCATTATACTTCTTTACAAGGCGAGGTATATGTAGCGAGACATGATTTCGCTAGTACAACAGCTACAAATAGAAAGAACAAACAAGTCGGGCGGACAGCACTGGAGACTGCCGAGACCGCCTCGTTCGCCAAGGTCACCCAAGCCGCCCAAGCTGCAACTGCTACAAGCCGAATAGAATACGGAGTCCGCCGAGACCGCGAGGTCGCGCGGACACACAGTTATTCGCTGCCTGCTGAAGAACAGAGGAACAGACTGCCTACCCGCCTGAGACCGGCGGACAGGTTATTGGCACTTGATTAAGCTGAACTAGAAATCTGACAAGTCGCAGAAGTGACCAGCTGAGACCGCAGAGACCGCACACTTCAATGCCCAACTCCTGGCTTCTTGAAGCTAGCCGTGCGACCTACACACAGCACACCGTCAGCACTACTCAACCCGCGCGGATAGAAAACCGCAGACCGCAACACTTGCCCAAGCCCAACTTACTGTTCACTCTGTTACTATATACGTGTCGGGGGGTTCTATTTATAGGAGAGGTGAGGAGTGTGGTCACCACCCTAGTGCATAAAATCACCACCCCAGCTCGCGCACTAGCAAAACATCCGTTCGCTGAGTCCGTAAGGACTTAGACGGATTCCAAGAAAACTGCCAGAAGTAAGGCACCAAGGTTACTATTGGGCAGTCTGGCACCAGTCCACCCATACTATATAGACATGATACCGTCCGCACAGTCCGCCCACATCAAAATTTGGTCATCCACAGCTCCTTCAGTGACAGTCCGCATATACAAGAGGCAGTGCGCACAACACACGAGCAAAGCCTCCATCCACCACAAGTCCACGACCAAAGGCAGTCCGCCCGGTCAACAACAGACATGGCGGATACTGCGGACACACTGGACTTGTCACAGAATGTGACCAAGTCCAGTAAATCACCAAAAGCCTAGCGCGAGCTCGGCGGACAAAGCTCAGTCCGCCAATCATCCAAGCAGATCGCCACACTTTTCTAGAGTTAGGGCAGTGTCCGCAAGCAATCCTCGCAAGACTGCCCAATCAAGCGGCCAACTGCCGGACTCCGATATCAGTCCACGCAGTCCCCCCACAGTAGTTAGCACCTGCTGTACCACCAGAGTTCGGCAAAGGGCCACAGCCAAACTCCAAGGTCAATCCGCCATAGCGGATACCATGGACACGCCAGTCCGCACGCCTCCCGCAGACAGGACCCAATCCACCGGTTAACACACAAGCTTGCAACTCGGCCACTGAACAAAGAGCACTGCCTACAGCCCGCAAACCTATGTCCGCTCAGGCCGCTCCTCAAACAGCCAAGCCACCAAGACAACCAACACCCTATCCGCAGACAGCAGTCCGCCCAGGCCGTGGACTCAGTCCGCACAGGCCGCTCAGACCGCAGGCTGTTCAATCAGCAAGCCACCAAGAAAACTACTACCCAAGCCGCAGTGAGCAATCTGCCCAGGTCGCAAAACCAGTTCGCACAGGCCGCCCGGCCTGCCCATCACCCACTTCCACTTCACAAATTTCAACAATGCGGACTCAACAGCAGTAGACCGGCGGCTTGGTGTTTGAGTCTGCGCGGCTTGTGTTTGTCTTGTCTTGTATTTGTAGTCTCTGCTTTCCCTGTGGTCGCTTTGGTGAATCATGTCTCGCCATGTATGTCTCGCCTTGTAAAGAAGATTGTTGTTAATCAATAAAGACTCTTGTTGATGCATGTGTGTCTGGTTGTGACTGACTTAAGTTGAGATAACCCCTTCTCACTCCAAGGTCCGGGAAATTTCAACATGGTATCAGAGCTGTGTTGGAGTGGATAAGCAGTGATCAACTGAAGTGTTTGTTGCTCTTGTGAAGAGGGAACCAGTGGTAGAACCATGGCAGTAGAAGATGCAAGTGGTATTGGAATTGATCTCCTTACAGAGATGAACTTTGATAGGTGGAAGTCTTGTATGGAGAGCTTTCTTCTTGGCGAGGACCTTTTTGAGGTAGTATGTGGAGCAGAAAGACAAGAGGCTACTACTGGCAATGCTGAAGAGATGAGAGCTTGGAAAGAGACAAATGCAAAAGCAGAGTCTATTCTCAAGCAGGTGATCTCATCGGAGATCTTGGACCACATCAGTAGATGTCGGTCAGCTGCAGAGGCTTGGACTTCCCTTGATGGGTTGTTCAGGAAGGAGGTGAAGGTTGCTGTGGAGGATGGTCCTTCTACTTTAGATCAGCAAGATAGGAGTGTTTCTCCTAGGTGTGATAGGAAAAGAAAGGAAGGATCAAGGTGTTATAGATTCAAGCAGCATGGTCACCTCAGGAAAGAGTGCAAGGTTGTCTTGCTCTCGGCGAACGTAGCTCATGTTGGGAGTAAGGAGAAGAATTTAGTTGGGTCATCAACAAGTTCAGGTGTTGATCAGATGAAGGCCAGTGATAGTGCAGCTATCTGGCATGAAAGACTAGGGCATGTAGGGATGGACACGCTGAATGCAATGGTGGTAAGAAGACTCGTGAGAGGCTTGCCTAGATTGTCATCCTATGGCGATGGTCAAGGATGTGTGGGATATCAGCATGGTGAAGCTTATCGCTTTATGGTTGATAAGGCACAATCCAGATGTAAAGCATCTTTGGAGGTTGTCCATTGTGCTCTGGTTGGACTGACCGTCACCGCCAGTCTTGGAGGCAGCAGGTACATGCTGATATTGGTTGATGATTATTCTAGGTATACTTGGGTATACTTCATGAAGGTGAAGTTGAACATGTTTCGCTTGTTTGTGTAGTTCAAGAAGCTTGTGGAAGGCCAGCTTGGCTTGCAGATCAAGAAGTTGAGGACAAGTATCGGTGGTGAGTTCGGCTTAACCGAGTTCTCGAACTTTTACTGGAAGCATGAGATCCGGAAGGAGCTTTCTTGTGGACATATTTCACAGCAAGGTGGTTTTCCAGCTCGGATGATCCGTTGGTTGACGGAGACCTACAAGTGTTGGCTTTAGAGCAAAGGCATTCCTAAGGATTTTTGGGTGAAAGGAATGGCTTGTGCTGCTCATGTCATCAATCTGATGCCTCTTAGTCCGATCTATGTGAAGACTCCATACAAGCTAATGTTCGAGGTGAAGCCAACTATAAAGCACCTATGGGTGTTTGGATCTACCTACTACGTACACGCTCCGGATGCTCTCAAGACGAAGCTAATCTTTGTTGGGTATGATGAGTAGAGGAGAAGATTGAGGTATATGGATCCTGCGACGAAGAGGCTCATCGTGTTGAGAGACGTTGTCTTTGATGAGCTGACGTCGTATTGGTATAGCTCTTATGTGGAGCTAGAGGTGAGCATGTTAGATGGTGGGCTGAAGGAGGCTACTCCTAAGGATCAGATGGAGCTGCCTGAGTCACCAGGAGCTCCATGTTGTTCTAGCTCCGAGGCAAAGGCGTCAGAGTCGGGAAGTAGGGGGAGCAATGCTCCAAGTACTTCTGGCTCGAAGACGGAGGCTTCTGGTTCGAGAAGCAGGGGGAGTGATGTTCCAGGTAGTTCTTGTTCGAGAGCTGAGGCTTCTGTTTCAGGTAGCATGGGAAGCTTTTCTACCGGTGCTTCTAGTTCCAGTACGGTGGCTTCTTGTTCAGGAAGCAAGGGGAGTATTGTTCCGGGTTTGCCCGAGATCGGAGCTGGTTCAGGAGGAGCAGCGGAGGTGGTAAGCCATGATCAGGTTCTTTGGAGATCGAAGAGGATCAGTAACCCACCAGCTCGATATAGTGAAGGGAACACGACGTGCTTGGCCCCATGTTTCTTTGCAAGCCCTAAGGTCGAGTGAGTACCTTCTAGATGTGATGACCCCACTAGAATCAAGGAGGTGGTTTACACCAAGGCTGAGGAGGTGACTACTCTCAGAGGTGATGAGGCTTGGGCCCTTGTGCCCAAGGTTGTTGGTGATACTCTTGTGATGCATGGGTGGAGGTTGAAGCTGAAGAAGAAGGCAGAGGGAAGCATGACTCTTTTTTGGAGAAGCTTGAGGGCTCCCTCATGTTCCATGATATGCGGAGCGAGGACTATGTTTTGGACATCTTCTCGAAGGCGCTATCGGAGGGACTAGGTGCAAGGTTACGGGAGCTGCTAGAGTTGTTCACCACTTCTCACTTCAAGGGGGAGTGTTGAAAATTGTGAAGTGAAAGTGGGTGAATAGAGGAATTGTGCAACCTATCCCGCGGACTACGTAGACAGGGTTGGCGGACAGCCAGGTCGACGAAGCTGGTGCAGACGGCTTCTTCTGTGGCGGCCTGGGTGTTCTGTTCGTGCGGACTATGCGGACAGTAGTGGCGGTTAGCCAGGCCAAATTATTCTCTACAAGCAGCTGGATCCCAGAAAGTAACCGGGCGGATAGCGACTCTATCTGCAGAGTCTGGTAAGAAGCGGACTGAAGAATTGGAACTCGGCAGACCGGCTTGGCAGAAGACTTGGTCTTGCTCTGGTAAAGCGGCAAGTGGAAGCCGCGGAGATCGCCAATCAGTGCGGACTGATACTAGAGTTCGCCTGGGCAGGCGGACTGAATCCAGTGTTAGCCAGTAAGTACGGACTAGCCCTTGTGGCCAGTGGTGTGAACTTGGTTGGTTCTGAACCAAGTCCATATTTGGCTGTGTCCGGGGCGATCGTGCAGGGGAGCTCGGACTGCTTCTCAGTCCGCCAAGCTCGGCAGAAGTGTTGTGTGCCTTGGTTGCGAGTTTGGGAAAGGAGGACTAGAGTTGAGTCCGCAACTACGTGCGGACTGGAGCTGGGTCCGCTTAGTCCGACAGCTGCATTGCTGGCATGGTCATGGACTCAGGATTTGCGGACTGGAGCAGACTGCGAGATATGCGGACTGGAGCAGTCTGCAGGATATGCGGACTGGAGGTATCCGCAGTATAAGCAGACTGGGGCTGTGTCCGCTGAGTCTGGCAATTGCCTTGGTGGCGAGGATGTGGGCTCGGGATAAGCGGACTGGAGCTGTGTCCGTGGATTGGCGGATAGTTGTTGTAGAGTCCGACTGTGGTGGTCTTGGCTTGTCCTTTGGCGACAAGGAGGACTAATGTTGCTGTCCGGCCTTGGTGAACCATTGGAGTTAGCTTGGCCTTTGGCGACAAGGCGAACTGGTGTTGCTGTCCGGCCTTGGTGAAGCATTGGCGTTGCCATGGCCTTTGGCGACAAGACAGACTGGCGATGTGTCCGACCTTGGTAAAAGTTATGGCGTACTAGCTATCATGCACAAGGTAGCGGCGGACTGGAGTGTATCTGTGGGTCTTGCGGATACACGTGTTCTTGCTACGGGATGTGGCGGTAATCCTATCGGCTAGGGCGGTGACAACACTCCTCATTGTGCCTATAAATAGGACCCATGTCACATCAGGAATAGTGAACCTAATGCACCAATGAATAGTAAGTGAGCCCACGTTCAGTTTCTGCGGACTGACTTTTGGTGTCCACGCAGTTTGATAGAGTTGACCGGGTTGTGCTGTGTAGGTTGTGCGGATAGTGCTGGAAAGCCAGGACCTTGCTCTGATTGCGGTTAGGGACAGTGCGGACTCTGCGGTTAAGCAACAGGCGGTAAACAGCAGGTCGCGAACAGCGACCAGATGGTCTTCTCTTTAGCATCTTGGTTCGGGGTTCAATAAGTCGCCCGCTTCAGGCGTACTGTTCTATTCGGCATCGCAGCTTGTGCGGTGTGGCGGTTAGGCGACCTCACGGTTAGGCGGATTGCAGATCGGTGGCTAGAGCTTAGCATTGGAATAACGGGCAGTCCGCACGGCTTGCGTTGCGGTCTGGCGACCTGGCGGATTGTGCGGACTCAACATCAGTAGACCGGCGGCTTGGTATTTGAGTCCGCGCGGCTTGTGTTTGTCTTGTCTTGTATTTGTAGTCTCTACTTTCCCTGTAGTGATTTTGGTGAATCATGTGTCGCCATGTATGTCTCGCCTTGTAAAGAAGATTACTGTTAATCAATAAAGACTCTTGTTGCTGCATACGTGTCTGATTGTGACTGACTTTAGTTGAGATAACTCCTACTCACTCCAAGGTCCGGGAAATTTCAACATCTTCCTGTCTAGCAAATGCATTCTGAATACTTTGTTTTTGATCCATCAAATTATCACACATCCTTTTGGATTCATTATGTGCACTGTTGTATTTTCCAACATGTTTTTCAAGTATAGCTTTTCTTTCCAATTTCTAAATCCGCGATTTATAAACGTTAAATCACAACCATTTTGGGGAAAGACATAGCAATACAAACAAAATCCTGCATCTTTAGCTTCGTTATACTCCAACCAACCTGTAAATTCACCGAACCAATCTTTATTAAATCTACGAGCATTTTGTCCCATTACAGTTTGTGGAAATTGAGCTAAATGTGGTTGACATGGCCCATTTTGTATGTAATATCTTCTCACAGAATCTTGAATAATGACGTCATAACTTGATATCGGTTGTCGTTGTTGGGTACATTGGAATATATGTACCTGATTTGAAGAAGCCTCACCCTACTCAATGATATACATCAAGGTGTATTTGATGTGCTTTGAGTTTATTTGTGCAGGTTAAGTAACTGCAGGTTTGCAGGAAAAGTTTCTAAGTCCATGTGTCGACACCTAGAAGAAAAGTGTCGACACTTAAGGAGGCTTGTGTCGACACCTAGAGAAGCTGTGTCGACACTTGGAGTAATTGTGTCGACACCAGGAAGACAGAGTCGACACCAGAAGAAAAGTGTCGACACATACAGGCAGTGTCGACACACAATGAAGAAATGTCTACATATTCAGTGTCGACACTTAGAAGCAGTGTCGACACCCAGAGAAACTTTGTTGACAGCAAAAGTGTCGACACTAGCAGGCTGTGTCGACACTCAGCAAACTTCAACAAAGTTTAAGTACAAGTCTCGACACAAAGGAGATGTGTCGACACTCAGCAAAGTCTCAACACATGAAGAATGAGTCGACACAAAGGAGATGTGTCGACACTCAGCAAAAGTTTCAACACAGAAGGCATGTGTCAACACAAAGAAGATGTGTCGACACTTAGCAAGTTTCAACACAAGAAGATGTGTCGACACAAAGGAGTTGTGTCGACACTTAGCAGAAATCAACTAAGTATTGAAGAAGAAGGACTTGTGTCGACACACAGGATCTGTGTCGACGCATTCTGAAGAAGCAGTGTCGAGAAGTTGTTACAACAACACAAGGAGTTGTGTCGACACCATAAAGGCTAGTGTCGACACTTAGTCTACTTGTGTCGACACTTAGTCTATTTGTGTCGACACATAAAGTCTATCTGTCTCGACACATTCAGACAGTGACAGAGATTTCAAGAAGTGACTGGATGACTTGACAGCTGCCATTTCAACCGGTCAACTGCTACTGTCAGAGCTGACAGTAGGTTGTTAGAAACTAGATCAGCCGGTCACCATGAATAAAGATTATATAAAGGCTTATTCCTTCAACAGAAAGGCAATCAATCAATCGATCAATGAAGTGAAAAACTACACAACAAGAAGTAGACCTTCAAGTGAAGATCTAAGAAGTTGGAGAGAGAGAGCTCCTTCTAAGAAGACCAGCTGTTGAACCAGGCTGATAAGAAAGATTCAAATTGAAATCAGAATCTCAAGACAGCAGTTGATTGAAGATCATCTGCATAGAGATACAACCCTACTGTGTTCTAATTCAAGAAGCTTTGAAGAAAGCCAAGGGAGGTTGATCTCAGCCAAGTTCTTTCAAGAACTCATCAAGAAGCCAGTCAACTCATCTCTCTCTATCAGAGTTGTGGTCATATACTTTGTATTTTCTAATTTCTGTAGGATCCTGTATAGATCTGAGTTGTAAGCCTATTCTATAAAGGCTGAGTGTAGGTCTTGTTGAAGACTGAGGTAGGGCCTAGTGCCTGAGTTGTAGGAGACTTTGTTCTCTGAGTGTAAGTCTTTGTGAAGACTGAGTGGTAGGGCTTTGGTGCCTGAGTTGTAGGAGTGGGATCACTCTGAGTTGTAGGAACCTGTTTGGGGTTCTGAGTTGTAAGATCTGTGGATCTGAGGAGAAGTGGAGAAGTTAGGCCGAATCTAGTACACTACTATATAGGCGAAGGGGGAAAGTGGATGTACCCAGACCTTGGGGAACCACTATAAATCTTGTGTGCTCTCTGTGATTGCATGCTTGTATGATTGTTGTGCTGTGACACTTGTAGAATTGCAATTACTGTATTGTATTTCTGCCTTTAAAGTTTAAAAAGATATAGGTCACCTATTCCCCCCCCCCCCCCCCTCTAAGTGATTAGGCACTGTTTCTTTCAGTCGTAAACCTGGATCTGTGGGTAAGTCCTCTAAGTTAAATTCAATTCGAGCTCTCTTACACTCTAAGTTTTTTGCTACTGGTTTTGTCAAAAACTTATCCATCTTAACTCACAAGAACTCCCTATTAAATGAAATTCATATGCAAATAAGAAACAATGCCCCATCCTCTTAAATTAAATAAAAAGACAAGTATGAAGATTACCTCTCCTTAGAATGTGAGATTTCAGATTCTTAAACAAATTTCAGAAGACAGAGCAGACCGACTTCTTCAGTTCTTCCTTAATTAGGGCAAATTTTAGATTTCAGAAGTCGGATTTTGAAACAAATTTCAGAAGACAGAAATCAGGGCTCAGGAGATGAGGAGCGGAAATGAGGAAACCAAAATATTTATCTTAGTTAAGGCAGGCCGACAGCTTTTTCGGACTGAAGTTCTTCCTTGCAACTTGCAGTTTATATAATAGACAATGGTTTATATATAAACTGCAGTCTATACTAGGGTTCAGGTAGCATAAACTGTAGTTTATATATAAACTACATTCTATACTGGGGTTCAGATAGAATAGACTGCGGTTTATATATAAACCGCATTTTATACTAGTATAATAAACTGTCTATACTATGGTTCAGGTAGAATAGATTGCAATTTATATATAAACCACAGTCTATTCTACCTGAACCGCAGTATATGTAACACCTCCATCTATTGCATGATATATAATAGAAGGTCCGGTCGGGGCCCCACACCATATGCCACGAACAGACGTCGAAGTTACGGGTTAATATCAGAGTAGTGCATCCGAAAGCAGAACATTCTAGCGGAAGCTTTTAAGTTGATTGAACTCAGTTCATTTGGGCGTCCACAATATATAAACCAACATTTATATATACAACATCACAAAGGAATGTTATACAAATACACAGCAAGTCTGGCCTTATGGCCTTACATTTAAGCTTATTACATATAGCTTCCATACATCGGCACGCAGACCGGCCACACATGAACATAATATCATATAAACTTCTTTGGCCTTCAAGGGGCAGCATAGCAGCAGCAGCAAGAGCTTCATCCCCCTATTTTCTGCTCGTCTCTCATGCACCTGCACGGGACAATCCACCGCAATGGTGGCAAACAAGGCAAAGGTCAGCATTTTGCTGACCAATTTATAAAGACCCTACCCCTTACCCGGGGCAACTGTATTCCTTCCCTGCAGGCATAGCATTTCACAAGCAGATATATCACATAATATGAACTCATGCACATTCAATATTTCACAAACATCGCCCATACGTCCAGACGCTACGTGCACTCAGGGCACATTATTGGTGTACCGGATATACCGGTCGCCCACCGCCATTCAAGGGTCGAAGCCCAATGACAAACATGAGCATTTTTCTCCACGGCTTTCAGCCGGAGACTTTAGTCTTAATGACGTGCAGGCCTAAGACTCTCACTATGGGTTATGCCGAATGCCAATAGCCCAGGAACTTATGGCGGATAGCCATAACGCGGATACAGTTCAGCCTTTGCCCGTTGCTCAAATCATTAGTTCAA
The DNA here is from genome assembly GCA_039583875.1 of Platanthera guangdongensis. Lineage (NCBI taxonomy): Eukaryota > Viridiplantae > Streptophyta > Magnoliopsida > Asparagales > Orchidaceae > Platanthera > Platanthera guangdongensis. Next base: position 138,610,522 of record CM077148.1, read on the forward strand.
TTCTAAAACTAACGCGGGTCGGCATCCCCTTGTCCGTTCAGCATGAAGCCTTCTCAAGGCTCATAAATAGTCACACGGTCCCCGAAGGACTGGCTTCGCAATCGCAGGTTAGCTAGGAGCCTTTGCCAGTGACACTCACTATCGCCCAGCGTTAGCGACAAAACTCACTTTCCAACCCCAGCCCTAACCTTATCGTTCAAAGCATACAATACAAGAACTTTGCGGGTATTTTCCTATAATTTCACTCCAGTACTTCCTGTTACTACCCTTCACAGGCACAACCCACCGAATCCGCAAACATACTCAGTTATACGCGGAGTCTTCTCTGGTGTGCAAAATAAAACATCACCAATCCAGACGAACCTGTCCAGATGGGCTTCACATAGTATGCCTATTCCGTACTACAAATTTCCGAAACTACATGCAAGACATCTTGGGGATATCCAAAATCAACCCAAGGGGAATCCCTCAATCATCTACCCTTTGGTGGGGGAAACCAATGCATATGACAAATTAAGGACTTCCCATGTCCAAGGAAGAAAGATCGTTACCCTTGACGATCTCTTTGTTGCCATGTCAAACGAGCCAGATGAAAAGCACCACAACGGCCTTGCCTCCACATATCTGGACTCGGCACACGATTCAGGGCTCTGATGCTCCACCAGCTGCCAGATTCCTCCTTCTTCTTCCTTGCCTCCCACTCTCCACCTCTTTAGAAAGAGAGAGAGAAGTCTATGCAAATGAGAGAGTTATCCTCATCTCATGGACTTATATCAGCAGGGAGATCTCATGACCGTTGGATCCTAGCTGAAAGAAACGAACGGCCACGAAAAGCCCTGAAAACAATTTTCCTGGGTTGAACATGACTTGTGAAACGCCCGTGTCACAGGCTGTGTACCTTAAGTGACAGATAAACCGACTTAACTAGACCAGGACATGGTCATGTGACACGCCCGTGTCACAGGCTGTGTGCTAAACACGGCTTCGAACACGCCCGTGTCCAGTCCGTGTTCGAAGCACTATCCCAACACAGAGAAGGACACGGCCCTTGACACGCCCGTGTCACAGGCAATGCACCCCACTCGAGCATCGTCGAGCGCATTTTGTCGAGCTCACTCGAGTAAACATCGAGCGCATAACAGGACACGTCCCTGGACATGCCCGTGTCACAGTCCGTGTACCCCACTCGAGGATCTTTGACCTCACTTCGTCGAACACACTCAAGACACCCTGCCAGCACTCGAGTGCAGGACACGGCTATGGACACGCACGTGTCCCCGACCGTGTACCTCATACAGAGTAGGACACGGCTTGGTGACATGCCCGTGTCCCAGGACGTGTTGTCCACCCTACTCAGCCCAAACATGCTCAAGCTTTGAGGCATTACAATCCTCACCTCCTTACAAAAATTCCGTCCCAAAATTTGCATTCAGTCCTCAGGAAACAAATGTATTACAACATTTTCTGTACATCACAAACTATTATACAAGATCAAACAAACAAATCGGGAAACTCAACACGCATGGTGTGCTCCCACTCCCATGTTAGCTCCTCACGGCAACAATTGTCCCATCGGTCCTTGACCATCCCGATTGTCTTGTTCCGCAACTACTTATCGACTTTATCCTCTATCTGAATGGGCCTAACCTTCGTCGTTAGCCCATATTCGATCGGTACCTGATCATTTGCAACCACTTGAGCTGGATCTTTTAGAGCTTTTTGAAGCACTGAGATGTGGAACACATCATGCAACCCACTCAATTCAACTGAAAGGGCTAGCCGATACGAAACTTTCCAACTCTTTCCACCACTTCAAATGGACCAAGATATCACGGAGTTAACTTTTTCAAGTGTTGAATCCTGGACATGCCTTTGAAGGGTTTGATTTTCAAATAGACCCAATCGCCAACCGCAAACTCAACATTTCGGTGCTTGGCGTTGTAATATTTGGCTTGTCTATCTTGGGCTATCAGTAATCTTTCCCGAATAGCGCGTATCGTCGAATTATTTTCTTCGACTTCCTTGCGCTTATATTATTTCGACTCGCCTGTTTCCGCCCAAGCTAATGGTGTACGACATTTTGACCATACAAAGCCTCAAACGGTGCCATACTTATACTCGCTTGGTAGTTATTATTGTAGGCCAACTCTACCATATAGAGATGAACTTCCCACCTCTTACCAAAATCCAAGGCGCACATTCAGAGCATATCCTCCATCGTTCTATTGGTCCTCTCAGTCTGGCCATCAGTTTGGGGATGAAAGGTCGTACTGAACGTTAACTTTGTTCCCAACAGTTGATGGATTAGCCTCCAATCATTTGATGTGAAGCGCCTGTCATGATCACTCACGATACTATGTGGAACGTCGTGCAATCGTACAATCTGCTCAACATAGAGTTTCGCCAAGACTTCCACTGAATCGTCCCTCTTGTTCGGAAGGAAGTGAGCCACTTTAGTCAACCGGTCTACAATTAGCCAAATCGAGTCATTACCGCGTTGAGACCTCTGCAACCCATGCACAAAATCCATTAAAATATCATCAAACTTCCACTCCAGAACAGGAAGCGACTTCAGGAAACCTGCAGGCTTTTGACATTCAGCCTTCACTAAGGCACAGGTCTGACATTTAGCTACATAATGTGCTATGTATTTCTTTAACCCTGGCCACCAGAACAACTTTTTCATGTCCTTGTACATCTTTGTGCTTCCTAGGTGAATTGAGTATTTCGTAAAATGAGCCTCATACATCAATTCTTCTCTTAGCTTACCCATACTTTCACTTTCCGCAAAAAGGTTGTTATCCAAGGAGAATTTGTCATTTGACCCATCCACTGCATAGCATTGCAGACTTTCATCAAGTTCCGTTGCCCGCCGAACCTGTCCTCAAGGTCACACTGTACCTCCGTCCAGTGCATGCACGTATTTGCTGTGGAATTCTTGTCAACACAAGAAATTTCTAACGCTTCCAACTCCAGGATCAGATGCTCATCATGCATCTACAACCAATTTGCCCTTGACGGAGTCCGATGACTCAAGGCATCTGCGACCACATTTCCCTTTCCGGGAGTATAGTGAATATCAAAGGTGTAGTCCCCGAGGAATTCCATCCACCTTCGTTGTCGCATATTGAGATCCTTCTGATCCAATAAGTACTTTAGGCTCTTATGGTCCGTGAATATATTCACCTTCACGCCATATAAATAATGACGCCACAGTTTAAGTGCAAAAATCACCGCTGCCAGCTCCAAATTGTGGACGAGATAGTTTCGCTCATGCACTTTCAACTGGCGTGAGCCATAAGCGATTACCTTTCCAAATTGAAGAAGAACGCAGCCCAAGCCGCTCCCTGAAGCATCACTATAAATCTCATAGCCGTCTGTACCACATGACAACGTCAAAACAGGCGCCATGGTCAAACGACTCTTTAGCTTTTCAAAAGCTCGCTCGCACTCCGGCATCCAAACGAACTTCTGATCCTTCCTCATTAACATGGTAAGAGGCAAAGCGGTCCGCGAGAAGTTTTCTACAAAACGTCTGTAGTAGCCTGCCAGTCCAAGGAAGCTCCTGACTTCGGCCACCGAAGACAACACTGGCCATTCCCGGATGGCTCTTATCTTTGACGGATCCATCGCAATGCCCTCTCCACTCACCACATGGCCAAGAAAAGCCACTTACGAGTGCCAAAACTCACACTTTGAGAACTTGGCATAGAGCTTGTTTCTCCGCAGGGTATGCAACACCAACCGTAAATGGTTCGCGTGATCTTCTTTAGACTGAGAGTACACCAAGATATCATCAATGAAGACAATCACAAATAGATCCAAGTACTCTCGGAACGTTCGGTGCATTAGATCCATAAACACTGATGGCGCATTATATAGTCCAAACGACATTATGGTGAACTCGTAATGACTGTAGCGTGTTCCAAACGCTGTCTTGGGGATGTCACCTTCCTGAATTCTCAATTGGTAGTAGCCCGATTTCAAATCCAGCTTTGAATATACTTTTGATCCCGCCAATTGATCAAACAAGTCATCTATCCGCGGGATCAGATATTTATTTTTCTCCGTCAACTGGTTCAATTCACTATAATCAATACATAATCGCAGGCTACTGTCCTTCTTTTTCACAAAAAGAATAGGTGCGCTCCAAAGTGACATACTTGGTCGTATGTATCCCTGTTCCAACAACTCTTGCAGTTGAACTTTTAGTTCGGCCATTTCCTTTGGCGCTACTCGATATGGCGAGCGGGCAACAGGTTTTGCACCTAGCACCAGTTCAATCAAGAAATCAATCTCCCGCTGTGGTGGTAATCTCGAAAGCTCCTTCGGAAACACATCAACAAACTCCATTCCTCAACAAGCGTGAAGAACAACTTCATGTCTTTCCGAACTTCCTTAACCACTTGAAGAGCAGACCTCAATGTCATGCTCGACCCCCACATACCAGCAAACTTCATTTCTCATTCAGTATTCTGTTCCAGTGTGACTTCCTTTGGCGTGCAATCTATATAGGCACTCTGCTCCGAGAGCCAATCTATACCAAAGATCACATCAAATTACGATATCGGGAGCACCGATTCTTCCAATCCGAAATCCCGACTTACTATCGGTACCTCCACAAAACATGACCTATCCGCATGCATTACACATCCATTTGGTAATAACACCTTCACACTATCTGCCACCATACGAATTAGTACACCGATCCGTGACACGAAGTCCACGGATAGAAATGAATGAGAAGCACCAGTATCAAACAGTGCTCTCGTCGGACAGTCTCGAATTATGACAAAGCCTAATACAAACACATCATTCACAAGCCACAAACAAGGTATGAAATAACAAAAGCAGAAATCAAATATGTTATTGTGTACCTGTGACAACGTCACTTTGCTTTATGGCCTCCTGCTGTCCAAGATTATATACTCGGGGTTGCGCCTGGGATGTAGTCGACTCCACCACTGCCTTTCTCTTTTCAGCATATGACGCTCATGTCTTCTTCTCAACCGTTGGTGGACCACTCTGACAGTCACAGGCTATACGACCAACTTTACCACATGTATAGCAGGTCCGAGACTCCTGCCTCGAAGTTTCTCCTGATGCAACACTCGAGGGAGCCTGTGAAGAAGACTTAAATCTCTTACCCCATTTCCTTCGGTAATTTGTTTTTCCCGGGTGCGGCACTTTGAGCTCAGACTTTGTCACAACCAAGTCTCTCTTGCCCTGCACCCGCTTCATGTCCTTTTCCAATGCACGAGCTGCATCCACCAATGCCTGAAACCCTTGGTTCACCGAACTCGAGAGCAGGAATCTCAGCTCATCCCGCAATCCTTCGTAGAACCGATTGGTCTTACACTCGTCATCAGCAAAGATCGTTCTCGCATAACGTCCCAATCGCGTAAACTCATGCAAGTAGGTATCCACACTACTTTCACCCTGAGTTAGATGTTGGAACTCATTTTCCATGGGGATGTGTTGTGCTGCTGGCAAATGCTTTGCCAAAAACAATCTCAAAAACTCCTCAATCGAGACTTCTGTTAGTTGTCTGCCCGCAAAGTGGTGTAACTCGATCTCATCCAACCATAGTCGAGCCTCTCCTTCCAACAAGAAAGTAGCCAAGGTGACCTTCTAATTTTCCTTTGTCCTTATCGCCGTCAATATTCTCTTGACGCGTGATAAATAATCTTCCTCCTGCATTGAGGATACTCAAACAAGTGTATTTGCATTCCTTAGTGGACATTCTTGAGTTCAGTAATGTTATAGTGGACCACACTTACACGTGCTCGCCACCCCACAAAAGAATTCGACCACGAATTCGAAAGAGGAAGACCGAGACAAGCTGATACCAAAATTGTTACACCTCCATACGTTGCATGACATATAATAGAAGGTCCGGTCGGGGCCCCACACCATATGCCATGAACAGACGTCGAAGTTACGGGTTAATATAAGAGTAGCGCATCTTAACGCAGAACATTCAAGCGGAAGATTTTAAGTTGATTGAACTCAGCTCATTTGGATGTCCACAATATATAAACCAACATTTATATATACAACATCACGAAGGAATGTTATACAAATAAACAGCAAGTCTGACCTTATGGCATTACAGTTAAGCTTATTACATATAGCTTCCATACATCGGCACGCAGGTCGGCCACACATGAACATAATATCATATAAACTTCTTTGGCCTTCAAGGGCCAGCATAGCAGCAGCAGCAAGGGCTTCAACCCCCTATTATCCGCTCATCTCTCCTGTACGTGCATGGGACAATCCACCGCAATGGTGGCAAACAAGGCAACGGTCAGCATTCAGCTGACCAATTTATAACGACCCTACCCCTTACCCGGGGCAGCGGTATTCCTTCCTTACAGGCATAGAATTTCACAAGCAGATATATCACGCAATGTGCACTTACGCACAATCAATATATCACAAACGTCATCCACATGGCCCGACGCTCTATGCACTTAGGGCACATTATTGGTGTACCAGATATACCAGTCACCCACCGCCATTTAAGGCCCAAAACCTAACGACAAACTTGAGCATTTTGCTCCACGGCTTTCAGCCAGAGACTTTAGTCTTAATTGCGTGCAGGCCTAAGACTCTCGCTATGGGTTCTGCCGAATGCCAATAGCTTAGGCACTCATGGCGGACAGCCATAACGCGGATACAGTTCAACTTTTGCTCGTTGCTCAAATCGTTAGTTCAATGTTAAGACTAACGCGGGTCGGCATCCCCTTGTCCGTTCAGCATGAAGCCTTCTCAAGGCTCACAAATAGCCACACGGTCCCCGAAGGACCGGCTACGCAATCGCAGGTTAGCTAGGAGCCAGTGCCAGCGACACTCACTATCGCCCAACGTTAGCGACAGAACTCACTTTCCATCCCCAGCCCAAACCTTATCATTCAAAGCATACAATACAAGAACTTTGTGAGTATTTTTCTAGAATTTCACTCCAGTACTTCCTGCTACTACCCTTCACAGGCACAACCCACCGAATCCGCAAACATACTCAGTTATACGTGGCATCTTCTCCGGTGTACCAAATAAAACATCACCAATGCAGACCAACCTATCCAGATGGGCTTCACAAAGTATGCATATTCCGTACTACACATTTCCGGATCGACATGCAAGACATCTTGGGGATATCCAAAATCAACCCAACGGGAATCCCTCAATCATCCACCCTTTTGGTGGGGGAAACTCATGGATATGTCAAATTAAGGAATTCACATGTCCAAGGAAGAAAGATCGTTACCCTTGACGATCTCTTTGGAGCCATGGCAAACGAGCCGGATGAAAAGCACCACAAAGGCCTTGCCTCCACAAATCAGGATTCGACACACGATTCGGGGCTCTGAAGCTCTACCGGCAGCCGGATTCCTCCTTCTTCTACCTTGCTCTCGCCACTCTCCACCTCTTTAGAAAGAGAGAGTTATCCTCATCTCATGGACTTATATCAGCAGGGAGATCTCAGGACCGTTGGATCCTAGCTGAAAGAAACGAACGGCCACGAAAACCTCTGAAAACCATTTTCCTGGGATGAACACGGCATGTGACACGCCCGTGTCACATGCCGTGTAACTTAAGCGGCAGAGAAACCGACTTAACTAGACCAGGACACGACCATGTGACACGCCAGTGTTACAGGCTGTGTGATAAACACGGCTTCGGACACGCCCGTGTCCAGCCCGTGTTCGAAGCACTGTCCCAGCAGAGAGAAGGACACGACCCTTGACATGCCCGTGTCACAGGCTGTGTACCCCACTCGAGGATCGTCGAGCGCATTTCGTCGAGCTCACTCGAGTAAACGTCGAGTGCATAGCAGGACACGGCCCTGGACACGCCCGTGTCGCAGGCCGTGTACCCCACTCGAGGATCATCGACCTCACTTCATCGAACTCACTCGAGACACCCTGCCAGCACTCGAGTGCAGGACACGACTATGGACACGCCCGTGTCCCCGTCCGTGTACCTCACACAGAGTAGGACATAGCTTGGTGACACGCCCGTATCCCAAGTCGTGTTGTCCACCCTACTCAGCCCAAACATCCTCAAGCTTTGGGGCATTACAGTATAGACTGCGGTTTTTATATAAACCGCAGTCTATTCTAGGGAAATACAACCCGCATGTAGTAAACCGTGATTATTTGGACCCGGACATGTCCCCTTCATGGGTCCTCCCCTGCCGGCAGCCTGACCAAAGACCTCCGGCAGGTTCGCCTCCTCCCGCCGTACCCGCCGGGCGTCTCTGGTCAGGGCGCCGACGGTGAAGAAGATCGTGAATTTCATTTTTTTAATAAAATTTATTTTAATAATTTAAAATGAAAATTTATAATTTATTAAATAAATCATTTAAAACAATTTAAAATGAAATATTTTTACATAAAAGAAGGTGCCACGGTGTTAGGGCGGGCGGAGCGCCGCAGGCCGGGTACTGTCGCGCGGAATCGTAGGGCCGGAGGCCGGCGAAGCCCGCCAGGGGGGGCGACACCGGGGATACTGTCCTCAGGGGGCGGGCGAAGCCCGCCGTCGCCGACCGAGTACAGTGGCGCGTGGCCATCGGGCCGGAGGCCCGTGCCTGTCACTCTTATATATATACATATTTGTTGAAACCCAATCTTTTTGAATGAATATTCCATTTATTTGAAAAAAAATATGATTTTTTAATTAGAAATTAGTGTTTAACATTATTCATCCAATAATTCTAATATTAATATATGCTCCGACCCCAAAAAATAATTTAGATTTTAATAAAAAAAAAATCACCTAATTTTTTGCTTTAACATTCCATTAAGGTCCGTTCGTTTCAAATACATTGATATTAAAGTATTGGATTTTAGAAAATGAAAGTCATTTTCGTGGTTTGTATAAAATATTGTCGAGTGGAATTGGCTTTTTTGGTGGAAAGTCGTTGAAATTCATAAAAAACTAAAAACTCATTGGTTCAATGTGTATCTCCAAGTGTGGATATTGAGATCGCCAACATCGACGTTTCAAAAGAAAAGTAATTTTTTCTACATGAAAGCGATTTTTTCAGATCAGACACGATTTTTTCGCCCGTACGAGATTTTTTTGCATAGACGCGATTTTTTGGCCAGGACACGATTTTTTCTCCCGGGCGCGCTTTTTTCGCACGAGGGAGATTTTTTCACCCGGGAGCGCTTTTTTGCCCGGGAGCGATTTTTTTGCCCGGGCGAGCTTTTTTTTGGCCGGACGCAATTTTTTTCGCGCGGGGCACGCTTTTTTTCGCCCGAGCACGTTTTTTTTCGCGTGGTCACGCTATTTTCGCCCGGGCCCAATTTTTTAGCTCGGGCATGTTTTTTTCGCGCGGGCGCGATTTTTTCGCCCGGGCGCGCTATTTTCGTTCGGGCGTGCTTTTTTCCCCCGGGTGCTCTTTTTTCGCTCGGACGCGATTTTTTTGCCCGGGCGCGAATTTTTCGCCCAGGCGCGATTTTTTCGCCATGGCGTGCTTTTTTGGGGGGATTGTTAAAGGCAAATCCGTTTTGGATATACGCAAACCATTGCTAATGACAAACCATATAATTTGAAAATTACTTCATGCAAACCAAATTGTTAACCACAAACCAATATTGTTACCAACAAACCAACACTTGAAATTACATAATCTAGTGTTTAAAACTAAAAATAGTTCATAAGAAGTCTAGTTCAACAAATAACACATTTATAACATTAAAACTGCAAATTTATGACATTTAATAGCTGGTGACTATCGCATCCGCTTCATTGAAGACCTGCAAAAATTTATAAACTTGTATTACCAATCAAGACCTATAAAATTCATAAAACTGAGAATATAAAATTCATAATTGTTAGCACCTGTTAGTCTTGACAAGTACAAAGATTTCCATGCGTCAGTAATTGGCTCGTGATACCTTGACCATGGTGTGAATAGCGGCGGCAATGTACAATTTTCCCGCATTGTAAGTAGAATGAAATGATTTCCATTAATGAAACCTATGAAAATAAGTTTGGCCAATGTATGTGGCATAGACTGAAGGGGTAGAAATGTAAAACTTTGCTCGCATGAAAGCGAGACCACAACAACATTGTAGCATGAAGCAATCACAAGCCCCGATCCGGAAAAGACATCAAATTTTCAAGTGGAGCGGGGGTAACCGTGCATTCAAGAGATTCCATTAACTGTTTTCGTCCACTGTTGCCAAACACTGCATCATATAAAGGAATGTAATTTTGAAATTCAAGATAGAGAGTTCTCCTCACTTGTAACCAATCATCACCCATATCTAAGGCATGACTCACAACTCGAAAACCGCAATGTCCATCGCCAAGTACATCCCTTACATCTAAGACATTTTCAGATAGATAACTTGGTAATTGCTCACGGAATTGATTATGCAAATGATCATTTTGAGAACCCTTGTTTTTTAGATGAACTTTAGTACTCCTCCGTGCAATCAACTTTCGTGTCATTCTTGGCATCTTAAATTCCTTGTTACCTTCCTCCTTCAATACGTGTTCAAAGTGTGATAGGTCACGTTTTGTGAATTTCCACTCATCCTTAAACTTCTTCAAGCTACTTTTTGGCCTACCTTTTACCGTGTTAACCTTCCCTGTGGTTCAATTGTTTGAGTACTTGATGGATCTACAAACTCTTGAAGTTTGCGTTTGATTTTCTTTTTTTTTTTGATATTCACTTGAATCGACAAATCTTTGCGCAATAGCTTCCAATTCATTACTAATATCAATTGGAGGTTCTTCATCTTTAGCTTTTGTTTCCTGCAATGAAAGCTGTTTCCAATGTCTATGCAATAACCATAATGGACACGACATATAATAGTACTACAAATACTTGATCCAACATCCACTTCAAATACTTGACCTAAACCCAACATCAATTTTTGTGAATTTATTACTAACAACGAATATAATAGCACTACAATGTTGCAAGGACATAAATTACCTTCCTTAGAAAGGTGTTCATCTTCCTCTACAAGCTTCTCCCCCGCCAAGCTTGATCCTGAAAAAATAAAAAATTTCAGCTTAGCAAATTGTATCAGCGCAAAAAATACATGACAAGTGGTTGTATCTATGACACAAGAAAGTCACAATAACACATTTGATCCAGAAAATTGGTTATCACGGTGAACATGAGAATCAAGAATGACAAAAGCTGGAATCAAAATGAAAAAATTGGGTGAAACCATTAACCCTAAAACTAGCAGTGGCATTTTCCTTTTCCTCCATCAAAATGGATTTTTCAAAGTGATTCGAATCGTCCTTAAAAATTGTGTGCAGTATTTTCAGGTAATGAGGAATGCGATCATATTTAAAAATGCTCTCAAAACAAACAATTACTTGTATGAAAAACAATTACTTTAGTAATATTAACAATCTCCAATTCATAATCTTGTCGGTGGGAGAACTGCTGCTGCACGATGATCTTCTACGTGCGGCGGGAGAAAGCATGAAAAAATCAACACAGGCCAAAAAATGATAAATGAGACAAGTGTTGGTTTTGAAAAAAATCAACACTGGACAAAAAAATCTGGAATCAAATGGGAAAACCCAGGTGAAAGCATGAATCATCAAAGACAAAATATTCTGGAATCACAATGACAAAATTCGGGTGAAAGCAGGAATCAACAAAGGAAAAAAATCTGGAAAAACCAGGGTAAAATCTGGAATCACAATGAGAAAACCCGGGTGAAATCGGGAATCAGCAAAGACCAAAAAATCTGGAATCACACACTGGAATGGAGAATGTAAAAAAATGGTGACTCACCTTGAAAAATCGCCGGCGATGGAACCCTAGATTGTCGCGTCTGCTGGCCATCGGTTTGCTCGACGAAATCCATGCGAAGCACGGTGCTAGGCGAGGGAGCTACAGAAGCGGTGGGAACGTCGGTGAGAGGGCGGGCCTTATGCCCAGAACCGCCGTCTTACCGCCAGAAACAAGTGGTATTCTGAACTGGAGTGGAGGAAGCATGAGACCAGGCAAGAGGCAATTGTGCAATATAGAAGAAAGGCTAAGATGGGAAAGCTACCTCCTACTGCCCAGGAGCTTAGCAAGTACTTTCCAAAGCCTTATCATTACTTTGAAAGGCAGAAGATCAATGCTGAAGAATTGACAAAGAAGGATCTTAAAGGAAAGAAGCCTGCTGCTGCTGAAAATGCTGAAGCCCCTGTCCAAGCAAAGATACAATCAGGAAAGGGCATTGTGATCAAGGAGCCTGAGCAGCAATAGGATAGAATTTTTCTTTAGTTTACAATTGTAATCATTTGTAGTAAACTCAATGTAAACTTTTGATTAATGTAAATGTTGGATTTTGAAAGAATAATGTGATATATGTTAACTCTATTACATTACTGTTCTGTAATGGTATATACATGTTTTGGTTATGCATGTTTAAGTATTTTCTCTGCTATATAATCTTGTTTTACATCATACTGTGAATTTGTTATGTATGGTGTATATCATTGACTAAGGGTTATGACTTCTCCAAATAGGGGGAGATTGTTGGGTACATTGGATTAAATGACCTGATTTGAAGAAGCCTCACCCTACTCAATGATATACATCAAAATGTATTTGATGTGTTTTGAGTTTAGTTGTGCAAGTTAAGTATTTGCAGCGAAAGCTGAAAAGTTTCTAAGTCCATGTGTCGACACCCAGAAGAAATGTGTCGACACTTAAGAAGACTTGTGTCGACACCCAGAGAAGCAGTGTCGACACTTGGAGTAATTGTGTCGACACCAGGGATATAGAGTCGACACCAGAAGGAAAATGTCGACACATACATGCTGTGTCGACACTCAATGAAGAAATGTCCAGAGAAGCAGTGTCGACACTTAGAAGCAGTGTCGACACCCAGAGGAACTTTGTCGACACTCAGCTAATTCAGCAAAGTTCAAGTACAAGTGTCGACATAATGAAGAATGTGTCAACACACAGCAGAAGACTCAACACATGAAGAAAGTGTCGACACTAGGAGGCTGTGTCGACACTCAGCAAATTTCAACAGAGTCTAAGTACAAGTGTCGACATAATGAACAATGTGTCGACACTCAGCCAAAGTCTCAACATAAGAAGAATGTGTCGACACAAGGAGAAGTGTCGACACTCAGCAAGTATTAACACAGAAGGCAGGTGTCGACACTAAGAAGATGTGTCGACACTCAGCGAGTATCAACACAAGAAGATGTGTCGACACCAAGAACTTGTGTTGACACTTACAAGAATTCAACTAAGTACTAAAGAACAAGGAGTTGTGTCGACACACAATATCAGTGTCGACACATGTTGAAGAAGCAGTGTCGAGAAGCAGATTCTACAACACAAGGAGTTGTGTCGACACTTAGTCAACTTGTGTCGACACTTAGTCTATAAGTGTCGACACTTAAAGACTGACTGTCTCGACACCTTCAGATAGTTACAGAAAATTCAAGAAGTGACTGGATGACTTGACAGCTGCCATTCCAGCCGGTCTACTGCAACTGTCAGAGATGTCAGAAAGCTATTAGGAACCGGATCAGCCGGTCACCATGAAGAAAGCCTATATAAAGGCTTATTCTGTCAACAAAAGGAGATGATTCACACAGATCAAGCAATTCATTGAAGAATCAATTCAAGTGAAGATCTAAGTATTTGGAGAGAGAGAGAGCTCCTTCCAAGAAGACAGCTGTTGAACCAGGCTGTGAAGAAAGTTTCAGACTGAGTTCTGAATCTTAAGTTAGCAGTGATTGAAGATCGGCTGCATAGAGTATCAACCCTACTGAGTTCTACATTCAAGAAGCTTTGAAGGAAGCCAAGGGAGGTTGATCTCAGCAAAGTTCTTCCAAGAACTCATCAAGAAACCTGTCACTCTTCTCTCTTATTCTGAGTTGTAGGTATATACATTGTATTCTTAATTTTTTGTAGGATCCTTAGGGATCTGAGTTGTAAGCCTAAAATTATAAAGGCTGAGTGGTAGGGCCTGTGTGCCTGAGTGTAGGAGATATTTTTCTCTAAGTGTAGGCCTTGTTGTGGGCTGAGTGTAGGCCTTGTTGAAGGCTGAGTGTAGGTCTTGGTGAAGACTGAGTGGTAGGGCTTTGAGCCTGAGCTGTAGGAACCTGTTTGGGGTTCTGAGTGTAAGATCTGAGGATCTGAGGAATAGTGGAGGAGTTTGGCCGAATCTAGTACACTACTAAATAGGCGAAGGGGGAAAGTGGATGTACCCAGACCTTGGGGAACCACTATAAAACTGTGTGTACTCTGTGTGTGTGATTCTGTGATTGATGTGCTGAATTGCTGTGAAGAATTATTTATAAATCTGTGATATAATCTGCCTAAAAATTTAAAAAGATAAGGTCACCTATTCACCCCCCCCCCCTCTAGGTGATAGGGTACAATTTCATTCACCCCTTACGCCAACCCTTTGACGAGGCGCGCGCTGGCGGGAGCCAACCTCCAAAAGACCCGCTGGCTCTCGCAAAGGCCGCTGCACAGGCTTGCCGGAAAGAGCCGGCCCCGCCTCCTTCAATTGGTGCCAGGAAACGAAAGCCTGGTGCCCCTGCGCCTCAACCAATCAAGAGACCCAAGACAACTGATACCGAGAAGGGCAAGGCCGTTATGGTGCCGCCCTCCCAATGTCTCCATGCAGGCCGCTCCTTTGAGGAGATCTTGCAGGCTGTCAGCGAGATCGCAGCCACCAGGAGCAGCGCTGAGGCCCCTACCGAGAACCCTCAGGCCCCTGGTGCTGCAGAGGGCGAGGGTACCGCCGCCGGGACCTCCGGCCAGCCTCTGTTTGGAGAGGTGCCGCGGGGCCATCGTAATTTTGGTCTCGGCATGCGGTGACTGGACGCGGAGAACAAGCCGCTGCTACAGTGGGATCCCGACGCCAACAAGGTCTCAATCTCATCCCTCTTGCCCAGCTGGGCAGAGCGAGACGAGGTTACCAGCGAGGCTTTCGCCTTAGGTTACTGCCTCTACAGCCGGGAGGATGCCAGTGTCTATGACAGGATGTCGACCCGGCTGCTGGCTTATGATTCTACTCGCGTCCTGATGCGCGGGCTGGAGCTTGCGCACATGTGTGCTCGCCGGAGCATCACCATAGACCGCAATTTCCAGGATATGTTCAAGGCTAGGGATGATGCGGTGGCTCAGGCGGCCACTCTGGCTAAGGAGCTGGCCGAGGCCCAGCAACTGCTATCTTCGCGCCAGGCGGAAGGGGTAAGCGAGATCTTTCACAGCGCTTGCTCTCGCTACTTTAACTCTTCTCTTTTATGCTAACTTCTTGCTGCTCAGGATTCCGCCCAAGCCACTCTTCGTGAGGAGCTATCCCAAGCTCGATATGACAATGTCCTCGTGAGGGAGCAGATTACGCGCTTGGAGGCGAGTGCGGCCCCCCGCTGGACGAGAGACTGAAGAGCCGGTACTACTCGGTCTATGACATCGACAAGCTTCTCCAGGAAACCGTGCAGGCTACAGTCAGGTTGACGCTAGAGACGCTGCGAGACGTCGACTGCTGGGATGGGAGGGGCAAAAACATCACCGCTCAACAGCTCGTTCCCTGGCTCTTCGAGCCCATTCCAAAGCCCCCGGGCGCCCCTGATACCCCACCCTCGGATGTCCCGAAATCCCCTGCCGCGGGTGGAGATACCTCCGGGGAGAGCTCCGGCGAGAGCTCCAGCGGGAGCTCAAGCGAGAGCTCTGAAGGGTATAGCTTGTCTCCTTGAGGGGCCCCTCTTTTCTTCTTTTGTCTTAGTGTAAAGAGCGAGACGCTCTAAACTCGTACTTGTGTAATATATATTGAAAACGTTCCATTGTAAATGTCTCGTTATTGTGAATGTGCTTGATGTAATTGCTATGGCCGAGTGCTTCCTACGTAAGCTTCCGCCGAGGCCCTTGGCCCCCCTAGGATAGTCTTCCTTAGTGACGAATCGGCGGGAACCTGCTGCAAACTGTCAGTCGGAGGCGTGGCTCACGAACCCTTAAGACGGAACCGTCCCCCTTTAGTCTGCGCGAATCCATTCAGGCCTGTCGCCTAACGATTCCTCCTGTCTGCTCGAGAATATTACTAGGAGCCTTCTCGGCGAAAGCCTCCCCTCGGCGAGACCTCTCTGACAGGGATTTCCCCGTCGAGATCTATTCCGGCCGAGACCTTTCCTACCTTTTCCTCTTTCCATTCCGTGTTCCTGGCGCACTTCCTGCCTTGTGCAAACCAAACCTATCCCCCACAGGGCGAGCCTTCGGACCTGCCATCTAGATGAGAGCCTACGCAGCGGGTCTACCCAGGGCCGAGGCGAGCTCGGGGTGCCGATGAAGATCACAAACCAACCAAACCTATCCCCCACAGGCGAGCCTTCGGACCTGCCAGCTAGATGAGAGCCTGCGCAGCGGGTCTACCTGGGGCCGAGCCGAGCTCGGGGTGCCGATGAAGATCACAAACCAACCAAACCTATCCCCCACAGGCGAGCCTTCGGACCTGGCAGCTAGATGAGAGCCTACGCATCGGGTCTACCCAGGGCCGAGGCGAGCTTGGGGTGCCGATGAAGTTCACAAACCAACCAAACCTATCCCCCACAGGCGAGCCTTCGGACCTGCCAGCTAGATGAGAGCCTGCGCAGCGGGTCTACCTGGGTTCGAGCCGAGCTCGGGGTGCCGATGAAGATCACAAACCAACCAAACCTATCGCCCACAAGCGAGCCTTCAGACCTGCCAGCTAGATGAGAGCCTGCGCAACGGGTCTACCTGGGGTCGAGCCGAGCTCGGGGTGCCGATGATGATCTCAAACCAACCTAACCTATCCCCCACAGGCGAGCCTTCGGACCTGCCAGCTAGATGAGAGCCTACGCAGCGGGTCTACCTGGGGTCGAGCCGAGCTCGGGGTGCCGATGATGATCTCAAACCAACCAAACCTATCCCCCACAGGCGAGCCTTCGGACCTGCCAGCTAGATGAGAGCCTGCGCAGCGGGTCTACCTGGGGCCGAGCCGAGCTCGGGGTGCCGATGACGATCTCAAACCAACCAAACCTATCCCCCACAGGCGAGCCTTCGGACCTGCCAGTTAGATGAGAGCCTGCGCAGCGGGTCTACCTGGGGCCGAGCCGAGCTCGGGGTGCCGATGACGATCTCAAACCAACCAAACCTATCCCCCACAGGCGAGCCTTCAGACCTGCCAGCTAGATAAGAGCCTGCGCAGCGGGTCTACCTGGGGTCGAGCCGAGCTCGGGGTGCCGATGACGATCTCAAACCAACCAAACCTATCCCCCACAGGCGAGCCTTCGGACCTGCCAGTTAGATGAGAGCCTGCGCAGCGGGTCTACCTGGGGCCGAGCCGAGCTCGGGGTGCCGATGACGATCTCAAACCAACCAAACTTATCCCCCACATGCGAGCCTTCGGACTTGCCAGCTAGATGAGAGCCTGCGCAGCGGGTCTACCTAGGGCCGAGCCGAGCTCGGGGTGCCGATGACGATCTCAAACCAACCAAACCTATCCCCCACAGGCGAGCCTTCGGACCTGCCAGCTAGATGAGAGCCTGCGCAGCGAGTCTACCTGGGGCCGAGCCGAGCTCGGGGTGCCGATGACGATCTCAAACCAACCAAACCTATCCCCCACAGGCGAGCCTTCGGACCTGCCAGATAGATGAGAGCCTGCGCAGTGGGTCTACTTGGGGCCGAGCCGAGCTCGGGGTATTACAAAACACATAATTACGTTATATTATGAAAAATTTGACAATAGTTAAGGGAAAATCAATCGATGTAGTATAATAAGGTTATTTTTGAGATACATGGTTACATCCTTCCCCCTTCATGGGTAGAAGCGTTTTAGGTCATCACCGCTCCAGGTGTGGCTTAGGGCCCTCCCCTCCACGTCCTGGAGGTAATATCCTCCTGTTCCGAGGACTTCTTTCACTATGTATGGTCCTTCCCAGTTCGGGTGGAGCATGCCCACGGGAGCCGACCTTCCTACTGCGTCAACCTTTCTCAGCACCAGATCCCCTTCTGTAAACTGGTTGACCCTGACATGCTTATCAAAATGCTTGGTCATTCGTCGCTTGATCTCTTCTTGCCTGATAGCCTCCACGTCTCGCAGCTCTTCCACCATATCCAAGAGAGGCATTGCCCCTCCTCATTCTCCAACCTCCAAGTCTCATCTCCTTCACCCGCGGCTGTGACTCGCGGGGACCGAACCTCGAACTCCACTGGTAGGACAGCCTCACACTCATGAGAGAGCTTGAAGGGGGTCTCCCCGGTGGCCGTGTTCGGGGTCGTTCGTAGGGCCCACAGGACCGAGGGGAGCTGCTCCACCCAATTCCCCTTTAAGTTCTCCACCTTTTTCTTTAGTAGGTTTACAATGATTTTGTTTGCCGCTTCCACTTGGCCGTTACTCCGGGGGTGGTGGACGGAGGCAAACCGGAGATCTATCCCTAGTTGGGCGCAGAAGCTGATGAACTCCTCGCTGGCAAATTGGGGGTCGTTATCTGTCACTATTGCTTGGGGCAACCCATGTCTGCAAATGATATCCCCCCAGACGAAGTTCCTTATGACCTGTGAGGTGACCTTGGCCAAGGCTTTAACCTCCAGCCACTTCGAGAAATAATCGACCATGACCAAGAGGAATCTCCTCTGCCCACTAGCCGGAGGAAAGGGCCCAACTAAATCCATTCCCCAGATGGCGAACGGCCACGATGCCGTGATACTTCGGAGCCTTTGAGCTGCCAAGAGCTGAAGGGGGGCGCAGAGCTGACATTTTTGACACCTCCTCGCAAACTCCGTGGCATCCTTCCTTAGGGTAGGCCAGAAGTACCCCTGCCTGACCACCCTTGCCTCCAACGTCCTTCCTCCAGAGTGACTGTCGCACTCGCCCGAGTGCACCTCCCCCAAGATCTTCGGGATCTCTTCTTCGGTCACACATCTAGCTAGGAGCCCTGACAACATCTTACGATGCAGACCCCCCTCCATCATTAGGTAGTGAGCTGCTTTGCGCTTGAAGCTTCTCCCGACCTTGGTCCCCTCAGGAAGTTCACCGGTGGTTAGGAAGGTCACAAATGGATCCACCCACGAGGGTTGCCGATCTACCACCATCAACTCTCCTTCCTCGATAGCCGGTCGAAATAGCTCCGCCAAGGTCCCTCCTCCCAGAGGTCCGAACTTGGCTAATCGATCGGCGGCTACACTTTCTTCCCTTGGAACATGTTGAATTGAGAATGACCGGAACCCTCCGATGATCGCCCTTACCTTGGAGAGGTATTTGATGAGGGTAGGCTCCCGAGCTTCAAACTCTCCCCGGATCTGCGCCGCTACTACCTTTGAATCAGTGAAAGCTTCCACATCTTGAATCTCCAGCTCCTTTGCCAAGCGAAGGCCGACGATCACGGCTTCATACTCCGCTTGATTGTTGGTCACGGGGAAATGTAAAATGACTGCTTGCTCTATGGTTACCCCCTGAGGGCTTGTCAATACAACCCCTGCCCCGAGGGAGTGCTTTCCCGAGGCCCCATCAACCATCAACTTCCACGCTTCTCGAGGTTGCTGCTCTCCCTCCTTGACCTCAACAATGTAGTCTGCTAGGAAGTCCGCCACTGCCTGCGCCTTGATGGAGAGTCTTGGGACAAAAGAGATGTCGAACTCGCTTAGCTCAATAGACCACTTAGCCAGTCTCCCCGAGTGCTCCACTCCTTCGAAGATCTTGTGAAGAGGGTGGTTGGTCACCACCCTAATCGAATGTGCTTGAAAGTACGGCCGGAGTTTCCTTGCAGAGATGACCAAGGCGTAAGCGAGCTTTTCAAGGATGGGGTAGCGGAGCTCTGCTTTCCTCAATATCCGGCTGACGTAGTAGATGGGCAGCTGTTTCTTTCCTTCTTCCCTCACTAGGACGGAGCTCACCGCCTTCGCTCCTACTCCGAGGTACAAGGTCAGGTCCTCTCCTTCTTTTGGGCTCTGAAGCAGAGGAGCCTGAGAGAGTTGTCTTTTCAGCCCATGGAAGGCCTCTTCGTACTCGGTTGTCCACTCAAACCTTTGATTACCCCGCAAAACCTTAAAGAATGAAGAACACTTGTCTCCTGCCCTGGAGAGGAACCTGCTCAGCCCAGCCAGCTTGCCTGTCAAGCGCTGGACCTCCTTGGCGTCGCGAGGTGATTCCAAATCCAGGATGGCCTTTACCTTGTCCGGGTTGGGCTCCACCCCTGCCGGAGTCGGAATATGCCCGAGGAACTTCCCCCGGCTGGCCCCAAAGACACACTTCAAGGGGTTCAGCCTCATCTTGAACCTCCTTAAGGTGGCGAATGTCTCCTCCAGATCTTATAGGTGCGAATCCATGCACTTGCTTTTGATCATTAGGTCATCGACGTAGACCTCCAAGTTTCTCCCCCTCTGAGCCCGGAAGACCCGATCCATCATGCGCTGATAGGTAGCCCCTGCGTTCTTTAACCCAAAGGGCATCATTTTGTAACTGAAGCATCCCTCCCTCGTGATGAAGTAAACATCCTTGGTATCAGGAGGGTGCATCCGGATCTGGTGATAACCTGAAAAAGCATCTAAAAAGCTCATGATAGAAAAACCGACGGCTGAATCAACCAGCGCGTCGATCCGAGGCAGGGGGTAGCAATCCTTAGGGCATGATTTATTTAACAAAGAAAAGTCAATACACATTCTCCATTTACCACCTCCTTTTTTAACCATTACCACATTCGAGATCCAGCCCGGAAACTGGATCTCCGAGATGAAGGCAGCCTCCAGGAGCTTCCTGACCTCCTCACGAATGGGCTCCTCCAGCTTGGTGGCGATGGCTCTCATCTTCTGGCGTATGGGGCGAGTGCGGGGGTCCAAGTTCAGGCGATGACAGGCCAAGTCTACGTCGATGCCCGGCATGTCCGCCGTGCTCCAGGCGAAGATGTCGACGTTGCTTTGAATGCAAGCACACACTTGCTCTCGGGCCTCGGGACTCAAGCCCCCGTTGACCCGCACCCTTTGTACTCGCCCTGCGCTGGTGAAGACCTCCATCTCCACCACTTCTTCGGCCGCCTCGAGCCGCGACTGCTCCCAGCCGGCCCTTGCCTCTTCTTCCAGCTCCAGCTCTCCCCTTTCTATCTCCTCGATCACCATCGCTTCTACCAGCCCCTCCTGCTGCTGCTCGACTCCCACGCCCCTCGGGGCCTCTCCCTCAACTCATCCTGCCGCTTGTTCTCCTACTTCCATCGCCCCTTTTGGGCTCTCCTGCTCCTTGTCCCCCCGGACCACCTGCACATCTCCTTACTGCTTCTCAGTCTCCTCTTCTCCCACTTCCTCTTCAACTATCTCTCTTGCCTCCTCTAGGCCCATTCCCTCTTCCTCAACGACCTCCTCAAGTGCCGCCATCTCAATCTCCAACTCCTCTGCCTCTGCCATCCATGAAATGGTGTTGACTGCTGTAACGTAGCATTGTCTTGCCACCTTCGGGTCCCCTCTTACCCTGACCTGCACCCCCCATTGTTGAAATTGAGGCATTGATGGAACGAGGAGGGGACGCAGCGAAAGGTGCTGATGAGGGGGCGCCCAAAGATGACATTATAGCTGCTTGGGGCGTCCACGATCATGAACCTGCAGTTCCGTGACACGCCCCCCAACTTCACGTGCAGCCTTACTCCCCCTTCCACTTCCTTCCTCTCTCTGGAGAATCCAAACAATGGCCCATCCGAGGCCAGGATCCTCTTCCCTTAAACCCTCATCTCATCGAAGGCTTTCTTGAAGATGACATTCACCGAGTTCCCATTATCCACTAGTATCCTCGAGACCGTATAATTTTCCACCGCCGTCTGGATCACCAGGGCGTCACAGAATGGATCCTCATAGTCTGGCATGTCCGCTGACGAGAAAGTGATTTTTTCCTCTGGTGGGGGATCTTGGGAGGTAGAGGCAACCCCCCTTCGGTACATGGTTTGCAGGCTCCCCTTGCGGGTTGCCTAAATCCCCACTCCTCCATGAATCACCCCGATTCCTCCCCGGGTCCCTACATCTACCCGATCTTCACACCTATCTTCCACCTCGCCCTACTGCACCTCTACTATCCTCACCGGTGGATCCTGCCTCCCTGCTCCTCTTGCTTCTCTTATCTCTAAGAACTCCGGGCAGGTGGACGTTGCGTGACCTTCCTCCTGGTGGAAGTCACAAAAAAGCAACGCCTCCCCGCCCCTTCTTCCATATCCTCTTCCTCTTCTCCCTCCTCCTCGAGCTCCTCTTCCCGCTCCTCTTCCTCTTCCCACTTCCATGGCCTCTTGCGATGGTGGGGCACGACCCCCCGGCGCCTGCCTCCACGCCGGTTGATAGAACCTTCGGGGTTCCCGTAGATTATCTCTTCCCTGGTAGCCCCCTCCTTGGCCTTGGGGGCGACCCTCCTGGGGCCTCCAACCTAACCGATTGTTCGGCTCCCGGGCCCCCCATCCCTGCTGTTGCCCAAACCTTCGGGGCTCTTCCCTTCACCTTTCTTCCCTTTGCTCCCTCTGTTCCCTCGGCTCCTTCTGTATTCCTACTGCTGGTTCCTTCACGTCGTCCTCCGCCAGCCTGGCCAACTTCCTGGTGAATGCTGGGTTTGCTCTCTCGAAGTCAATCTCCTTTGCCTCCCTCTCCATGAGCTCCTCAAAGGAGAGGGGAGACACTCTCTTCAATTCCATGCTAAAAAATCCTGGTCTCAGTCCCAAGGTGAAGGCCAACATCAGTACGTACCCTGGGACCTCCTGGACCAGGAGGATCTCTTCCTGAAACCGGTCGACATAGTGACCCAACGTCTCATCCGGCTTCTGTCTCACCGCAAACAGGCACTCTGCTTCCTTCTTCCGCTTCTTCGAGGTTGAGAACCTCAACAGGAAACTTCTCCGCAGATCCTCAAAACAGTAGATTGATCTTGCTGGCAACTGGTAGAACCAGTCCCGAGCCTTCTCCTTCAACGTGATGACAAATAGCCGGCACTTGAAGGCATCTGTCATCTACCTTATTGATACAACGTCCTCAAACCACTGTACGTGCTGTACAGGGTCATCCTTCCCCGAGTAGTAGGACATGTCAGGCTCCCGGAATCCCTCCGGTACCGGAGCTGAGATGATGAGCTCGCTAAATGGGCTCTCGCCTCCTGCCTGGCGAGAGGGTACGTCCCGCGGCCTCGGCTGACTGGCCCGATCCGCGAGACCGTGCCCCGGGAAGAGCTCTCGCACTGCCGCTTCCTTCTCGCCCAGATCCGTCAGCGCCTCCTTGCCCGGGCGCTGGCTTTGGCCGGGGAAGAGTTCCCGTGCCGCCACATCTCTCTCGCCAGCCTCCGCCGGGACCTCCTTTCCCGGGCGCTGTCCTGGGGCATTCTCGCCCAAGAGCAGGACCTCTTCTATCAGGACCTGAGGGGTGGCCCACTCGCCTCTGGCCGAGAAGGCCAAACTGATCGTCTGCAGGACCTCTCGCCTAAATTCATCCAGCATCCTCTTTGTCGCTTCCTCTCCCCGGGTGGGGCAGCCTCCAGAACCTGACCCTTCACCTTCACCTCCAGCCATGGGATAAGACGTGAGGCTTTCTTGTATCGGTTGCCTTCCACGCTCACCGCACCAGAACTGTTGAAGCCAAATATGACCTCAACGGGAGTTCGAAGAAAAGGGGGTGCAGCCAAAACCTACTTCTCTCAAGTCTCAACCCTCGACTGGATTCAAAAGATCTAAGACTGACCCAAAGCCTCAGTAGGGAGGTCCCACCTCACGCCCGGAAGATCTCTGAGAGCTTCCCCTCCAAAGCCAAAGCTGGGCTAGGAGCTCCTCAGAAAGCACTGGAATTTGAGAGATAATGACAGCTTGCCCTCTAAAGAGTTCTTATGGGTCTATTTATAGCATCGTGCTGACCTGAGATTACTGAAAGGCCCCTAGTTGGTCTGCCAATAGCCAAATCCCGCTGTTTCCCTGAGGGCACAGGGGTAAAGTTTCCTGAGGGCAAACTGGTCATTTTAACCCTAGGCCTTGGGCCCCACTCGGCGAGAGCTCTGAACCGAGGGCCTTTTAACCAGAGACGGCGCAAACGGTATCGCCTGCTTACAGGAGAGAGCCCCTTCAACGACGACTTGATGCGAACGTTGGCGCTAGCGTAAGCACTCCCGCGCTGGCCGCGCTGGCCGCGCTAGCGTAAGCACTCCCGTGCTGGCCGCGCTCGACGATCTTGGCCTGTTGATCTCCATTCGACGACTTGACGCGAACGTTCCCGCTAGCTTGGGCGAGACCTCCTTTCGGGCGGGAACGCCTTTGGCTAGCTCAACTGTGACCATTGCGCCTCCTGGTCTGACTCAGCGAATATGGGGTTGTATAGCGGTATCTTGTTGGGTATTGTATCCACAATGTACCTGATTTGAAGAAGCCCCTGGACAAGCTAAGGTCAATAGACTATGTATTTGATAAAATCCTTCTAGTTGTGCTTGCAGTTTTTCCACGCTAAGTGCACACCAATGTCAGGGTGCAGTAGGTCAATATACACGGGTCTGCACGACGTAATCCCTCGTTGAGCAGATCAGTGTGTTGGCCTACGTGTACTTTCTCTATTGGAGTGCACTTATTTTCAAGCACAGGGCTGTAAATATGCAGGAGCAGACAAGGAGCAAGGATGGGTCAAGGAGCATCTCATAGGTGGAAAGACGAAAATTCGTCTAAGTTAGAATCAACGAGAATCACCAAGTGATTCTCGCCGATTCGGCGAGAATCACTTGGGATTCTCGCCGATTCGTCGAGAATCAGAAGTTGATTCTCGCCGAACTCGATCCAGCAACTTCTAAGCAAGCACCTCTGCGTCTAAGTAAGAATCGCCGCGAATCACTTAGTGATTCTCGCCGATTCGGCGAGAATCGAATCGACGAGAATCACTGGTTGATTCTCGCCGTCTCGACCTGGCTTAAAGTAGTGCGTGCAACCAAGGCAAATTCGACGAGAATCATCTTTGATTCTCGCCGAATCGTCGAGAATCACCTTTGATTCTCGGCGACTCGGCGAGAATCACTTTCGATTCTCACCGATTTTGACTTGGCATTTTTCTGGAAATTCCTGAACCGGATTCTGCCGCTGTTAAATTTCTGGACTGGGATTTGGGGATTTCTTTTGTGGGTCCCACAAACGGTCATATTGGAAAACTTGTACAGTATTTATATACAAGTATTTTGAACGGAATACCTACACAGAAAGAAGCCGAGCAAGCGGAAACCCTAATATCGCGAAATCTCTCCGCCGCCTTCGTCGCCGCTCGCGCAAGTCCGTCGCCGCCGCTGATCGCTCTTCTTCCCGATCTCCGGCGACAGAAGCTTAGCAAAGCTTGTGTCTCACGTGTCTATCCAGAGATCTCTTGTCTCTCGATTTGTTGACCGGGAAAAACTCCCCCGTCCGAATCGATCGAGACGACCGATCCTAGAGTGACCGTTGGTAGACCTAGTTTGCTTCGCTACGAAGTTTGGATCTCCAAGTTCAGCAGCCGCTCATCATCGTAGCCGCCGATCCCGAAGCTAGCCGCCGCTCGTGTTGCCGCCGCCGGTTCCGGGGAGATCCTCTCCAAGAGAGACCAAGGTTGTAGACTCTTCATCGACTTCAAGAACACGTCGTCGAACAAAGAGGAACACCGTAGTCTCCAAAAGAAGTTTGTATCACGTGTACACTCTATATTTAATTTCGTTGTAAAGGAACTTTTGTTCCGTGTTGTAAGGGTTGGGTGCAACCCGTTTTGTGGGAGTGTTGACTCTCACGTGTGGAAGGGCTCCTTTCGTTAGTGAAGGGATTGGATTTCAATCCCGTTGGAGAAGTGACCGAGTCGTCCCTTGTTGGGGAGATAGGTCGAAGGGGGAAAGTGGATGTACCCAAGTCGGGGAACCACTATAAATTGGCTGTGTATTCTGTGTGCTGTGCTTTCTATTTTTATTGTGCAGGTACGTTCGTAAATTCCGCAAAAGCGCTACTCGTCACCTATTCCCCCCCCCCCCATAGGTGCACATAGCTGACACTAGGTGGACTTTCAAGTGGTATCAGAGCCAGGTTGCTCATCAAAAAGGTCAACACCTTGAGTTGAATCATGCCCCTAGTGTCAAGAAGAAGACAAATATCTACTATGGACGGGCTCAAGTTCTCCGGCAAGATCCCAGTATGCACCAGGCTAAATTTTCCGATCTGGAAGGAAAGAATCAGGTTTTACATGGAAGCAGTCGATCCTCGACTCTTCATGATCGTGGAGGAGGGACCTTATGTCCCCACCAAGGCCTCCACCATCGATCCCACCAAGAAGGTGCCGAAGACACTTTCTGAAATGGACAAAGACGAGATGGTGCTCGTAGGACTGGACAAGAAGGCAAGAAACATTCTGGTGAGCGCAGTTGATGATTCCATGATGCAAAATTTCAGCAACTGCAGGACTGCTCAGGAGATCTGGCAGTGCCTGATCATCCTAATGGAGGGTACGGATGAAGTGAGGGATGATCGGAGATCCCTCCTGAACCAAAAATATGAGGCCTTCAGGCAAGGGCCTAAGGAGGAAATCGGAGTCACATACGAGAACTTCCTGAAGATTGTCAACGCCCTCAAGGGCTACGGAAGAGTGTTCACCAATGGTGAACTCAATGACAAATTCCTTAGGTCCCTTACTAAGGAATGGGACACAAAGATCTGCGCCATCAGAGAATTTGGCAGACTAGCAGAAACTGATCCACAAATCCTGTTTGGAAAGCTGATGTCCTATGAACTTCAGCTGAACACCAGGAAGGCAGAGGAAGAAGCAGAGAAGGCTGCTGCAAAAGAAAAGACTGTGGCCCTAAACGCCAGTTACTCCAGAAAGGGCAAGGGTGCGATGTCATACCGTGCGAGGAGTAAGGAAGAGGAGGAGGACTCTGAACCATGCTCCTCCAGCTCAGAGCTGTCGGAGGAGGATTTCTCCCTCATCACCCGAGAGTTCAAGAAGTTCCTCAAGATGAGGAATCAAAGAAAGAAAGACAGCTCCTCCTCCAGGCATCAGAAGAAAAATTATTCTTCTGACAGGTATGCATCTAAACCTAACAAACACCGTTCTTCTGATATTATTTGCTTTGGATGCAATAAGCCAGGGCACGTCGTGGCCGACTGCCATCAAAGCAAAAGAGAAAAAGGGAAAGGAGAGGAGCTCAAATCCTCCAGAGATAAGAAGAAGGAGCGGAGCTACATCGCAAGAAGGCCAAAGACACTAAGTGAGTCTGATTCCTCAGACTCCAGTGATGATGAGGAAGCCTACTTCGGGCTGGTGGGTCGCTCCGACTCAGAAGGAGAATGTCCCCCATTTACTGGGAAGGTAAAAGCTCACACCCCTCTCTCTGACTCCGACTCTGATCCTGAGTCTTAGGATGATGAACCTGAGGATGGCCCTTCAGCCCGTGAAGCTGAGCTCCTCGAGAAGTATGAGCTTCTGCTCAACACTTTCGATGAGTGCCGAAAGAGACTGAAGGCTGAGAAGAAGGAAGTAAAATTCCTTAAGGGTGAGTGTGTATCCCTAAGGGAAGAGGTCACTAGCTTGATTTCTCTCCGACAGGAACACCTTGACCTGACTTCCAAGCATTCAGAGTATTTGAAGCTCCTTGATCTAAAGCAGGAGGAAGTCGACAAGTTGGAAGAACTACTTGCGGCAGAAAGGAAGATCGTCAAGAGCTTCTCCATGCCAAAAACAGTTCTTCCAGTCATTGATACCTTCTCTGCTCAGGCCAAAGGAGTTGGCTTGGGGCATATAGGGGTACCTGGTTCTTCATCTAGGAGAAACAAGAACCAGAGGAAGAATAAGGCCGCCAAGAAGGCCTCTGCTGATGAAAAGGGTAAGGCTCCTCTTAGTCCTGTTGCGTTCAGAAAGCCTGGCTTTCCTTGCAACCAACACGACTTTGAGTCAACATTTGGGCATCATTTCCGACCCTCGGTTGCAAAGCCAAAGAGCCGGTATGACGGTTGGAACTTTCCCGGAACTTCGGTGAGAGTGCCTTCAAGGCACCTTATGAGGAAATCCACATAGGAAATTATGGTCCGTTCTCTAGCGGCCATAATGGAAAGCAGGCACCAAAAGCCAAGCCTGTTATACAGAAGGTGACAAAGTCATGCGACTGTTGTCACCATGAGGCCTCCACCTCCAGATCCAAGGCCCCAGCAGTACCCACCGTTCCCAGGGTAAGGCAGGAGCCTAGGAAGAGGTACAACAGATTTGACTGTTGGTGCTGTGGCAAAGTCGGTCACTTTGTCGTGGATTGTTGGTTTAATCCAAGGAACTACGAGACTCCCCATGTTAGCAATGCGAGACCGACCACTCGTAGGGTTAACCAACCGAGGGGGAGTGTGCTAACCAGGAATCTAGGACCCAAGTTCGATTGGGTTCCTAAGGCAAATTTATTTTGTTTTGCAGGAATGTCCAAAGGCCACCAAAACGCCGATCTGGTATTTGGACAGTGGATGCTCCCGGCATACGACCGGGACAAGAAGCCTGCTGCGTGATTACACTCCAGTCGAGAATGGACTCAAAGTCATCTTTGGAGGGTCAGATTGAGGAGTCACCAGAGGTTATGGTATGATTTCCAACGGTATAATCTCTATCACCGACGTGGCTTATGTTGAAGGGTTAAACCATAACCTGATCAGTGTAAGTCAGTTATGTGATAAAGGTTATGACGTTAAGTTCTGCAAGGATAAATGTCTGATAATTTCACGTACCTCTTCTGAAATGGTATTATCAGGCATTAGGAGCAGAAATATCTTTTGTTTAGATTTTCTCAATTTAGATTCATCTACCCCCGTATGCCTTGTGGCAACAGGCAGTGCATCTCTTTGTGAACAATGGCACAAGAGATTGGCACATATTAATTTCAAGACAATTAGTATGCTATTTTCTAAGGACTTGGTAAGGGATGCTCCCAGTATCAAGTGCATCAAAGATAGCCCATGTCCTGCATGCCAGATGGGCAAACAGACTCGGGCTACCTTTAAGAGCATCGCTGACAAAGACTCTTCCCGATGTCTTTACCTTTTGCATATGGACTTGTTTGGTCCAATGCAAGTTCATAGCTTGGGAGGCAAGTCCTATACGCTAGTGATAGTTGATGATCATTCTCGGTTTACATGGGTGTTCTTTTTGAAACGAAAGTCAGATACGTTTGACATCTTCACTAATTTTGTCAAGCAGGTTCAGAACGAATTTAACTGCTCCGTGGTCAAAATCAGAAGTGACCATGGAACAGAATTCGAATCTGGTGCAATGACAGAATTTTGTGAAGAACAAGGTATCTTTCATGAGTTTTCCTCCCCGCGTACTCCTCAGCAAAATGGAGTTGCGGAGAGGAGAAATAGAACTCTCATTGAAGCCTGCACGACAATGTTGAAAGATGCTTCTCTCCCGGAATACTTCTGGGCAGAGGGTGTCAATACGGCATGTCATGTACAAAACCGAGCATTGATCAACAAACATCATCGTAAGACGCCCTACGAGCTACTGAAAGGCAGGAAACCAACCATGTCCTACTTGAGGATTTTTGGTTGCAGATGCTATGTACTGAATAATGGGAAGTACCCGCGTACTAAATTCGGTGAAAATGCTTCGAAGACATATTCATGGGCTATAGTTCCCATAGTCGGGCATATAGGGTCTTCAATAAGAAAACCCTAGTGGTAGAAGAATCAATAAATGTTGTATTTGATGAAGGAAGCTTGCTTAACAGCAATTCTTCCAGTAGTATTCTTGAAGATGCAGGTGCTAGACTTGAACAGCTGAGTCTGGATGAGACCGCTAAAGATGACGCTCCCAAGTACGTCAAAGTTTCCACCTCCACGTCATCTGAAAATGTTGAAGATCAAGATGGGACAAATCTCTTAGAAGAAAGAGAAGCCCAAGAAGTAGTTGAAGCTCCAGACGCCAGACTTCTAGAGCTCCGGCACGTGAGAGATCATCCTAGAGATCAGATCATCGGGGATCCTCGTGCTGGTGTCAGAACTCGAAGAGGTACAGTTAACGAAGTATTGCATCTTAGCTTCCTGTCACAGGTTGAGCCAAAGAAGTTCGACGAGGCAAACAAGGATGCGGCATGGATTCTGGCCATGCAAGAGGAACTACATCAATTCGAACGTTGCAAGGTTTGGACGCTGGTTCCCAGACCATACAAGCAGAATGTGATTGGCACGAAGTGGATCTTCAGAAACAAGCTGGATGAACATGGTGTCATCGTAAAGAACAAGGCCAGGCTGGTGGCTCAAGGTTACAGACAGGAGGAAGGAATTGACTTCGACCAGACCTTCGCACCAGTAGCAAGGCTCGAGGCAATCAGGTTGTTCCTGGCGTATGCTTCACACAAAGGATTCACAGTCTATCAAATGGATGTGAAATCGGCATTCCTGAACGGAGACCTGAAAGAGGAAGTATACGTCGCTCAACCCCCAGGTTTTGTCGATCCTACTTATCCCAATCACGTTTATTTTCTTAATAAGGCCTTATATGGGTTGAAACAAGCTCCACGAGCTTGGTATGAGACATTATCTAGTTTTCTTCTTGAGAACAAGTTCTCTAGAGGTAAAATAGATAAAACATTGTTTCTCAGGGAAGTCAAAGGCAAGATTTTGCTGGTGCAAATCTATGTCGATGACATAATATTCGGCTCAACGGACAACAATCTTTGCAAAAAGTTCTCTAAACTTATGCAAGGAAAGTTTGAAATGAGCAGTATGGGAGAGCTCAAGTATTTCTTAGGACTTCAAGTGAAACAGTCTGAGGATGGAATCTTCATCTCTCAGACGAAGTTCACAAATGAACTCCTTAAGAAATTCGGTATGGAGAGTGCAACCTCTATGAGGACTCCAATGGGATCCACCATGTCTCTGGATAAGGATGAGAAAGGTAAACCTTTCGATGAAACCAAATACAGAAGCATCATTGGATCCCTGCTCTACCTTACTGCCAGTCGACCGGATATTATGTTCTCCACATGTGTCTGTGCCCGATATCAGGTGAACACTAAGGAATCTCACTATGTCGCTGCAAAGCGAATTCTGAGATACCTTAAAGGTACTCCTAATCTTGGCTTGTGGTACCCGAGAAACAATGATGTCGAGCTAATAGGCTTTTCAGATGCTGATTTTGCAGGGAGCAGGGATGACAGGAAAAGCACCTCCGGGACGTGTCAATTCCTCGGTAGGAGGCTTATCTCATGGAACAGCAAGAAACAGAATTGTGTTGCAACCTCCACAGCAGAGTCAGAGTACATCTCGGCAGGAAGCTGTTGCGCACAACTTCTATGGATCAGAAACCAGTTAGCCGACTATGACCTTCAGTTCAAGGAAGTACCCATGTACTGCGACTCCTCCAGTGCAATTGCCATTGCCAACAATCCGGTGTCGCACAGCAGAACGAAGCATATTGAAGTACGCTACCACTTCATTCGGGAGCACGTGGAGAGCAAGGATATCTCTCTCTGTTATGTCCCCACGGACAAGCAGATTGCTGATATATTCACAAAGCCCCTAGACGAGGCCAAGTTCAATCTTTTCAAGACTTAATTGGGGATGCTCAATTATGACGAATGAAGACTACAGAGGCTCCCGGCCCGTGCAAGAACTGAGGGGGAGCAAAGGGTAAAACGCTACAAACCCCGATTTGTAGAAGCCGAAAAGGGGGAGATTACCCTCTCGGCTAAGGCTAAGGTGGCTCCAAGCTTGCTCCCAAGAAATTGGTATTGGTAATGGATAACTCACTCAACTCTCTTTTCAGTTTATGGTTTTCATTCTCATTTGCTCTATTCACCTTAGCTTGTAGGGTTTAGGCTTCTTCAAATAGGGGGAGATTGTTGGGTATTGTATCCACAATGTACCTGATTTGAAGAAGCCCCTGGACAAGCTAAGGTCAATAGACTATGTATTTGATAAAATCCTTCTAGTTGTGCTTGCAGTTTTTCCACGCTAAGTGCACACCAATGTCAGGGTGCAGTAGGTCAATATACACGGGTCTGCACGACGTAATCCCTCGTTGAGCAGATCAGTGTGTTGGCCTACGTGTACTTTCTCTATTGGAGTGCACTTATTTTCAAGCACAGGGCTGTAAATATGCAGGAGCAGACAAGGAGCAAGGATGGGTCAAGGAGCATCTCATAGGTGGAAAGACGAAAATTCGTCTAAGTTAGAATCGACGAGAATCACCAAGTGATTCTCGCCGATTCGGCGAGAATCACTTGGGATTCTCGCCGATTCGTCGAGAATCAGAAGTTGATTCTCGCCGAACTCGATCCAGCAACTTCTAAGCAAGCACCTCTGCGTCTAAGTAAGAATCGCCGAGAATCACTTAGTGATTCTCGCCGATTCGGCGAGAATCACTAGTGATTCTCGTCGAATCGACGAGAATCACTGGTTGATTCTCGCCGTCTCGACCTGGCTTAAAGCAGTGCGTGCAACCAAGGCAAATTCGACGAGAATCATCTTTGATTCTCGCCGAATCGTCGAGAATCACCTTTGATTCTCGGCGACTCGGCGAGAATCACTTTCGATTCTCACCGATTTTGACTTGGCATTTTTCTGGAAATTCCTGAACCGGATTCTGCCGCTGTTAAATTTCTGGACCGGGATTTGGGGATTTCTTTTGTGGGTCCCACAAACGGTCATATTGGAAAACTTCTACAGTATTTATATACAAGTATTTTGAACGGAATACCTACACAGAAAGAAGCCGAGCAAGCGGAAACCCTAATATCGCGAAATCTCTCCGCCGCCTTCGTCGCCGCTCGCGCAAGTCCGTCGCCGCCGCTGATCGCTCTTCTTCCCGATCTCCGGCGACAGAAGCTTAGCAAAGCTTGTGTCTCACGTGTCTATCCAGAGATCTCTTGTCTCTCGATTTGTTGACCGGGAAAAACTCCCCCGTCTGAATCGATCGAGACGACCGATCCTAGAGTGACCGTTGGTAGACCTAGTTTGCTTCGCTACGAAGTTTGGATCTCCAAGTTCAGCAGCCGCTCATCATCGTAGCCGCCGATCCCGAAGCTAGCCGCCGATCCCGAAGCTAGCCGCCTCTCGTGTTGCCGCCGCCGGTTCCGGGGAGATCCTCTCCAAGAGAGACCAAGGTTGTAGACTCTTCATCGACTTCAAGAACACGTCGTCGAACAAAGAGGAACACCGTAGTCTCCAAAAGAAGTTTGTATCACGTGTACACTCTATATTTAATTTCGTTGTAAAGGAACTTTTGTTCCGTGTTGTAAGGGTTGGGTGCAACTCGTTTTGTGGGAGTGTTGACTCTCACGTGTGGAAGGGCTCCTTCCGTTAGTGAAGGGATTGGATTTCAATCCCGTTGGAGAAGTGACCGAGTCGTCCCTTGTTGGGGAGATAGGTCGAAGGGGGAAAGTGGATGTACCCAAGTCGGGGAACCACTATAATTTGCCTGTGTATTCTGTGTGCCGTGCTTTCTATTTTTATTGTGCAGGTACGTTCGTAAATTCCGCAAAAGCGCTACTCGTCACCTATTCCCCCCCCCCCATAGGTGCACATAGCTGACACTAGGTGGACTTTCATATCTTCACAGTTGTCTCAGCGGTTCTTGCTTTTAACTATCTCAGCGCTTCCTTCTTCATTAGAAGCGTTGAGTGAACCAGCTTCACTCAACGCTTCTGGACTTAGAAAAAACCCAGCTAGTTTTGTCTCAGCTGTTTACCTCTTAGCTGTCTCAACGCTTCCTGCTTTATTAGAAGAGTTGAGAGAATCTGCTTCACTCAACACTTCTAGACTTAGAGAAATCCATCCAGTTTTGTCTCTGCTGTCTCAGCAGTCTCAACGCTATCTTCTCAGTTGTCTCAGCTGTCTCAGCGGACTCAACGCCTTCTTCTCAGCGGTCTCGGCGCTTTTGCCTTAGTTGATTTTTCTGGTTTTAGCTTAACAAGTGTTGAACTAAGTTCGACAATTTGTAAGCTGAGCTCGACGAACTTCAAGCTGAGATCGATGAAATTTGAAACCTGAACTCTTGTGCTTATCCCACGGAATGTTGAGCTGAGCTCGATGACCAGCAAGCTGAGCTCGACGAACTTCGAGCTGAACTCGATGAAATTTGAGTTTACTACCAAACTCATTTTCTTCACCTGTCCATTCATGGACTACCTGCATGCATGAACTAGGGTACACATCATATACATTATGTGTGTATGTCATTGACTCGTTTGACTTCTTACAAATCTGGAAAATTGGGATCAATAGACACAACACACACACACACACAAAACAAATACACACACACACACACAAAACAAATACACACACACACACAAAACACATACACACATAAAACAGCTATACAAGAGTTGCAGAAAACAACAGAAGAAAGGAAGCACGAAAAAAGGGACCTGAATCCGGGAGAAAATAACGAGCAAAGCCAGTAATCGAACGGGAGCCGCGAGCCGAAACAGTCACCGGAAATCGAATGGGAGCGGAGAGCACAATCAGTCGTCGGGAAAATGAGAAGGAAGAAGTCGTTCCGCGAGCACGATCAGTCGCTAGAAATGATCAGGATAGTCGTCGGAAAAGGACGTCGCCAGCAGGATTGCTGCGAGCAGTCGCCGCACAGGAAGAAAGGGAAAAGACGAGACGCGCGATCGACAGGGTTACAGGAGCAAGCCTGCTTCTGCGGTTGAATGGGAAAATGAACAGCGGATCAAGATAAAAAGGAAACGGCGGAATCCGAAAAACAGAGTTTTCAACATAAGCCGCGCCAAACGCAGATTATTCGCATAACACAACAGGCAAAAAGCCCAACCAAGCACCTCCGAAATAAAAAGTTTTTAAAAGCAATGATGAATAAGCAGTAATGTGTTTTGATAGTTTGTCCATAAGTGTCGATTCAAAGTTTCATTCATTCATAAGGGTCCGTTCGTTTGAACACATTTTTTCGCTTGAACATGAATGTTTAGCCCGAGCGCGATTTTTTCTTCTGGATGGGATTTTTTCGCTCGACATGTGATTTTTTTGCTCCAGTGTGGTTTTTTCGCCTAAGCGCGATATTTTTGCCCGGACGCGGTATTTTCCCTCGGGCGCGGTATTTTCCCTCGGACGCGATATTTTTTTTCTCCCGAGCACGGTTTTTTCACCCGTGCGTGAACTTTTTCGTCCGTGCGCAAAATTTTTTTGTCCGAGCACGATTTTTTTCGCTCTGGAAGGAATTTTTCGCTAGAACGCGATATTTTCACGCGGCCACGATATTTTCGCCTGAACACGAAAATTTAGCACGGATGCGATATTGTCGTCGAAAAGCGAAAAAAAGCGTTTGGGAGAACAAAATCGCGTCCGGGAGAAAAGTTTGCGCTCAGTTGAAAAATTTACGCCCAGGCGAAAATTTCGCGCCAAGGCGAAAAATTCATGCACGAGCAAAAAATTCGCGCCTGTGGCGCCCATGCGAAAAATCCGCGCTCGGGCGGAAATTCGAGCCCGAGCAAAAAAAACACGCCCGACGAAAAATTTGCACTCAGGTGAAAAAAATGCACTCGCACCCGGGCGAAAAAAATCGCGTCAATGCGAAAAAAGCACGCCCGTGTGAAAAAACTGCCGCCGGGAGAAATAAACAGCGTCCGGATGAAAAAATTGGGCACGAGCGAAAAAATCACACCCGGATGAAAAATATTATGCTCGGGCGAAAAAAATCACGTCCAGCAGAAAAAACTAAAGACTTTTTTAAGAGATAAAAACAGTTTTTCAGCTGTTTGTTTGTGCAGCTTATATAAAATCACTTATTTTATAATGAATGATAAACTGATTTTTCATAAGTTATTCGGGTCAAGCTTATAGCCTCTCCTAAGTGCCTATTCCTTAAAAAAACTCCAAGTTGATTTTTTTCGCCCGGGCGTGATTGTTTCGCAATGGTGCGATTTTTTCACCAGAGCTCATATTTTTCGTCCGAGGGCATATTTTTCGCCTGGGAGCGATTTTTTCACCCGTGTGTGAAATTTCCACCCGGGCGCGAATATTCCGCTCGTCTGCGATTTTTCTGACCCAACGTGAAATTTTTTCCCCGGCGCGAATTTTTTGCGCTTGCGCGATTTTTTCTCTCGGGCGGCATTTTTTCGCCCGGGCGCGATTTTTTCGCCCGAGCGCGATTTTTTCGCACGAGCGTGATTTTTTCGCCCTGGCGCGATTTTTTCGCCCGGGCCGATTTTTTTAGCCCGTGCGCGATTTTTTCTCCCGGCCACGAATATTTTCGCTCGGGCGCAATTTTTCGCTCGGGCGCGAATTTTACGACCGGGCGCGAATTTTTTGTCGGGGTGAGAATTTTTCCGCACTTAAGCGATTTTTTCACTCGGGAGCGATTTTTCCACCCGGGCGCGACTTTTTCGCACGGAAACTGTTTTTTCGCACTGACGCGATTTTTTCGCTCGATAGTGATTTTTTCGCCCGACAACGATTTTTTTCACCCAAGCACGAATATTTCGCCCGAGAGAATTTTTTTCGGCCGGACGCAATTTTTTTGGCAGAGTGCCTTTTTTCACTTTCGTGCAAAAATATTGCGTGCGAGCAAAAATATCACGTCGAGACAAAAATTTCGCGTCCGGCTAAAAAATCGTGCACATGCAAAAATATCACGCCCAGGCGAAAAATTCGCGCCGGTAGACATTAGCGCCCGGACGGAAAATTCGCGCTCGTACGAAACATTCGCGCCCGGTCGAAACATTCGCGCTCAAATATTGCTTGCGAGCAAAAATATTGAGTCTAGGAAAACATATCGCGTCCGGCTGAACAATTGGCGCTCGGGCGGCGCGCATGGTCGAAAAATTCGCGCCCGAGCGAAACATTCGCGCCCGGACGGAAAATTCGCGCCACGACGGAAAATTCGCGCCCGAGTGAAAATTCGCGCCCTTGCGAAAATTCGCGCCCCGACGAAAATTTGCGCCCGGGCGAAAATTCGCGCCCATGCGAAAAATTCGCGCCCGGGCGAAAAATTCACGTTCATGTGAAAAAAGCGCTTCCGAGCGAAATAACCGCGTCCGAGCGAAAAATTTACGCTCGGGCGAAAAATTCGCTCCCGGGCGATAAAACCACATCAGTGCGAAAAAACCGCGCCTAGGTGAAAATACCGCGTCCGGGAAAAAAAACCACGTCTGAGCGAAATATTTGCGCTCAGACGAAAAAATCGAGGGCGGAAGAAAAAATCGCGTCAGTGTGAATAATTCGCACCCATGCAAAAAAATGTGTTTGAGTGAAAATCGTGTCCGGACCGAAAAAACGTGTGCAATTGAATAGACTTTTACAAATGAATGAGACTTTAGATATACACTTATGGACAAACTATCCAAACAGTGTACTGCTTATTCAACATTATTTTTATAAAGTCTCTTTCAAAACATCAATTTTCAATAACCAGCTTATTCATGATCATAACTTATCCCAAACAGAGCCCACGCAGCTAAATATGGGTAACCATAATTTACTGTTTTGCTGAAAAACGTACACCGATGTTCTGAAGAAGAAGAGCGCCCTCTGCTTTTCCCGATTATCCGAATTTCGAGCTCAAGCATCGCCGAATTAAGCAACTTGTTTCCATCCTCTTGGTTCCTCTTACCACCGCCTCTGCCCTCACTCTCTTCCCATTCACTGGATCTTCCGCCTTCCTGGAGCATGGTCATTCATTAATCACTAAGGTATCTAGACAGATCTTGATATGGATTTGATTGTTCAGTCGTTTCTTCCAGATTTTGTTCGATTTTTACTAAGCTATGACATCCTTTACTTGTTTTATTTATTCCCCTTAAATTTTCCGATCTGTTTGCCCATCCATGACCTGCAGATTTCTCGGAAAATGCTTAATGGGGCTAACGAAGTATTGTGATAATGAACTTAATTAAGCTAAATAGGGTTGGATTTGTTTGAGCAAAATTTTAATCAGGGAATTATGAAGCCTGTTAAATTAAGATAGTTAGATCTAGAATAACTCAAGAAATTAATGAGTTAGGAAATATGTTAATAGCATAAGCTGTTAGAGCATAATTACGGTTTTATTATACTAATTAATGCTTTTGCCCTATTCAATTCATAATTAAAATAAGTGTGAATTAGTTACAAATTTAGCAAATTCAACAATAAATGAATATTTAATGTATTAATTAATGCTGGCAAGTAATAAATGATTTGAAATATAAAAACTTTGTATCCTGATTCTTGAGAATGTTATGAATATGAATGAAGTTGGTTAATTAGTGGATAGAATGTATACATTTTAAAACTGCAGAGGTAAATCAAGCAGGTTGATTTCTATGAAAATTAAAATAAGACAAGACCCCCAACCCCCCCCCCCCCCCCCCCCCCCCCCCCCCCCCCCCCCCCCCCCCCCCCAGTGCCTCCCAAGGCCACATTGGAATCCTCCCCGGTTAAGGACAAGACATGTCTTACAACGATCATCTCACGTGGACTCAACCCTACGTCCCCGCTGTTATGACAAATAAAATATGGAATAGGCACAAGCAGTACAAACCTCTCACAGGACAATACTACTAGCTATATGACATGCTTGATGCACGAGAGATTAAAATAATATCATAGTAAAAATAATCAGGTTTACAAATCAGTGAAAATATTATTCGTTAAACACTTCAAAATATATATGTATGATTGATAATTAATAAAACATTATCACACATAACTACCAGTAACAATGCATGCATGAAACACTTATATGATTATGAATCATATCATGACATCATCAAATAATCTTATCATCAGCAATGAATTACACACAAAATAATGAATGGCAATACTAGAACAAAAAACCAATATGATGGCATGAAATGATATGATATATATGACCGCAATGAGTTTCAATTCATAGTTGCAAATAAGAACATGTATTAAGAAGTGATTTGCAACACAATTTTTATGAGATTAGAAAGTGCATCGTCAGTCACATTGTTCCCAAATGCTCATTGTCCAAGGCATTTGTATTGTGAAGTGCATGAACAGTCATATGTAATATAATCAAAAGTAATGATGGAAGACATGGCAAGGCATATATAATATGATAGACACAGCACGCAAAAGCTATTACAGATGGCTATCACCAGCGATAGGTGTTACAGCCTGCGGTACTATTGCAAAAACAGAACAATAACCTTTAAGCAACTATAACAGTTATATAGAGTTCTAATACACGCAGGTAGTGTCTCCATAGAGTAGTTCTTAGCATATTTCATAATGCAATACAAGGATAAAAAAAAGCAATAGAGCTTAATAAAACCAAAACACAGTTAAAAAAATAAGGCAAACAAACTGGCAAAAAAAGAAGACAAACAAAATGACAAATAAGAAAAGACAAGAAACGACATTTCCTACTAAAATATTTGACTATAGATTAAAATAAAATAATAATCATGAAAATGTAAACAAACCACATCATGATTATACTACCGTAGTCAATCATTAAGATCAAGGAATATGAAGACAAGACTTGGGAATCCATATAAATCCAAATACATTGGACAAGTGCATTTGGGAACCCAAATTTGGTAATAGGTGAAGGTTTAGATTTAACCTGGCAACAAGAGGACTTATACGTATGCCCAAAATTGAATCATATAGAGAACTTAATGTAAGATGTGCTCACATGCGAGAATAATCTAGTAGGTGCATGTCAGTTAAATAATTTTTTTTAAAGTATGTCAGTTAAAGAATTTAGTAACACTAGTAGAGACTTTGCAAATATTAGTAGATAAACTAGACACAAAAGATCTTTTGTCAATTGAAATTTTTTGAATAAATAAATTTAATGAATATAGTGGCATTAGTGATATTATAACAAAAGATAGGACACAATGGCGACAAAGGATCCATATAGCCGACCCCACTATAGTGGGATAAATGCTTGAGTGTTGTAGTTTATTAGTGAGAGCAATCTTTTCAAAAATCAATAATTGACAACACTATTTAGCAATATTAAACTCTTTTTCAAAAACCTAATTTTCTCTTTAAATACATTGCAATGAAAGTAAGGCATATAATTATGTAATGTAGTGCTAGAGGGAGAAATAGAAGACACGTCATAATTTGATTTCACATCAAATTTTGATTTTAAAATTTTATTTTCTAAACATAACATAGTGTTAGCATTTTTTAGTTTTTCAATTTTACATTTAACATTATTAAGCATAGTAGATGCGGAATTTAATTTAGATTCAAGAAGGGACAAATTAATTATGTTTACAGTGCTATCAGATGTACAATCATTTTAATAATACGATGCACCGCCAGTTTCCCTTCTCTTTAATGTGCTCGACATATTACCGCTCGAACAAGAATCTTCTTGAGTAATTGTGCATGCATGAAAACTCATAATGTCTGGTTGTGACTCAGATTCCTGTATTAGTTCACTACATGTATGAAAAGAGAATCATAAGTTTTCTTAAGAAAATTTTCAGATCTCTTAAATAGTGCTAAAAGTATAAATGAGTAAAAAATATTCTTGTTAATGTCACAAAATAAACAATTTATGGAATTTGCATTTAAATTGCTATTCTTTTTCTTAAAATCAGTTAGTTCACTTATAGGTTTAAAATATAACTATTATTCTTCAAAATAAATGATTCTATATATTTATTAATAGTTATATTCCATACATTTTTACTTATAGAGACAAGAAATTTTTTATTAGTTTCTTCTGCTTAAGATAATGAGTTCTGATGAATAATAGAGGAGTTAATATTGATTTATCATTACTATTAGACTACTCCCTTGGAGTTGTTATCTCAATTGTAGGTTGTTAAACCTAGGCTTCGTTTGGTTAAGCGTTTGGAGTCTGCGTTTGGAGCAAATGACGCCGGACGGCAGATAAACAAACAGACCGCCGGGGGTGTTTTCTCTGTTTGCTCTAGCAGCAAGGAGGAAAAGCTCTCAAACGCCGCTTTTCCAGCCCCGCCTCCCTCCCTCTGATTCCAAAACTCCCTTCTCAGACGCTGGCTGCTCCCGCCACCACCTAACCAAATAAAGCCCTAATCCGAGTAACTTAGTTCTGATATCATTTGTTGGATCTACTATGCAACTCTTGAGGTGGGGGGGGGGGATAAGGTTTTGTGATAAATAATAAATTCTTTTTACAAATGATTTAATGTTGCACAAAAGATAATAAAACATTAGAGAAAGTAAATAAAAAACATGAGTAAAAGAAAAACTTTCGTTATTTTTATCAAGATAAATGATTACAAAAGATATGACTTTTTGATGCAAAGATCAAAGAAGATGATGTTTACAACTTGGTTTTTCTATATCAACTTGCACCTTGAACCGGTTGGCCATAGCAAATCCACCCTCGAATAAGCCTCAAGCCCTATAGACCTAACTCCACATCTAGTCGCCTAACTAAGATGAGTTTCTGCCCTTGATCTCCCTCGAACTTGTCACCACACTCCAGATGAATCTCTCACTAGACTTGACCCCTATCACCACGTGTGAGGTTAATTCACACTGATTACAATATTCAGTGTTTAACTCAACAAAAGTCAAAAGACAAGAAGAGATGTGAATATGATAAAAAATTGTTGGTGTTAGAATAACAAACGATCAAGTTAGGTCTATTAAGCAATCTTAGAGGGAGGTGAATAAGTTGTGATAAATTATAAATTTTCTTTTACAAATTATTATAAATTATAAATTTAAGACTTATCAAAATTTATTATTCTATTTCAGGGATTTTGACAAAATTTTCTGAGGGTGTTCATCCTAGCCCTCGTGAGGAATTGAAGAGGTCATTTCAAGTGATTCAAGGAAAATTTCTTCAAGGGAGATCACAAGATATTTATGCAAGAAGATTAGAGGCTATAAAATAGTGATCAAGATGCCTTTTCTCATAGAATATTCTCTTAGAGTTTTTCTCTTGAAGATTTGATGTTTCTCACTATAATAAATTCTTATCAAGCAGAGATTTCCAAAGATCATTAGGACAACAAATAGAAGGCATCCTAAGCGACAAATATCAAACCTTTGCAACAAAACGACATCAATCAAGAGTTCCTTTATAGGAGAGTTTTCTCTTTATTATATTGAGATCTCTTATTATATTTTCTCCTTTTGATTTGAGGTAAACCTTCGATATTATAATCAATGTGAAATCTCCTTGATTTTGACAACCGGGTTGGGTTTAGGGAGCGAAATTTACCTCAAGCGTGGCCACTAGATCGAGGGAGATCTAGGGCGAAAACTTGCCTTTGTTAGGCGACTAGACTTAGGATTAGGTCTAGGGGTCTTGCAGCTTATTCATGAGTGGATTTGCTTGGGCCAACCGATTTGAGGTGCAAGTCGGTATAGAAAACCCGAATTATAAGAATCGTCACGTTTGATCTTTGCGCTAAATCTTTTATAATCGTTCATATTCATAAATATAATAAGTTTTTCTTTTACTCATGCCCTTGATTTACTTTTTCTAATATTTTATTTACGTTGTGCAATGCTAAATCATTTGTAAAAGAAAATTATAATTTATCGTAAACCTTATCCACTCCTCTCTAATGTAGCCTAGTAGGCCCAATAAGTGATATCAGACTTAGATTACTCGTATTAGGCTTGACAACATGCAATTTGGATGGCAACCATGAGTTAGCAGTCAAAAAGTAATGATAAATATATGTTAACTCCTCTATTATTCACCGGGACTCATTATCCTAAGAGGATGAAATTAATGAAAAATTTGCTTATCTCTATAAGCATATATGTATGAAATATAACTATTAATAAATATTGTCATCTATTTTGAAGAGTAGTAGTTATATTCCTAAACCTACAATTGAACTAAATGAATTTAAGAAAAAGAATTGTGGGTTTAATGCTAAGAACATAAATTATTTATTTTGTGTTAGTGAAAAAAATGTTTATAAACTTATTTATACTTTTAGCACTACTTATGAGATTTAGAATTTTTTTGAAGAATCTTATGATTCTCCCTCCACAGGCATTGACCTAATACTGAAATCTGAGCCACAACTAGATGACGTGAGTTTACATGCATACACAATTACTTAAGAAGATTCTTATTTAGACGACAATAGGATGAACACGTCAGAGAAAAGGGAAACCGATAGTGCATCATATTATTCAACAAATAATTGTTCATATGATATCTCTGTAAGCATATTGAAATTCTCGATTCTTGAATCGTGATGAAATTTCACATTTAGTATGCTTGATAAAGCTAAACATAAACTTGAAAATTTGAAAATTACTAACGCTATGTTGCGTTTAGAAAATAAAAGTTTTAAAAAACTTGATGTGAAATCATATTATAATATATTCTAGATCTCCCACTAGCTCTACATTTAGATAATTCTATACCTTATTTTAATTTTAATGTATTTAAAGATAAAATGAAGGTTTATGAAAAAGAGGTTAGTATTGCTAAAGAGCTTAATCGGTTGTTGAATTATGAAAATAACTCTCTCACTAATAAACTAGGTTCATTAAAATTGTTTATTAAAAAAAAAATCTAATTGACAAAAAATCTTGTCTAATCTATCTAGTAGTATTTGTGAGATCTCTGTCAGTGTTACCGAATTAGTTGAGTGACATGCACCTAATATATTATTCTCTTATGTGAGCATACTGTGACAATTTTTTCCATTCAACTTCATTCTTGGATGGGATATGAGGGCAGAGCGT
The DNA here is from genome assembly GCA_039583875.1 of Platanthera guangdongensis. NCBI lineage: Eukaryota > Viridiplantae > Streptophyta > Magnoliopsida > Asparagales > Orchidaceae > Platanthera > Platanthera guangdongensis. The sequence goes on from CM077148.1 coordinate 138,654,103, forward strand.
CTAAAGTAGAATACCATTGACAACCATAAACTATGTGATGAGAATGTTAGTGTTACCATTTGTGATCTACAAGTGGTCAAACATGTAGTATCACTGCCAACGCAATATGAGTGTATGAGGTCGCACACGCAACATGCGATATTCTAGATTTGGACCTATATTGTGATTATAGATGACCATGTGAGTTGTCGGAATACTTAAGGGTAATTCCTCGAAAAGTATCTTGGTGTTTCGAAGAATCCGTCTGAATTCGTCGAGTATACTCTTGACATCTCGACGAATTGGACTTGGATTCATCGAGTATACTCTTGATATCTCGACGGATTGAACTTGGATTCGTCGAGTATACTCTTGACATCTCGAAGAATTGGACTTGGATTGGTCGAGTATTCTCTTCATATTTTGACGAATTGGTCTGTCTGGATTCGTTGAGTATTCTCGTGTTATCTCGATGAATGGATCTTTGATTCGTCGTATATATATGTGTTATCTCGACGAATGTTGTTAACTCTGGTTCGATCCTTGAAGTCTGATTCCGGTTTGGTCTGCGGATAACTTATGTTTCGATCTTGGAGTATAAATAGACGAGATAAATGTTATCTCCTGAGATTTAACCTAATCGATTGAGATCGAAAAGATGCGACTTCTTCATCTCGAAGGAAGTGTTTCGAAACGTCGAAGTCGCAGCCATCGATCCGTTGCCGCCGACCATTCTGACCCGTTGCCTTCGCTGGAAATTGTTTCCTAAGCTTCGTCTTCGTCATCGCCCCTCTCCTTTAATGGATCTAGCAATCCGTGGAGACTTTGAGGGCATTCCTTCTTCCAACCTAAATCTTGTGTGACATGAGTCTAAGGGTTCTTCTTGCTCGTGTGGATGGATATACTTCTACGCTCGGAACTTCAGCCGCTTGTATTCGTCGGACTTCTTTGGAGTATCTTAGTTGAGTAGTGACTCAATCCCACTAAGGTATACTTTTATTCAAAGTTTTATTTTACTTCTTGATCATTGATTATCGCAAGATCCATTTCTCTTTGGATTTTCTTGATTTATTCCGCTGAGCATTATTTCTCGGCAAAACTTTAATTATTTTCCCAAGTTGATTTTTGATCAGCTTAAAATATAGTAAATAAGTAAAACAACTATGATGGAGTTTTCATAAGGAACAACAAAGTGCAACAAATATAATCATCAACAAATATAACAAAGTATTTAAAAGTTTTTAAGAGATGGCGGGACAGGGTACCCATACACCACAGTTGACTAAAATATTACATGTATTAACCTGAGCATGTTCCTGAGGAAAATATGACAAATGTCCATGCTTCCCCAACTCACACTCCAAAGTAGAAACTCTATGCAACTCCGGATACATTTGCTTTAATTTAAACAAGGACGAATGCCCAAATCTGAAGTGCAATTGAGATAAATGTGAAGGAACACATACAATAGAAATAATAGTGCGGGCTGCATCCAAATATTTTAATCTTGTTGGCCCAGAGCCTGATTCAAATGTCCTTTTCATTTTTTGATCATGAAAAAGACAAGTAGGAGAAGAAAATGATGGTATAATCAAGTTATTTTGTTATCTGACTAGCATCAAGTAAAATCAAAGGAAACTGTGGTACATATAGTACGGAAGATAGCAATAGATTGGGAGATGGGGATACAACATTAAACACCTTTAATATGGATTTGGAGATATTAGCTAAAGTGAAACTAAGTCGAAATGTAGGTGGGGTAAATGATGTAAATATACTTGCATTTCCCATCATATGATCGGAAGCTCATCGGATTCTCCTTAGTCAACAATCCAAGTCCTTTTGGCAGAATAAGAGAAGCAAGGAATGAGAGTACCCAAAGTCTTAATAAAGGCAGTTATGTATATAGTTGGATATGTTGATTGAGAATTAATCTTAGGGTGAATCAACCGCTCATATTCTTCTTTTGAAGACCGACACTTGCTCTTCATGTAAATGTGTAAATCCATAATATTTATAGCATCTGTAAGAACTACATTGTCCCATTTATTCAAAGGTGTTGAAGAAAGTATAGTGAAAAGCCCATCTTGGAGGCCCATGTAATAGCCCTCTTAGGTTTTAGTCCCACATCTTGGGATAGATTTTAGTCTCCCTCCTCTCCTCCTTTATATATGTATAAATACTCTTGTTGTGAGTAATTTTTGTAGATTAATAAAATCATATTTTTATCTCTCAATTTCATTTTTCTCAACATGGTATCAGAGCCATCGATCCTACGATCTGTTTCGGTCAAGCACCCTTGCGTACTCCCCTTAGGCGGTTAAAACATTTCTAACCGCAGCGCTCTTGCTTTGCCCTCATGCAGTCTCAGCCTTTCAATCCGCAGCGTCCCTCTATGTATCCCGTGGCTTCCACTCCCTCCCTCTATCTTCCGCTTTATAGTTTCTCCTCTCTAATCGTGGGCCCTGCTCTCTTGGTTTGTCGTTGCGGCTTTGTTTTTTCACCACTTGGATTGCGGTCTCTCTTCCTCCTCACAATCGGTGCGTGCTTAGCCGTCAATCTTTTCTTGTCGCTGACCTGTGTGTCTCCCCTGGCTTAGCCGCATGTCCTTGCTAATATTGGTCGCCTGGCCGCGGGCCTTTGGTCATTGCCACCTCTTCCAGCCCGCCGATCCTTGGGACATAGTTCTCCTGTCCTTCTCTGGCCGCTTCTCTGTTCTCCAGCCCGCCGCTGCTGGCCTAGCGACCTCAGGTCTTTTTCCCGCCATTACGTGCTAGCCGCCTTCCCGCCTCTTCAACTCCCCGCTGGTTCTTCTTCTCATTGAGGGTTGCTCCTTTTACTACTGCCTCTGTTTGTCGACGCTTCTGGTCGCAGCTATTTCTGGTCGTTGAACCGTTGCTTCAGCTCGTCGGACTGCTACTTTAGTCGTGCGTCTTCCTGTTTGTAGTTCGCAGCTGTGATTGCCCCTTGCCACTGCCTCTGTGGCCCCGCCGCTGTGTGCTTCTTGCCGCAACTCTGTTTCTAGCTGCAGTATCTTGCTTCTTGCCGCAATCTCAACTTGCTTTGCCGCAAGTGGTGCTGTTCTTCTCTGCCCGCCATTCAACCGCTTCTCTCCTACCTAGCTGCGGGCTCTGCTTACTATCATGACTTGGACCTGCTTAGTTGCATCTGGTTTGCCGCATTTGGTTAATTGCGGACTTTGCTTTGCTGCAAGCTAGCACTTTGTTTTGGTGCCCGCAACTGCAATTCTTGTCGTAGTTTTTCCTATGCTCCTTCCCGCAACTGCTGCCTGCTCCGCCTAGCCGTTGTTGTTGTTGCCTAAAATTTGTGGTTCTCTTCCTCAATGGCTGCACGTTCCCATGCACACTACATTGATGCTGACATTAATGCCTTGCACAACCAACTCCAACAACTTTGAGGGATGATCGGTTGTTCTCCTGGCTCTGTTATGTCTATTTCTGATGGGGGTGTTTTTTGTCTTCCCCACAATTCCTCCTGTGTTATGGACTCCGGGGCCACATATCATATTGCCCCCACAAAACCATCACGATACTTGAACTCTGCACATCCTAGTTCATTACTATTGCCAATGGGGACTCTACTCCGGTCACTGGATCCGCCGACGCAACCCTTACCTCATCCCCTACTCTTCTCTCGGTTTTTCATGTTTCGGGCTCGCCTTTCAATATTCTATCAATTAGTCGTCTTATACAAGATCTTGATTGTTATGTGACTTTCTTTTCTACCTCTTGTGTTGTGCAGGATCTCTGAACACAGACGGTCATTAATGAAGGAAAACTTGTTAATGGGCTTTACATCTCGGACCTCCACCCCCCACCCATTCTCTCAACTATTAGTTCTGGCAATTAGCATCGCGTCTTGGGCATTCCCCTCCGTGCATCCTCCAAAAAGCTCTTACAGATCTGTCTCTCATTGAATTCACATGTGAGTCATGTATCTACGGCAAACACCATCGTTCTACCTTTTCACCACATTGTACTTGGAGTGGTGCTCCCCTTGTTTTAGTTCATTCCGATATTTGGGGACCCTATAAAACTGCCAGTATTTCTGGTTATCGTTACTTCGTTACCTTCATTAATGATTACTCTCGTATGACATGGTTGTATTTCCTTTATGATTGCTCTGAACTATCTCGTGTCTTTCATGCCTTTATCCTTGAGACTCAAAACCAATCCTCTACTACCGTTAAGACTCTACGCACCGATAATGCTCGTGAATACATCAATCATCTGTTTTCAACCGTGTGTACTGAGTTTGGTATCATCTACCAAATCTCATGTGTGTATACTTCTCAACAGAATGGTGTTGTCGAATGCAAGAATCATCACCTTCTTGAGCTCGCCTGCACCCTTATGTTTCAAATGAATGCTCCCACCATATGCTGAAATTTCACGATTTCTACGACATGTCACCTCATTAACCGCCTGCCCTCCTCTCTTTTTAATTTTGACACTCCCTTTAACCTTATTTTTCTCTCCAAACCCCCTTTGCAATCACTCCTCGTATTTTCGACTGCGTATGTTATGTTCACAATCTTGACCCATTTGTTGACAAGCTTGCCCCCCGAGGCACAAAATATATGTTTGTTTGGTACTCTTTCACTCAGAAAGGCTATGCCTGTTATTCTTCCACTAATCGGAAGATTGTTATCTCTGCCGATGTCACCTTTCTTGAGAACCAGTTCTATCATTCTCCGCCCCTTGACCCTCCACTACCACTACTGTCTCCTCCTCTGCGACCAGCTGTTCCTGTTACATCGTCTCTTCCCCCTCTCCTCCCCACGTCTCTCCCACCCCAACCGTCAAAACCTCCTCTGATTCATGTGTACACTCGACGTCCGTCTCATTCTAATTCCCCGCACGTGTTACTTTCTACGAGTGACACTCTGCGTTCTGCTGATCTGGACATGCCTTCTACATCTCATTCCATCAGTAATTCTGTTTCTTTGCATCGCTTATCTCCACTTCTTCATACCTTCACGACTTCAATATTGTCAATTTCCACCGCTAATTCCCTGCAGTAGGTTCTTCAACATCCGGGGTGGCAGACAGCTATGGAGGAAGAAATGACTGCCCTTTGTGCCAATCACATGTGAGACCTTGTCCCTCTCCCTTCTGGCCAGACGTGTGTGGGCTGCATATGAGTCTTTATTATCAAACATACTCCAGCTGGGACAGTTGAATGACTAAAGGCTTGCCTTGTTGCCTATGGTTATACTCAACAACACGGTCTTGACTACGAAGTGACCTTCTCCCCTGTTGCAAAGCTCAACACTGTCCGTGTCTTAATCTCTTAGGTCGTTCATCCACATTGGCCGCTGCATCAGTTGGACGTTAAAAATGCTTTTCTCAATGATGATCTTGCTGAGACTGTGTACATGCACCAACCTCCCTGCTTTGAAACTGTGGGGGAGTCCCTTGTATCTCACCTCCGGAAATCTCTGTACGGTCTCAAACAGTCACCTCGGGCATGGTTTGACAAGTTCAGTCGAGTTGTTAGTAATGTTGGGTTCACTCGGAGCTCGGCCGACTACTCTCTCCTTACTTGACATAGTACATCAAACTCCGTTTTACTCCTGGTGTATGTTGGTGATATCTTAATTACTGACGACGATTCGAAAGGCATTCATATGATCAAGGAACACTTGGCCTCCGTGTTCCAGACCAAAGATTTGGTGAATCTCCAGTACTTCCTTGGTATCGAGGTAGCCCGTCGACCTGATGATCTTATCCTATCTCAAATAAAGTACTGTCTTGATCTTCTGCATGACGTTGGCTACTCTGGTTGCAAGCCACCTGACACACCCATGGATGTCAACCATAAGTTCTGTGCTTGCTCCTTTAACTGAGATACTTTCCTACCAAATCCAGAATATTATCGTCGTCTTGTGGGAAAGTTGATATATTTGACAGTTACAAGAGCTGATATATCGTTTGCTGTTGTGGTTGTTAGCAAGTTTATGCATGCTCCACGAACCTCTCATCTCCAGGCTGTTGGGTGCATTCTCCGATACCTGATGTCTGCTCCCGGACAAGGGCTCGTATATAATCCATTCTCATCTCTATCTCTCACTGCTTACTCTGATGCTGATTATGCTGGATCCATTGATGATCGTTGTTCTACGAGTGGTTTCTGCACATACTTTGGTGGACATCTGGTTACCTGGCGTAGCAAGAAGCAATCTGTCATCGCACGCTCATATGTTGAAGCTGAGTACCGATCAATGGCCTCTATCGTTTCTGAACTCACATGGCTAGAAAGACTTCTGAGGGACCTAGGAGTCAAACACTACTCACCTGTCACCTTGTTTTACGATAGTCAAGTTGTCATTCATATTGCCAAAAATCCCGTGTTTCGTAAACGTACCAAGCATATAGAGGTTGCCTATCACTTTATTCGGGAAAATGTTCAACTTGGGAAGTTGGACCCGAGATGTTCCAGCTACAGAACAAGTGGTACGACTTTGAAGTTTTCTACCACTTATCACCCAAAGACTGACGGGCAGACTAATGTTGTTAATAAGAGCTTAGGGAATTTGTTATGATGTCTAGTTGGTGATCACACATCGATTTAGGATTCCGTGTTACCCGTAGCTGAAATTTCATATAATAGTTCCATCAGTAGGTCTACTGGCATGAGTCCATTCCATATAATGTCATGTTATGAGCTTAAGAAGCCTATTAACCCTTCCCATGTTCCCTTAGAGTCACATCCTAGTGAGTTCGTCGAGTCTTTCATTCATCACATACATGAACTGTATAAATTGATCTAGAAGAAAATTGTTAGCAATAATGAATTATATAAAGCACATGCAAATGAACACAAGAGTGAACAATATTTCTGGGTATACGAGCAAGTAATGATCCGACTTCGCATGGAGAGGCTCCCAAAAGGAGTCTTTAAGAAGCTACAACCGAAATGAATTGGCCCTATTGAATTACAAGGAAAATTGGAACAAATGTTTATGAGGTCAACCTCCCAACAGATATGGGTAATCATCCTGTGTTTAATACTGAAGATTTATCATCGTACTTTGAGCCTCTCAAGCATAGGGATCCATACCATTAGCAACTTCCTATACCTTCCCTGTTATAGCTTGACCCTTCCTCTTGCCACCTTGGACAAGAACCCGCGGATTTACCTGCACCACATATGATTCCACCGGTTCTTCTTGATCCACCAACACAAGAGTTGTGGGCAGAGCGCATTACTGATATTGTCGCGAATGAGTACATTTCCACCACAACCAGTCCCTCTTGCTGTTACTTGGTAGACTAGAGTGAACACCTCATATTTGATGATACTTGGATGCCTGCGGCGAAGCTTGATAGACTTCTCCCCAATCTTCGGCGTTAATTTGATCATCTCCATTCATCAACGATGAATGCTTTTCAGTCGGGGGGGGGAGAGTTTATGGAGATCGTCACCATACTACAGCTCACCAGTCGGTGGAGCCAACATTCATATATTCGCGCAGGAGGCGCTGATTAGATCGGCGTTCCAAGACCGCGAGCGTGTTCAGATCGTCGTTTTATCATTTCTGTGTGTTTATTTTTTTAAGCATATATTTAATGATTTAGGACATCGGATGTAACAACTAATCATAATCATTCATATCTGTTGCCCAACCACCCTCTCCTATTATAAATTGTGGTGGATGTTTCATTTTTCATTATTTCTTGTACAGTGAAAGATTCCAGACCACCAATCTTATCATGGTCCTTCCACCTTTTCATTCCCACATCCCTTCCCACCCTCAGTCCACCAATGGCCCGATGTTTCTCCCAAGGTAGCCACTGTTGTTGTTCCCGTTGCTTGGATTCCTAGCTACCATCGTGGCCGGATCTCTATTGCTACGTGAGTATTAATGTAATATGTTTATTTATTTTATTAAATATTGAAAAACATTACATATTTGTTTTGGGCATGTTGGCGGATCCTTCTTCACTAAGCCAATTAAAAACACTTAATAAACCATAACTCAGTCGACAATATGTAGAGCAAATCCACAGCCACTTTTAAATCCACAATTACATTACCTTAGCTGGCCTATAGATCAGGTGATAATTTTTTGTGATCACATTAAGTGCTCGGATCTATTATACACAATGTGAAGAGACACTTATCAGGACAACATATTTAGAGTTAAAATTGAGAATGAACTTATTAGTATTTTTTTTATAAGAAGAGGATTATGGAGATTAACGTACATTTTTATTAACCTGCACTTAGACTTAATATGTTGTATAGATCTAACTTGCGGAGTATGATATTTACTGTATTTCTCAGTTTTCGCTACACATTATTGTTTGTTTTCTGAAGCACGGACATTTTCATTAACTTCTGTTCTGATAGGTAATGTTGGTACAATAGACTGAAACATTTGTAAGACTATGGGAATATCTAAAGCTGTTGGAATTGTGGGATTTTCACTCTTCTTCGCTGCTCTTTGCTTTAAAGACTCAAGTATCAAGCTAATTCCTATATCCCTTCTTCTGGATTCATTCATAGCTTGCCTTGTTTCCGTTGCTTCTCACCCAGCTATAAATTTTCCTTCGATACTTGGAAAGGGCTTTGACGGGAAATTCCCACTGTGGTCAAAAGTTTTCTTCTTTCGGTTCTTAGTTTTTGTTCGAGTATATGTTTACTTTAGGAGACTGAAGAGCAGAGAGCCTATTTATAATGAGATTTCAGAAGGATTGTATGTTGGGGGGTGGCCTTCTTCCAAGAAGCACTTACCTCCTGGTGAACCTGCTGTTATTGATTGCACATGTGAACTTCCTAGAAGTTCGGTTGTCCCAGAGGATGCATACCTATGTTTGGCGATTTGGGATACAAGAGCACCACAAGTAAAACAGATTGAAACTGCAGTTCTATGGGCAAGAAAAATGAGGGATCAGAAGAAGCCAATTTATGTTCACTGTGCATTTGGTAAGCACATATTTTCTTACTATGTGATAAAATACAGAAGTTGGAGTTTAAAAAATTAATTAGCAAAAAACATATGGTTGCAGCAAAAGTTAGAAACTATTGAAGGTTAGAAGGTATATATAAAGTGCTATCTCCACCGAAATCCACTTAGGGTCCGTTTGGCAGAACTGCGACGGCCATGGGGCGGTGGTTATGAACCGTCCTTTGTGAACGTCCGACCTCACCTAAGGAACTCCATCCACTTTTATCGTCAAAATTAGTTTTATTTTCTTGGTTGCAGTCATAACCGTTGTCATGTCAAACACAAATTTCATGACGACCGCATTTTTGTCAAAAATCACCGGAGCAAAGTGTCGTGCCAAACAGACCCTTAGATCGAACCTAAGAAGTCTATGCTTTATTTCCATTTAGTAAAATCTGTTCAGTAGGGCTCCGTTTGTCGCGGCTTTTTTTTTCTCCTGTGAGTTTGAGCAAAAACATTACTGTCATAGAATATATGTTTGACATGACAATGATTATGACCGCCACCAAGAAAAGAAAACTAGTTTTGAATGTAAAAGTGAATGAAGTTCCTTAGGTGAGGTCGGACGTTCACGAACGCCGGTTCATAACCACCGCATCCACGACTGCCACCGTCGTGCCAAACGGAGCATAAGTAAACATCTCCCTTTGAGTTTAATGATGCTGAAGGCGTGAGGGAGTCAAATATATGTCAAGTATTAAGAATATTTCAACTTTGATTAGTTAACTGTGGACAAATGCAAAAGCTCGAATTTGTAACAGAAGCATGGCGAAGAGTAGAGAATAATAAAAGAAAACATGGATCAAATAATTGTCGAGGTGAGAAATTGTGTTATGGATTTCCTATGGGGGAGTACGTACAATTCTATCGGGAGCCGGATAATCTTATTGGGCTTGGTCAAATTATTATGAAGTATGACCAAGTTATCTTTTTTGTATGGGGAGTCCGTTAGGAACTATCTGGTCCTTAGACATCATTTATTGCCTTACGTGTTTTCTTGCTCCTGTAATTTTGTTTTTGTTTGAGATACTTTTTGCACTTTTCCCTTTTTGGAGATGAATGATTAGGGCAAGCTATACTCTTCTTCTTTTCTTCTTTTTTGATTGGTTAGAACAACTCTATATTGGGTGTTGTTGCTCCCTTTCCCTCGTGCCTCGATCACCTCAGTCACATTATTCTCGAAGCCACTTCCTTCAAGGTGAGAGCCCAACTATCACCATAGCTATCGCAATCGACTTCGTCTCCTCTCTTCTTCCAAGATTAGGAGCACGAAGGTAGAAGACCTCATGTGTAATGTTCGATCTGAGTAGGTTTTTTTGCAAGCTTGTAGATTGCGGACAACATGTCCGACATGTCGACCGACGTGTCATTTTTGGGGTGGAATCGCAATTTTACCGCTGTAAATGCCAAATTTTGCATTTTCTAAAATTGCAGCCGACATGTCGGACATGTTAGCCCAATATTACGGGTTATGGAGGTTTATTGCGGTTTGTGGTGTTTTTAAGTACTTTTATATTATCAATATTTGATTTACTTATTTCTTTAGTGATTAGTTTAGTAATTAATAGTTATATAATTATATATTATAAGTTCATGCGTATTTAGTTATTTTACTTCTCCTCAGCGCCGACTCCTCACTTTCCGCCTCTTTCCGCCTGACTTGCCCTAATTTCCCTCTCTCGCAATTTCTTACTCTCTCGGCAGATGGCTCTAGACTTCTTCTTGGCTCTCTGGTTCAGTGATTCTCCAGTGATTCTGGCACCTGAGCTGTGTTCTTCTGGTTTTTTGGACTTTGTCATCGACTGTCTTTCGTCGGCTATCTTTCGTAGGCTGTCTTTCGTCTGCCGTCTTTTTCTCAGCACTGGTTCTCGACATTTCCTCGATATTCTCTCCTCTCCTCTTCTGTGGCTCATCCCCTCAGCACTGTGAGTTTTATCTTTATTTTTTAAGTTATATTTGTTAATTTGCCGCATCTGGTTTTTGGCACTGTGAGTTATATTTGGTGCATCTTCTTGGCTGGCTTCCTCTATTTCATCTATTTCCCTCCTTCCTCTATTTCTTCTATTTCTCTCTTCCTTCTTCCACTACTTCTCTGATATCTCTTCTCCTATTTCTCTCTTCCTTCATCTCGGCTGGCTATTTTTCT